>OV121136.1:50000000-51200000 GCA_921294245.1 Brassicogethes aeneus
CTATGAGAATTAAAACTTCAATTTTCTGTGTTTCCGTTAAATAGACAATATTTAAATACTTCCAAATATTTGAAGAACGCTTGAGACAGATACTTTACTGAAAGCTGATTTAAAAGTTTTTATGTTCATATAGTAGTGAATATTTTTTTCAAATTATATTTTAACAAAGAAATATAAAATAAAAAAACTGAAAAAGTTTGACCTTAAAATGAAATATTTTGAGAAAGTTCATAAACATTCAGTTTACTAAATGTGACTTTAACCTTAAGAACTCAGTTAGAACGATTAAAACAATTTTCCGTGCATTCTGGTTGCATAGTATGTACCGATCGCAGCAAAGGCGGTGTGGATGTCGTGATGTTCTTACATCTCGCCTCTGTTGGCTTAGTTGGCCAGTATATAAGCTCAGGTAGTTCTATGTTTTGTATGTTCCACTACAAGTTGTCCGACACTGATAAGAGTCTCATCATGAGACCCAATATAGGTCGAAACAGCTATCTGTATTTGATGTTGGTGAAACGCACTCATAACATAATCTTTGACGAGGTTTGCATTTTTGTACCCTGTATTTTTTACATTTCTGAAACTTAACTTGTAACAAATTTGTTACAACAAAAAATAAATTAAAAACTTTATTTTATAGTGTAGGTATTAACACAGGGTGAGGTCCAAATACACGAAAGATTATCTTTGGATTAAGAGATAATGAAAGTATGTGGGTCATACATAAAGCGCGGGAATATCTAAATCCGGTCTAGCCGGAAACCCGTGTAATCTTAATGGCGGCACCTCGCGGAGTCATAAACGCGATTTACTGCCCCGAAATTTGCATAAAACATTTATATACTCTCGAAAACATTTCTGGTAAACCACCTGCTCGAAAGCAGTTCTTTCGATTATTATTTCGTGGGTGGTGGCACGTGCTATGAAACCCTCCGGGGGTACAGGTGATATTATTTGGTCAGATGCTCCAAATTAGCACTTAATCATTTGTCCAATCCTTTGAAATATGCACCTTACTCATGTACGCCTACGAACGTACTCATGCTCGAGCATTGTATGCTAATCCGTTTCTTATACTGCGATAAAATATGAACGTTTTATTCAGTCTTTTTCCACTCATAAATTAATCAGCGTGAAGTTCCTGTGCCGTCCAATCAAAATGCTTTGTCAATTATAGTAGTAGTATAAGTCCGTTTATGTGTATAGGAAATAAATGTCCACTGATTGTAGCCCACAAGTGCATTAATATGTTTTACACGAATCATAACTTAACATAGAAGGAAAAGGGAAATTAATGAGCACTTGCTTATTTTAATACTACAAGAAAAACTAGCTAACCATAACAATCGCTTCAGGAATTTGAAATATCAATTAGTTGGGAATCTTTTTTCAACAAACATTTAAATATATGCAAATATTTCTTTAATTTAACAACTTGGATATAATAAATATAAATGGCATACTTTGTTGGGTTCAATTATTCCAATCTCTTTTTTTATCGGGGTTCGAATGGGGTAATTTGGAGGAGCGTTCCGCATGCAATTCTCCTGGCGAATATTTTAATTATAGAGGGCAGTTTGACCCCGACAAAAGGAGCCGAGAGCCGGGCATCTTGATTTTCTTGTAGTGTGTGTGAGAGCGGAGCAGCTGGTCAGCTCATTGATTGTAGGCCTGATGAGCCCATCTGGTACATCGCACATCTCCCGAAATAACCACCCTTCCGTTCTTTGCTTTAAGTTATAATACTTCAGAAATCTTGTTTGTATTTTTTTTCTTGGCTCGCACATGCAGGTTTCTCATAGTTTTTTCGGATACTGGTTAGGTGGTAATGTATGCATTCCAGCAGGAAAACTTGCACCGCGTTCTGCATTATTAACGAGCACTCAGATACGGTCCACTCGACCTCTTTTAAAACATATCTGACATTAATATTTTACAAGGGTTCGAGGAAAAAAGTAATGAAGCAAGGATTCTTTTAATATACGCCAAAGAAGTTTTTTACGAATTTCGTTCCACAAAATGTTACAAGTGAATATAGGATAATATTGGATAGTGGAAGATATTACAGAAGAAAAAATTACCCATTCTTGTTACACTTTATATTGCCATTTTTGTCTTTTAGAAAACGCTAAAAACTGCAGTAAATTTTCTCTGTTTCTGCATATTTAATATTTTTTTCTTTCTTTTGTTCGCAGATTGTACTTATGCATAAAAAAATTTCAAATTAGACTTGTGGATATTTTTTGTGCGCTATTGATGCTATAGTCGAAAATATACCCAATCATTTTTTTTCACAAGTTGGAGATTTTTCTGATGTTCATATAGCGCGAATACAAAGCTTGCTTTTAATCTTTACTTTTGGAGTAGATATTGTGGATGTTTTAAGCAATTGCCACCCAACTTTCTGCAATATCGTTGACAACTTTTAAATAAACTATGAATTTTTATTAAATTATTATCGATCCTGTTTGATTGATTGGAAGAATTTTTAATGTGTCAAACTTTGCCGGTGTTTTAAAAATCAGGTTTGTTAATATGACAAAACATTAATTTGGTGGTAAGATTTTTGTTTTTTTTTTGTTAAGAGCAGGGCTGTGTTTCCATTACCATAAAAAATATTTCTAAAAAGTGTACAGATCAGTGTATAAATCTCATAGTTTAAACATTGTCACTTGAATGCGTTTTAATTTTAATTCTGAAAACAAACATTAAAATGTAAATTTCTATTATTGGACATATGTTCAATATCATACTCTATTTGTATGATACAAATTGTATCCCGGACATTTACCTACTTTTATAACTTTTGACGACATTTTCGGATTCAGCGAATAATATTTCATAGGAATTGACTGCTAAATGTCCTGGATACAAATTGCTGTTGACGAGAATTATTAGTGACATATTTGACTAATTCATTTTTAGAGAGTAAGTAATATAGTGATTTCTTCGTCACAGGACATCTTGCAGAATAACAGTGATTTAAAGTGCATGATAGAGAACATAAAAAATTAATGGCAACAAAATTAATAAATTCGGAAAATACTTCTAACATACCACCCTAAAAATATTAGATATATATAAATCGTCCTGTTCCGGCCCAAACATTATAAATGCTTCACAAACTAGAGGTACCACACTTAATGATATTTGCAACAAACTAGACCAAGGAATTACCTTCAGAATCCAGAAAAGGGATGAGGAATCCGAGAAAGAAATATATGAATTATATGATATTAACAAAAACGAAATAAAAAAAAATTAACTAAAACAGCAATTTATCTTTAAAAAATATTTAACAATTTATGTTATTTGATGTAAAATTGTTATGTTTATATAAAAATTGTATGTCCAATAACTATGGACCATGTGTCCATTTACTATATAAATAACTATGTGATTTACCCTACTGATAATTATATTGTACCAAATTTCTTTATAATTTGATGAAAATTCTTATCATTTCCAACAAATACTTTTGTTACAAAACGGTTTGTAAACACATGGTTAAATTATTGATTTAGGACTTTCTTATTAAATCTACAAAACGATTGTTATAATTACAAACTTTATTCTATTAGTTAAGTTGTAAACTTAACATAATATAATGTTATGTGGACCTGGATTACAATAAAATCTGGTTAATATTTGGTTAAAATTATCCATAGAATATGTGAATTAAATTTCTTACAATATGTTAAAATATCAACTTATCCAATAGCAAACACATTTATATTATCAACTAAAAACCTGTTTTAATTATGAGATCAAAATTAAAAACCCCAACGATTTGCCATCGAAGGGTCAAATGCTGAATTTAATTTTCGTCTGGTTCAATTGCAATGTTCGGTGATTCATTGGGAATCAGCAATCACCATTAGAGCAACTAATGGTTACGGTAATAACAAGACAAGGGATGTTGATGGTCCCGCAATAATGTAATGGTATTGCATTGTCTTGCTGCCGCTGACTGAAATACGATTAAATTTTACAAAGTTCCGATCATAAAACACTTATGAGTTGAAACGAGTTCCACCACCGAGGCGAAATTATGGTAATAATTACTTTTAATGCGTCGGTATCATGTTTCTGCTGGCATATTTATTATTGCAACGAGTTTGTGTTGAGATACTGCCTCTCTTAAAATTCTATAGGATCTCACACAATATTTTTATTTTGATTCTCTCCGTGCATTTAAATATTTTATGCATTAAATGCACTCCGTTGCGGATATAAATTAAGCACAAATATATGGAATAAAAGGTTTTCAATTTGCTTGAATGAAATATTTAACTTTTTCTATTTCCATCTGAACACAATGCAGGCTTTTATTACTTTGTATGTTAATTCTATTGTTTGGAATATTTTACATTAAAATGTGTTTTCGTACAAATCACAGCAGGAATGGATTAATAAATTGTCATTATTCAGCTTTTTAATTGTTATTCCCGTAACAATCGGTGTTTTTGCTGACCTCTGTTCAAAACTGTAAAATAATTTATTGCGTTACATTAAGAACAATGCTGTGTTCATACAATAAATTCTGTTTGGAATATATATGAGATCACCAATTTAACTATGGCAATTTGGAGTAATGAGCTTCGCATGTAAAACATCTTATTCGCATTATATTCAGTTTCCTAATCGCCGCTGTTTTTTCATTGTCGGCCATAAATGACTTTCTTTTATATACGGTTGTAATAATCACTGTCCGTAACTGTTACTTAAATGACCAGTGGCGTAGCAGTCTGTTTTATTTAATTATGTTTAATGATATTGGGAAACGTCAGAAACTGGCCATTTATCTCTATCTGGACGGCAGATGGCGCTGGAAGCTCTCGTTCACTGTTTTGCCACCGCTGTAGCCGTAGCTTGCTACTATAAAGCAGCGCAAGGCGTCTTCTTCGAATGTGCTTTGCGCCACATAGCTACCCGGCACTGATAAGGTTTAAAAGACCGTATGTCTGTGCTTAAAGCAAAAGCACAGTGTCAAGGTCTTAAGATGGTTTGATCACAAAAGTTTTAGTGGAAAGTTCAGTGAAAAAGTGCTTTTGAAGTGCACTGAAAAAAAGGGGCCCTTTAACTAAAGTAGTCAACCCTCTTGATAAAAAATTATTAGCGGCAAGAAACAATAGTTTAGCATAAAAAAATATTTATTGCTTGAAGAAAAAAGTTGTTTGAGAAATATAGTTATCTTGAAAACAAATACAAAATCTCTTGAATGTTTCTTCTTTCAACCAAGTGCAAAAGTTATGAAAATTATTTATATTTACGCAATTCATTCAAGATACATCACAATTATCCCAATAGCACGTCAATTTTCTAACAAAATCTGGTAGTTTCTGATACTTGGAAGGGGATGATGCACACCATTTGCGACACACGTGTTTAGTACGTTTTGTATCATTGCAACTTGCAATTCGCCACACAGAAAAAACGCTAGCATAGCATAAATGGGTGAGCCATTAAACCAATGGGATCTTGTAATCCGTATTCCTGAATAACAGTTCTTATAATACCAATAGGTAGTTAGCACTTGATTTATAATCGATTACTGTTTTTAAATTAATAACAAAAGTTATCGCTCCTAAATCTATTGATATTCATATTGATATTTATTTGTTAGAATGTTAGAATGTTATTGCATTAAATACTAATTTGACTTATTTAATAACGTTACTATTGTATGTATACTATGTATACATTTAACTTAATAAAATCCTTGACATTTAGGCAAAATATTTCCCTTTTTTAGTTTAATAGTAATTAATTGAGCAAATAACAATTTAGATTGCTTCAATTTTAAAGCATTCAATGACAGCGCTGTTCTTAGTACTCTGTGAGATTTTTTTCTGTGCATTTTCTAGGGGCAGTGATATAATATTATAATTCTATTATAGGTATTTCTAATATACATTTTGCCGGTTGTGTTGTGTTATGGTGTGTTGTATGTACTTTCACAGTGGAGTTGGAATCATTCAAACTCTTTTTAAATAAATGAAATTTAATTAATTTGTTTAATGTTTTTTGAAGGTAAGGTATTAATTAATATATGTAATAAAAATTGTATGTTAAATCATATTTATGTTAGTTTATTGGTGTTAGTATAAAAAACTTGCGCTTTTGTTGATATCAAACAATAAATGTCTTATTGTATTTAAAACTTTTTTGTAAACCTTTTTCCAGTTTTAAACGATGCCAATATTTTGGCTTGAATTGTTAAATGCATGTTTTAATAATTAAAATCAAAAGGTCTATGTGGTGAGGGGAATTTAAGCTTAAATACCAACAACGATTGTAGTTTCAGTGAAGATCAGAAGCTTTTGAATAAAGCAATACATACCATTGGACCAAGAGATATTTTCTCCAAAATCAAAATAAAATGTGGTTAGGTCAATAGTATATGCAGTTTTCTTGTTAAAATCTCATTTTTTTGGGCTAAAAAAAGTTTTCTTCATTCAAATATCTTCTGAAGAAATCGCTGGCTCTTGATTTAAGCTTATATTGTTATATCCTTAAACGAATAGATTAATCTTTCCTTCAAGTAATTTAAGAAACACTTATGTAAAGAAAGTTTCTGATTTTGATTAAGAAACATAGCTCTTGAGCGCAAATGTTTTGAATCAAAGTGATTTTTATTTCTTTTATGAGATTATTTTTTTCAGTGTACCTTTTTTTGTGTATTAATGCAGTGTTTTTAAAATATCCAAAACTGTGTGAAAAAATATTTGCATTTATGAATTTTTCTTGTAACACCACTGCCTCCAAAACAATTACTTTAAGTGTAAGTTGGTATATTTACGATAGTGTAACAATCGTAACAATGGCAAAATGGAAGTAAATAACGGTTAATTTTGATTGTGGGAAACTATAGATGAAGTCGATGGTTGGGTTGACACCACCATTATTAATCGTAGACAACTGCCGAGTCTAAATAAAGGATCCTAAATTAAAAAACGACGTGTTAACGACTAATTGTTCAGTGGGACTGATTTAGAAAAAATAATAAATCAGTTTTGGGAGTATTATAAATAGTTTTAAAAACTTTTTCTTGAATTAAGGAAAAAATTGTAACAGAAAATGAAAAGTAGTAAGGACAAATTGAATGGGGGTTGAATAAGTGGATACTATAAGTGAATTTGTGTTAATGGAAGGTGGTATATAATATGTTGGAGTTTTTGCGAGATAATACGGATTATCCGGGGCTTCTTTGGGAATGTGCGAATCGTGTATCTAGAGCTTTGCCATTTGTAGCCGCTAATGGCCCCGCGTACGAAAACCGGCCAACGTCCAATGCGCAAATCCTATTTATTCAGCACACAACCCATCGTGTCCAAACGAAACGAGAAAAACTTTTTGTTTTGCTTTAATATAATAATCAAACTCTCTGCTGCGCTCTGCTCTGCCCGCCCCTGAAAAAGCAAAGTTTTATAATAGGTTTTAGTTGAAGGGAAGCGAAACAATTATACTGCTAATTTTGCAGGAATAATTACTGCAGTATGTAATCATTGAAGTTTAAATTACATGAAAATTTCAAGAGTTGGGCATTTTCATATTTGGAAGATTTTTTTCATGATTTTTTAAATGAAGGGTGCAAGTGCATTTTAGCATGAATATAAGTTTGGTGCAGAATTGTGTAGTTTAGAGTCCATTTTTTAAAAAAATTCTTATAACGCATGTTGGTTCATACTGAATACTGAATACTGAAACAAGTATCCAGATTTTTGTATATAGCAAAAGCTTTAAAAGTTAATAAATCCATTTCTATTTTTTGCACTTGTACCCTTTTGCTAAATAAATAAATAACAGTAGGCCGTGACAGCAAATTCAGAGGTGCCAATGTAGTAAAAATAAAACAATACATTTTAATTTACAAATTAATACTTTATTACAAATTAAAGTATCCTTAAAAATAAAAATAACAAAAAAGGAAACAAGTAACAATATAAGTTTTTAATTTGTTGTTATTATGGCAAAATTAAGGTTTAAAACTGTCATATTTAGGTATTTCTAAAGTTGTCAGCACAAAATTTTAAAAACGAATTATGGAAAGAATCTGGGGAAATTAGATTATAATTATAAATAATTATTTAAACCATTCGTTTCCAAACAAAATTCATGGTAATTAATTAATAGTTTAAACATGGATTATTTAGTTTATTTTTTTTTATATCATAAGCGAACTCGTGAGATAAAAATTAAAAAAATGGCGTATAAAAACAAATGTAACTTTAAAAATTATGTTCTTGAAATTTGTGCCTCACAAAATTAAATATTAAGTTTTGAAAACATTCTATGGAAACTCTTCAAATCAAGATACTACCTTAGCATTATTAATCAATAAATTTTTTTCATAAATACTTTTCTTTTAAATAGTGGAAAAAAATTAAATAATGGTGGGAAAAATTTGCACAGTAGCATAAATTCAAAATATGGTGGGACAAATAAAAAATGTAAGTCAATTTGTTTTTTTCTGAATATTTTTATTACTTTTTCTTTGATTTTGTATTATTTTAAGATATCTTTTATATTTTATTTCATTACTTTTTTGTTTTTTTATCTTCAGCATTTTTTTATTTTTTTATACATTTTTAAAATGTACCTATTTAAAAACTACACTTGATTTAAAAACACGACTAATTAATAATAAACTTTCGACTTGTCAATTGTCGTCAGTTGCATGCCCATGAATTTTCAAACAAAATTGTGAAGAAAAATAATGTTATATTTTTCAACCCCTCTCCATTTTGTCTCACCTTCCATACGCTTAACCCCCAGACAAAACTTCTGGGCACGCCACTGATTGTCATAGTTATTTTGCTATGAAGTCCTTTACATTTTTGACCACAATACAATGTTAACGGACGGAGTTCAGAACTCAAATACCATGAAAAGTTCCCGAATAGAAGTCGGTTTGTTTTTTACAAAATAAACTCTTAAAATATGTAGCATTCTTTATAAAAGTTCGAAACTACCTTAATAACCCTTGGCCAGCTCGAAGTTCGGATTTTACTCCTATGGATTTTTGTATTTCGGGTTGTTTAAAATATATTGTTTATGACAGTTCAATCAACAACGGAAACTGCTCAGAAATGGTTTTTTGTTTAAAATACAGCAGTTAAGCGCTATTCGAAATGTATTAAGGTTAATAGTGGCCATTTTAATTTCCAATTATTTAGTTTTAATTTTTTATTTTTTTTTATAAAATTATATATTTGGCATCTAAAATAATATTAATTTTTAAATTAAGTAAATTGGTAGTAAACTATTTTATGTTGCTCCATGTAATATTACTTTCGGACCATACGTATTTAGTTGCATAGAAAATTTAACATGTGATTATATAGAAAATGGTAATAATTAGGTTTACCTTTTTGACGTAAAAAAGTAGACTATTCGATTTTTTTAATTGTCAGATTGATATACTAAGCTTAAAAAAACGATTTATAAAAAAAATTATAATAATAATAAATTATTATCAACGTTTGGATGAGGCAAGTTTAAATAATTTGGATTGTTTGCTTAGTGTTCCATTACTTTGAACCAGCCTGTTTATTAAAATTTAATAAAATTCTATAAAATCCCTTTTATGTCAACTTTTTGATTTGTTTTTATATTTTTTTAAAATTTCTTTGACTTTTTAGTTTGTTATAATCCCATTTTATACTTTTTTTTAAATTTTTTATACTTTTTTAATTAGCCTATACAGTATTTTATAACATTATATATAATTGTTTGTTTTTAGGTGTATATGTATTTTTTTACTTTTTCTTTGATTTCGTAATTTTTTTTTATGAAATTAACTTAATCTTTCCATATTTTAAGATTGCCTTTAACACTTTAACATTTTATTTTTATATATATTATATTTTTGTAATAATTTCCTCAACATTACTGCCACCCACTCTCTATATTTCTTATAATTTTTTATGGCACAAAGTTTTAAAATAACTTTTAACCGTAGAAAACTGAAACAATTATACAGCTAATTTCTCAGAAATAATGACTACAGTGTGTTGTTTTTTTAGTAGGTAATTAAATCTTTTTCATATATACGGAAACGCTTGCAAGAAGGCGCAGAGGGGTGTTTTATGACATTACAATATATCTGTCTCGCCTATTTTTGTTAGTTTTTTGAAAGCACGTGCCTTATATGAGTGACACGGTTTTTCATTTCATTTCATTTATTTATTCAATCATTATTACAAAACATATTTATACAGTCGTTTTAATCCGCCTAAATGTTTTATATTTGTGTGCGGATTTATATTTTATATTAATACACATACATATCACAAATAAATGACTTAAATCAAATAAAATAACAAACAGATAATAATAATAAAAATTATAGTTGAAAAGAGCAGGGGCAAGGGGGAGGGGAGTAGACAATGCGGAGAGTCAAGAGAATAAGTTATTTAAATATAATCAGACCTGTGGATTAGTATTATTATAATATACTCGTATTATTTTATAACTTCGTCTATGATTTTTTTAAAATTTATGTAATTATTTATAATAAAAGATTTTAACTGTGTTTTAAATATTTTAAGGCTTTTCATAGTTTTTAGTTCTGGTGGTAAAACATTATAAAACTTTGGCCCAAAGTAAAATAAGTATCTCTGAGTATTTGTTTTTTTAAATAAAGGTATGGATAAATGTTGATTTGTGGTAGATCTGGTTTTTAGTGTATAGTTTGATGTTGGAATGGTTTTATTTTTATGGGTCCACAGGATAACTTGATATACAAATATTTGTCTAATTGTTGGTAAATTATTTTCTTTAAACATTAAATTTGTACTATATGTTCTGGGTTTTTTTAAAATAATTCGTAATAACAAGTTAAGAGTAACTTCCAGATTCTTGATTATGTTATCCTGCAGGCCCCCCCCATATACAAATACAATAGCGAAGTAAAGATTCTATAATTGATTTAAATACACTTAAAATTAGACTTTTACTAAGTACATCTCTAAGTTGAAAGAATGTTTTTATGGTTTTTCTCAGCCTGTTCTGTAGATAAGACACATGTGCATTCCATTTCAAATTTTTATCAATCATAACTCCAAGATATTTAGTATTATCTGATCGTTTAATAGTTGGACATATACAATTTTGTGTATTGCAGTTTTCGTTATGGATTTTTAAGTTTGTATTTTCCAATTGACGAGCTGCTGTTAAAGTAAAAGTTATGTACGTTGTCTTATCTATATTCAGGCTAAGCAAACTCCCATCAAGCCAATATTTAATTAATTTCATTCCTTTCTCAGCCTTAGAAAACGTTTCGCCCCATGTATTACCTGAAAAAATTATGACTGTATCATCTGCGTAAGATATTATGTTTCCTGAAAAGTCTAATATATCATAAATGGTATTGATGTATATCAAGAATAAAATTGGCCCCAGTACTGTGCCCTGGGGCACACCCCTGTTAACAGTAATGGGTTCACTTAGACAGTTTTTAATTTTGACACGCTGGTTTCGGTTAAGCAAATAGTTTTTAAATATATTTAAAGCAACACCTCTTATTCCAATTTTGTTCAGTCTGTCTATTAAAATGTTGTGATCCACTGTATCAAAGGCTTTAGCTAAGTCCAGGAATACAGCTAGAACACTTTTACTTGAGTTTAATTTATCCAATATAGACTTTGTTAATTCAATAATAGCATTTTCAGTACTTATATTTTTTCTAAAACCAAATTGTTTGACGCTTAAAATGTTTTTATTTTCTACGTAATTCATGAGACGGGTCTTTAAACATTGTTCAAAAACCTTTGCAAAAGAGCTAATAACAGAAATTGGTCTATAATTTGTTGCTAATGTTCTATCATTTGATTTGTATATGGGGGTTATAACCGATTCTTTTAAGGCTAGGGGTATCTTTTGTGTGTCAAGAATGAGATTTAGAATATGACACAGGGGTTTATAAATATATTCACATATATTTTTTAGTATTTTTGCTTTTAGACCATCAGGGCCCGCAGATGAATTATTTTTTAATTTATGTATATGTTTGATAACTTCGTCACCTGTTATTGGATTTAGAAACATCGATGAGGTAAAAGTAGTTTGTCTTATATGTAAATTATTTTTTTTCTTGTTTATTGTGTTTATCATTGTATTACCAATATTAGCAAAAAAATCATTAAAATAATTGGCCTTTTGTACATTACTTTTTATATAAATTCCTTCATTATTAACAATATTAAAATTTTCAATTTTTTTATCTTTTTCGCGGTTTGACACTTGGTCAATCACATTCCAAATTTTTTTATAGTTATTGTTAGCTTTGCATAATTCATTTTTGTAAAATTCATTTTTTGTGCTGTAAATTAGTTTATTTAAATAATTTCTATATAATTTATATTGCGAGTGTAACTCTGTACTATATTTTTTTAGTAATTGTTTTTTTAATTTGTCCCTTTGCCTAATTGATGTAATTAAACCATTCGTTATCCATGGCTTTAATTTATTTTTTATATTGTTTATTTTAACAATGCTTGTACTTGAGTTAATGTGATGCTTAAGTTTTGATATAAAATTAGTATATGCAGATTCTGAATCCTTATTTTGGAATGTGTCTAACCAATCTTCATCTTTAAGTTTGTTATTGAGTGATGTATAGTCAATTTTTTTAAACTCGTGTGTTTTATTTTGATTGGACAGTTTTTTTTTAATGTGATAATTACTAATACTTAAAAAGATTGGATAGTGATCGGTTATGGCAGTTTCCAATATATATGGACTGAGATTAAGTTTTTTATGCATTTTATTATTTTTAAATCCAACTATACAGTGATCAATTAAACTAGATTTTTCACCTGGTTTTACCCTGGTTGGAAGATTTATTTGTGAAAACATACCTAATTCAGCAAAATTGTTAATATAGTTACTTACGATTTCCTCTTTGGTATCTAACAAATTTATGTTGATATCTCCACAAAAGATCTCCACATCTCTTAAATTATTTTTATGAAGTTGAAAATAGTTGTCCAGATCTACGACAAATTTTTTGACATCCGAGCCGAATGGTCTATAACCTGCGGTTAGACCAAAGCATAAGTCGTCAAGATTAAAAGTTACTCTAAAAAATTGTATCTCATTTAATTTTATTAGTTCTACGTTTGCATTTATTTTATGTTTAATATATAAAACTGTTCCATCGTTTTGATTATATTTAGAGTTATTATAAAACAAGTTAAAATCCTTTAAATTGTAATCTTTAGTTTCATTTATATGCCATGTTTCTGATAAAATTATTACATCTATGTTGTCTATATTTAAACAATTTAAAATAGTTATTAATTCTTCAAAATTTTTATTTATTGATCTTATATTGAAATGTATAATATTTAAAAGTCTATTAGTTTTAACAATATCTGCCGCTTTTTGAATGTCTGTTATAATGTTTTTATTGTCTAATCCTCCCTCCCCCTCCTCTCCGGTCCAGTCAATATTCATATAAGATATCTATATATCTGAGACTATAGGTATATGTATAACTAAAAAAAATACTTGTTGCTACTATGCAAAGTCATTCTCTCTAACGCCCTGCATGCATTACATAATTTAGTAGATATTAAATGTTTTATTACATTTTTATAAACAAAACAAAAATAAAAAAGTAAATTTGTTTACTGCCATTTAAAGTTTAAACTAAACTATATTAAAGTGTATAAATTATAAATTACCAGTAAATCAATAATTCTTTAGGAAATGCCTCATTTACGTTTTATTTGGCAAATTAACTATATATAGACAACAACCCTAAGTGTTTTACTTTTTTTTGTTGAAATATAACGATCTTAGTGATGCATCAGGCACTTAGATTTTATTTTTAGATTACAGTAAAACATGGGGGAAATATTTAAACTTAAGATTCATTGTTTACAAGATTTTCTGGAATTTTGGTTACGCCAATGGGTTACTGAAGCAGCGCTTCTGTTCTAAGTATCAGTAAGATGTGTTATACATAATTGATTCGTAGCCTCTTCATATTAATCAACTAATGAATTAGTTTTCAGATGAATGGCAGAGCTGCTCTCAATTATTCAATTCAATTCTCAGCCTTGCTTTCATCTCTATAATTACTTATTTTGAACAAAATACTCAAAAATTCCACACCTTAAAGTTTTTTAATGCAACGTTTACCAAAATCAATTCCGTGTTATCAGATGGTATAATTTTCTCTGTGTGTGTCCAATAGATTGAGAGATAAGAAAGCATTAATTTAAATCTAGTGTTGAATGACATTATTATTTTAACTTGAGAACTAAGTACTCTCCATTTAAATATTTTCTTCTAAGTCTCATCTGCATAACTGCATTTAAAAGCTTTTAGTAAAAATATGATAATCAGCTGGTTTGTAGAGTTTGAAGAGTATGTACCAAATATAATCCAGATAGTTTAAAGCTTATGACAATTTATGATTATTATCAGGCACGACTAACTGAACATTATCTCAGTTATTTTATGGTATTTTATGAATTCTTCGAATAATAAAAAGTAACGAGACCATGCTGGCTGGTGCTCATCTCTTCCTGTATTATAGTTGCCGTCATAAAGTACCGATACTGTTTCCATATCTAAAAACGGATTTATTTACTGTCTAAGAGCTTATTGCTACCGCTGCTACTCGCAGCCTGCAACTATTCTTCTCCTAACGGTGGATACAATCATCATAAACGGATTCCTATTTCTACAGAATGCGTCTCTTACGAGAAATCGATCATATTTATTTCTATTTGATACCATCTTCAACCAAGTTGCATCGTGCATCTCAAATATATTTCTTTAAAAATGGGATTTTCTGTATATCATTTTAAATATAAAAACTGACTAAATTCTTTTAGCCACTGCTTGCCAAAAAAACGGTTGGTGACGTTTTATATTGAAATGTATGGCCTACGGGGACTTAGAGAGCCTTTGCTCTTAGACAACTGATATTACTTGATGTATCACGGTCACTCCGTCAAGGGACACGCCGGGATGACCCTTGCAAAAAACTAATGTAATAGTTTTATTACAGCTAAAAAATGCCCGGGGTCCCTGCTCGACTTTTCTTTCTCTCGATGAATCATTGATTCATCGGCCAATAGTTTCTGTGTTGAGTTTGGTAAAAGGGGTGGTAAACAATGTAATTATTTTGGAATATTTCCACTGTATTTTACTTTTTTAATACAATAAGTATACGTTTTGTTGATCTAATCTAGTCATTTTAACTTTTCGTCATGTATACATGACGAAAAGTTAAAATGACACAGTTTAAAATATCTGTGGTGTAAAAAGTAATCTTAAAATGGTGTCAAAATCCAACACCAAGTGGTGTTAATATAACACCATGAATTATGGTTGAAAAAGTGTACCGATCGCGTCAAAGGCGGTGTGGATCACGTGATGTTCTTAAATCTCGCCTCTGTTGTCTTACATGAAGAATATATAAACTCAGGTAATCCTTTGCTTTGGTGTGACACTACAAGTTTTTCGATACTAAAGAGACCTTAAATAGGTGGAAACAGCTGTCAATACTTGAAGTATTTTAAGTTAGTGCAACGCACTAAAAACATTATCTCTAGCGTTGAAGGTTCCATTTCCTGGAATAATACTGGTAATATACTAGTAATGCGTCAAGGAACTTCCTGTTTCCTTTTTTTTCCTTTTTTCTGTGTAGTATGATTTAATTTGTCCACAAACACATAATATTTAACACTGAAAAGGAGTTCAATTTACACCAAGTAAAATTTATTTTAATACTGTGTGAAAGTTAAATTAACACCATTTTAGTATTTGAATTTACACTGGACCAACGAACCTTATTTAACACCATTTTGGTTTGTATCGATATAGACCATGTTTGGTGTTAATTTGGTGTTAAAATGGTCATGAAATGTTGAACAGTGTAGGGTGGACAAGTTAGCTTGTCGCCTTTAAAGCTTGTTATCATTTAAGCTTGTCGTTATTTTAACTTTTTGTCTTTCGTCATTTTAGCTTGTGATATTTTTAAAATGTCCTTATTATATCTTGTTATCATTATAACTTATCTTTATAGTAGCTTGCTAATTCTAGTCTTGTCAATTTCGTCCAGTCTGTCTGTGGTAATAAATCGTTCCATAACTCGATAATTGATTCCTTATTTTCTATGGCTGACTTTTCAAATGCAAATTTCATTGCCACAATAAGAAGTTATTTGTATATAAATGTCCCTCGCGTCCAATAGCAGCTCTGATTAACTACCCTCCCGGTAATTAAAAACGTCTTCATGAATCGTCAAGATGCAAAACATTGGGGTGCAATGTTAAATTAGTGCTCCGCTTGACCGTTTTCCGTATAAAATTACTGTTTAATTTTCCGGAATGATCCCGCAACTTTTTTTCGGCCCCCGAAAACTCCCCAGAACATCTCAACTTTTCTCGTTAAACCTCCGGTAAAATTGAATGCGGAGTTGGCGATGCACTAGTCTCCCCTCGAAATTATATCCACAACATCATATTGTGTCGAATAGCGGGGCGTAAAAGGCCAGTTTTAATATAAAGATTGCTTAAATTGATGCGCAGCTCACTTCGAGATGAAGTCATTTGCAAATGAACATCGGCATTCGTCTGCTGCTGGTAATCATTAGGGGCATATTCAGCAGGAATAATTTCAGGAATTATTTCTACAGATGCTCACTTTTAACTCAACTCTCTCCCGCTACTACTTCCGAATTATATTCATGAGCGTGCACAAGCCAAAACACTTTCCATACAAAAGATTCAAGAGTATGATTAATATTTATGAAAGCGTTCTACGTGTACTGTCTTAATTACATTTCTTTAATTTGTATAACAAAAATTACCTAAACTACTGACAAGTGTAACGAAATTATAGCAAGCCAAAATGATAACAAGCTAAATTTGGAGGGGTAAAATAAAGACTAGCTAAAATAAAACAACTCAAATGACAAAATGATGACAAAATGACTAGACATACAAAACTAAAGTGGCAAGACTAGACTAACAGGACTAGTTAGACAAAGCTAATCTAAATTAGAATTTTAAAAGTTAGCCATACAAAACCATGAATTAGTTTGTCAAGTTATGGGACAATTTATCAATTTGGTTTGGGAAGTTGATCATTTGTCACCTAAGTCACATAAGGGGCGTCAGAATGTTATCCGTGTTGATTGGTGTAACTTCGATAAATCTTAACACCTTGAGCTGAATAATAAATGGAAAGTTGGCGTTAGTTAAAGCGCGTGTCTGGAGGAAAAATAACGCGGCAACAATTCCACGGGAACGCGCCTAATTTAGGGCGCTCTTTTCACCGAGTCGCAACCCTAAATCTTACTATAAGTTTGGTTTGCTTTTAACATTCCTCTCTCGAGCGGCGTTACATTGTTTCATTTTATTGTATATGCTTTCAGTGTTAACCTTTATAAATTGCTTTTAAAATAAAATTATATGTAAACAACAACCTTCCAAGTCCTCTATCAAGCTAACTGACGTCGAATCGAGTATTGATCAGCCAAGTTGATAATGTCTCGAATTTGCAATTCGGAAGTGGAAATTTATGGAGGCGTTGTGCTGCTAAATCGAGTTCGAATTTGATATGAATGTGAGGCCTGGCCAGAGCTGGGCGCTGCTAATGACAATTGGCCATCGCTGAAAGGGTTCTGCCTGCAAAATTTACCAATTTTAGTAATGGCATTTGCACCGTCCCTTGATACAAATCAACACGCTGTCTAGATCGAGTAATTGACAAGCAAATGCCCACTTGTTCTTTTTATATTTAACAAGTATTGCATAAGTTTTTATAGCGTTTGTCCAGTTTATTTTAAACTTGTAAATATTCTACCTCTTGCATTAAACTAAACATTCATGGAATAAAGTCTAGACAATTCCTTTAATTTGGGCTTAATTTCGTTGGAAAGGATTGGGGCGTAGATTGGAGGGGTAGTTATTATCCTTGCTCTTAAAATATACCTGGTCGGTGGCTGACGCAAAATATATAGTAGGTATCGGGCTGCTGATTACGGAGCCTGCTGAAATAGCAGAAGCAGCAAAAGCAGTAGGTAAAGGTACGAGAAGGCGAATATTAGAATCCCGAACGAGATTTATAGGCAGTGTCTTGCTATAAGCCATCGCAATCTTGGATAATGGGCCCCGGTGCTGTGCTACTACAGAAACTAACATGGCCGACGGAGAATTAATTAATTGGCTCACAAAATAAAGACCATAAATTCTCATAGCGTCACAAATTATGGGCGAGATAGGGAATGTCGCGAAATAAAATAACCATATCTGAGTTGCCTTCCCCCCACTCCTCTAGCCCCTCTAACTCCAGGTACTCCTGCTATTTCTGTTGCTTCTCGTAAGACCAGAGACGGACCACTGAAAATATTTTATTGACATTTTTAGTTTAAAAAAATTAACATAAGAAGAAGCATAAAAATAAGACAGGTTAAAATGAGATTCAGAAATAAAAACACACTAAAATGATAAAAAACTAAAATGATTACTAGTTCATATGATGACAAGGTTAAATAAAAACAAGCTACAATGACAAGGTCAAATGATGAAAAGCTTTTATAAGGACAAGCTAAAATAATGACATTCCAAAATAAAACAATCTCAAATGACGACAAGATAAAATTACTAGCTAAATCAAGTACTAGCTAAAACGACGTTTTTTTATGATAACACGATGTTTTACTTACAACGTATCATTTTAACTAGTCATTTTATTAAGCTTATCGTCATCCTTATTCTGTTATTTTAGAATGACATTATAGCTAGTTATCATTTTACCTTGTCATCTTATGATTTAGTCATTATTTTATCTAGTCATCATTTTAGCTTGTAATCATTTAAAGCTGTCCTAATTTTAAATTGAGGTTATTTACGCTTGTCATTAATTTAGCTTGTTATCATTTAAACTTATTCTTATTTAATCTTATTATTAATTTAGCTGGTGGTCATTTAAGCTTGTTATTATTTTAGTTTGTCTTCAGTATATTGTAATCATTTACGCTAAAATGACGAAAAGGTCAAATGATGAAACGCTTATATAAGGACAAGCTAAAATAATGACATTTCAAAATAAAACAAGCTAAAATGACGACAAGATAAAATTACTATAGCTAAGTCAAGAACAAGCTAAAACGACTAAATTATTTTATTACTTACGACGTATAATTTTAACTAGTCATTTTATTAAGCTTATCGTCATCTTTATTCTGTTGTTATTTTAGAATGACATTATAGCCAGTTATTTTATTTTACCTTGTCGTCTTATGATTTAGTCACTATTTTAGCTTCTTATCATTTGATCTAGTCATCATTTTAGCTTGTAGTCATTTATAGCTGTCCTCATTTTAACTTGTGATTATTTACGCTTGTCATTAATTTAGCTTTTTATCATTTAAACTTGTTCTTATTTAAGCTTATTATTAATTTAGCTGGTGGTCATTTGAGCTTAGGATTATTTAAAAAGACTTCATTTCAGCTTATAGGCATTTAAGCTAGTCATCATTATAGTTTGTCTTCAGTATAGCTTCTTATCATTTAAAGCTGTTCTCATTTTAGCTTGTTATCATATACGCTTGTTATTAATTAAGCTTGTTATTATTTAAACTTAAGCTTATTATAAATTACCCAGTGGTCATTCAAGCTTGACCTTATTTTAGCTTGTCATTATTTAAAAAGTTTTCATTTTAGCTTCTTATCAGAAAAGTCTTTATTTTAGCTTGTCTTCAGATTAACTGGTTATAATTTAAACTTGTACTTATTTTGGTGGTTATTTAAGCTTGTCGACAAGGTCAACATTTAGCTTGTAATCATTTATAGCTGTCCTCATTTTAACTTGTGGTTATTTAAGCTTGTCATTAATTTAGCTTTTTATCATTTAAACTTGTTCTTATTTAGGCTTATTATCAATTTAGCTGGTGTTCATTTGAGCTTGTGATTATTTAAAAAGACTTCATTTCAGCTAATAGGCATTTAAGCTTGTCATCATTGTAGTTTGTCTTCAGTATAGCTTCTTATCATTTAAAGCTGTTCTTATTTTAGCTTGTGATTAATTAAGCCTGTTATCATTATTATTATTATCAAACTTATTTAAGCTTATTATAAATTTACCCAGTGGGTATTTAAGCTTGTTCTTATTTTAGCTTGTCATTATTATTATTTTGGTGGTTATTTACGCTTGTCGTCAGTTTAGCTTGTTATTAATTTAGTTGGTGGTCATTTAAGCTTGTTTTTATTTAGAAAAGTTCTTATTTTAGCTTGTCATCATTTTTGCTGTGCTAAATTTATGACATTCTTCCAAAATAAAAACAAGCTAATGCGAAGACAAGATCAGAAGGTAAAACATCATAATGAAGACATGACTATTTTTCGAATTTCCCATATCGTTTTTCATGCGGAAGCCCGCATTTCCATCGATTGGCTTTTGTTTTTCCCATGGTGACACGACGTCTTGCATTATTGCCGTCTCGTCATGCCCAAGGAACGGCGATTCCTCCACTTTGTGTAACTTAAGCGACGTTAGAAACAATCGCCGGAAACACTTAACAACAGGTCGATATGCGGCAATTAAACTATCTTTTTTTAGCGATTTTCTTCATTTCGTTTGTTGCACTTTTCGTGCAATACAGCGAAATTAGCTTAATTAAGTGCAATGATTATTTTCTGCGATCGTGTGCTACACATTAAATTGCTGGTTTCGCTGTGCAGGGATTCGCTTCGTGAGATCGAATGTCACAAATAAAAAAATCACTCATCAATTACGCTGCTTTGTGAAACAGGGCAATAATATTTATTTTACAATATATAAATTGTTTTAAAATTAATTGCATTAATATTATTATAGGAAATGTAATCATTTCTTAATAATCAAACAAACATTCATTTATTTAAATGCCAATTAAATATTATCTTTTAAATATACCAGGAAACATCAAAAAACATCTACTATTAAATTAAATATTGCTCCATTAATATTTGAAGCGTTCTTCTAATATTTAATCTATAAAATGTTTGATAAACATTCAAAAACATATGGATTTCTGGAAATCATCTTTTACCTTTTGATGAAATTCGTATATCAATGCATAATTTAAATAAACATTTATGTTTAAACTAAGTCAGGAATACTTCAGTAATTTATTTAGTATCTGCATACTGTTGTTTATCGAGTCAACTGCAAAATACATAGGTTTATTAATAAAACAAATATAATGACTAAATAAACAATTGAAACTGACAAGGCGTACGTAAAACATCGTGTTATCATGGAAAAAGTAAAATTCAATTAAACGATAAAAAAAACTCGAGAAAATCGCGATGGACGAAAAAAAATTTGTTATAATTTGCAAATTGCGATTTTCAGATGACAATAGTACAGCAACTGTTCAAAGTGTTCCTGGACATAGTGTAATTTGTTAGCATTTATTAGTGATGCGGTTTCGTAAACCTTCTAAAGATTTAGGCTGGGTGGCATAATGTTTTTATTTCGGATGTCCCCACGAAAAGAAATCAAGGGGAGATAAAACCGGTGATCTCGCGGGCCATTCGATAGCACCCCTTTTCTTCATAGTAACGTTGGTCATTTTCCATAATTTCGATTAACGCTGGGTTGACGGCATTCTCCAGCAAGTCTAAGTAAGTAGCTTCATTTAAATTTTTCGCTAAGAATAATGGTCCAATTATGTGATCAGCAAAAAACCAGCCCAACCGTTTAATTTCTAAGGATATTGAGTATGAACCTCATGGAAGATTTGTGTCTTCTCAGTGAGAAGCAAACATTAAAAAGGTTATAATTATTCTAATTTCACAAAATTGTAAACATCATTTTCATGTAATTTTTGAAGAAGTTGAATTTTATATATGTGCCATTTATTGTTTCAGAATTCTCTTTAAGGTGGCCCGCGAAACTCCAGTTACATCAGAAAGTTGTCTGATACTTAATATAGGGCTTAAAGTAATTTTACCCAAAACAGATCATTTTTCACCAAATTTTTAATATCTCGTTTTTTATTTGCCACTAAACCAGTTTCCTGAATGATGATAAGCTTAAATGAATATAAGTATACTTATATTCATTTATGCATTGTGCAGAGAAGCCTTAATGGACTAAAATGAAGACTAAAATGAGAACGAGAAGCTAAAATAATGGCAAGTTTAAATGATGACAAGCTAAAGGTAAACCGAAGAACAAGCAAAAATTATGATAAGCTAAAATGAAGACTGAACTGAACTGTTGACAAACTCAGCACTGGATTCTTCGGATTCCTCACTTAGCTTATTCTTAATCAGATATATTAATTTTAATTTAAATGTAAACTTTAATAGTTTTTTTTCTCTAGCGTAGGAGCCATCTGAGAATTGTTGAAATTAGCAAATTAATATTTGTTGAGATGTACAAAATATGTTTTTACAATAAATAAGGAAAACACACTTACTAGTGAGTAAAATCACATTACCATTATCAAAATTTTGATAGAAAAAATAAGTTGTAGCTCAACAAAAAAGGGTTTGAAAATGACACAATTTCAGATTTGCATATCTCGAAAGTTAAAAACCCAAAAATCAAAAGGGTCGGTTTTTCATATTTGACCTAAAAGATAATTTTTTATCAAAATCCAAAACCATGCGGCATACCGATTGAACGCTTTCATATAGAATGACTCATACGTTAATGATGATATTTGATGACCTTGACAGGTGTGCAGTGTGGCAACATGGCCGAGTGAGGAGCGAAGGAAAGTGTGTCCTGTATAAATCTTAATAAAGTAGCAGATATATGGTGATAAATTCCCATTTCTCCGGGAGATACGTCCTCATTAATCCTAAACGGACATGTCCGTTTACGGCTCTTCCATAAAGCACTTCCATGTTTCTGGATATCATAGTGCTCCTTTTCATTTCTATAACTCTGATTTATCCGCGCAATGCTACAAGCGAACATTCTTTTATACTTTTGTTTCGCTCGACCGTAAAGACCGCCTTTTATTGCCTCTACATTTTCAGATAAAAATCTTCTAAAAGAAGAAAACGAACTAATTAACCCCTTTTACACCTAACGACAACGTTTATTCGAAATTAAAGCTATGATATATAATTCAGATTTATATTATCTCGTTTTATAATTAAATTAAATTAGGGTCACTAGAAAACGAAGGCGCAACATAATTATTAAACCCATCACTGTCACACAAAAGTAAATATATAAATTAATGTTTGAATTTTTAAACAGCCAGCAAGACAATTATTCCTTCAAATTTAATTGGTTGAAAGGGTATCCACATTTCTTGGAATTCGGAGGGCGCGGTCCCTGCTTCTCGATACGGTGTTTACCAAAGGGTTGAGATTATTTCTTTAAACCTAATCGTATAATCAAGATTTGTAATAAAGATTTTTGGCGGGGATCTATGGTTAATAATGCAAAATGACTTCTTCTCTTCTTCTCTGGTTTGATTGGCCTTTCCCTTCCGGGAATTAGCCAGCTGTATTTTATTATTATTATACTGGAGCAAGCGAGTCTAGGATAACCTATAGCTTCTCCTTTTCTTCTTGGTTTTATAGTCTATTAATTAATATTATTTTTGTCACTTTTAGATTCTTTTTTCACTTATTGTCTTTTTATTCACTTAAGTCCATCACTATCATTTTTGTCTTTTTTAGAGCTTATATCAGCAGCGAAAGTTACGAGGCAAAAAAAACCAAAAAAAAAACCGACTATGCACCACATGGCTGTTTGCAGAAATATATTCAGTCCTTCAATATTACGACCATCCTTTGTGGAAATCCCTTGCATCTTTACCAATCTATTGTAGATTTTGTGGATTCAGCAATTATCAGCTTATTTATGCGATGAGTTTCATATTATCCACTCAAGGATAGCCGATCCATCTACTTCAGCAGTCTGTCAAAGATACTTTTAAAAAGTATCTAGATACAAGATAAGTTACTTTTTGAAAAAGTATCCGAAGTTACTTTGGGTATCTAGTTACTCTTTAAAAAAAGGAACTTAAATACGTATCTTAAGTTACTTTTTAAGATACTTAATAACATACTTTTTTAGTTACTTTGTTTATTATGTAATAAGTTTCGTATAAACTGCCCAACAAAAATTCGTTCCCACCCTGATTTTTCAAATAATTTTAAGCTTAATTTTTTAACAATTTTTTTCAATAAAATCTAGTTGATTAAAACCATTGAAGGGTCTAATGCAAAAAGTGTCTAACTTAGGCACTTTTAAAATATCTTAAAAATAAAAAGAGATAAAATCGTTAATTAAACACCACTTAATTATAAAAATAAAAAAATTATCTCACATTTTTTATTTAATCTTTTTTAACATTTTTTTAAAATTTAAAATGGAAAACATAAATTGAACATTATAGAATGTACGGTACAATGTAACAACCAATATCCTACATCAGTACATCATAAAGAAGCAAGTGCAAGTACTTACCTAACCTAACTTATTTCAGACTTACCACTTTAAATTCAATTCGCAACGAACGGAAACACCCTTCTACAAAGCGGGTGGCGAAGTCACAGATTATAAAAGAAGTATAGGTGAATAAAAATTAAGTAGGTATAACAAAAATCGCCGCCAGTCGATTGGCGCCAGTCGCTGAAGTCGCCAGTATACTTATTATAATAACTTAAGTTATTCGAATTCGATGGCCGCGGCCGTTTCGAACAACTTGACTAAAGGAACTTTTCTTTTGGTATCTTAGATACTTTTTGGTATCTAAGATACTTTTCGGTATCTAAGATACTTTTTTTAAGTTACAAGATACAGTTCCTTTTAAAAAGTATCTAAGATACTAGATACTTTTTGTTAAAAAAATAAAGGAACTAAGATACAGTAACTTAGATACTTTAAAGTAACTAAGTTACTCTAAAGTAACTAAGATACTTTTTTCTGACAGCTCTGTCAGCAGATAACACAAAAAATGACTTGTAGACTTGGGGCTGCAACATCTTTATTGAGAGAGCTTGCGTGGATGGGCGTTAAAAAGGCAGGCTAATTCGCCCGGGGCCCAATTAAACAATAAAAATGAAAACATCAAATGCAGGCAGGAGAACGCGCGGTGGCGGGTCGAACGAGCTCGTACACGGACCGCGTGATTTGTTGAAAACGACGGGGGCCATCGCCAGGGGGTCCGTTTCGCCGCCGCGGGATGCTGCTCCCTCGCACCGATTATGGGACGCGTAATTGTCGAACCCCATAGAAGCCAACGACGACGACGATGATGATGATGATCATTTAGATGCTTCCGTTTACGCGTGGTCTTTCTGATTAGCCCATCTAATTGCCTTCGAACCACCCATGGAGATACCAATTGTTACGACTTATTTAAGAAACACCTTGAAAGCCCAAAAACATTAAACTAAAAAACTATTATAAAGAAATAAAAACGCGATAAAATTACGATTGAGCTAAAATATTGTTTAAATAGTTTAAATACCCACAAGCTAAGCTTAAATAGGCACAATTTTAATAATAACAAGATAATCTGAAGTAAATATAAACTATATATGACGACTACCTAAAATGAGAACGTTTAAATAATAACAAGCTGTGCTGAAGACAAACTAAAACAAGGAGAAACCTAAAAGACCACCAGCTAAATTGATAATAAGCTTAAAAAAGACAAGTTTAAATGACAACAAGCTTAAATGACCATCAGATAAATTGATAATAAGCTATAACAAGGACAAGCTAAATTGACGACGAGCACAAATGACTACAAGCTAAAATGATAACAAGTTTAAATTATAATTATATCTGAGGACAAGCTTTCCTAAATAATAAGCTAATATTATTGAAAGCTTTAATGACTTCATTTAAGTTTGTATACAAACTTAAATGAAGTCATTTTTAAATTATAGCAAGCTAAAATATTGACAAGCTTAAATGATCAGTGATCATTGATCATTGATCATTGATCACAAGCTAAAATTGGGACAAGCCATAAGGATGACAAGCTAAAATTACAACCAGCTAAATTGATAATAAGCAAAAATAAGGAGTTTAAGATATAACAAGCTAAATTGACGACGAGCGTAAATGACCAAAAGCTAAAATAATGACAAGTTTAAATTAAAACCAGTTTATCTGAAGACAAGCTAAAATAAAGACTTTCCTGAATGATAAGCTAATATTATGAGAAGCTTAAATGACCACAAGCTTTAATGAAGACATTTTTAAATTATAGCAAGCTAAAATATGGACAAGCTTAAATGATCACAAGCTAAAATAGGGACAAGCAATAATGATGACAAGCTAAAATTACAACCAGCTAAATTGATAATAAGCCAAAATAAGGAGTTTAAGATACAACAAGCTAAATTGACGACAAGCGTAAATGACCAAAAGCTAAAATAATGACAAGTTTAAAATAAAACCAGTTTATCTGAAGACAAGCTAAAATAAAGACTTTCCTGAATGATAAGCTAATATTATGAGAAGATTAAATGACTACAAGCTTTAATGAAGACATTTTTAAATTATAACAAGCTTAAATATGGACAAGCTTAAATGATCACAAGCTAAAATAGGGACAAGCCATAATGATGACAAGCTTAAATGACAACCAGCTAAATTGATAATAAGCCAAAATAAGGAGTTAAAGAAATTACAAGCTAAATTGACGACGAGCGTAAATGACCAAAAGCTAAAATAAGGACAAGTTTAAATTAAAACCAGTTTATCTGAAGACAAGCTAAAATAAAGACTTTCCTGAATGATAAGCTAATATTATGAGAAGCTTAAATGACTACAAGCTTTAATGAAGATATTTTTAAATTATAACAAGCTTAAATGACCACCAGCTAACTTTATAAGAAGCCTAAATAAGAACAGCTTTAAGTGATAACAAGCTACAATAAAGACAAGCTAAAATGATTATAAGCTAATTAAGAACAAGCCAAAATAATGACAAGCTTAAATGACTGCAAGTTAAAATGAATACTTTTTTAAATGACGGTAAGCTTGAATGACCAACAGCTAAGTGAATAATAAGCTGAATAAGGAAATGTTTAAGTTAACGTGCTAAAAGGCTAAACTAACGACGAGCATAAATGACCACACGCTAAAATGAGGTTAAGTTTAAATTATAACCAGTTAATCTGAAAACAAGCTTAAATAAAGACTTTCCTGAATAACAAGCTAAAATAATAAAAATTTAATTGATAACAAGTTTAAATATAACTATAAGCTAAATTGAAAACTGTTAAATAATGACAAGCTAAAATAAGAACAAGCCTAAAGGACCACCAGGTAAATTAATAAAGATCTACTCTCTAAAAATGAATTAGTCAAAAATGACTAACTAAATATTTATTAGTGGCTGCTTTTTCACTTGTACCATGGAATACCATGGTATCCCAAAATTTAACAGTCAATTCTTATGTAAATTTGTTCCCTGAATCCGAAAATGTCGTCAACAGTTACAAAAGTAGAACAGTTTTTGAGATTTAGTCAATTTTTTATTTAATATGGAATTAACTATATCTTAAAAACCTTCACTTTCATAATTCAAGTATTTTCGGATTCAGGAGACAATTTTACATAAGAATTGGCTGTTAAATTTTGGGATACCATGGTATTCTATGGTTAACCATGGGACAAGTAAAAAAGCAGCCACTAAAAACTATTAAATTAGTCATTTTTGACTAATTCATTTTTAGAGAGTAAATGATAATAGCTAAATTAATCGAAGCGTATATGTTACAAACTAAAATTAAGACTTTTAAATGACAAGCTAAAATGAGACAAAGCTTTATTGGCCACCAGCTATACGGAAGACAAACTAAAATAATAATAAGCTTAAATGATCACAAGCTAAAGTAAGGACAAGCTAAAATGATGACGATAAACTTAAATGACAACTAGCTAAATTGATAATAAGCTAAAATTAGGACTTGTTTAAGTTAAGCTAAGCTAAATTGACGACGAGGGTAAATGACCACAATCTAAAATGAAGTCTAAATGATAACAGACAAGCTAAAATAAAAACTTTCCCAAATGATGATAAGCTTAAAAAAGCAAGCAAGAATGTGGACAAGTACTGAAAAGAGGCTAAAATTAGGAGAAGCCTTAATGGCCTAAAATGAAAATCAAAATGACGAGAAGCTAATGATAATGACAAGCTAAATAAAACGAACAACAAGCTAAAATGATGATACCTAAGCTAAAATGAAAACTGAACTGAACTGTTCACTGGATTTTTTTGATTCCTACCACCAGGTTGTTCTAAATCAGATATATCCATTTTAATTTTAATGTAAACTGTTATAGGTAATTGAGTAAAAATTATAAAAAATAAAAATGTAAAAAGATATATGACCTTGTCAATGATGTAAATCAAAGTAAAACACAAACAATTAAACCCTTTAGCGTAGTTAATTATTCATATTAGCGACAATAATAAAAACATATAATTATGAACGAAATTAAAATATCCATTTAGATTAGCGTATATGGTAGAATTCAATGGGATTCAGTGAATTGTGACTTGTAGGTTATATGAAAAGCTCGATTCCCATTAAAAAGCAAATTATCATATCGTGGAATAATGGATTGATCAAACGGGCAACAGCGCACCCACTGTTATTATATTACACCTGATAAAACGTCCTTGTTATTATAATAAAAACGACGCATCAATATGGAACAAAACATTGCATTTACGGTTCCGGTATTCAATTGAACTCGCACGGGGGGATATCCGGCCATATAAAATAAAAGAATGATTTAATAAACATAATATAAAATACCTATAAAGTTTACTTTGTTAATATGTGGGATGGTTTAATTGGTAACAAATTGCATAATAAAGCCAACTTGACAAGCCCATATTTTATTATTGTAATTATTTCATGAGAAATAAATAAACAATTGCCGTGCTGCGGTCTCTTTGCTCGCTTCACAGTCATCACAATAAATCTAAATTTATATTAAATTGTGTTTATTAATTCAATTTAACTAAATGGACGTACTCTTTGTTTTGGTAAGGTGTGGTCTTGGATTTATTTTCAAATGGTTTTCAGCTCTGTTGTACGATGAAAAACCTTGATGTTTCAGATTCTGTATCTACGTTTTAAATACAGGATCAAACTGAAAGGTTTCGTCAAACATTTTGAACAAACATGATGATGGTATAAAATTGCTAACAAAGTTTTTATACTCTATACACTCGGATTCTAGAAGAGTATCAAAAACAAAAATCCCCAAAAATGTTGAGTCAATCAGCAAGTCAATAAGATTTAGAGGTCTTAATTAAAATGTTGTCAGTTTATGGTGAATAATACTCCAAAAATTTTCCTGGCAAAATGTCTTGAAAATTATACATTTTGGATGAAGACTTTAATCATTGGACGAATTTCCTCTATTTCTGCAGATTCAATATTTCTTCTGTTTCGTTTGCAGTTCTTGTAAATTATTCATAAAATATATTCAAATTAGGCTTGTGCTTATTTTTTCTCGATGAAGAGTGTGCTATGATGATACTATGTTTAAAAATATAATCAGGAAAGATGCAAAGGACAGAGTACTTATTGAAAACGTTTTTCGTATATAATTGATCTTCATTGAAAAAAAATCACGCAATCGTCTGATAACATTTTTAAGTGGAAGATTTTTTTAATGTTCATTTATCGCCGAAAACAATGCTTGTTTTGGCTTTTATCATTTAGTAAAACTGCGAACAAACCATAGAAAAAATATCTACAGAAATGTGTAATGTAATTTTCTAGACTTTCTAGAAAATGTTTACAATCCTGGGGTATCAGATGCATTACGGATTTTATATCTTGTAGTTTAGGTACAGATATTTTTTTACCATTTGGCCACATCAGAAGCAAAAAATCTTTGAAGGATTTGGTAGTGGGTCTACCAACCTGTTTTTTTATGTCTCAACATATGATGTATCTTAATAACTTTTTTTAAAAATATTGAAAATGGCTTGGTTTTATCAAGGCATATTTCACGCGCCTCTACCAGCTCACCTTTTCTTTATTGATATCAAACTTTCGGTTACATATTAATTTTTTCTCAATTTCTGCTGTGCCGTAAAAATCTGCAGGACTCAAGCGCGTAACTATAATCTTATTTTTTTGCGGCATTCTTCCATAACTTTAATATAGTCTCTGTTGATGTTTTAGAGCACATTCGACATCTTAAAAGTCGTTTAGAAGAACAAAACAACACATTATGCTTGCTCCTATTTTGATTGTCAAAATTTGATATTTGATAAAATTTATTTAAACCATAGATGTTTACGATTTAAAACTATTTTGTAGAAAAGATCCAACCCACTTGGATGTATTCTACAGATTTATATACACAATGTTATTGAATGTTGGTTGGTTCAATAATTAATAGATTTCACTACTTTGGCTATGACCTATTTTGCAGATAAATTTTACATACTTAAATAGTTCACAGGCTAAAGATCTCGATTTTTTTAGTTTTGTGGGTTGGTTCCTTTCCGCAGAAAGACGTCCAATTAAGCTTGTCCTTATTTTAGCTTATTTTCATTAACACTTTTTTGTTTGGGCTCGCCCTGAAATTAGAGTCCCTATTTTAGGTTGTCTTCATTTAAGCTCGTCATAATTTTGGCTTGACGTCAGTTTAGTTTGTTATCATTAAACTCTCAAGTATATCATAAAACTTGAAAATGATGAATGTTATTAATTGGTCTTTTGTTAAAGTTGTTTGGTTTTTTGGTGAAAAAGGCCGTAAGCTGTCATTGTATTTCAGGTTGAGTCTCGTTTTCGTTAATGGGCGCAGAGATAAGTGCCTGTGTTGGAATTCGTGAGTAGCGCATATATCTTTAACGACACCTCAGAATGCCGAGGTAGAATATTCTATATAATATGCAGCATTGAATTTAAATTTTGTGGGAATCGGGTTGTGTTTTTTTCATCGTTTTATGGCTATTTATATGCCTATGGTAATATCAGTTTTGTTGGGTCTTTTTTGTATGAAGCCAAAACACCGACACACCACTTCGAACCTCGGACCTCTCTCCAATAATTTTAATGGCCATTGTCGTTGCCTTTAAATTAATGCATGTGCCATCTTTCTCAAAACAAAAACTAAAATATTATATGTTTGTTTTCTACACGCCTTTTACAGGTGGGATTTTCGGCACTTTTGTCTGATTTAGATAAGGTCAGCACCCAACAAATCTTCCTTGTCACTAATTGGCGTTACAATAATTTAAAATACCCATTCAAACTTTTTCATATTTTATTTTATTTTAGGTAATCCTCACCACGTTTAATATGCTAATGTGTTATTTTATATCTCGTGATCATCTCAACAAGAAGGCTTAATTTATTTACTCCGGCAACTCTTAATATAAAGTTTATGTTTATACCCTCAACATTAAATAAATATGTCCTTTTTATTTTGAGCATTTAACACCCAGAAATGTATATGTCATGTCATAATTGATAAAAGAATATCAATAAAAGGTGAATCATTCTGGATGTAGTATCAAGCTGATTAGTCGGTATTAACAAGAAAACAAAGTCGTCTCTAACCTGTAACACGCACACACACAGACACACATAGAAGAAGGAAGAGAGTACAGAGAAGAGAACAAAAGCCTTTATCACTGCACAATTATTTTCCGTGTCAGATTATAACATGTGGTGGAAAGCCAATTAGTGATGAGCTCAGCAGTACGGAACATCGTAAGCCCGTTGCAACAAATTGCTTATGTGTTTTCAGAGACGAAACACGACCTCTGCAGCTCCACCACGTCTGCTGCAGTCGCCTGCCTGGTTGCTGCCTCTGCCTCTGCGAGCTCTTTGAGTTTGAGCGCCTAATTAATTCGCATCTGTACGAATTACACATTCGTTGTTATCCTATAACACGCTCATATGGAACATGAGTAGTTTCTGCAAGTTTGCCGCCGCAATTTTAAACTCTCAAATTGTCCTCTTTATCCGTCTAGTAGAGAAGAGGGGGTAATGCACGTTTTGTTGGATGACTTGCGTGGCCGTATTTTTTAACCGATTTCGACAGTCATCACACAAACACCCAATAGATTTTTAAAAGTTAGCTTAACTTCAAATGTTTTGAAAATCGCAAGGATTATAACTACTCGATGACCTTGTGGAGAGTGCATGAGGTCACGATGTTATAACAGATGTGTCAAGAATTACGAATGTATCTCTTTATAGCACGGTCTTAAACATGGTACAAATAATTTAATTTTTTATCATGGACTTACAGTATGTCCATGATGGGGTTACAAAGAGGAAAACAATATTTTATCATTCATCAGAATATCCATATAAATAAATATAATTTTTGGTCAATTTTCGTTCATTTGACATATCTGTTCAAAGCTTTTACTTTTTAACTTATGACCAAAAATACATTTTTCATCGTCGATTTATTTTGTTATACTTTTTTATAAGTAAAAATTAATGAAATCTGTAGAAAATTCTTGATATATTTCTACCTACAGTGAATAACATTTATTTGTTAGAAAAAATGTGACAAATGATTGAAAACTGACCAAAAATAATTTTTATCAAAAAATTGTAGGTCCAAAATTTTCAGAAAAATAAAAATTGTAAATTAACCATCGCTACAATAAAAAAGATGTGTGACATTTTCTGCGAGAATAAAATTTTCTGAGAACATGGTAGACACACTGTATACAGTAACAGGCAAAAGTATGGATTCGTCAGAATATCCATACAAATAAATATAATTTTTGGTCAATTTTCGTTCATTTGACATATCTGTTCAAAGCTTTTACTTTTTAACTTATGACCAAAAATACATTTTTTTTCAAGCGGCCATGATATACAACCTTATATGCATGTATAGAGATAGTTGAAGTGCGTCTTTTTCATTAGCGGCAGACAAAAAACTCAAAAAAGCCTAGGGATAGAAGTAAATCCATAGGTGACTCAATAAACGTCAAATAATAAAAATAATTTAGCATTTCATACAAAGCAATCACGATGTATTAATTATATTAATTATAATCGCACGGAATATTTAGTGATTATTTATTAAATTTTAATTGAACGAAATAAAGAAAAACTAGTTTATTAGTATAATATTATGATGATAGACGAGTCGCCAATGTCGAAACTTCAAACAAATGTCAGTACGTCAAAATTCAAGCGCAGCATTTTGACAGAGCAGTGTTTAGTTTTAGTTTCGGATATTTATCGGCATTGTAAGTAAGTTTTGTTAGTTTTTTTAGTTTTTATCAATAATTTCTAATGCTTTTAGCCAAAATTTTATCCCACACGAGTTATGAGTAAATAAAATAATTCTATTGCTTATCCTATTTATATTATGCCCTTGAAAAAAAATTGTATATGTTATTTGGAGTAGAAGCTCTTTTTGTGCTTCGTACAGTTGCCTGCCTCAGCTACGCTTCGGCCGTCAATCTATGTACTCACCACAAAAAGAGTCACTTCTACTCCTTATAACATAATCTACTATTTTCATCGTCGATTTATTTTGTTATACTTTTTTATAAGTAAAAATTAATGAAATCTGTAGAAAATTCTTGATATATTTCTACCTACAGTGAATAACATTTATTTGTTAGAAAAAATGTGACAAATGATTGAAAACTGACCAAAAATAATTTTTATCAAAAAATTGTAGGTCCAAAATTTTCAGAAAAATAAAAATTGTAAATTAACCATCGCTACAATAAAAAAGATGTGTGACATTTTCTGCGAGAATAAAATTTTCTGAGAACATGGTAGACACACTGTATACAGTGACAGGCAAAAGTATGGATTCGATTTTGTTTTTTAATTGCGCACATTTTGTTGTACAATTTTTATATTTTCTGTTGAATCTCTGACGTAACCGGCTATTCCATACAAAATTAGACTAGTGCAGGAACTTAACGAAAAAGATCCGGACGGTAGACTAGGTATAATTGTTGAAAATATGATGAATTTATGTAACAATAATCCACACTTTCTTCGTAAAAACCTTTTTTTCGGACGAAGCTACCTTCTGTTTGAATGGTACAGTCAACCGACAAAATTGTAGGTACTTTAGCAGAGAAAATCCTCATAGGTAGTAAAGGCAAATTCCCAATACCGGCAAAAAGTGAATGTCTGATCAGGAATGGTGGAAAAAAGGTCCTTTCTTCTTTGACAAGAATATGACAGGACAGGGAATTTTTGCAAAACTCTCTTCTTTCCACATTAGCAGAAATGTTTTCCAATGAGAATGAAGGTTACCATTTGGTTTCAACAGGACGGGGCACCTCCGCACTATGCGCTTCCTGTTCGTACTTTTTTGGACACCTGTTTTCCTGAGAGGTGGATTGGACGACGAGGACCGATAGAGTGTCCAGCTAGATCTCCAGATCTCACCCCTGTTGATTAAAAATCAAATTTTTACATCAAAATGCTTTTAATCAAAAATATATCGACACATTTGGTATTAGTTTAGCTTATTAGTTTATCTTGCTGTCATCTTATCTAGTTATTATTTCTGCATATCAATATAAAGCTCGTCATAGGATTTTTTAGAATTGTTTGTAAAGATGGTGGATTTCGTTTGGTTGGAGTACGAGGAGGGATAAGAAGGTAGTTAATTAGAAAAGCAATAACCGTGTCGATGAGAATCTGGTAGGTATATCGTAGTGGATCTGCGTTCGGCGTATAAATATTTAGCGAGGAACGAAAGCAAAATGGAATGCAAACGAGCAAGCTCGCAATATCAATAACTAAATAGGCTGTACGAGAGTGAGAGCGTAGTTAAAAATGCAAAACAGTGTTGTGTGTGCACGACGGTCCACGACGAAGAAGAAGAAGAAGAAGAGAGGAAAGAGAAGAGCTACGATGCGGTCCGGCCGGGCGACAATGAGACAACATGCCCGGACTGGCCAGACAAGGGGGAGACGACAAGGGGGAGACGACTCCTCCGCTGCGCTCCGCTATGAATATATTCCCGCCGAATGGCCATAAGTCTCTCCAAACAATATCTGATACTGCATTATTATACATACATAACGTCTATAGTCGCATTAACACCACCCAACGCCGCGTAAATAAAACCAATCACTGATTCGGTTCGCAATATATTACTCTTGTTCTTTTCTCAGCCACAAAATCCATCAGCGCCTAACATGCACTCACTTCTTCGCGCTCCATTCGGGTCCTTCAGTTAATTTAATCTCATGGTTAAATAATATGCATTCCATATTAGACACCATCATAAAGACTGTACTAGACTGGACAAGACTAGATGGACAAGGTAAAGGGATGAACTTTAATAACTCGCGGCGATCAAGTTTGAAAAAGATTCTTCGACATTTACTGTACCTAGTGTATACGCTCATAAATAAAACCATTTGGTATTTAGTAAAACACAAATTTTTATTTTGAGTCGGATGACATGCTTTTAATGGCTTAAGAAACGGTTTTTGATGATTTGCGACTAGGCAAAGAATATACTGCATCTGATCTTCATCCTTGATCAGTCAGTAACTAACTGTATTTTTGAATAAGTCTGATTCTCCGTTTGGCAGTATCATTAACAACTCTTATCTTACACCACTTTTCATGAAATTTCTACAGTACGATCAATTTCCTTGGTTAAGTCAATGCGAAGTGTATAAACAGGCAATTTCGGATGCGTAACCATTATTTATTTAGTTTTTGTTTGTTTGTTTGTTTTTAAGGTGAGTACCATCTTGTATTAAAAATCTACACCCCAAAGGAATTCAAATAACAATAATAACAGATTTCTGGTAATATATTATAAACACTCTGGACAGTTGTTACGAACACGTTACGAATTAGAATAAAGTAAGCAGAAACATAAGTTGCAGACGCTAAAGTCAGATGAACTTGTTGATGCGTATTGTCAGTGGGAAACGTTTTGATTGACTGCCTGAAATCACGTGTACTTTTTTCTAAAAAAAAATATGTTGAAATTTTACAAAATAAAATTAACAAACTACAAACTCATGTTAACAAATCTGATTTTTAAAACAGTGTACCATATCTCCAGTATTGTAAAATTTGCTTTTAAAATGGTTGTTTTTATGAATGGAAATACTAAGTCAATGAATTTTGAGGGTGCATTTAAAGTTTTGTATTGTTCATTGGTTCGCTCCAAATTGAAGTACTGCTCTTTTGTTTGGTATCCATGTTGATTAATTAAAAAGAGTAAAATGGCGATTTTAGGCGCTTTTAGGCTTGACAATCTTTATCTTGCTATAGATACTGAGCATGTCTTGTGAGAAGTAGGTAGCACAGTTCTACAACATCCGTTTGGATAGTAGACGGTGGCTGATTACATGTCACCGCTGTCGTACCTGTTCAGCGTGTTTCGAGGGTGCTTACACCTCGGCTATCCGGCACTGATGAGGTCTAATGATGTGAAGGCAATATACAACAATGTTATTTCTTTTTAACATTGTGGACAATAGGGTATAATCAGTATTAATATAATACATAGAATAGGTACAATCAGTACTAAAGGATAGGGATTATACCTCTTGTCTTCCAATTATTGTCATAATATATTATCAACTAACAATTTGGTCGTATTTTTGCTATACCCATAAAAGTTGCGACTTGCAAATAGTGGCATTCAAGAATATCATTTTCAAAGGTGTATAGTTCCTTTCAATTAACTCGACGTCGGGTATAAATGCACAAATATGATCGGTCTTCCTTCCGTTTGGATGCTTCACACGGTATCAACATTTCATACAATTTCCTGTATTATGTGGGCTTCATCCACAACTATATACGAGTATGCATGCAGTTTTTCATTGCACTTAATTGTTTAATGCCACTTGTAAGGATATGCAGTAATTAGAAGTATAATATTTTCGTTGAAAAGGTCATAAAATGTTGTTATCTATTGTTTAAAATCACTATGAATAGTTTTACAACAGGAAATTTTTTATGATGTTAATTTTTTAAATGGTTTATTTACAGTTTATTTAAATTTAAATGTAAATCTGTTTATTAATTTCAATAACACGCATTTTTCAACTCGGCAGGAATTTTGATAGGTGATATAATAAAAAAATAGTTTATAATCAAATATTTTTATAGAATTCTATAAATATATGAATAAATAAATATTAAAAGGTATAAAATATGCAACCTGATATCCGTTGAATTTTGAATTTTAATACGAACCTTGATAAGATCAGGTGCTGTATTATTCAAATTCTTTATTAAAACCATACCTAACAATTTCAATGATAAAATATAGTGCGAGTAGCTATTAGCAGTGGTAAAAAAACAGTTCTATATTAATTTTTTTCGTTGTTTTTTTGAGGTTCTTTTTAATAAAATAATAAATTGGAAATTTCAAGAAGTTCATTGTCCAATAGTTTTAATTTTTACCAATATAACTATAATGGCATTCACCGATTTAATCCAATAGAACTTTTTTCCTACCGACATGGTCATTATATACGATATACGAGGTGTGTTCAGAAAATTTTCTTTATTTTGTTGGTATACATTCCCCCGAAGTATGATAAAACTTTAGCTGTTTTCATTGTTTACTTTGTATGTGGCAGCCGCTAAGGTTAGACGTGTTCTATGAGCTGGATGGATGGATGATGTGAAGCATCATAAAGAATTTATTTGTAAACTTTTATCAAATTCTGATCATTTGACACTCACTCCAGGACAACCTTAAGGTTGTCGTCATTTTAACTACCCTATTTGAGCTTGCAAGTTTATCTTGTTGTCATTTTAGTTGTCGCCATGTCCTTATCGCTATAGCGTATTCAAATTGTTTATTAATAAGGAATGTAATAATATTGCTTGGTATTTGTAAATAGAAATCACTTACAATTTCAATTATATATAAATTATACGTAGTGGTAAAAACTGAAATAGTGCCCGGACAAATTTATTATATAGTTGTGTGAACATTGGAATCAATTGATCAGCGAACAGGCATAGAAAGTTTAGGTTTGAAATATGAAACTATTCATTATTCAACGCACGGCGAATATATTACAAAATTAAATACGATAATTTACATTTAAGCAGCGACAGGACAGGCTGCCGTTCTCATATGAGCACATACATAAATATGAAGCATAATGGATAAATAACCGTAAACAAAACATTCAATTACCACTCATTAAAGTAAAGTAAAGTAAAGGAAAATAAGGTCGAATAACAAATATTATAATAAGCCTATAAATCCCGACCGGCAAGCAATTTCTACCAAAACAAGCACACCGGAACTTATTACCATCAGTGAATATTTTGCATGTTTAAAGGTAAAGTTAACAAGGTACCTCCTTACAAAAATTCGCTAAACTGCTAAGATAACCTTAAGGAATTTTAAACAACTTTTTTAAAAGTTTTTGCTTAAATTATTTTTTTTTTAATTATTTTTTATTATTAGTTTTTGTAAAACTTTTGAAGCTGCAGGAGTTTTCTTATTGCTAGAAAAAAGGTCCTAATATAACCTTAGGTTATATTGACATAATGAATTGAAATACCAAACTTTGCAAAATGTGAATATTACAAGAAAATAGATTAGATATGCTTTTAAAAACGTCTCACGATATAATTACAAATACGCTAAGATTAAATTTTGTTACCACCTAGATAGGGGGCAAAATTCGCAGTAAGTATAAATAAAAAGGGTGCTAAAAATGAATTAGTCAAAAATGACTAATTGTCATAGAGAAAAAGCAGCCACTAATATTTCTCGTCAATAGCAATTTGTATTCCTAACATTTAACAGTCAATTATCATTTAAAATTGTCCACTGAATCCATAAATATCGTCAAAAGTCAGAAAAGTATCAGTTTTTGAGATAAAGTCAATTTTCCGTATAATATGGAATTGACTATATCTCAAAATTTGCACCACTTTCATATTTTTTTACGGTATTTTTGGATTCAGAGGACAATTTTTCATAAGAATTGGCTGTTAAATGTTGGGTATACCATGGTATTTCATGGTTAACTATGTTATAAGTAAAAAAGTTGCCACTATTTATAATTTATTATAACTTTAGTAACTATGGTCATTTTTAGAGAGTAGGACACATTTCCTAAATTTCGATATTAAAAAAAGATCAAAATTTTTAAATTTTCTAAAATATCAAATTTTTTTAAAGTTTCCAAAATTTGAAAATATTTATAATTCAAATTTTCCAAAATTTTCAAAATATTCAAAAATATTGTCATTGACATTTAGCAGTCAATTATCATTTAAAATTGTCTACTGAATCCGAAAATGTTGTCAAAAGTTAAAAAAGTAGAACAGTTTTTGAGATAAAGTCAATTTTCCATATAATATGGCATATAAGCTGAGGGAGTAATTTGTTTTGATTGTGTTCCACTACACCAAGTTGCCCGACACTGATGAGACCCAATAAAGGTCGAAACAGCTGTCTGTCGGTATTTGAAGTTGGTGGAACGCATTCGAAACAAAAAACTTTTTTTCTTATATTCTTATGAATATTACCAGTGATGGGTCAAGAAAGTTTCTTAAAGAAACTAAGAAAATTGAATGTTTACCTTAATGTTTAGCCCGTTTGGGTTAATTCTAGATTCCTTTAGGCCATATTAGTATCTGTGATACAATTGCTGTGTGCAGTCCCGGTTGCATAGTATGTACCGATTGCAGCAAAGGCCACGTCGTTTGACGGTGTGGATCACCTGATGTTCTTACATCTCGCCTCTGTTGACTTAACAACCGAGCATATAAGCTGAGGGAGTAATTTGTTTTGATTGTGTTCCACTACACCAAGTTGCCCGACACTGATGAGACCCAATAAAGGTCGAAACAGCTGTCTGTCGGTATTTGAAGTTGGTGGAACGCATTCGAAACAAAAAACTTTGGCGAGGTGTAGGTTCAATTTTTTCTTATATTCTTATGAATATTACCAGTGATGGGTCAAGAAAGTTTCTTAAAGAAACTAAGAAAATTGAATGTTTACCTTAATGTTTAGCCCGTTTGGGTTAATTCTAGATTCCTTTAGGCCATATTAGTATCTGTGATACAATTGCTGTGTGCAGTCCCGGTTGCATAGTATGTACCGATTGCAGCAAAGGCCACGTCGTTTGACGGTGTGGATCACCTGATGTTCTTACATCTCGCCTCTGTTGACTTAACAACCGAGCATATAAGCTGAGGGAGTAATTTGTTTTGATTGTGTTCCACTACACCAAGTTGCCCGACACTGATGAGACCCAATAAAGGTCGAAACAGCTGTCTGTCGGTATTTGAAGTTGGTGGAACGCATTCGAAACAAAAAACTTTGGCGAGGTGTAGGTTCAATTTTTTCTTATATTCTTATGAATATTACCAGTGATGGGTCAAGAAAGTTTCTTAAAGAAACTAAGAAAATTGAATGTTTACCTTAATATGGAATTGACTATATCTCAAAAACTATAAATAAAAAGGGTGCTAAAAATGAATTAGTCAAAAATGACTAATTGTCATAGAGAAAAAGCAGCCACTAATATTTCTCGTCAATAGCAATTTGTATTCCTAACATTTAACAGTCAATTATCATTTAAAATTGTCCACTGAATCCATAAATATCGTCAAAAGTCAGAAAAGTATCAGTTTTTGAGATAAAGTCAATTTTCCGTATAATATGGAATTGACTATATCTCAAAATTTGCACCACTTTCATAATTTTTTACGATATTTTTTGGATTCAAGGGACCATTTTTCTTAAGAATTGGCTGTTAAATGTTGGGGATACCATGGTATTCCATGTTATAAGTAAAAAAGTTGTCATTTTTAAAGAGTGGGACAAATTTCCTAAATTTCGATATCAAAAAAAGATCAAAATTTTTAAATTTTCTAAAATATCATTTTTTTTTTAATTTTCCAAAATTTGAAAATATTTATAATTCAAATTTTGGCGAGGTGTAGGTTCAATTTTTTCTTATATTCTTATGAATATTACCAGTGATGGGTCAAGAAAGTTTCTTAAAGAAACTAAGAAAATTGAATGTTTACCTTAATGTTTAGCCCGTTTGGGTTAATTCTAGATTCCTTTAGGCCATATTAGTATCTGTGATACAATTGCTGTGTGCAGTCCCGGTTGCATAGTATGTACCGATTGCAGCAAAGGCCACGTCGTTTGACGGTGTGGATCACCTGATGTTCTTACATCTCGCCTCTGTTGACTTAACAACCGAGCATATAAGCTGAGGGAGTAATTTGTTTTGATTGTGTTCCACTACACCAAGTTGCCCGACACTGATGAGACCCAATAAAGGTCGAAACAGCTGTCTGTCGGTATTTGAAGTTGGTGGAACGCATTCGAAACAAAAAACTTTGGCGAGGTGTAGGTTCAATTTTTTCTTATATTCTTATGAATATTACCAGTGATGGGTCAAGAAAGTTTCTTAAAGAAACTAAGAAAATTGAATGTTTACCTTAATATGGAATTGACTATATCTCAAAAACTATAAATAAAAAGGGTGCTAAAAATGAATTAGTCAAAAATGACTAATTGTCATAGAGAAAAAGCAGCCACTAATATTTCTCGTCAATAGCAATTTGTATTCCTAACATTTAACAGTCAATTATCATTTAAAATTGTCCACTGAATCCATAAATATCGTCAAAAGTCAGAAAAGTATCAGTTTTTGAGATAAAGTCAATTTTCCGTATAATATGGAATTGACTATATCTCAAAATTTGCACCACTTTCATAATTTTTTACGATATTTTTTGGATTCAAGGGACCATTTTTCTTAAGAATTGGCTGTTAAATGTTGGGGATACCATGGTATTCCATGTTATAAGTAAAAAAGTTGTCATTTTTAAAGAGTGGGACAAATTTCCTAAATTTCGATATCAAAAAAAGATCAAAATTTTTAAATTTTCTAAAATATCATTTTTTTTTTAATTTTCCAAAATTTGAAAATATTTATAATTCAAATTTTCCAAAATTTCCAAAATATTCAAAAATTTTAAATTTTTCAAAAAATATCAATAACCTCCACCCTAGCCAATAACTTACTGCTCACCTCTACAATAATTTACTTTATACTTAAAATTTATTTTGCAAAGGTTTAATCTGTCAATATCATTTTTTTATAATGTTCCATTAAGTACATAGTCTATTTGAAAACGAGCAATTCTGGACCTAAATAAGATATCAAAAATTTCTCAAAACCGTTTCAGTATGATTACAAAAATGACCTTCACTAAGCAACCCCTGGGTTTATTCTTAAAAATTGCGATTTACCAGTACTAAAAATAAAATACTATTTAATACTTAAATGTATGAAAAATACCCAAAATAATTCTTATAATTATTTATTCCAATAAATATCAAATTAAACCATTTTGTTTTAGTAAAACATTAGTAAAAAAACTGGAAAACACAAAATAATTCCAACAAATTAAACCATTTTGTTTTAGTAAAACATTAGTAAAAAAACTGGAAAACACAAAATAATTCCAACAAAAGTATAATAAACTAAAAAAGCTTGAAAAACCAAATTGTTCAACAATAATTAAAACACTTGAATGTTTAGCTTTTTTAATTAAATGAAGAAAATAACTTTCATGAGTCTCTTTTTAAAAAGTCTCCATTATTTTAAAATTTTTGTTGCAAAATTTATTGGCATTATTGAACAATTTAAATCATCAATTGAATGTGTATGTTTTTGGGTGAATTTATATATTATTATTATTATTATTATTATTATTATTATTATTATTATTATTATTATTATTATTATTATTATTATTATTATTATTATTATTATTATTATTATTATTATTATTATTATTAATTAACACTTTGACACTAGATTTAAAATAGTGTATTAATAAAGAAAAAGTTAGAAAATACTGGTGAAGCCTATTATACTTACTTTAGTTCAATTTGTATAGTAATAAGTATTAAGGTAATTTTTTTATATCGCAGAAAAGCACTTTTCTGTTATAGACAAATTAATGAATAGCATTTGACAGAAATCTAAAAACCTACAGTATAGGCAGTAACATTAGGTATAGTACAGCAATAATCGTATTAGTGAGTAGGTACTATAAAGGTGGATAACACAGGCATGTGATAAACAGTTAAAGAAAGTAAACAAGACGTCTGTTTGGATGCAGCGCGTGTTCATTGTGTAAATAGATGGCTTCTGGATATATACGTACGACTTCGTACGAGCTATATGATGGTTGCGTCTAACCGTTATTTCACCGCACTAAATTTAATTGGGATTCAAACGTAAAACGTGTGTAATAACAAAGTGAGACAGCGGTTGTTTTAGAAAACTGTTTTCTTAAAATGTGATATTAAATTCAATTATAATTCAATTATAATAATTCAATTATAATTCAATTATAATAATTATTAAAGTTTTGATAACAAAATATAATAACTGGAATAATTTGGAAATTTTGTTAAGTCTTTTGAAAAATTTTGGAAATTCTGAATTTGTCCTACCATTTTTTAAATTTATCCTACTGTGTAAATTTGTCCTACCATTTTTTTAATTTATGCAGTTTTCATCTATCTAATCATATTAAATCACTTTTATAATTAATCTAACATACTTAAAACCGTTCGCAATTCTGAAATACGTCAAAAACAAACAAAAACAGTAAAGAAATATTTGTTAATTTTAACCAAATTTTAACCAGATTTTATGTTAATGCAGGTCCACATAATTTTAATTTTACAACCAAATGTAATCTGTTAACTAATTGAACAAGTATACTAACTATACAACTATAGTTTGTAATTATAACAAACATTTTGTAGATTTAATAACAAAATCCTATATCAATAATTTAACAAAACTTTTTGTAGACCCAGTAACAAAAGTATTTATTGGAAATTGAGAACTAAAATGAAAAGAATTTTTATAAGAAATGTTGCTTTATTATTCAATTTCCTAAACAAAAAAATGAACACACAATTAAATAACACACCAAATTTTATGGCAATTTGGTACAATATAATTATCAGTACTACTACAACACTTCGTATTTTGTAACTTTAACCCACTTTTGTTAACAAATCTTATTTTTATAACAGTGTATATTTATTTCTATAAAACTATAATACATTTTTTCGCGTACATTGGTATTCGATGAGATGTGGCCTTGAATTGTAATTATTATAAGCGATTTACAATAATTTACAATAAACAATGTTACTAATATTTTAGAATTGTTTACCTGATATTATTTATTAAGGCTATCCGGTCACGACGCTAAGATAATGTGGAATATAATTAAAATAAATTAATATTTTATTTGAAACATCGTGCTACTCATTATTCAATAAAATATTTTGTAAAGTAAATAGTGTGGCAATCAATTTTTTTCATTTTGGTACAAATCCATATAAAGTTGATTTATTCCGAGACATACAAATTGCTTAACACGTATTATAAATCAAGCAGCAATGTGTGATTTTCAGTTAACAGTAAAAACTAACAGCGGATCGGCATGTAGTAAGAAATTAGCATTAGAATTTGTATTTTGCCGGCATAGATGCTACTTTATAGAAATAAATATCGACAAATTGGGAACTGGAACTATGCGATTAACACACATTTTTTAAATTATCACTCATAAATGAAAGGTTACTAGTTCTATTACATTTTATTATTAATCGATTTCATCGAATTACACCTATTTATTTATATTATTTAATTGAAAAAAGATTTTTTTCTCAAGCGTTTAACAACTTTTATATTATAACACTCATAATACAGATATATAAATAGAAGACTATAAAGAAATACTTAATATTTGTACGCAGTTCAAAAGTCAAATTTTTATACACCACCGTACAATAATAAAAATGCATTGAAATTACATAGAAAGAGTGGATCCATCTATCGCATTTAGCTCGAAATCAGTGTAATTAACTTAAAATTACAGGTCACTGTAGAATAAATTCATACACATAACCTATAAAATTATATATGTCAAACGTCATTACAAAATGTAGCAAACTCGAGAAATTCGTTGACAGTTGTCAAATGTCATACAATCGTTAAAATAAAGTATCCTTTTTGTGAAATAATAATGTGGATAATATTATTATTATCTACGTCAATACATATTTGAAAAGTTTATGTGCAAGTTTGTACTGACCTTTTGATGATAACTAATGTCATAAGACGTCATTTGGTCACACGAGGAGAATTTATAAAACGAGCCACGAAGGAGCGAGTTTTGTAATGGGCGAGTTTGATAAAAGGTCTTATGACATGAGTTATTTATGCTATTTTATATATTTTGCAAAAATTCTTAAAAAAAAATTAATTTTATACCTTATATTTAATTTGGTCGAATTTTACTTTAGATAGTTGGTATCACAGTCGCCTCAATCGCCTCTCTCCTGAAACTTTCCATCCATAGGGATGAGCAAAAATAATCAGGGAAAATGACTTCTTATGATATTAGCTCTTTATCCCTCCTCCCTCCTGATCCATAGGGATGAGAAAGAATAATCAGGAAAAGGACTTATTGTGCTACAAAGTGCCAAATAAGGCTCAAGTGCGTGTGACCATGTTATGACTACCCTCCACCAACCAAATCCATTTATCTATCCATTGAAAAAATCAAGGTATTAGGCTGGGAATTGCTACCACATCCTCCGTATTCTTCAGATTTGCCCCTATGGCTTTTTCTTTCTTCAGAAATGCTGAAGTAATCGACGTTTTTTGATTAAAAAGAGCAATAGTTCCAATCAAGGGAAAGAAGAAGAGTATCGTTGGGCTAAATATATCGTGCTAAAAGAACATGATATTGAAAAATAAAACCTAATTTGACATGGCTTATTTTTTTGAATTTTTGACCTTTACATCCTTTTATATTTTTTTCCAGATTTATTTATTTCACCACTCCTTTATTTTGACGCGCTTTTTGGTAGTGAATGAATCGAACCAAGCATAGATACAGACAAACAGATAGTCGCTCGTTGTTTATTAGATTGTTATTCAGAATTGATTTGTTTTCTTCCTGACGGAGTGCAAATGCGTTTCAGTGGGCGAGCGCTTTTGTCTACCAGAAATATCTGCTCAAATTCTAATCGGATAGATAAACAATAGTTAACATAGAGAGCACAGAAGTATGGGAGAGAGATAGTCCAGGCAAATCTAATCAAAAGCAGCATCGCTCGCTATGATGTTTTGACTGAGTGGGCCGTTTGTGCGATTCACGGGCGGCCTGATTATACTCTCTGCCTAACCCTTTGTACATTAACACACGAGGTCGCTAGATACATACAGTAGTTAACTGCAAACATTATTCCATGGGCTGGGATTCATACTAAATTCCGTCAGGTGAACGCACATTATGTCAAATTAATGTTTATCCAGAACTATCCTGAACCAGTGTTACCGAGCCGCATTCACCATTAGATGCATAGTTCAATGATCAGAGGTTTGAATGGTTTCATGAAGGAAACATAAGTTTCATTTCTACATTTTAAAATTTGTTTATAAACAATAATAATATTATGTAAAATGTCTTGTACTGCCTTCATAAAACCACTCTAAAAATAAATTAGTCATAGCACACATTGTACAGTCAATTTTCCTTATAATATGGAATTGACAATATCTCAAAAACTGCTCTACTTTCATAATTGTTGTCGGTATTTTCGGATTCAAATCGCACAATAAATAAAGATTTTACAGGGGTGAGTCGGAAAGAAATGGGTCACACTGTATAGTCAATTTTCCATATAATATGGAATTGACAATATCTCAAAAACTGCTCTACTTTCATAATTGTTGTCGGTATTTTCGGATTCAGGGGACAATAATTGTTTAATTGTTTAAAATTATTTTACCTAAGAATTGGCTGTTTAATGTTTGTGATACCATGGTATCCCATGGTTAACCAATGGTGTTTCATTTAAAGCGACTATTTTTTGTTTTTCACCGAAACACCAAGATATTGTTCAAAACATCGGAAAAAAATTCCCTCAAAGTTTGAGCACTCACTTTTGATTCTAAATGCTTCCTTTTTCATTTTGAATTTTTCCCTGTATTTTTCCCATTTATAAAGCATGTATTTTCAATCACTTTTTTTAATTTCGAATTCTTTGCTGGGTTTTAAGCTATCATATTGTGGTTCATTGTGACTTACAGAGTATTTAACGCTTTTAAAAAGAGCCTACAATAATTTTTCTAAAACTCGATTCAGCTCTGAAAGTAATTTTTTTTACTTTTTTCACAATTTTTTTTAAAATATTAAGAGAATGGCTTCTCTTACCAAAAAAGGATAAAGTTTAAAAAAATTTAGTTCTCTACAAAAAAAGTTTGTATGTTTATATCGCTGCGCAGATATGTATTTTATGGAATCAAATTTAAGAGAACTTAATCTCAAGAAAACAAATTTTTCAAATTTTTAAATATTAAAGTGCATATCTTGTAAACAGTTACTGTGTACTTTAGAAATTTATAGGTAAGTACTTTTATTTAGAGAATTAACTTAAACTTAAACGTTTTTCTTTATTTTTCGGTAAGACAAGCCATTCTCTTAATATTTTCAAAAATATGTGAAAAAAAAGCAGATCAAGGTGAATCAAGTTGGGAAAAAAATTCTTAAAGGCTCTTTTAAAACGCGTTAAATACACTGTAACTGACAATAAACCAAAAAATGATTAAATTACGGCAAAAATTTAAAAATAAAAAAAAAGTGATTGAAAATACATGCTTTTTAAATGAGAAAAATCAAAATGAAAAAGGAAGTACTTAGAATCAAAACTGAAGGGCATTTTTCTTTCGATGTTTTGAACAATATTTTGAGTATTTCAAGTTTTGGTAAAAAACAAAAAATAGTTTTAAATTAAACACCCTATTAACCAGGGTATAAGTGAAAAAGCAGCCACTAATAACTGTAGCGAATAGTCATTTTGACTAATTTATTTTTAGAGAGCATACAACCAGAAGCATATAACCAAATCATACTCAACTGATGACTGCGTGGATAAATGATGAAAATCTACTTTTGGAAAAATTTTGAAAAGCCATTAACGCTGTGTAGCTAACACGGAATTGGCATGATTATAATTAACCTTTTTGCCTCGAATCGGCCTCGTTAATAAATGCAACTTGTTTCCGATGAAATCTGTGTTGATAGTGCATACATGTAATTTAAACACAATCGGAGCGTCAGTTTATTTTGTAAATTCGTTCGGATTATAAATGAAAATTAACATTTTACGAATTAAATAAATATATCTATATGCGCCTGTTTGTTTTATGCATTATGACATTGCCGTCCGTCAAGGAGCGAATTTGAAAAATATGTCATCTTGAGTTATGAATTATTTTGAATTAGTTACTATGCTCCACACCTCAAAGTCCCACCACGTGACCACGTACGGAACGCAGTCTTTTGAAAATTTAGCATTTAAGGCTTTTCAGGTTATGTATCTGTCAAAGTATAGTCAATGAAAGAAATAATATTTATAGTGTTACCACTAATGTTTAAGCGTTAAAAGTTAATAAATCTTTATAGTATCACAATAACAATGGTTGGTTTAAGAATTTAGGAATATAAATACTGCATTTAATGAAATTCCAAAGGTCTACATTTCTCCATAAAATAGTTTTAACTAAACAGCATTTATTAAAAAAAATCTAACTTCTCTATTATGAAATAAGAATATCTGCATCAAAGGTAGATTAATGTATTAGAACAAAAAATATTATCTAATTTTGTATTTTAAGGTTAGAAAAATCTATTTTGACCAAAATAAATAAGTGGATTATTTGGAAAAGTGTGATAATATGGTCATAAATAAATATAGGTATACTAAATAATTGTTGAATATGGTTCAAATTAAATTGAAGCTTTTATACTTCTTATACCTACTTTAAGTTAGATTATAAGAAAACAAACAATTTTTAGAGAAACTTGCAATATGAAAATATTTAATACTCCCATGACATGTGATTTATTAAAATTTTTATAACTATTTTTCGATGTAGATCAAGTTCAGTCTAAGCTCTTTAACTATTTGTATTGACAAAACTTTATGTAGGTACACTTTAAGCTGGATAAGAAAAACTACCACATTTTTAAATACCATATTATACAGTCTTTTAAATAATCCAAAATACTTATTTATTTTGGTCAAAATAAATTTTTCTAACCTTAAAATTACAAAATTAGATGATATTTTTGTTATAATATATTAACCTACCTTTAAAACAGATATTCTTATTCCATAATATAGAAGCTAGATTTTTTTTAATAAATGCTGTTTAGTTAAAATTATTGTATGGAGAAAACCAGATATTTGGAACAATTGCACAAAAATATTTCTTATTTAGCACCATACACTTTAGAATTTCATTAAATGCAGTATTTATATTCTTAAATTCTTAATCCATCCATTGTTATTGTAATGTTATAAAGATTTATACATTTTTAACGCCTAAACAAAATATTAGTTCTTTCGTTGACTATACTTTGACAGATACATAACCCAAAAAGCCTTATTAAATGCCAAATTTTCAAAAGACTGCGTTCCGTACGTGGTCACGTGGTGGGACTTTGAGGTGTGGAGCATAGTACATACTTTGAACTGTTTTAGTAAGGGGGCAAAAATCAATAAAATCTAATAAATGTTCGGAAGCATATTTTCCTTGCGGTTTCGATTGTTTTGATAACAAGACCACATTTAACCCTTTGCGTTTAGTTTTGCGTGGCGGGGTGCCGGGTGTTCCACAAACCACTTCCACCTAATAAGAATCGCGGTAGGCGTGAGAAATTAAGTCGTTACACGCATGCAAGACGCCGCCGTCGCGGCGTCCCGACGGCATTATTACGAGGACTGCGTGATAAAAATGACACCACCACGGACGGCACTCGACCGATATTCATGTTAAATATAGACCGTATCTGATTTTGGTTTTGCTATATTTAGCTAGAATTGACCTTGTGATTTTTGAAGGGTATAAATCGTCTGCAAAAATTTAAAGAAATACTGCTACATGAAGAGAACAATTTGGGGAATGGTTACTAAAAAATTCAGCTTTGATATTTTCACAGTGAGCGCATTTGTGTTATTGAGGTACTATGCTCCACACCTCAAAGTCCCACCACGTGACCACGTACGGAACGCAGTCTTTTGAAAATTTGGCATTTCAGGTTATGTATCGGTTATGTATCGTAAATATTTAACATAAACTATCTGCAAATATTTTCTAGTAATTAAATTTTTTAGAGCGAAAATTACAGTTTTATAATTATTTTAAAAACACTTGACTCCTAAGCTCCACCCTGTATAATCATCCATATTTGTTAAAAATGTACTTTATTAAAGTCATCTTAAAGAACAAATATTAATATTATAAGTTGTTACAATGGTATACCCAAAATAATTTAAATTATTTTTTCTACCTCCAGCCTTAAAACGCCCATTATTGTACACATTGAACAGTGGTGGCTTTATGGCGTTTTAGTCACGGGCTGAAGTAAGCCACAGGTTTTTAGTCACTTGCTGAAGTTGGTTTTAAGTTAGTTGACGTTAAATGCCATACAATTGTTAAAATAAACTGCCCTTCTTGTAAAATTTTAATAAATGGGTATTTCCACGAAACTTTACCCCACCTTGACAAAATATCAGATGTGTTATTTAACAAAATAACAACTATATCTAAAGTCAAATAGTTTAATTAATTTAAAACTCGATAAAATGTTCAAATGTCGCACCCGTTACATTTTGAGAAAATTTTAGTAAATAAAGTATGCAATTTTTGTGCATTTAAAATACGTGTTTGTTTAAGGTTACTTACTATTCAAGTTTTACACAAAAAATTATTACTGCTCTCATCCCAAATTTTACAGTATCAACTTTAGAAGCCAACGCATTTGTCAATTTTCCAAAGTCGCGCCCGTTACGCTATTCATGACGTTATAAAAGGTTTTCTATACAAGTTTTTATTGACATTTTGTTTGTTAAATACCTAATTTTTTATACTTTTTTTTATATTATGTAACGTATCTTGATATATGTGAACAAATATTTTATTATTATGAAAAAACGCAGTTTTAGGGTCGCACCTGTTACAATGGAAAAATTGTTTAGTATCTCAATTCAAAATTAAAAAGTATTTAATAGTTTCTCAACGCCAATACCTATTTGAAAAGTTTATATACAAGTGACTTTTTCATATTGCAGGCAGTAAACTAGATTTAACTGAAAGCATTAAAAATTTCATTTAACGGTTGTTGGTCCATTTTCAAGGGATAAATTTCGAATTACACATACAAATTTGAAATTTTGACTGGCGCGCCGGTAATACAGATTCCCGATTCCACCGATCTATTCAAATATTTAATTTAAATCATTTTTAAAGTATTTGTCGTAGAAATAGTATAGTATGCAACTGCCTAATTTAAATTTGTGACTAAAATAGCGTTTATCAAACTTGATACATAATATACTATATATAGTATAAATTTATAAATTGATCCTTCAATTAAGAATTATTGAGATCCAACAACAGTAGTGGGGGACTGATTGTAGGAGAAGAGGGGATCAATCGATAATACGAGAATCTTCTGGAATTGGTTGCACATAAAAAAATCTAACATAGTACCAAGAACAGCGCTGTCATTGAATGCATTAAAATTGAAGCAATCTAAATTGTTATTTGCTCAATTAATTACTATTAAACCAAAATAGGGAAACATTTTGCTTAAATGTAAAAGAAATTATTGCGTTAAATGTATACATGGTATACATACTATAGTAACGTTATTAAATAAATCAAATTAGTATTTAATGCAATAGCATTCTAACATTCTAACAAATAAATATCAATATAAATATCAATAGATTTAGAAGCGATAACTTTTGTTGTTAATTTAAAAAAGTAAACGATTATAAACCAAGTGCTAACTACCTATTGGTATTATAGGAACTGTTATTCAGGAATACGGATTACAAGATCCCATTGGTTTAATGGCTCACCCATTCATGCTATTCTAGCGTTTTTTCTGTGTGGTTATATAAGTCAGCTGCTTGACAGAGTAAGATTATTTTAATGTATTACCTATAATTTTGTTTTATTGGATGTTTAGGGTTGGTTATTTAAGTGATCCTTTTAGGAGTATTTTCAGAATTCCCCCTGGTTGTTTGTGCAACATTGTGAGTAAGCGTGGCTGTTAAAGCCATCTCGGCGGTCCTTTCTTTTAATTTTGAAAGCACGCCACGTACGTATAAATTTATTGCAATTCAACCCGTTGCCGAACTTAATTTCATTAGTGTACATTGTTTAAAATGAAAGCCGGTGGCGGGTTTGAGGGCGAAGGGAGGAGGGGGGGAGAGATTAGTTAATTTATCATGTAATTCGGTGAATTTCCCTATTTTACACTAGAAAGCCTTTTGTGCGCCTCAATGGGAGTTCGAATTGTGCGTGTAGGAAATATTAGCTCGAGTTATTTAAATTGATTTTAAATTCGCTTTAACCCTTTATTGCAGAACAACAAAGCCGAAATATTTCACTACTTCAATAATTTAAAGGCATCGGCTCCTTTGTCTTCTTATCCAATAAATTTACTATGCACCGTTTCTGATTCGAAAAAACCTATTTTCAATCTACCGACCGAACAAACGGGAACCTTTTGCCCGTTTTATTCGCCAACAGTTTGCCCAACAAAATTTATAAGCTCCGACTGTTGTGTGCTCTGTTTTGCCAAACATTATTTTTATCATTTCTTTTCCCCGCGCCTGTGTATCCAACACGTAAAAAATGCAATAAACCCGAAGCCACTTTCCCGGCAATTTTAAATGTGCCTTTTTACGAATATTTTATCGTTTTCAATTATTTCCCACCGCGAATATAAAAAACGCCCATCCAATTTTAACACCACACCTTTTTTTAACAAAATACACTCTTAAAAAACTACCTATAATAGTATATTATTATACGAGAGATAATGCATGCTATTATTCTCGAGTCGCTAAACGAGAGACTTAAATCATCCGAGTAAATAATGCGCATAATCTCGAGTGTAATACTATAGTACTAAGTAGATAGTTAAATGATTTTTTAAAATAAATAAAAAAAATCTAACAAATGTCAAATGGTTAACCTCACTTTTTACTAATTTTAAATGTTATTATATAACATTCTTTTCATTTAAGTTCCCAATTTCCAACAAATACATTTGGTACTGGGCCTTCAAAAAAATTTGTAAAAATAAGGTCTTTTTTGATAATTACAAGAATTATCATTAAAATATTGATATAAGATTTTGTTACAAAATGTTTGTTATATTTACAAACTACTTATTTAATTGGTTAAGTAACAGATTAGAGTTGGTTGTAAAATTAACATAGTTATATTTGGTTAAAATTAACAAATATTTTATTTCTGTGTAAATATTGGAAATGACCGATCACTGATGCCCAACAACGTGAATAATGAGTTCATTATTCCCGTCGTTAGGCAGGGAATTTATCATGTTTATTCACGAAAAAAAAACAATATTATGCAATAGGAGTAGATAAAAGTACTTTTTCACTTGAGTTTTAAAATTTTGGTAGCTATTTAAAATTAATGATAACATTTGTGTCTAAACAAAATCGAAATTTTGTTTATTGATCAAGCAATTTATTTGACTTTCAATTTATATTATAAACAAATTCGATTTTGGTCCATGTCCAAATTTGATTTCAAAATAGGATTATACTCTTTCCATGCGTAAAACACTTACGAGTAAATTTAAAAAAGTGATATTAATATCTCATGGCGGTTGACCTTGAGAGACGCTATAATATTATAAAAAATATAATAGAATTTCTAGCCCAGAAATTCTTCTAAATATGTCAATAAATATCAGCATTGTTTACCCTGTGTTATATGTTTTTAGGTCGGCGAGTAATAGCGCGATTTGACGGATTTGAGACTATTGCGCACCCAAGGTCATCCGCCATGAGATATTAATTGCACCCTAATCATCAATATTAAGAAAGTTGTGAATATTTTTTTGAGAACGCGTATAAGCAAATTCATATTTAAAGGATCAATTTTTAGTGGCTTGTGGCATAAATCACTATAAATAATATAAATTGTTTGTAATTAGTGTTAATCGTTACAATAGTAATGCAATGACATGTTAAATGCATAAATAAAAGTACAATTTTTATAACTAAACACTTGCAAATAAACAAATCGTTTTTTGTTAATTTTAATAATGATGTTTTATCTTCAACGTTCCATAATTTAAGCTTTATTATTGTCAACGCTCACCAAAGTTCTTCTAGGCTGTAAAAATAATAATCAAGTTTTTAACATCTTAGTCTGTAAAAAAATTAAAGTGAGCTATCTAACCTCACTTTATAGTTTTAATAATTGTAATTATAATTGTGCGTTTTATGTATCGTTTAACAGCTCAGCACGAAAAGACTCACTTAGCCTTATGACATAAATAACTAACAGCCCCACATTAAAGTATCCTATTGGTTTAAAGTTTGTTTTATGCCATTAACTTGTAAATGGTTGACGTTGTAGGAAAGTGTGTCTTCTAAGTGACCTTTTAAAGAGACATTGACAAGTTGTGGCTGACATGTCCAAGTATGGGATGGGATGGGATGATTCAACAAAACTGTCAATGTCATCCTCTATAGCCTATGGTTGGACCATAGCAACCTTAGTTCTTCATACAGAAAAAATATTGGAAATTGCTATGTTTTTTTTAAAAATCCATATTTTCCACTAAAATAAATATATCGAGGTAAACCAAAAACAAAACTGTTAAGAATAGATGTGACTTGATAAATAAAACTTAATTTAGAACAATATAAGTACAGAGTGTCTTAAACTTATGGTAAAAAAACATATTTTTGCTTAAACCTGTATATTATAAACGTACGTCTATTTTTTAGTATTTTAAAATGTGAGCGATTGTCCATTAATTTATCTACAATATTCTTTAATATTCGTTTAAATCCGACATCAAATAAAAAAGTTATTTGCGATTGAAACTCATCGAAAATTTGTGTGGATCGATTATTTTGCCTGTGAGTGTATATCACCTTTTTGTGGAAAAACATTTTTTTTTTAGTTTTAGCTAAAGTTTTAAATAATATTTTACGGCTAAATTAGATTAAATTTCTTTAAAAAAAGGGTCCAAAAGGCATACTGTAACATGTACTGTTACTTCTATCTCTACTCTACTAAAAACCTAGTTGTTTTCATAATTTATTAAAAGAACTTTTTGGGTGGCCGGCTCGGTGGCCGGTTTCACTCGTTTTGACTTGATTATAATAATATTAATAATAATAATTACAAGAAAGTTTTGTTTAAAAAATTATATATGGTCTAAATTTAAAATAAATTATACCTAAACGTCTAAGATTTTTGTTCCATTTTGATTTAAAAATTTATAATTGTTCAGAATGGTAAAATAAAAATGTATATGTAGGTATATAATTATTTATTTGTGGTTTTTAAAGACCTTTTTCATTTAAGTCGTTTCAATTCAAGCAACTCTCCCTTTTACCCAAAAGATCCGATTCCCGATTCACACGCACACACACATACACACGTTCATCGATGACCGCCGCCACCGCGATTTTGTATTGGAAAAGCAAACGCAAGGCCATCTGTCCGCGAACCGGCCAAACAGCCTACTAGTTTTTATCTACTTTTTGCGGAAACGGCGCAGATTCCATTTTTGGGGGATTTTTACGAAACCCTGCATCTTTCATGTCCATTAAAATGAACATTTTTAATGGGTATTTTGACACCAATGAACAGCAATCGACATAACTGTAGCAATATCTACTAATATAAATTTGTCAAAAAATGTTAAATAAAAGAGAAACAGATCTAAATAATACTTTCTGCAATATTTTAAACCATTAACAGGATTTTTTTTAATCACTCCTTTTGCAAACAGTTTAAAAACATCAAGACATTTTTTAAAGATTTTATGAAATCTCGATTTTGCTTTGCAACTCTTCAAGTAAGAGAATGTGTGTGGTCATTTTTTATAATTTTCTATAAATGGCATTATTTCCAGTGCTTCTTACTGTTTTGATTACCACTTTAAAAACAGAACATGATTAAAATATATAAAGCTATTGTGAGTAATGAAGTAAAAACGGTTGGAATGGCTTAAAGAAAACCATACAAGTTTAATTATTATTTCTTGCTGTTTATAGAAGAAATGGGCAATTTAAAAAACTACGCCGAGATAATATTAAAATAAAATAAAATAAATTTCGCCGCACACAAAAATTATATACCATTCTTCGGACAACATTCAATTAAACAGCTCTCCAACGTACGGGGATGTTGAATTTAATTATTGTTTTGGTTTTCCATAAAACCTCAAGTTTTTTTATCTATATATGTTCAGTCAGCAGAGTGAGCGGGTTAACTATAAATTAAGCATGTCCTGGCATCTTATTACGTTATAACTCAAGACAAGGGTGTGGTAGAATCTAATTATCACTTCAATCTATAAGCTAGAGCTTTGGCCGGTTCTTCCACGTCTTAACAGTCATTCCACTACTCCCAAGCTCACACAAACAAACAATTTTACAATCAGCAACAATTCTACCCCCAAACCACCCATAAGCCTCACAACGTATCTTTAATAACATCCTTAATCTTTTACAATAACTTCATCGAACTTCATAGCAGTTATTTAGAGAAAATGGTTCGGTGGAATGAACTTTTTCTCGCTATGTCTTTGGGCAATGAGTTCCGGTGTGTTGTGGCCAGGCCACCTTAAACCAACACTTACACGGCGAGCAAACTTTGTCTAAGCTACACATTACGATCCCCCATCCCAAAACTTAACCTTTCTGATGGATTATCATTATCAAAGTTGGAAAACTCCATTTGCAGCAAAACTCTCGAAGCGTCAATATTTTGAGAGTTAATAATATTTTTGTGCGATCTTTTACGGTGAATTAAGGACTTAAAGAAGGATCCACCGTGGCAAAAGTTATTAAAAAATCGCCCTGTCATCATATCCTATATTGAAATTGTTTGTGTGGATACAGGGCAGGACCGAAAAGTTAAATTTATATGAAAATAAAAATTTATATAAAAAATTGACAAATAAAATCTAATCAAGTATTACTATTTATTAGAATGCTTTACCTTTATTAGATAACAAAATAATAATACAGGGTTTTACGCCAAAAGTAAGTTTTTCCTCCATCAGTTTTGCATTGGTACCAGGGTTTTAAAGTGTCGAAAAAAAAACCGGAAACATTGAGGAAAAACCCTTTTTTCCGTTTTTTTTTTCAGACCTTGAAAAAATTGTCTTTTTGGGAAAAATTATTTTTTTTTTTTTGGAAAAATGTGCAATCGACAACATAACATTAAAAAAATACCCTTTATTATAAAAAAAACTAAACATTGAATTAAATTAAATTGATTTAAGAAAATAAACATAAACGTGAAATAAACTGTCGGTTGGGTTTTTTTGCAAAAATGAGTCCATTAAAAATATTCAACTACAAAATACCAAAGTTAAATTACAAAATTATAATTTTATAAATCGAAGTGTTAAATAAAAGTTATGTTAATTCAGCACCGAATATGTTTTTTGCGGCCCGGTAGAATATTCTTACTGAATTATTATTATTTTCATATTTTGATTATAATCAGCGCAGTTTAAAAATTTTCAGTAAAATTGACTTGAATAAAATTTTAAAAATAAAAATATCAATTTTTCTGAAAATTTAACAATTTTTTCCGCCGGCTCAATTTTTCCGAAAATTTTAAAACCCTTATTGTTTTTGAACAAAAAAAATCATGAAAATTAACGTCATTCCTAGGCATTTTTTTGGCACGACACTGGATACAAAACGTGTAAGCGGTTGAGGTCGACGGACTAAGTAGAATCGGCCAGTTGTTTAACTGTGGTTCTTATCGGTACGGCTGTCCAGTGGCTGGTCATCAAATTACGTTAACTCTCATATTTTTTTTTATTTATATATATATTTTGGCGTGAACTATCATCCCGCCAACAAAAGACTTATTACATGACACCCTGTATATCGTAGGTAGTGTTTTAAAGCGTCAAAAAAACTGAAAAATTGTCTTTTTTGGGAAATGTTAATTTTTTTTAAATTTAAAAATACACGAATGTTGATAAAAGAAGCATTTTGTAATCTATTTATAAATAAATGCTTTATTTTACTTAGTAACGCCGTTCATAACGTTTCTTTAAACTCCGCACCTTGCAGAAAAAAATTTTTTCCGATCTTTTATTTGCAGAAAAATAGACTTAAATTTTTCCGTATTATTTGTAGTATAGGTTTTTAAAAATTCGGAAAATGGAAAAAATTATTCCAAGAGTCTTCTTTAAAATTTCCGAAATTTTCCATTTTTTCTGAAAAAAAAACCGTTTCAGAAGTTTTAAAACACTTATCGTATAGCTATGCCTTTAGGTAGTAATATAACTAGGACTTTCGAGGTAGATACACTGTTTAATATATCTGTGGTGTAAAGAGTAATCTTAAAATGGTGTCAAAATCCAACACCAAGTGGTGTTAATATAAACACCATGAATTATGATTAAAAATGTTATATACAGCAAAGACCAAAACGGTGTTTATCTAAAAATATTTGAGAAGTGCACCTACACAGAAAAAAAGGAATAGTTCATTTAACTACCTATATTAATTTAGTTGACCCATAAGTATTTATTTAAATTAACTGTGGGAAGGTTAATATAAACAAAAATTAGTTTGATGGTACTAAACCAGATAGTTATTTCGTTTAAATTGGTTTAAATGGTGCATTCCTGGTTGCATAGTGTGTACCGATCGTGGCAAAGGCGGTGTGGATCACGTAATGTTCTTAAATCTCGCCTCTGTTGACTTACATGAAGAGTATATAAGCTCAGGTAGTCCTTTGCTTTGGTTTGATACTTCAAGTTGTTGGATACTAAAGAGTCCTTAAATAGGTGGAAACAGCTGTCAATGCTTGAAGTATTTTAAGTTGGTGGAACGCTCTAAAAACATTATCTCTAGCGAGTTGAAGGTTTAATTTTCTGGAATAATACCACTGGTAATATACTTGTAATGCGTCAATGAACTTTCTGTTTCCTTTTTTTCTTTTTTTCTGTGTAGTATGATTTAATTTGACCAAAAACTTATAACATATAACACTGAAAAGGAGTTCAATTTACACCAGGTAAAATTTATTTTAATACTGTGTGAAAGTTAAATTTACACCATTTTAGTATTTGAATTTACACTGGACCAACAAACCACCAACTTATTTAACACCATTTTGGTTTGTATCGATATAGACCATATATGGTGTTAATTTGGTGTTAAAATGGTCATGAAATTTTGAACAGTGTATCTACCGATTGAGCTAAAATTTTGCACATCTTTTGGTGATGGTGAAAATACAATTAGTACCTAGCTCAAATGATGGTATCAATTTGATACTTTCAAATGAAAGAGTTTGACGGGTAGAAAACGATAATGAATAAAAAAAGTAAGTATGACGGTCCTGAAATTATGATTCAAACAGTAGCAATATCAGCCGGCATGACTTTCGCATTTTAGCTTGTCTGGTGTAACAAAATGCCCTTTTGAAGTTTCATTCATAACACACTTATTATATGGGGCTGTTCGTGTTAATTAGTCGCTATGATGGTTGATTTTTGCGTCGGATATACGTTTATTAATAAATTCGCTGGAAAATTAGGTTACCTTCGAATTTAATCCGTGCAAAAATCCATTGTCACACCGTGTCAATATTGCAATATCGCACACCCGCTGTCTTTTGTGCTTTGGCGGCAACTCAAGTTAAAGTAAGAAATTTATTTGTCAAAAAAAAAATTATTTGATACCCAACGATGATATCTGTTAAAAATGCATTGTATTGGTGTTATGGTTGTTTAAAATTCATTTTTTCAAATTTCACGGTTGGTAATGCAACATATCCGTGCTATTCATATGTTAATCGTTTCTTTTAACCAATATTTGGTTTATGATTAAATCATTATATCGCTGGACAATGTGCTTCCTGTTTATAATAACACAAGCACATGTGTGAAAATTATATTTTTTTTATTTTATTTTTATGGTTATTGTTTTAAGTGGAAGAGAAAAACTGATATTACGAACAACATAAAAAATAAATTTACGACTGTGACTCATTGATTTAAAGTATCGAATAGATTTAATATAAAATTCCATAAGAAATATGCCGGTTCGCCAGTAAATCATCGAGATTCTATTGTTTTTATGGTAATATAATATCTCGGGATGTCCTTTATAACTAACCGCATAAACGTTTGAAATATTTTTATTTATTGTTTTTAATATGACAGTGATTAAATACTGCACAACGTTTATTTAATTAGAAATATAGCGACCGCTTATAAATCAGTTTTTTCACTGGAAACAGATCGGGAAGTTCCGATAACAGCATGGATTTCTGCTTATTAACAATCACAAAAAACCTTGCATATGGTATCTAGATTTTCATACTCGACATCTGTAGTGGTACCCACTAGATTCTCGCATGGTCTTGCCTCGTTTTCAAGACGAGACCCGAGACGATATTCGAACCAGACGAGACAAGACTTTTATTGGCGTTATCTCGAGTCTCGTGCGAGACGAGACTGAAGGTTGCGAGACGAGACTAGATACAAGACTTCTTATTTAATCGGCGAAACGAGAAAGTCTCGTCTCGTTGATCTCGTGAAAATCACTAGTTCCTTGATTATACTTTCTATAGAAAATAAATCATAAATCATTTAGAGCACAGCATTCTTCATCGCGCTTAGTACGAGGTGTGTTCAGAAAATATCGGGAATTTTCGTTTTTTGAAAGAAATATTTATTTATTCGTCTACATTAATCTTGTCGCCTTCAAAATAGTCCCCATTGGATATTATGCACATGTGCCAGCTCTTCTTCCAATACTCGAAACACTTCTAAAACTCGATCTTTGGGATAACCTTTAGTTCTTTCAGCGATGCGCTTTTAATGTCATCTATGCTTGCAAAACGACGGCCCTTTAAGGTTCTCTTTATTTTTGGAAATAGGAAAAAGTCAGACAGGCATGTCTGGCGAATATGGAGGCTGGGGCATCATTACAGTATTGCTTTTGGCCAAAAAATTTGTTCAAAATTTAACAATTTTAGAACAAATTTTGCTGCCACGCGTTTAATACCCAAAACATTCGAAAAAATTTCATGGGATGAGCCAATCGATATACCAACATCTTCAGCGACATCTCTGATGGTTTATAACCATTTCTTCCACTTTTTCCATGTTTTTATCGGTTGTTAATGTGCTTGTGCGTTCGGGGCGTTCGTCATCTTCAACGTCTTCACGGCCATCTTGGAAACTTGTATACCACTTGTAAACTCTTGTTTTACTTATAGCAGACTCACCATAGGCCTTTGTTAACATTTCACAGAATTTATTTCATTTTTTAAGCAAAATTGGATACAAATTCTTTGATCCATTTCTTTTAACGAACGAAAAATCGCCGAGCTCATAAAACACGTCTAACCTTAGCGGCTGCCACAAACAAAGTAAAGAATGAAAACAGCTAAAGTTTTTATCATACTTTGGGGGCATGTATACCAACATAATAAATTTTTTTTTGACAACCGGACTCTCGGAACCCGCGAAATTTAACAATTCCCGTTATTTTCTGAACACACCTCGTATGCTGTTGAGATTGCTGCGCTCTGATTGGCTTATTGATTTCTATAAATATCGTTTTCTATAGAAATTCGCACGGAATCTAGTTTGTAGACCACCTAAATCAATGGTAGATAAATATTATGCATAGGTACAAAGCTACAAATTGGGGTAATTCAAGTAAATTGCGAGTTATAATGGTCTAGCGTAGACGATGATAAATCATGTCTGGGGGAGGGAAGACGGGGGCGCATGAAGGGGGAGGTCTTGCTTATTTACTGATAACTTCATGTCAGCCTGATGAATGGAAATTTAATGCTAATTCCCGGCTTAGTTAGCTCGTTTAATAAATAAGGTTACGTTTAATACGGAAAAGGGAACAAAGCAGGCTGCTTTAGATATTCTAATTTTCCACTTATATTCTCTCATAACTTTAGGGAAACAGTCATAGGATAGCATTGTTATTGCTTTATCATGTTTCAAATAAATAACGAAACACTTCCATGCTTATAATATAAATTTAACCTTAATTATTTCGCTTGTCACGCGCATTATCGCCTTTATTTATTTTCGACAATCTCTCACGAGCCCTTTGTTTTTCAGGAAGTTTACATTATCATTTATCCTTTCTTAAAATAATAAACCACTTTTTATCTACTGCTGGTAATATACTAGTTTAAGTTTTACAATGGTTATAGCTGGAAACATGATTTTTTTCATTGTCCAATAGGGATGTTTTTTATATGTAAATCGTAACAGCTGACCCAGTTTAGGTGACTACGGTCTTAGCTATCTCTCATAACCACCTTTTGATCTTTAGGACTTTCCGGATTTTTTATGCGAGATTTTCTTCGAGATATGAATTTTTCATTTTTTTATTTGTTTTTCGAAGGCAGCTTTATATATTTCAAGTGTAAATAAAACCTAATTAAATCGCCAACAATTTTACGAAAATATGTTGGGATTTTGAACTACAGGGTGTCTAAAACGGTTGGCGTCATGACTTTGTAACCTTTTTTACGTAAAATTTTCTAAAGAATTGTATTCCAAAATCAAGAGTTCAAAAAACCCCAAATAATGAAATGTATGAAATAATTAATAAAATCCATTTTGCGAAATACTTTAAAATGCCTAAGCACCCCCAGGAGGCATTTTATTTTTACGTGTTGAATCACTCCCTGAAAAATATTAATGTTATTTTCGGACACCCTGTATTGTAGTAACAATTTACAATACAAATGCATTGTATTATGGGAAAAAAGTTTTTTGTTGTTAATGCATATTTTTATTATTGAAGTTTTTCTGGTTAAAATTTTGCTGTTAACAATATGCTTTTTTCTTAGGTTGACGACACTGTTTCTGTTATATAGTTGTCAGATAACTAATAATAATAATAATAATAATAATAATAATAATAATAATAATATTTTATTTATACTTTGCCTAGATATAATAGGGTGTACACGTCATTAAAGTAATTTGCATGGTTCACAAATACAGATAAATACACATATATACATACATATATTTGTACTAAAACTATGGTTTTATTTATAATTTAAAAATAAATGTATAAAAACAAAAAGAACAGAACACAAGCATACATTTTTAAAGCTATGGTATCTAACATTTCTGAAAATATTCCTGGGTGCTGTAGAAACAGTGATTTGCCAGGAAGTTTTTACACTCGTTTTTAAACTTATTTAAATTATTTATTTCTTTTATATTTTCTGGTAAATTATTGTATATTTTGGCTGATGCGTATGAGACCGACCTCTCGAATTTTGTTGTTTTGTGTGCAGTGGACATTATTTTATTTGCATTTCTTGTTGAATACGAGTGAAATTTGTTGTTTTTGTCAAAGTTTAAATTATTATTTTTAGCAAATAGTAAACTATTTAGTATATAAATACTTGGTACTGTTAGTATTTTGTGAGTTTTAAATGTGATTTTGCATGATTCGGTGTTTTTTAGGTTAAAGATCAGTCTGATAATTTTCTTTTGAGAAGTAAATACATGTTTTGCATATCCAGAGCCCCCCCATAGGCAGATACAATAATTTAAATGACTATAAGCTAATGCATAATAAACATTTAAAAGGTATTCTTGAGACAGTGAATTTTTCATATTTAACAATGCAAAAAAGGCTCTATTCAGTTTTTTGTTAATGTGATTAATGTGTTCATGCCAGTTTAGGTTTGCGTCTAAGATTATACCAAGGAATTTGGTTTGAATTGAGGATTTTATAACCAAGGTATCAAGAATAATATTATTCATGTATTGATTTTTTCTGTTGCAGAAATTAATTAAAACAGTTTTACTTGCATTAAGTATTAGATTATTTTGATAGCACCACTTTTGAAACATATTTATTACTAGTTTTATATTTGTATTTAGTTCCTCAGGGGTCCGCGCTGTGACTGCAATTGTTGTGTCGTCAGCGTAGTTAACTAAGCAGTGGTTGAATTTAACGCTCTTTTGAAAAAACTCATGAAGATCATTGATGTAAAGATTAAACAGTAAAGGTCCCAGCACGGATCCCTGAGGAACCCCTCTGTTTAACTCAAAGAAGTTTGAATGGTTGTTTTCAAGCCGAACACAGATTTTTCTATTTGATATATACGATTTAAGCCATTTAAGCATATTACCTCTGAATCCAAGGGCATACATTTTATTTTCAAAAAATTTTAGATCTATGGAGTCAAACGCCTTAGAAAGATCAAAAAAGGCCACAGCGACCAGCGTATTAGAGTCTATAGAGCTGTATAGAAATTCTGTCAACTGGTAGGCTGCTGTCTGAGTCGATCGACCAGCTCGAAATCCGTGTTGGTTTTCCTGCATTAATTTATATTTTTCGGCATATTTTATTATTTGATCATATAACGTTTTTTCAATAACTTTAGAAATTACACTAACTAAAGAGATCGGTCTATAATTATCAATTGAGAGCGGGTCACCCTTGTTTTTAAAGATAGGTACAACAGCAGAGAACTTCAACTGATGCGGAAATTCTCCGTCAAGTACAGATTTATTGATTATGTAAGTTAGGGGTTTGTATATATAGTTTGCCATCATTTTAAGCACTGATGCTGGTATTCCATCAATTCCAAAGCTTTTACTATTGTTTAATTTGTTTATTATATCATAGACGTCCAAATCCAATACTGTTCTAAAGAAAAAGGAGTTGGCGATATTTCCTGTCGTACATTGCTTAGATGGATTTAAATAATGTTTTTGTAAACATTTATCGGTAATTGTTGAAAAGTATTCGGCGAAATAATTGCTTAGAATTTTAGAATCTGATTTGACCTGGTCGTTTATTTTCAGGAAGATTTTATTTGTTTTTTTGTTGTTACCTATTTGCTTATTAACAATGTTCCATATTTGTTTTGGTTTATTTGTCGAGTTTTCAATCATATTTTTAAAGTAACCTTTTTTTGTATTTTTTATTAATATACTGTGTTCCTTTTTTTTGACCTTGTAGTAATCCCATAATCTTTGAGATTTTGTTTCTTTCGCTAGTGAATGTAGATTTCTTAATTCTTCGCTGCTTTTTTTAATGCCTACATTAACCCACGTTTTATTCGATTTTTTGTGACAGACAGTTTTATTTTGTAGTATTGGACATGTAACGTCAATGGCATATTTTAAGGTACTTAGAAATTTATCAAATATTTCATTTATATTTGTAAGAGTGTCATCTTGAATTTCTGTAAAATTTGTATGTTTCAGGAATTCATGTAAATCGCGTATATTGCTATCGCTGAATCTATTGTATTTTTTAGTAAAAGCCTTGGTGTTGCATTCTGTATTAATATTAATATAGAATGAATGCAACAAACATAGGTGATCCGCAATATTTTCATCAATAACTTCAGTTTTATACTCTATATTTAGATTCGAGCAGGCATAATCTATTTTAGAAGGATTTGACGAGATTCTAGTTGGGCTTATTGAAGTACATTTAAGGTTAAAGTTGTTTAGGATATCTATAAATAGTTTTTTTGTCAGATCATCTCTAAAATAGTTTATGTTGACATCGCCAGTAAAAATGATGTTAGTAGATAATTTATAACAATACATTAAAATACTGGAGAACTTATCTAGGAATCCCCTTACATCTCAGTAGGTGAAAGATTAAAATGATTCAACATATTAACACTCATCTTTCATACAATTTTTATTTTATTTATTATTTTATTTTGATGATTGCAGTTTATTAGACATATGTAGTTTTATCTTTTTGATCTTCTTCTGTTTTTTTTTGGTATCTGTTTTTTTCTATGATAAATCAAATATAATTTCCCACCATTCGCTTATCTAAAAATCTCTAATAGTGCCGCTTCATGGACTTCATTTCGTGGCCAATCTTTGACATTTATTTAAATCGAAGAATGAAAAGTGCCAATGGATTAAACAGAAGACGAATACATCCTAATTTTTTACATCCTGTGTTATCTGGCATAACACTATAAATAAAAACCGTATTATCAACCTAAGAAATTGGCATATTGACTACATTGACATGTCATGACATTACTCTAATATAAATATAAAAAAATCTTAGTAATTAATACATATGTATGTATATCAACGACAAAAAACTTTTTTCTCGAAATGGATTGCATAAAACTACAGTGACCATTTATTTTTTACAAATGCCAAATTTTTTTTCAAAAATTTTAAAATAACGGAGCCAAAGATTTTTTAAATATTCATCTTGAAAAGGGCCGTTTTTAATGAGGGGTTGTAAATGTTTAGAAAGAAAAAAATAATCTGAAGTTTTTGGAATTAAAAAAAGTGGGGATTATTCCCAGCTATACTCAAATAAAAGGCTGATAATCATCAGGGTTTTTAATTTTTAAGCCTTTTCTGGAAGGGAGTCAAATTTTGGCAGAAGTCTAGAAATAAGTGCTAATTGTATGGTACATATGGTACATATGCTTAATATCTATAGACTATTAGCCTATAGCCTGTCTATTTTTGTTTTATTACTTAAACAGTAACACATTTTTTTATAAAACAATAAATCTTTAAAAAACATATTTTGGGCGTGAATAATTTAAATATCTAAAAATGCAGTATATAATCTCAAAATAAAACAAAGCGTTAAATTTATTTATTAATACACCAACAAGGTTGTTTACATAAAATAACAAAAATAATAAAACATTTATTGAATAACAGTAATTTTAAAAAACATGCTATCACGAAGCATTTAATTTTGAGGGGTGAGCAATTCTATAAATTAATTTGTTTGTTAAATAAATTTGTCGATATTGTTAAAAATACTTTTATTGCCAGAACGATTTATATTTTGTGTTTTAATTATGATTGAAATTAACTTTTCATTAAACGAATGCACGAAATTATTTTGATACCCTTTTTCGATAAACCATTTAAGCATCACAAAAGCTAGTTCCCATCGCACAGATAATATCTATAATTGCATAATAGCAGCCCTTCTTATCAAGTGGCGTATTATATTATTATATGAGTTACATGCACCCCCATCATACCCTATTACGTAACAATTTTACGGATGTTTACTGTGTAGATTAAGATAACGAATACGAATATAATAAGAAATAATGGGCGAGCATAATGCGCAGTGTAAACAAGGCTTAACAACAGATTCTATCATTAAATGTGACGGTTGTCGGCATTAAGTTATGATGTAATGCGATTTTTTGGAATCAAAGGATTTGGGGATAAGTCTTATTAATGGTAAAATTATCCCAAAGATTAACAGGAAAATTTATATATATTATATATATATATATATATTGGTTTTATTTTTTTTTCATTTTTCCCTAGAAAAGTAACTTAAACTAACTAAAATGTATGTATTACAAACAATTGTGCAAAAATACTATGCTTATTTAGCGTATTGTTCAACGACTGAGAAAGTTGGCCATTTCCATGAGGATGAAATATTGCGACACTTGCCAAAGACAAGTGGAGTAATTCATCATTTTCTTAAGAGTTAAACACTATACTTTTTCTAATTTTATTAGGGAGTTTAGTACAATTTTGTGACAAATTTCAGTGTCAATTAATTTTTAAGAAAATAAGGAACCACCATATAAGTAATCATGCTTATGATAATACCGTGGAGAAAATTAAAATCTTGTCAATGGAGAAAGAGATCAATTTTCTTCACTGTTTAAGACTGAGCCACTTTCTCAATTGAAATAATCAGAAAAAGATAATTACCTGTCAACATTACAATTGTGTAATACATTTTTCACTGTTCAAAATTACTATTTTAACACCAAATTAACACCATACATGGTCTATATCGATACAAACCATAATGGTGTTGAATATATATATATAAGCATTGGGTTCGTTGGTCCAGTGTAAATTCAAATTCTAAAATAGTGTAAATTTAACTTTCACAGAGTATCAAAATAAATTTTACCTGGTGTAAATTGAACTCCTTTTCAGTATTAAATATTATGTGTTTTTGGCCAAATTAAATCATACTATGTGTAAAGTTTACTTCTCAGTAGTTCGAAACGAACTTCTGAGAAGTAAACTTCAACTTCAACCATTATTCATGGTGTTTATATTAACACCACTTGGTGTTGGATTTAGACACCATTTTTAGATTACCCTTTACACCACATATATTTTTAACAGTGTAGTTATAACTACACTGACTATAGTCACTCATTCTGTCAATTTTTTTTAAAATTAAATATCCCAAAAACAAGTGAAGATGGAAAACGATTTAGAATGCAGAATTGTACGTACAATTCAAAAATACAATAATATTCACATGTAGGGTTATATTTGAAATAAAGGTATAACTTCACCATACTATACTGTCACTTCCGGTACAGTCGGAAGAAACAGCACATTAAAATATGTCACATCGCCCTATAGCTGGAACCAAAATTTCAGATTTACCTATGTGTATTTTAGTTTTCTATAAATATCTAATAAATCAATTGGGTAAATCACCCTGTAGTAGACAGACAATACAGATATGAATAGACACGACAACTGTGGAATTTAAAAGGATTTAAAAATAATAAAGGAATTCTAAAACTTGAACAATGTCATTCTTATTGTTTGAATTAAAAAAATGCCGATATAACTCATACTTTTTTTGCCAAGATCAGACTTTTAATTACTCTTCCCAAATAAAAGTCGTTTAAAAGATGTTTGAAAGAAAAGAAGCAGCGATCTTTTCGCGTGGAGAGACGTTCGCAGCCGTGCGCAGTAAATCTGTCAAAATCGGTGTTGTTTTTAAAATGGAAAACAATGAGACTAAAGGAGATTTGTGTGTCTGACTTTTGAAAAGATGGGCCCCTTATGGCAGCTGTCACCCGAACACTCCGAATACACTCTTTTGCTCGATGCCTTACCCATCTCTACCAAAACTAAATAAGTTAAAATAAGTATTAATTAGTTAGTTTGATAACATTAGAAACACCAAATTTTAAATGATGTTTTTGGTCAATAATAATTATTCTAAGGTAGTTTATTGATTTAATTGGGTGAAAACATTTTATTTTATGAAATAGAATATTGTTAAAGGATTAAGAATTAAAAGTTTAGAATTAAAATATTTTGTTACTTGAATGGATTATTTTTATTAGTGTTTCATAAGTTTTAAAAGTTAAATATTACAGTATAAAAAAATTAAGTCATCTTTGATCATATGAATATTTTAATATTAAAATACTCAAAATTAATATTCTCAAAGACACGCTAATGTATTCTCATCACTTTCATCACTATTTTTATTTTCATTATCATCATCAACGTTAGGTACGTGTATTTATCACTGCATATTATGTATATTAAATTAAAAAATGGGGCTAGCTTATACGAGGCTTGTTTTTCTTGGGTAAAAATATTACCCTCTTTATATACCTATAAACTATATCTCCTAATATCCTTATTTGTAGCCTCTTGTGATTTCTTGGTTAATTAACCTATAGCCAAAAGTGAGAGAATACAATTTATGGTCCAAGGATTAGATATTTTTGTAAAGTTGGAGGCATTATATTATTATTATTATACGACGCATCGTATAATCGTCTTGGAAATGATAAATACTATCTGTGGAGAAAAGTAAAATCGGGGAGAAAAAGGTCAATTTTTTCAACAGTTCCAATTGAAAACGTATAAGAAATGTACAAACTTTAATATAAAATGGTATTATTATAATACTATTATACAAAACGAATGATGTCATTTTCTCGCACGAGAACAAGTTTACAAAACGAGAAACAAACGTCTTATGAGATTCTTAATACCTATACTATAGGTATTAAGAAGGTCCTATAGGTATTGAGGTTAAGTTGATAAATTTTGTCAAATAAAAAAATAGTATAATTTCGAATTATATATTATATTGCGATTTGGGGATTTATTCTGAAGTTGGTAGTACCACATGTCAACTTAACCTCAAATGTTAACACAAGTAATACATTACACAATTCTATAGAATAGAATTATAATTCTAATCTATGACTAACCTGGATTATTAATGTAAAAGTGCAATTACTAATAAATGTTTCTCTAAAAAATAATATTAATAATTAGGTAATATTAATGGTAAAAAAGTATTCCTTATTTTGCTAATTGACGATATTACCAATGATCATTGCTAATGGAATATCATGAAACGCAAATGCGTGTCATAATGTTGCTTATTATGATACGCAAGTAGAAAATAGGATTTTATGTATCAAGTTTGCAAACTTGATACATAAAATCCTATTTTCTATCATGATAAACGACATTTTAGTGACGGATTTAATATGGGGAAAATTTGGGCAACAGAGAGCTTGCGAGCGAGTGTCTAGTTAAATGAGTGTATAGAAAAGTTTATAAACGAGTTGCATACTACACTTTTCTACGACAAATACTTATTAACTTAAAATGATTTGAATTAAATATTTGTGGATTCTCCATCCGAAATTAAGTTAAATCTAGTTTACTGCCGGCGAAAAAAGGTCAGTACAATGTTCATATAAACGTTTCAAATATTGGCATTGACAAATTATTTAATACTTTTGGATTTTTGTATTTAAACCATTGTATGACATTTAACAACTGTCAACTAACTTTATCCCGTGACTAAAAACCTGTTGCTAACTTCAGCCCGTGACTAAAAGCCATAAAGTCACAACTCGTCAATGTGTATTTAAAAGGTAACTTAGTGTCATGGAAACATGTACGATAAAGGGCGTTTTAAAGGTGGGAGTAAAAAAAGTGTTTTTTGTACACAGTGCATGCGTTCTACAATGTGTGCTGTTATACTCGTAAGTTGTTCTGAGCAGTTCAAGGACAGTCTAGGACGTTTGAAACTCGGGTCACCTGTAAATAAACGGCATTATTCCCGTCCAGTACACCAAGAAATGTCAATCATTGCCTAGCTACTGAATTATAGGCACGAACACAAGTTTCGGCATGCATATTTTAACTGATTTCCAAGCCAAGATTATCAGGAATAACCGAAGATGGACTCGAAGCGAATACTAACTAATATGAAAGATGTTTTGGAAATATGATATGTTATATTTTAATATGCAATATAAAATTTAATGGTTAGGCATATACAGGCGGATAAAATCATGCTCGACAAATCATCTTTATAATATCCATTGTAAATCGAAGTGGTTGACAAAAATATTCACTCAGCATCCTTTTGTGCATTTGTGCATTTTATGACCCAATAAAATTAACGTGGGATTTTTTCTACCTGCCCGATGGCAAATTCGTCATCAATAAAAAGTTTATTATATTTTTATGTGTAATTTAATATTTTACTTATGACTTGTGGTTGATGTATTTTTTCGAGGGATTTTATTATGGCCCCAGTTTCCTGGCGCCACGATTTTTTGATTTTCTCAGATAGCTGAGGTTTGGACATTTACACTTTCGCCATATCAGAGACTCACTGATTTCTATCTTTTTATACAATTTATTGCATCTCAAACATAATACCATCCCAGCGGGTATCGTCAGATACCCGCAATATTGCTATTTAATAGAGAGTTTCTGTCTCTGTAAGGTGTAACTTTGAAAAAAATGTGAATAATAACCATGCATGTGCATTTTATAATGAGAATTACGATAGTTATATTCCACGAGGAGTAAGTGAGAATGAGTAACAGGCGATTGTATAAGTATGAGAAAGAGAGGGTAGATATTGCAAGAGAAAAATCTAACCATGTTCCACTTTATATTGCCATCTTTGACTTTGAAGATAGAAACGTAAGCAGTCTTTCTAAAAACACGAATATAACAAATTTTGTTGACAGTTTAAACCTTTTTACTAGTTATAAAACCATTAACAGCGCATTTTACTTCCGAAAATTATGTTTTAAATTTTAAATTTGGGCCGCGTTTTTTGAATAATTACATTGACTTAAAGAAATATTAAGATAACTTGAAAAGAGATGTTGGAAATACAAAAAATTACGTTAACACATTGTAAAGTTTTGGAAAAAGACCGGAAAAGTTGGGGAACCCACTTTTTTCTTTTCAGGCCTTGGATAAATTGTGTTTTTTTGGTAAAAATTGTTTTTTTTTGAAAATATACAAAGCATAAAATATCTTTAAAGATAATAAATGTATTACAAAAAAAAAACAAATAAAACCAAACATTGAATTGAATTGAATTGATTTAAGAAAATAAACGTAAACGTTAAATATATTGTCGGTTGGGCCCTTTTTGCAAAACAATCCATTTACAAATTTTTTCGTGTTACCCTTTGAATAAAATGAAAAAGCTGCAAAAGGGCGATTTCATTATTACTAACGGGAAAGTAAAAAAATGTTTTATGAAAATTTTTGAAGATGTGTTTTTCTTATAATAATAATTTTAGGCCAGTCCTCAGCAATGAAATTAAGTAATAATAACTATTATAAAATTATTATTATATAAACAACACATCTTTAAAATTTTCATAAAACGTTTTGTCTTATGTTGATCCACGGTTTTTTTTCGATGGCTCAAATTAAAAATTTCCGGAAAATTTGAGCCGGCGGAAAAAATCCGTTTTTCCGGAAAAATTGGGAAATTTTCAGAAAAATTGACTTTTGCAGCTTTTTCATTTTTCAAAAAATTGTAAATTAATTACTCAAAAATGACTTATTTAATAGTTATTAGTGCACTAAGCAGCAGCCATGGCTGCTTTTTCACTTGTACCTTGGATAACCATGGAATACCATGGTACCTTAAAATTTAACAGCCAATTCTTATGCAAAATTGTCCCCTGAATCCGAAAATACTGTCAAATTATAAAAGTGGAGCAGTTTTTGAGATATAGTCAATTCCACATTAAATGGAAAATTGACTATATCTCAAAAATTGTTCTACTTTTTTTTAACTTTTAACCACATTTTTGAATTCAGGGGACAATTTTACATAAGAATTTTTTGTAAAATTTTGGGATACCATGGTATTCCATAGTTAACCATGGTACAAGTAAAAAAGCAGCCACTAATAACTATTAAATTAGTCATTTTTGAGTAATTAATTTTTAGAGAGTAAGAAAAATGAGGAATAAAACAAAATACGTGCATTTTTGTAATTATCCTAATGGTGGGACAAAATTGTTCTCGAATGAAATGAAATGAATTGAAATTTTAAAATTGTCGAACTAATACCAAAATAGTAATTTTATTTTATTAAATATAGTGTTTTTAAGGGACTAACTTGTAATTTGTATAATTTATTTTTTTAGTTAAATAAGGACATACCTAGACATACCTTTATGACCAATGAACCTTGCATAGTAAAAAAAATATTTGTTAATTTACCTAAACCAAATAGTAATCATATTTTATGTTAATACAGGTCCACATAACTTTATGTAAAGTTTACAACCAACTGTAATCTATTAACTAATTGAATAAGTAGTTTGTAATTATAAAAAACATTTTGTAGATAACAAAATTCTATTTCGATAATTTAACCATAATTCTTGTAACTTTCAAAAAGGACCTTATTTTTACCAACCTTTTTGTAGACCCATTAACAAAAGTATTTGTTGGAACTTGGCAACTTAAATGAAAAGAATTTTTTTAAGTAATGTTGCTTTATTATTCAATTTCCTAAAAAAAATTAACACATCCATAAATGAACACAAAAATAACATAAACACAATTAAATAATATACCATTCTGAAATCATCAAATTAAACAGAAATTTGCTAATTATCATTAATACTAAAACACTTACTGATGCATTTCGTAACTTCAAACCCACTTTACTGTATCCGCTAATTTCAGTTTGAAGTTTTTTTTCAACGAAATAATTTGTTGAACATTAACAAAATAATCTGTAACATTGGAAATTAACAAAACTTTTGGTAAAATATGTTGCTTTGTTAAAATAATTATAAACCCGGGTTTTCTATAAAAAATTATGTTAAAAATTTACAAAATAAAATTAACAAACCACAAACTCATTTTAACAAACAGTGTGGTTAAAGTATTTGAGTTAAGAAAAATACGAATTTAAATATCGAAAAAGATGGTTTTTAAAATATCTCGAAAACAAGAGCTAATTAGCTTAGTTATTGTCATTATCGCTGCTGACCAGTGTAATAATAATTAATGGTAATATTAACAAACATAGAAGCTTTTAATATGGAAGACTTGTTGTTAGACGCCACCTGATAGAATGTAGTATGTATCAAAACCGTGCGAAAATATGAATGACATATTTCTATAACTATATTTGCATAAGACACACCTTTCCATATTGTTTTATGATGTTCTATCCCACATCCGTCACCTGCATTACAATTAATATTTTTACTACGTGGAATACTAAAATTCGTATTTGCGATACACTTACAAGCAGGTCAAATACGGTCAAAGTTACCTTTGAAAAGACTTGTCCTTGTTTAAATCATAAAAATTAAAGCATAACCCATACAAAAGTTGTGATTAGTTACACACTGTTTGTTATTGACAAACCCTTAAAAAAGTATAATTTATAAACGTCTAGGTAGGGGAAACTGAGTAAGACATCATAAAACTAATAAAGAAATAATTTTTGCAAACTTTTTTTGCAGAAACATCTTATTCAAAATAGAGTTGTGGCCTTCCAACTAAGTATATATTCTTTAGAAGTCAAAGTAATATAATTGTAAAATCCTTTTTTAAATATTGTATACCTGTCTTTTGTTGCTCTACAGAAAAAACTTTTTATTACCCTTTGCGTTTTTATACATTTTTTTGTCGAGTGGTTGGGTTAATAGCTACATAAATCACCGAAAAAGGAATAAATTCAGAGAATTTAGACAAAAAGACGATACAAAAATGCCAAGCAGAATACTTGAGTAAATATTGATTTTTTAATTAAAAAAAACATTATTTTCCTTTGTCAGACTTTTGAAATTTTTTAAATGAAGTTGTAATTACAAAGTTAAAAAGTTACATTAAATGTAATGATTTTTTATTATTTTAATTTTAATTAGTCAGGAGCGAAGTTTACGAGCAAGTGTTTAATAAACGAGTGTCTAGATAAACGAATAAATAATCTTCAAAAATAAAAAAATTCTGACATCTATTCAGAAATATACTAACCAATTTGTTGTTAGTAATCTTTTTAAGCAGTTTTCAAAAAGGCAATCCTAGTTGTCAAATTTTGTTATTTTAATACATTTGATTTAAAAAAACAGCCAATTTTCTTCAACTGATTTTATAATTATTTTTATTTTCATATCAAATATAGTACATTTGTTAAATGCAATGAAAGTCTAGAAGGTAGAAAGCTTGTCTAATTATTTTAAAAAAATTTACTAAATAACAATTGTGTTTTTTTTAATAATTTACTTTAAAAACGAAATTATGGTGCCCACCAAATAAATCAAAGCAAATATCCCTAGATAATCCCCAAGTAGGACAGCTGGTTAAATAACTAGCATTCAAAGTAAATTAACCAAAATTTAACTAACATAAAGTTAATTTTACCATAATTGAATTCCCCACCTATAAAAAAACAACGTTAATTGAAGGTTGTAGTACAATAAAACTTAAATGAATAACATAACGTAAATTAAACGTTAATTTAACCAGTTGTGCTACTTGGGTAACGTGTTCGTAATCCGGTGTTGCCGGAAAATGACAGATTGATAATTTTGATTGGACACAGTGAACCCTTATCGTTTATTATTGCGAAACTGTGCGGTGAGTTAACAAAAATGTATATGTCACTTTTTTTTCTCTTAAGGCCGTATTACAGCCGGCAATTCTTCTTGCAGCAATTTTTCTTGCCATCAAATTTTCAAGGCCGTATTGCATGTTGTTTTACAGTCGGCAATGGCAAGACTTGTTCTACTTGCTGTTTATTACCGTGCTACCAACCGAAGAAAAATATACGATTTTGTGAGGTTATGTCAACACTATGTTTATTTGTTATATAGTAGAGATATTTAAAAATTAATTAGTAAAATGTATACTAGAAAAAAGCAAAAAACTACTGTTATATGTATTTTGCCAATGACAATCTTATATGAAACAAATAACCTTAAACAGCGTCTCTAGGGAATTTGTAGTAGGGTTGGTAACTTAAAAGATTCACGCCAGAATTGCCGTTAAACGGCAATTGCAAGAGATTCATCGAAATGTCTCTACCGCGCATGCCTACGGCAATTGCCGAAAGAATTGCCAACTGTAAAACGGCCTTTATGAACTTATACCTGTAGAAGTGGAATATAAATTTTTGTTAACATTTATAATAATGTTTTACTCGGAAACAAGACAGTCAATCTTTATAAAACTTTGTAAATGTCTTTTAAGTAGACTCTGCTACAACCTTAGAAAATTTCAACATACTTAGCATCTTAAAGAAGTTTTTTACATTCTAAGATGTGTTTGGACATTTTAATAAGTAATATTCTGGATTTTGGACATTCTAAATTGGGTCAAGCACAAAAATGAATTTTGAACAATTCAACATGTGTTTTTACATTCTTGGCTGAGTTTGAGATATTTAATTTCAAAATGACATGTTCCAGTGAATTTTAATCCCCTAGATCTGCAGAATTTCTATTGACGTTTATCATTTTTTGTGATCAAGTTTTGGAGCACTTTTGCATTCTAATGAGTGGTTGTTGTTTGTAAAGTTTAGATAGACAATGGAGAATGCAGAATGGTGGTGGTGTGTGCAAAAAGGCAGGCAAAAAGGCCATCAACGTACTTGGACTTCGTATTTCGTATAATTAATGAATTGTCGTTGATCTGACGCTAATGTTAATTGGTATTTAAAAGGAGTGGCGAGAGCGGGCATGTAGATGGTTGTCCTAGCACCGGGTAATTGTGACTTACGACTCGGAATATGAAGAAGACACGATGAAAGCGATGCTGATAGTCATAGTTGGCTGGGTGATAGAAGTGATATTGTTCGACAGCACACCGAGGGATTTTTCAATGGCCATTCCCACGATGTAACTCATGTATACCAACAGACATCGCACGTCCTTTCCTCTCTCTCCTCCTTCCCGGAATATATTCCGTGGTGGCTATTTATTTATTTATAAACAAACACCCAACTGCCACTGCTTCCGTATTGTTGCCTTGATTTCGATTCTATCTCGCGATAATGAGCCTCGTCGCACTGCCTCAGCCTGCCTGGATGCTCCACGCACCGCACACAAATGCATTTTACATAAAATTAACTACTTACTTAAATACCGATCAAGACTAAATCTTTCCAATTAAATTCTTTAATCACTTACAACATGGCCGATTCCACACACCAATAAAAACAGTAAATTTGTTTTTGACATTCTAAAATATTCTTTTAACACTTTAACATGTTCTTTTGACATTCAAAGATATGGTTTTTATTTTAAAATGACATAATGGTATATTCTGTAACAAGTTTGGAATACAGCATATTCCTCTCAAGTGAAGAGTTTGACGGTTTCACGAGAGCGGAATATGCAATTCCAAACGTGTTTCAGACTATACTTTTTCTACGTTTCCAAAAAATACCATACAAAAATAAATTGGAAGAAAGTGAGGTTGGATCGGTCTAAAATTTGTTAGATATTAAAAACAGAGATGTCGCCACGAGTGTTTATTCTGTCATCCGATGATAGATATTTCATTCTGTAACATATATGTCATTCCATATATGGATCTATAGATAAAACTGATATTAGAACGGTCAAATTCCGCAATAGGAGTAGAAAAAATACATTACAGGTGAATATTACAAAAAAATAACCGCGTAAAATTTTCGGTGAAGAAAACTTTCTTGTTTGTGCGGGTAAAATCGCGGTTCAGTTAGTTTAGTCATTTTAGTGTAAAGCATGGAAGGAAAATCTCAATACACCATAATATATATGTTAGTTTCTGAAATAAGTATAATATACTAAAGGTATACTTTAGGGTGGTCGTTAAAAATTAAATTTTTTGTGAAGCCCCCTAAAAAGCTTCGTTTTGATGAAAAAACACTGGAAATTTTTTTTAATTTTTTTAATAAAAAACAACACGTGCCTCAAGACGATCTAAGTTATTTTTTTTGTATAATCATGTCTTTTCTGGAAATATGGAATAATAATTTTAAAAATTATTAACAATGAAATAACTTCACCTTGCAGTGAAGAAATCTAGATATTAAAATTACGTTTTGTACTAATTTAGTTTTAAAATGACTATTTCCCTTGCCTTAATTTTCACCAATCACAAACGCGCAATTTTGAATTACAAATGGTTTCTAGGTGAAAAAACTGTGTGACAGCACCTGTCAGCAGTTTTTTCGAGTTTACCCGCGGCAAAACTTGACAGCTGTTGTCACCAAAAATTGCAATTTATATTTTAATTGTTAACTGCATGTTACTCATGAAATAGTCTTGTCAAATATCATTCGGGCATCTAATTTTTCCTGTGAAAAAAAATCGAAAAAACACAATGCTAAGTAATATTTTTTAACAAAATGCATTCGTGCAGGTGCAAAAATCCTCCTCTTCGACTCGGATTTTTGTTGCCACCAGCACTCATGCCTTTTGTTAAACTATTACTTAGCAACGTGTTTTTTCGATTTTTTTCGGAAAAATTAAATGCCCTTATGATATTACTTACGAAAATATCATTTTGAATATCTTTCATTTTTTTGTTTAATAGACCAAATCAACTGGGAAAAATTTTGCATTTAAATTTTTGTCTATTGTTATTTCGATTAACTATTGTTTTTTATTGATTTGGGTTCTATAATTGTTTATATATCGAATAAAATTTTATTTTTCATAAAAAATTGCCAAAAAAACATGATTATACCTAAAAATTAACTTAGATCGTCTTGAGGCACGTATTGTTTTTAATTAAAAAAAAAATTACAGTGTTTTTTCATCAAAAAGAAGGTTTTTAGGGGGCGTCGCAAAAATTTTAATTTTTAACGACCACCCTAGTATACTTATTTCAGAAACTATAGTATATTGAAGTTGCAAAAAATATTTAAGGGGCAAATTTTATGATCTAATTAAATAAATGTATTTTTAAAATTTTTGGATTCTTCACACTTAAAGTATACTTTGTAAATATATTAATTAAGAAAATTATACTTTTGAGTATTTTTTTAAATGTAAATGTAAATGCTAAGCCTTAAAAATGAACAACTAAACATAATTATTTTTTATTTTATATAGTACCCATCCCTTTATTAATAACTAACTTTTGAAATGTATATGTCCTATACATTTAGAGAAAGTGTTATAAAATTAATAAAAACGATAAAAATTCAAAAAGATTCAAATTGTATTATATACAACATTTTCTATTTGAATCAAATATACCCGATTATTTAAATTAATATAATTTTCTTTGATTTTCATGACATGGTATTTCTCTGAGTGTACCCAAACCTAACAGTTGAAAAGATTTTGAATTTTTTTAATTATTGGAATATGGTGGTATTATTATTATTATCATTATCATTATTATATTACTAATGTTTGTAACTCCAGTAGTTTTTAAGATATTATATGCGTGGAGGTTCCTGTACATTATAGACCAGGCGGAGCATACATTTCACAGTAGATTGCCGCCGTGTTTTATATACTATTTTTTTCTTCATGTATTTAATTAAATAATTTCTTAACATTATTTTTAGGTAAGGTTTAACTGGCATGATGACATTTTAGATTTATTTCTGTACGGAGTTTAATAATAATATTAATATGAAGTCTTTCTATATAGACTTATGAGTCTAATAATATGAAAAATTATTGTACGCTTAGAGAAATAATGTTATCCTGAAGTTTTTCGCAATATGCATGAATAACCTTTTATTTTTTAATCGTACTTAATCCTATATCATTATAATCATAACCGTAGGATTATTGAATATACATAATCGTAACCGTTATCGAATTTGTATTATATTTTCATTTTTATTATTTTTGACATTTTCTTAGCATTTTTTGTTATTTTTGGTAAAAACACTTTTAAATTTCTGATCCAAAATACCACCTAGGATCCCCGACGACAAACTTTCACCTATCCTCGCAGTAAATCATTTTGTTTTGGCGCTACCCATGTCAAAACATTGACTCGAGATATTAGTAATTTTGTGGAAACCCAGTAAATGTCACTTGGTCTAAAATTGCGCAATAAGATAATGCGAGAAACCCTTCAAAACTGCAGGTAAACTGTCTCAAATTTTCGAAAAAACAATCAAGATACAAAAGACTTTGATTTATGCTCTTGCTTTGAATAAAAACAGGTACAAAAATAATAAGCAACAAGTTGATTTAGTGGTTGCCTAATTATTTTTCGTTTTATAGCTCTTCCTATTAAAGTTTATAATGCGTTATAAATAAAATTGATTAATTAATACAAAATTCGTGTACATTGTGAACATGTGTTCGTCAATAATAAGTTTTTGTGTGTGCGTTCTAAACTAAAAACTTAACTGCTTAGATGATTAAGTAATAATTTATTCATTACACTAATTAACTACGGATGAGTTTTAATGGCATTTTCAATCACTTGTTCAATTACCATTTGCTATATTTAATGGTTGACGTTTATTCTGAATCGCCAATCTAAATCAAGGAGAATTAATTTTATAGCTAATACAATCATAACTCAAAAGTGCACTATAAAATTTGAATTGTTTAAAGAAAAATCCAAATTGATTTCATTTTGGAATAAACATTCTAATACAAAAAGTTAAACATTAAACAGATCCAGAGACCGGACTCTTAGGCAATAAATATTAAATTAAACAAGTGTAATTTTTCAACAAAATAGTTATTTAAACATTAACAAAATAATCTGTAACCTTTAAAATTAACAAAATGCTTACAAAATTGCATATTACCTTTAAAAAACTTTTAATAAAATATTTTCCCTTGTTAACCCTAGTTTTCTACAAAAAATTATGTTAACATTTTACAAAATAAAATTAACAAACTCATTTTAACAAATTTTTAAACTCATATTAAGAAGGTTGTGAATAAATAGGTATGTTGAGGCGGTCGCCATATTGGATTAAATATGACGTCACTCACCTTATTGTTTATAATAAGGTAATCCGCCATCTTTGAGCGGTCGACATATTAAATTTAGTAATTTTTAATTTGACATAAAATCCGGTCTCTACTGCTCAATAATAGAAATTTATTTGGGTTGCTACTAATTTAAACACCTATATTTATTTGCATAAAGGAATTATAAATGGAAATTGCACAATATAAAAGCTGCTGGCTTACGAAAATTTAATATTAATCACACACGAATCGATAAAATTATAGGTGTGTTGAAAAAAATATGCCATTCATAATTTCGCACGGTTAGGTTTACCTAATAAATGCCATCACATTTTTATAGGCATATTAATATGAATGGTTTGGTCGCTCCTTTGAATATCAAACTCAAATAATTAGGACTAAAGTCTATACACACGATATGGGATATTCTCCACACGTACGCATATACGCATGAATACCTAATTGTTTATGTGTTTGTGTATTTTATTTAACTCGTAAATTACATTGTCTTAATTGTATGGAGCTTGTGTGGTACGTTCTCATCATTTTCTTCATATTCTTTTTAGACACTCGACGTGAATTTTAAACACAGTCTGTCTGAAATTAACTCTATTTTAAGTATAATTTACACTGTGAAAAATGTACTTAGTTTAATCCCAAGTACCAAATAGGTACACAGAGAAAAAGAAATAATAATATTAACTGTTACAAGGTAATAGTTACCCTTTAGTGGATTCGTATTCTGCCAAACCTATATGAACTAACAGTTATAATACTACAAGGTATAAAGAAGTACTTAATCTTACCTTTCATAAATATTAATATATATAGTTAAATCACTTTAATAACTATTAAATTTACCTTTTTATTTTAAATATTGTATTAACTAACTGTTATATTATTTGGTTTTCTATTAGAATTTTATTATAATAATTACATTTTCTGAGTTATCAGTTATTTTCCATCAGCTAATGTAGTTAATATATAAAAGTAAGTATTATGTTAGCAATGCAAACAGCATGGTTCACATGCTTAAAAAGTATAAATACGAAATTTAATTTAACAAATAATACTTATGTACATCCACCAGCATTAAAACAATTTATATAATAATAAGTATTAATACTAATATAAACTATTACCTAATTGTTTAGAAAACAACAACAAAAAAACTCATGGTTCAAACGCTTGTTACTTCTATCATGGTGGCAAAAACAAGATTTTGGCGTATTAATTATGGTATATCTCTTATAAAGCATAGTTTTTGGAAGAGCAAAAATATATATTTATAATAAGTAAGTACAAACCCCACAATTTTAATAATTATTTGATGTTCTGTCATTGTATCAACCTCACCGCATGAGTATTCTCACTGAATTAGGCGTACGCGGTGTACCGCCTATCAGCTGTTAATAACTCATTCGCTAATAGTTACCTTTTTACTTTTCGCACAACTCGGTTATAATGATAGTTATAATTTATCTCCTAAAAGTTAATTTTTGATTAATATTAGGTATTAAGAATATTATATTTTGCATTAAGAATATTATATTTTGCAATAACATTCAAATGCTGATAATTATTGCAACTTATACTTGATATCAGCATACCAAGGTATAAGTTTATTTATCATAAAATAACAGTTACCCATTTATATTATAATTTATAATATTTTCCTAAATATTTGTAACAAACTGAGTATATTAACAACAAACCTACATCCACTAACATTAAATCAATAGCCTTTAACTTATCCCAGGTTACTATTAAGAAAACCACATTCTATTATTTAGAATACAATTTTTAAAATAATTTTAGTAATATATTTAGTATATATATATTGCTTTACTGTATATTAGCATATATGCCTTAAACTTATATTTATTAACTATTAATCAAATTTTTCTTTCTGTGTACGTAAAGACTGATAATTTTATATTATGCCGGTGCACAAAATAAAAAAAATGCTTAATTATTTTTTTCTACACTTACCACCTTAACATGTTTTCATGACACTTAGTGGCTTTTTAAATACTGAAAGCTGAAATGCTGAAGTTTTAAGTTAGTTGACAGTTGTCAAATGTCATACAATCGTTAAAATAAGGGCCTTTCTTGTAAAATAGTACTAAATGTGAAAATGATTTTATTATCTCAATAAAAAAATACAAAAGTATTAAATAGTTTTTATACTTTTAATTTCGACAGCAGTAAACTAGATTGATTAAAAATTTCGGGTGGAGAATCCACCAAGGAGTACCCATAAAACATTTTCTTTACTTTCACTATGAAAAACTGTTTCTGTATCGGATTAAACCGGTGGTTAGCCATTGTCAAGGATGACATGTCGATTTACACATTTGACATTTTGACCCAAGTTACTAACTTGAAGTTAAAATGGTTACTCTATTGTTTTATAGATTTTGCTTGATCCAAATATTTAATTTAAATAATTTTTAGATAATAATGTATTTGTCGTAGAAAAAGTATAGTGTGCAACTTATTTATAAACTTTTCTAGAACCTCATTTAATTAAAATTCGTGACCAAAATGACGTTTATCAAACTTGATACATAATATACTAAATATATGTATATATTACGTTTTCATAATAATTGATTAAAATAATGCCGACGGAATTATGTCCAGTTAAGATACCGTGATTACCACTACACATGTAATTTCTAAAATTTAAAAATTTTAAATTCTGCGTTTAAGAAAAAGTTATGAAATACAGAGGTAAACATATTTGCAAAATATTTTTTTTATTTCTTTATGTTTTGAACTGCCACAATGCCTCTAAAATTTAAAAATAATTAAAAAATAAATCAAATTCTGCATAAGCGGAAAAGTTGTGAACAGGAACTATTTTCCCTTGATTTTTTTTTCTTTTTTAATGTTTTAAACTGCATGAAGTTACAAACTGTAAATTTTAACTCATGCAATTATTGAAAAAATGGCGTAAAATGGAAAATAATTTTTTTAAAGATTTTCTTGTTTGACGTATGACAGTTAACAGTTAAAAATTATGCCCTCTTTTGGTTCAAAACAGGATTATAAATTGAATTAAATTTATGTTGATTATAGTCATTTTTGTTTTTGTTTCTATTCATAACTATCATTCAAAACTTTTTTGATCCTATTTTCTTCCAGATAATTTTTTCTCGTATTTATAACGGTACTAAATTACATTAAGAACTTTCAAGCCCTTGTGACAGTTTAAAAAATTAAAATTAAAAAAACTCATATAATATTTTTCTGGCCTTATAAATGCACAACTTTTCTACCACTGCACAATTTTATAAATGAAAAATAGTAAAATCGGCCCACCCTACTACACATGTGCTTTTTCTATTTTCGCCCCCCCTCAGTATATGTCTAAAACGCCCTAATTGCAAGTCTTACTTTACAAGTTTGTTTTGGATTTTACTTAAAAAGGAATTAAAAAGTCGGTTCAATAGTAAATTACAATGGTGTTTTTTTCTGAATTTAATTTTATTTGGTTGTAAAGAAAGAGACTAGAATATTATTTGTCAGTTCTTAAATAAACAAAGAATGATATGATCATATGCATGAAACCGTTAACTGTTTTGTGATTTCACTTAAAAAGTAATTAAAAACGTTGGTTCAATATTAAAATGCAATGGTGGTTTATGCTAAATTTAATTTTATTTGGTTGTAAAAAAGAGACTGGAATATTATTTGCCAGTTCCTAAATAAACAAACATTTAAAATTAAATTATGCATGAACTACTCTCTTGTCTGGGAATAAATCAGATGTTTCGAATGATGTCAAAATGAAAGAAGTAAAACTTTTGAATTCAAAAAGCAATAAATCCACTCAAACGCCCGGATTAATATCCAGCGCAACAGTCCGGGATTGCATTGCATCCCACAGGTAACAACTGCGACACTTTCTTTGATTTACGTGTAAAACGAAGGGGGGCCCCTTCGAATGGTTTATGCGGCCGCAGAGGCCCCGTTTTGCAACGTTGCGACATCGCGTTCTTTAGCAGATTTATGCGCTGTGGTGGTCTCAGGGCTGCCAATCTTCGCCGAAACTTTTTGTTTTTTGCGACGTTTTTGCTTTCTTGCCAGAACGGACCGAGATTTTTTGCCCTTTGCCGCCTCACGGGGCCACTAAAAGATAATGCACTGCTTGGACACATCGAGTGAGATTCGAAAATATATTTAGTTCGCAATTATAAAGTAAAATGTTTTGTTTAGCCTTGTTTTAAGATCTTTAAGTTTAGTACACAAAATAACAATTTAAATTTATTGTTAAATGTAATGAAAAAATTAAAACTGTCATATTTTTGTGTTCATTAAGTTGGCAGCACATTTTCAGTAATATTTTTTTTTAGATTTTCTTAAAAAATATACTGTATCTATGGAAAATAACACTTATGCAGAAGTGTGTTAATTCCTACAGCTTTCCCATGGAGTATTTAAAAAAAAATTGTTTTCAAACAGGGTAAACAAAAAAGGATCATGTTGATAGCATCACAATCCACACAACAAGGTCTGTTCTATCTCATGCTAAAAATACTAAAAATCACTGCAACACTGCACAGAGTTTAACGGCGGCCATTTTTGTTGTTTACAATTATTGTGCTTTGGGTTTGTGCTGTTTAATAATTGTTTTAAACGTTGTGTTTCTTACAGAGGCACTTGTAAGCCTCAAATAAGGCCTTAAAGTGCTAAGGACAACCATTTTACTCCTCTTTTATATTATTCTATCAGGGCTGTCAAATGACAATTTGAAGGTTAATTTGTTAACCTTAAAATTGACATTTGACAGATTTATGACAGCCCTGATAGAATAAAGTTTATTTTTTTACAATAGAGGAGTAAAATGATTGTTCTTAGCACTTTAATGACTCTTTTAAGGCTTACTATGAGAAACACAACGTTTAAAACGATTATTAATCTGTATAAACAGAGCACAAACCCAAAGGACAAAAATTTTAAAAACAAAAATGGCCGCTGTTAAACCTTCGGTCATCTATGAGTCTTGCAGTGATTTTTTGTATTTTTAGTTCGAGATAGAACAGACCTTGTTGTATGGATTGTAGATAGCATAAGAATTTGTTACACTAAGATAGTTCGAATTACTAACATTGAGTACCTAATTTTGGGCTGCTGATTTCAAAAATGGTTTTGCTCCAGGACTTCTAGTCGAATTGCGTAATAAAATTCTCTGTCCAATTATCTTAAAATGTAAGATTTTTCGCTAATATTTTGCATTAAATCTATTTTGGATGTACCGAGTCCCCGTATATTTTTTGTCCAAAATATACAGGTATTCTATACAAAGTCATTGGTAGGTATAGGTCAAATAGAAAATATTTATATTTGGAATTTTTTGTTCCATTGTAGCAGTAGTAGTATGATATCCCTTACAGAAAATATTTAGACCAAAGGAATGACATTTTAAATAGGTACCAAAACTAAAATTGTAATGTATTTTTTCGTAAACGGGTTTTGGTACAAACATTACTGTTCTTATTTAATATTTTTTAAAGTACCCAAAAATGCAATCTCAAATATTAAAATTATTAAATAATATCAAATCGGGCCGAAAATTGCCAAAATGTTCTCCACTTTTCAAAGAAATGTCATTAAAAATACATTTGCTTTATTTTCATTCCGTAAATTTGCCGGTATTGCTCTTAAAGCAAAATTATGCAATGCATTGAATATTGTTCGAGTGATTTTCTCGCCCAAATTAACAAACCACCAAGTTTGAGTTAAAAGTTTAAATTTGTTGAGAAAATTCCACTTGTTAATAAATTAGGTAATTTTTGTGTCACTTTGGGATTTCTCGTAAGTAATATCATAAGGGCATATATTTTTTCTGAAAAAAATTGAAAAAACACGTTGCTAAGTAATATTTTAACAAAAAGCATGAGTGCTGGTGGCAACAAAAATTCGAGTCGAAGACGAGCATTTTTGCACCTGCACGAATGCATTTTGTTAAAAAATATTACTTAGCATTGTGTTTTTTCGATTTTTTTCACTGGAAAAATTAGATGCCCGAATGGTATTTAACAAGATTATTTCATGAGTAACAGTTAACAATTAAAATATAAATTGCAATTTTTGGTGACAACAGCTGTCAAGTTTTGCCGCGGGTACACTCGAAAAAACTGCTGACAGGTGCTGTCATACAGTTTTTTCACCTAGAAACCATTTGTAATTCAAAATTGCGCGTTTGTGATTGGGGAAAATTAAGACGAGGGAAATAGTCTATACAATAATACTCCGTAACTATGGAGAAGGTAAATAGAAAAATATTCGCCAATTTTGGTCAGTTGCATTTCTTTTTCTTCCTTTTTATCCGTCATCAAACAGTATTTTTGACAGTTTTTAATAGGTTTACATTGACAAGAGTGTCGAAGATATGCTTTTTCAATAATTAAAATAAACAACAATAAAATGTCAAATATCTTGGGATTGTTTTTTTTTACATAAAATTAAAGTTAAATAGTATCTATTTGACGTATACCGATTACTCCAGTACATTCAAAATAAATTTAAGGCAAAATAATTTAATAAATATTATTTAAATTTATTTTGAATGTACTGGAGTAATCGGTATAAGTCAAATAGATAATTAATTTTATGTAAAATTATTAATGTCTATAAATAAAAATAGAAAACATTAATATTATTTTTTTAACCTGTCCGTAAATAAGAAATTATTAAATAGCTTTAAAAAAATTGCTGTTTAGCTAAGCTAAGCTAATTAGCTCAGCTAAGCTAGCTAACTTAACCGACTAAATTGTAGAGCCCTAAGAAATAATTAAAATATTAACAAAAAAAACTTACATTTTGGGGTGATCCAGCAGAGCATTTTTTTACGTAATTATTTTAAAACCTGGACATTTTTGAAATCAGCAGCCCAAAATTAGTTAAATAATTACTCAATGTTAAAAAAAAAGGTTTCTAAAACTATAATATATTTTATGAAAATCTAATGAGCCAGCTCGTGAGATACAAAATATACTGTGTACACCAAAAAAATGTAACTTTAAACATTATTTTATTAAAATCTGTGCTGTAAAAAAATCTGAAATTATTAGTAAATGTGTCTGATGCCTTACAAAATGAGCTATTAAATTCTGAAGACATTCTATTGAAAAACTTAAAATGGAAATAATACCTTAAACAAATTTTTAGTATCATTAATTGTAAAACAAATATATTGTACATATACTCATCAAGTCAAGGTTTAAATTCAAAAAAAATATTGTAGGAATTGGTAAAGGTACCCAAAACTAACATTTATTTAGGACAACAAAAAAAAAATTACATTTCATTAGATGGTTACATAAACTTTGAATGAGGTAGACATTATTTCTTTGGAAAATGATTTATCCATCTAGTGGTAGCAGTTTCATGCGAACGGTAGTGTTTGTGGTTGTTTGGCAACGAACGTCACTGATCGCCGTAGGTTTTTGTATGCAGCGAGCACATCAATTGTACAATCGGCCGTCACCATCTCGACATGACCACCGTCAGAAACATGTGCGAAAAACCGAATGACATCGTCTGTTCGAGACCGAAGAGAACTCATCCACCGCTTCCCTCCTTCCCTCATCTCGGCGATCTTTTTGAGTGACATCTGATGTTGGCGTGCGTGATCGCAGAGCTCCACGAACCCATCGACTTCTTCTTCTTTTTGTCCATAACCGCTATCGGCACGCAAAAGACCAGTGACAGCTACAGCGGTTTTTGATTCATATTAGTATTGATTGCCGTGACGGGAATCTCAATGCGATACGAAAAAATCTTTCTCTTCAATACGCGCACCATTGACAAGTTTATTGATCATTACCAATGGAATGAAGATTGCTACATCTAAGTACTCATATTTTAATATGCTCTATGTTGTTGTTCCTCTAGTCTATGCATGTCTACAGTATTCATCTCTACACAGTAAAAAAATATTAACCAGATTTTATGTTAATTCAGGTCCATATAACTTTATGTTAAGTTTACAACCAAATGTAATCTGTAATTATAAGAAACATTTTGTAGATTCATAACAAAATCCCACATCAATATTTCAACCATAAATTTGTAATTTTCAAAATTACAAACTTTTTTGTAGACCCAGAAACAAAAGTATTTATTGGAAATTTGGAACTTAAATGAAAAGAATTTTGATAAGAAATTTTGCTTTATTAATCAATTTCCCAAGCAAACAAAATTAACACATACCTACATACATGAACACAACATACACACAATTAAATAACACACCATTCTGAAATCATCAAATTTTAAAGAAATATAATTATCAGTACTACTACAACACTGATGTATTTCGTAACTTTAACAGCCTAAATTCACCAAGTGGAACAGAAGCATATACCCTATTCCAAAAAATACTATTAATGGCCTATAAAAAAAGTTTCCCTGAAACAGAAAAAAAAACTTAGTACAAAAACACTATGAACAAAAAAACAGGAAACCAAAAAACAAAAGAACAGTGATATTATAGCAAATATAAAATAATAAACAGAAATGCATCTGGAAATTAATTAAGGATGAAAAAACTCAACAAAAAGTAATGAAAACGAAAATAATAACTTATCACCAGAGGATCTTAATACACATTTCATAAATAGTGCCTACAAGATATTTGAACATACAAAAGATAATTTTAAAGATTAAATACATTAAAACAAACATTCCTAATACTAGATCATTTGTTCTTTTTAAAACAAACCTTGAAGAAGTAAGAAAAACAATAGAACAAATAAAAAACAAAACTACTCTGGATATATATGGACTAACCACTAAATTAATAAAAGAAGTAAATGAAAACATCACACCCCCGCTAATAAAGTACCTTTCCTTAGCCATACACAAAAGAGGAAACAAACAAAATTGTCAAAACTACTGACCCATTTCCACACTGCCAGCAGTTTCAAAAAACCGAGTATTACAGTACCTTGAAAAAAAAACGAAAACCTATAAAATATCAATATGGATATCAAAAAAAATAGATTAACTGCAGCTGCAATTTCACATGGGCACAAAAAAATTATCAAAGCCATCGACAAAATATACTATGCGATCTAAGCAAAGCTTTCGACACCATATCACATGATATTTTACTGGAAAAACTATGGTTTTATGGATTAAGATGAACACCAGATGAACTGATAAAATCTTATCTTGAAAAAAGAACACAAATAGTCCATTGAAACTATCAGTATTCTCCAGAACTGGAAGTTCAATGCGGCGTGCCTCAAGGCTCAATCCTTGGGCCCATCATGTTCATAATTTATTTAAATGACCTGGCCTCGAATCGAATAATTTGAATTTTCGAATTATTCGAAATTCTACGAATAATTCGAAAAAAATCGAATAATCCGAAAAAATTCGAATTATTCGAAAAATTTCGAATAACTCGAAAATTTTCAAATAATTCGCGAAATATTTTTTTTCAATTGCTTCCTTTTAAATTCCTTTAAATCGTGTATCGAAATATTTTACTTACGAATAATATACTTTTCGTTAAAAAATCAATTACCCAGAGAAAAAAAAATCTATAAGAAAAAGTTTACTCATGTAATGTTTCAGTACCTATCGTATTTATTATATTTGCACAAAAACTTGAAGCAAATTTTCAAATACTGTATTTGCTACGATATAATTTCTGGTTTTCTACAAAAAATTATGTTAAAATTTTACAAAATAAAATTAACATACTACAAATTTGATTTTTATAACAGTGTAGTATTTCTCTATCTAGCCTAGTCCAGTTTTGTCTTATTTCGCCCATGTAGATAGATCTATACGGATAAAAAAACCGTAACCATTGAAGGCGTTTAGTATCTCATTGGTGATTCAAAGTCTGTACATTTGGCAGCTGTTTTGTGGGAACAATTGTCCATAGTACATGTGGATTATAACATTATGGCATTGACAAAAAAGCGGTAATAAAGCGTTAAAGTATCGTCACCGTGGCTGCATAAAGCTTTAGGATCGCTTTAGACCTTCTTAAAAGTGTAATTATTAATGATAAGAACGTTGAAAACAAATTAATCGCCGCATCATGCGACATAAGCAGTCAAATCATGTACAAAAGTTATAAACTTTTAGTAAACTAAGAAACGAGTTGCCATGTTTGTGCGGCTATTTTTAATTTCAACTTAGGACGATTTACAATTACAAGTTTAATTAAGAAAATGTTTAGTTTCTTTTTCTTTATGTGCTATAAAAATTCCGATCGTTTTATTCAATATACGTGATTTTATGCTACACAAATTTTTATAATTGCCTTCGAATTTGAGACAATGGAGCTTGTTCGCATGTCACCCGACCAACACAATAGAGCCTGCTGCTATCTTTATTGACGATGCCCGTTCCGGAATTATTTCACTGCTCGCTTTTTCGACTGCATTTCTTTCTTTTAACCAAATTATTGCCTAAACAGACAGTTCGTACTCCAAGGAAAATACCAAGTATGCAGAAAAGAAATCTAAGAAATTTAAGCAAATAAACTAATTACACTGATCAACAGCTATTTTGTTGCCTAGTAGACACACAGTTAAAAAATATTTTATGTTAATCCAGGTCCACATAACTTTATGTTAGGTTTACATGTTAACTAATTATATAAGTAGTTTCTAGTTATAACAAACATTTTGTTGATTTAATAACAAAAATCCTATGTTAAAATTAATTCTTGTAATTTTCAAAAACTACCTTATTTTTACAAACCTTTTTGTACACTCAGTAACAAAAGTATTTGTTGGAAATAGGAAACTTAAATAAAAAGAGTTTTAATAAAAAATGTTGGTTTATTAATCAATTTCCAAAACAAAATAATTAACACACCATTCTAAAATCATCAAATTATAAAGATATTTGGTACAATATAATTATCAGTACTACTACAACACTTACTGATATACGAGGTGTGTTCAGAAAATATCGAGAATTTTCGTTTTTTGAAAAAAATATTTATTTATTCGTCTACATTTATGTTGTAGCCTTCAAAATAGTCCCTATTGGATATTATGCACATGTGCCAGCTCTTCTTCCAATACTCGAAACACTTCTAAAACTCGATCTTTGGGATAGCCTTTAGTTCTTTCAGCGATGCGCTTTTAATGTCATCTATGCTTGCAAAACGACGGCCCTTTAGGGTTTTCTTTATTTTTGGGAATAGAAAAAAGTCAGACAGAGGCATGTCTGGCGAATATGGAGGCTGGGGCATCAGTACAGTATTGTTTTTAGCCAACAATTTTGTTCAAAATTTAACAATTTTGGTACAAATTTTGCTGCCACGCGTTTCATACCCAAAACATTCGAAAAAATTTTATGGGATGAGCCAATCGATATACCAACATCATCAGCGACTTCTCTGATGGTTTATAACCACTTTTTTCAATCTTTTATCGGTTGTTAATGTGCTTGGGCGTTCGGGGCGTTAGTAATCTTCAACGTCTTCACGGCCATCTTGGAAACTCTTATACCACTTGTAAACTCTTGTTTTACTTATAGCAGACTCACTATAGGCCTTTGTTAACATTTCACAGAGTTTATTTCATTTTTTAAACAAAATTGAATTCAAATTCTTTGATCCATTTCTTTTAACAAACGAAAATCGCCGAGCTCATAAAAACACGTCTAATCTTAGCGGCTGTCACAGACAAAGTAAACAATGAAAACAGCTAAAGTTTTCATCATACTTCGAGGGCATGTATACCAACATAATAAAGAAAATTTTATGACAACCGGACCCTCCGAAGCCGCGAAATTTAACAATTCCCGTTATTTTCTGATCACACCTCGTATTTCGTAACTTTAACCCACTTCACTGTATCCCCTAATTTCAGTTTGAAAACCAGTGATAGCACCTTTTTTCGGATACTTCGCACTTGGCACACTCGTTTAATAGATATAAGCAATACGAATAACAATAATAACAGATTTCTGTTAATATATTATAAACACTCTGGACAGTTGTTAGGAACACGTTTCCAATTAGAATAAATTAAGCAGAAACATAAGTTCCAGACGCTGAAGTCTGCCTAAAATCACGTGAACTTTTTCAACGAAATAATTTGTTAAACATTAACAAAATAATCTGTAACCTTTAAAATTAACGAAATGCTTACAAAATTGCACATTACTTTTACAAAATATTTAGTTAAAAATATTACAAACCCTGGCTTTCTACAAAAAAATATGTGTAAATTTTACAAAATAAGGATTAACAAACTTACGATTTTTATAACAGAGTAGGAGCAGAAAAACTGTTAAACTAATATCGCTTTATTGAACATAATAAAGCACTTTTAAACCCTACATTAATCAAAGTATTTAACAATTGTTACTTTTGTAATAAATATGCTGATTATTCCCAAAAAAATGAAGATTGTAGCATACGCTCATATTACCATAGGATAAAACTTAAGTGAACGTCAAATATGAATGTTGTAAGATTAGCAAAACACACATACCCATGTATACGAATTTAAATTATTAGCATGTACGCGTAACACCTGGCAAGTGTGTTTATGTGTTTTGCCTACTTTCAGTTATGATCCATAACTCAAGCGCTTCATGTTGTTAATAAATTTATGAACGAATGCATAATAGATGGGATGTTTTAAGTAGAAATAATAAAAAGGGAGTAAAAACGTGTCGCGGGCAAAAAACATGGAGGGTTGCTGAATTTTTGATGAGTCTAAGAAGCAAATCGTGTTTTACGTTTCTCGAGCAAATTTTAAGGCGGTAATCTTTTGTGCTTGGTCGATTTCCGGATATTGCTCTGATGCTTCAAGCCTGATTACAGCGATGATCTTTATATTATTGACTTTATTGATAATGATTATTGTGGGTTAAGCGTGAGAAAAAGTAATTTTAAACGCTTTATAAACAATTCGTTACGCCGAACCAAAGACCGAGAATTAATTTAAAAACGTAAAGTCGTATGTATGGGTTCTAATTAAGCCTTGGCTGGTATATTAAACAGGCGATAGGTGGATAGATAGATCGTAAGGGCAGGAGACCCATTTCCATAGAATCAGAGTTTATAGGGACATGCCCATACCGTGTTACGATACCTCAATCAGTCACCCACCTGATGTACTTTACTATAACGGCTCATTTATGCAAATTGCGTGAATATTCACTCCTCGACAATTTTGCATCATATACTTCTACTCTAGCACTCAACTATTTCATTTACAAAAAAGATAATTGGCTGTCAATAAAATAAAAAGTCAAAGATTTAATATTTTTGGTAATACTAAATTTGGAAGACTTTTACAAGTAGGTGGATTAGATTATCTTCGAGTAGTTTAATTTTACCATTTACAGACTTTTCTAGTGAGTTACACAGACGTGTGAAGCAGTTTTGACTATTTGGCAGCTTGCTTACGCAGCTAATTGATTTATGTGTGAGGAAACTATCAAAACTGTATGAACGATATTTAGCTCTCAACAAGCACCATACTCGTCAAAGCGATAATATTACTGCACGTGAAAATACGTTCAGAAGTAATCTCGAAGATTTGTTTGATGTTGCTGTGTAAGACGCTCTGACTAAAATAACACGACAAAGTTTTTCTTCAAAAGCAAAGGGAAGATTTTTTAAGTACCTAACATAAATAATGATGACCTTAAACTTCAGCAAGGAAAGATAGAAAGAGACAGCGGGAAGAAAACTAAAACTACGTCTGGGAAAATTTCACAACCATCCACATCTTCTTTTGAAAACTCTGAAATAAAAGTGTTAGCTTGGTTTATTGGAGATATTGGGATAAAGCTCTAGCTTTCTATAACGATATTTAGTTCTTAGGTATTTTAACAAGTTAAAAACAAAAAGTTCACTGAAGCGTACACTGAGGTTTTCTCTCTCATGACAAAATTTCAGCTCAATTAAAAATTTTTTAGGGGTCGCTCAAGATTTTTAAAAATTTTCAAAATCGTCAAAAATTGAACTTGTATTATTTTAATTTTTTTTCTCGTCTCGATATTATTTTTTAGGTTAAAAATAATAAAATTCTATAAATTTCAAATCAATATTTTGATTTCTAAAGGTCGCTAAAAGTTCGTTGATATTTATATTCAGAGGTCGCTCAAAACATTCAAAATACTCTACTTTGAAAGTTAAAAAAATCTTGAGCGACCTTTAGAAATCAAAATATCGATTTGAAATTTTCAGGATCATTACTATTTTCAAATTAAAAATTAATAACGAAACGAGAAAAAAAATTAAAATAAAAAAAATGGTTTTTTGACGATTTTGGAAATTTTTAAAAATCTTGAGTGACCCCTAAAAAATTTTTAATGGAGCTTATCTTTTGACAGGGCTCTTAAAACATGACAAACCAACATATTTTCACAAGAGACGAAAAAAAAAATATTCTTGTTTTTTTGGGCCACCTTAATATATATACAAAAAAAAGTTCTCTTTTAGTTCCACCCTTACTGCCTAAGAAGTCCCAGAAGCCAACTGAATGGCTTGAGCGGGTTAGGGGTAGGAACGGGCCGCGGACTTAAAGTCTCCTTCGAAGGACTTTTACACAGTAGGACAAACATAAATAAACAGCCATACCCCTGGTGATATTCGAACCCACGACCTCTCGGCTTGTAGTCAGCAGCACTAACCACTAGTCCACCGTCGGCCGAAAACTGGAAACCCGGATGACCAATTCTAAGGTGGTACTTTCAGAAATTCTTCACAGTTTTATTTAACTTTAATAATAAGCAACAAATAGTATATACAGTGTGTCGCATTTAAGATGAAGACACCCCCATATTTTCGCTATTTCAAGGAATAGAGATTTGAATTTTTTCACATTCATACATGTTGGTGGGTCACATTTTTTAAGATACTCAACTGAAATCTGAACTTTAAACTTGGCCTACTACGAATTCACAAACGGGGCCAGTTGTCGATATTTTGCTTCGCGTTAGAAATATCGAAAAAAATTATTAGAAAAAGTTGTTCAGAATATTATTCTAACCCCGTTTACCGATTTTCATAGCAAAATTCGCATTTCTAATTTATTTATTTTTATTAGTTTTATTATAGTTTTATACCATTTCCTTAATTTAACAAATTATAATTGATTTGTAATTTCCAAAAATTGTTTTAATTATTTATTTAACGGTCATAAACACTAGTTAGTATCAAATTATTACTTTCCATGGCTCCTTAAACTAACTATTAAACTAAAAAATTAACTTAATAAAAATAATTTTGTGTGGACCAAAATAAAAAAAAATTAAAAATGCGAATTTTGTTATAAAAATTGGTATATGGGGTAAGAATAATATTCTGAACAACTTTTTCCAATAACTTTTTTCGATATCTCTAACGCGAAGCAAAATATCGAGAACTGGCCCTGTTTGTGAATTTGTAGTAGGCCAAGTTTAAAATTCAGATTTTAGTTGAGTAGCTTAAAAAATGTGACCCATCAACATGTATGAATGTGAAAAAATTCAAACCTTTATTCCTTCAAATAGCGAAAATATGGGGGTGTCTTCATCTTAAGTGCGACACACTGTATATAATAAGCCTTATAAGGCTATATATAGCCTTATAAGGCTGACTTGAAGATTATTTGGAGATCGCAATTATTATAGGAGCATTAGTGTTACTTGGGTAGTTATTAGTTAGGCCGTGAATATGCTAATATGCTTGTAAATCTCTCGATATTACGTAAACCGCCTAAATTCTATAGTGCATCTGTACCAAACTAGAGAATATAACAAGACAAACATTTTTCAACAAATTTGATTAAATTTACCCGCCTCCAGAAGGCAGACCCTGTACTACTAGTCATTACACTCGATTAATATAAATGTTCCTGTTTTAATAACGGGAATCTATCGATGAAGGTCCATTAGAAAAACACAATTTCATTGTTTGTCTTAAATATTTCATGTGGTGCTTCGTCCCGGCGCAGCAGGATGTATTATAGCCATCCTGGCGGGTGGGGCAGGACTAAGGATAATTCGTGTCACTTACCGTTATCGACGGGGATTTGGCCTGACAGTTTTATTGGAGCTCTAAATTGGAATACAGGCGAAGGCAACGTGTTTTGTCTTTCGAATTTGCACCGTGTCATTGATCAGCTGGGACTAATAATCCGCTAATTTGTCCTGCGAAAGGCTAATAGAAATTGTCAATCGGGAGCCCGAAGTTTCCGGGACCCAGCGCTTCTGATTTACCGAGGCGGCGTGCGGAGAAGCAAGCCAATAAGGGGGCCGCAGGACGTCCGTCACCGCTTCCTACGATATTTGCTAATTCGTTCGAAGCCCTAATCTAAACCAAGTTCATTACAGAGAGATTTCACCAAGCAGGACTAATCTAAATGATATTAACAAACATCATGTTTAAATCATCTAATATTGTTTTTTCCAGATAAGAGATAACCTTTTAGATAGAAAAGATGAGATGGTCAAAACTAGATAATAATAGATAAAAATCGGGGTTGAAAATTTGAAAATTTCAACAAAAGAATAACCCTGTGCCAGAGGTTTCGTGGTGGCCATTTGCCTGATGTTGTATTTCACGATTAATCGGAACTATTTTTCTTCATGTTGATATAAAAATGTTGGCTTAATTCAAAAAATAAATGTGTTTTTCTTTTAAATTAAATCCCGGGCTCTTGTTGGGACACCCTTTATATTATAAACAATCTGGATTGTTACAAACACATTACGAATTAGAATACAATAAGCAAAAACATAAGTTTCAGACGTTGATGTCAGTTGATGCGTATTGTCAGTGTTCAATCAATGTTTGATTGACTGCCTGAAATCACGTGAACTTTTTCAAAGAAATAATTTGTTAAATATTAAAATTGGAATTTATAAAATTTTACAAAATAAAAATAACAAACTACAAACTCATGTTAACAAATATGATTTTTATAACAGTGTAATTTGTTTAAAACCGTTCATCACCTGATATAACTTTACATTACCTTTAACATACTATTTAGGAAAAAGATGCTTTTTTGTAAGTTCTCGTAAAACCTCGATGAGGAGAACAACGACTAGTTCGGAACACTGATGAAGACTTAAAAGCAATTTGAAAACTTTACGAATTCTTCGAGCTTTACGATAATGAGTCTCGAAATACGAGTGGTCGCGTCAACTTTACGCGAATCGCCAGATTATAAAAATCATTTGTTCGATGACTTGTTTGTAAAAATCGCACATTTCTGTCCTCTGTGACCATAACGATTTTATTGGTAACAACCGTCGCTGCGATTTCTTTCTTGGCGGTAGGTAATGAATACAAATTATTGTTTAAACATAAAAGCATTCAATTAGCGGTTTTATAATTGCTTGTTAATATGTAATTAGAGAGTAACAAGTCGGATTGATTAGACGCCAATTACACGATTTAATGAAGTGTACATAGTACCTATTTGTGCATACGAATTATGCTTAAATTTGGTTGTTTTATGATTTGGCTCTCTTGGGAGGTATTCGTAACTGTAGATTTATAAAACAATGAGAGTTTAAATCATTACAAAGTTAATTACCACGGGAACACCCACCGATATTCGGTATAAACATGTCAAATTTGTCATTTCTTTGTCCCGTCTAAATTATAATTTAGTTTTCAGCAAAATGCGCCGGCCTTTGATACATGACATTCCGTATGTGCGACGCATAGATATGGCTCATTTGGAACTCCTTTAAATTCATTTTAATTATAAAAAGATTTTTAATTGCTCATGTCTATTAGCTACTTTTTCCTTTATTGGCATTTATTTTTTTCCAGTTCAGAACGAACGATCGTTAATCAGAAACGACTTAATGAATGCTTTATATCGTTATGTGTCTTTGACCCCAACTATTATTTCTCTGTTCTCTTATTGAGCAAAAAGAAAGTTACATCAATTACTACGTACTTATCTGTTTGCTAGTAATGAGATGGGTGCAACCAAATGCATAGATACATTTTCTATACTTTGTCGATTAATATACCTTTACCAACAAATAATTTGCATTACTTGCTATGTCTTGTTTATGTGCTTTCTTCTGAATAATTCATTCTCCAAACAACAGAAATCACTTTTTTTATTCATTATGAAGAATGGTCCATGACATAAAGTTTTACAAAGCAGATCTTAAAGTTTCTATTTTTGACCAATTTTCGAGCATTTGAGGCTCCATCAGCAGCAATATTGGCTTCCAAATCCTGAAGAGTTTGTTATTTATCAGCATACACCATAGTCCCAATAAGTGGCTGAGAGTTCTTTTGTATCGTGCCAAATTTGAAAGCAACATTCTCACAAAGTCCTCGACCTTTTTATTTCAACCGGTCTAAAAAGGGTAAAATGGTACGATAACTCTTTAAACTACCGCGAGTTTGAGTTCTTTGAAGATGGCCTTTTTTAATATTAATTAAATTACTGTTTATATAGAAGGGTCCAATACGCAGAAGCATATGGAAAGTAGGGCTGAACTATATCCCAGCATTTTTTTACTGTTTAGATACAAACGTTTATATACAAAATTTCTCTTTTAGTTTCACCCTTACTTCCTAAGAAGTCCTAGAAGCCAACTGATTGGCTTGAGCGGGTTAGGGGTAGGAACGGACCGCGGGCTTAAATTCCCCGAAGGACTAATACACAATAGAACTAACAAATAAACAGCCCCTGGTGGGATTCGAACCCACGACCTCTCTACTTGTAGTCAGCAGCACTAACCACTAGTCCACCGTCGGCGGTGTGATGATAATAATAATAATAATAAATGTATTTGAATACAAAACACAGTAGGTATAGGACAAGACAACAAAAGTATTAAATATAAATGCAGCCTGTATCATGCTTTAAATAATGTGCAGTAATAAAAAGCATAAACAAATAATTTTATTTTTACTTAACTTTGAAATGTATACTGGGCTCCCAATCACAAGAATTTTTATTAAATTAAACAGTTTGTAAATTTTTATCAAATTCTGATCATTCGACACTCACTCCAGGACAACCTTAAAATAATAAATAGATAAAATAGATATTAAAAAGCATACATTTGAAATTCCCCAAAAAAATAAAAAGCATTTTTTCACGGTTACAAAATCTTTTTGGTGTTAAAACTTTTCACTCAGATGGTAATATATTATACAGTACTGGACCCATGTATAATGGATATAATTCGATCATATTGAAAATTAAATCCATTTATTTATTTATGTGTGATTAATGTTTAAGGATTTAAATTAGTCCATATTATTCCTTAAAAACTTTAAGATTTTATATATGTAAATACAGGGTACAGTTAAAATAGATTTAATAATAAAAGAAACATTTACAAGATTCATTAAACTTAGACCAAACATACATCAAATCCCACGTTTTTGCATTTTAAAAACTCTATCTGCATCTGTTGAATAGCCCCAACATAATATACCAAATCTAATGTTTGATTCAAAATTTGAATAGTAAAATGTCTTGACAACAAACTTGGTGGATATAGCATTCAAGCTGTGCATAACAATTGCTTAACATTTTTTTGCAAAGGTAGTGTATATGGACCTTTCAATTTTAAGAAAGATCAACATAAACTCTTAGCAATTTAAAACTTGACACTTGTTCAATACCTTTATTGTTAAGTTTAATTAATGGGCTACATATCTTATGTGCACTGTACTCGCTAAAAATTAATTCGTCAAAAATGACTAATTTAATAGTTATTAGTGGCTGCTTTTTCACTTGTACCATGGTTAACCATGGGAAACCATGGTATCCCAAAATTTAACAGCCAATTCTTATGTAAAATTGTCCCCTGACTCCAAAAATGTTGTCGAAAGTTAAAAAAAGTAGAACAGTTTTTGAGATATAGTCAATTTTCCATTTAACTTTGGAATACCATGGTATTCCATGGTTAACCATGGTACAAATGAAAAAGCAGCCACTAAGTATTAAATTAGTCATTTTTGACTAATTAATTTTCAGAAAGTAGGGATGAAATTGCATTAATTGAGCTTTTTGTTGATTCATAACTAATTTTGATGTATTAAAATATTCAGCAAGCGATTCAAGATTATTGCAAACTGGTGTGACTGTATTCAATTGGAAGGTATTTGTTATATCATCTGAAAACTCACAATAAAAAGTGTTAATTGTTTAATTTAAATTATTACAATATAACAACAACAAAAGAGGCCCCAAAACACTACCCTGGGGAACCCCTATATCTACAATTTTTACATTGGAATTAGCCACATTATAGAAAACAAACAACATAATATTCAAATTTAAGAGAATTTTATGATTAACACAGTCAAAAGCTTTTGTTAAATCTACAAGCAATTAATTTATTTTCCTTGTCAAGCTGCCTATACACAAAGTCATGGTTAAGACACTTTTATTTTTAAACAAATAGAAATCTTAAATTATCCTACTACAAAAAAAACTTCGACACATGGCATTCTTATTGTGTTGTATTATCCAATTAGGAGCGATGATATGGTTGTGGAGTGAGAGAGAGACTTTAGTTGCAGGTATAATTAATTGCGCCCCACACGAGTGACTTTAAAAACGCTTATAATCGAAGTTGTAATGAAAACAAAGAGCCAATTTAAAATGGCCCCATCTTTGCATGTATAAAGAGATGCAGTGATAAGGAAATCGGATTGCAAGCGCCAGTCCGGCTACCGGACGCCTATCAACGTATACTCATCGTTCCTGGAACGCAGTGCTGCTGCTGCTGCTGCAGGAGGACAACAAACCACCGCTTCTGCTGCTCCTGCTTTGATTTATTCATCTCGATGATGGTCACTGCAATGTTGCTATTGAAACATCCAATTAAGAGTGCCATTCTGCCGTGCTGCAGTCATTGTCCCAATTAATGCACAGTCTGTCTCTCTCACACTCTTACAAGAATACCTTTTTGTTTAATCAAGCTTTATGTAACAAAAATAGATTATTGGAATTTACATTTTTCGCATACATTTAACGGTAATTGAATTTTTTACAACAGCGCTTCCACCCTTGCAAAATTAAAATCGTTTAATTACACAAATAGAATTAGGCGCGCGCTCCCCCTCACTTATTGTTCCGCTCATTTATATAAATTTTATTGTCTCAGTAGCAATTCGGGGAGTTTTTAAAAAGGCAGACATTGCTTTAAAAATATAAAATGAATGTTAAGACAATACCATACAGAGACAAGACTAGAGATATGAACAAAACTAGACAAGTAAGACCAAAACCCATTTTAGAATGCAAAAGGACATCTCAATCTCAACAGCAATTAGGGAAGTTTTTAGAAAAGACTGAAAAGATTTGAGAACACAAAACGAATGTCAAGACAATACCATAAACCATACAGAGAGAAGACTATAGAGCCGGAAAAAGATATCTCAATCTCAATAGCAATAAGGGGAGTTTTTAGAAAAGGCTGAAATGATTTGAGAACACAGAAAGACTGCCAAAAAAGACCAAAACCCATTTTAGAATGCAAAAGGACATCTCAATCTCAACAGCAATTAGGGAAGTTTTTAGAAAAGACTGAAAAGATTTGAGAACACAAAATGAATGTCAAGACAATGCCATAGACCATACAGAGACAAGACTATAGAGCCGGACCAAGGACATCTCAATCTGAATAGCAATTAGATGATTTTTTAGAAAAGGCTGATGATTTGAGAAAAAAAAAAGACTGTCAAGACAATACCATAGACCATACAGACCACAGGCAAAAAATAATCGATCCACACAAATTTTCGATGAATTTCAATCGCAAATAACTTTTTTATTTGATTTCGGATTTAAACAAATATTAAAGAATATTGTAGATGTAGAAAAATAGACGTACGGTTATAATATACAGGTTAAACAAAAATATGTTTTTTACCATAAGTTTAAGACACTCTTGAAAAAACCGTATATTGTTAAGTTTTATTTATCAAGTGACATCTATTTTTAACAGTTTTGTTTTTGGTTTACCTTGATATATTTATTTTTGTGGAAAATATGGATTGTTTAAAAAAACATTGCAATTTCCAATATCCTTTACTTTTATAATAAAGCCAACTTCAGCCCTTGACTAAAATGCCCAAAAGCCGCTGATGCCAACTTTAGCCCGTGACTAAAACGCCATCACAGCTTGTCAATGTGGGAGTAGATAAAACATTTTATGCCCATGCATTTTATACATGTGATGTTTGAGCTATTGAAAGGGTTATTATTTGCTCTTGTAAAATAATTATGCATGTTATTTTGTTCTAAAAAATTTCTTTTGTTTTCTGCAATGTATAAAATTAAATTTAAGGCAAAGTTAAAATATTATATTTTCCAAGCAATGATTTACATGAAAATAATAAATCTTTATTGTCCATGCACGTTAATAATTTTTTCTGTGTGATAAAAATGGGCTGAACTTTCCCAAAATAGTCCATACACTAAATGTGATTGCACAGCTCCAAAATATAATAATCTCATTGAATATGAAATTAAGTTTCTCAGCGATCTTATTAAGTAACAAGCTGAACTAATCTTTATATTCAAATTGTTTATCCCAAGCTAACTTTATATCCTAGTGTAATCCCAAAAATCTTATTCGATACACTGATTGTTTAGATTTACCTTTACAGAAGGAAATAAACATCATATACATATCATATATTGGTGTTACATTCTTGGGCAGAAATCGCATGTAAAATGTTTTACTTTTGTTTATATTAAGGCCATTTTCTTTACACCACTCATTAAATTCATTTGAGCTTGTAAAGTCAATTGATTTATATTTTTACTCTTTATAATTAAATTTGTGTCGTCTGCATGCTTTCCTTATCAGTATTACATATATTTAAATCATTAACCAACAAAAAGAACAAGAGCGGTCCCAGTATTGAACCCTGAAGTACCCCCAGAGATACTTTGAAACTTGCTGACTTTTCGTTATTTACTACAACAATTTGTAGTAAAGAGCAGGACAAAACCAAACAAGCAAGACCAAAACTCATTTTAGAACGCCAAACGACTTTCTTGCTTATTAAAAAAAATATGTTGCAATCGCTTCAAACTTCGTTGCAAAATTTGATATCATAATTGCAAAGAACTTGACAACCTTGTTCAAATAGAACTAATATTGCAATTGCCAAAAAAATCATCAGCACCGTGTTAAATTCAGGTTGTTCTCGGAACCAAAAACTAGTTAAAAATGAGGAAAACAAGTATATTAAAAAGCTTTATATTTGACAAACAACAAAGGAAAACACTTATTTTTTCTTGCAGCCGTCAAATTAAAGTAATCAGATATGAAAAAAGGAACGGCTGCTTTAGAAGAATCATTCATATTTTACCTAAGTCAGGAAATGGTCGATGACTGGCAAATATTCTTTAATTTTATGCTATTTCACAGTTCACACATTGATAAAGAAGAAAGACCGCGCCGATGGCGGTTCAGCTTTGTTTAATATTATCCACGCCGCAATGCCAAGTTTACGGTTTTCGTGAGATGATTCAATTGTAAGACTTGTTGAAGATTCTTCGTTTTGGCAGCATTGCGCTGCGTTGGTTCCCACCTTTCTGGATTATTGGTTTAAGAGTTTTTTATTTTGTTATTTTATTTGCCTTATGCGTAATGGGTGGTCGGTAACATGTAGGCTTTTGTTCCCGATTAAAAGTCAATTTTGCTTTTCGTTATTAACACGCGCTTTAATTATAGCTATCATCAAACAATCACAATGAATATAATAAATCTAAAATTAGGCACAAAGGATGGGATTCAATACAAATAACGTCTGATGTTAATTGTGTTTGGGTGTTTCTTTATTTTATTATATTTATAGGAGCATGTAAGAAAATTAAATAAAATAAAACAGCTGCAAACAAACGTATACCAGTTTTTCTGTTTCATATATTCATTTTATCGTTTCTAGGAGTCTAAACCGATAAAATTCGACGTATGTTTCGGTACCATACCGTTCGCCATTCCGAATCTTGTTTTTCGCTAGCAGCAAAATTGAAATATCACGATGAGATGTCATAAAAGCGGCGCCAAGGCCCAATTAAATTTATTAGAGACCGATTAGCCAAAGACGAAAAAGCCCACCTCCGCATGTCTTGCATGCCTACGAGCTCGGGGCCCATGGCTGTCTCCCTCTCGTGCTTATGGGCCGAATATTACGCACCGCTCAGGACCAGACGGAGTCGGACCCGCGGATCACGTTCCGCGAATCGACGACGTGATAGACAGGACGAATTGCCCATTGTGACGGACTGCTTGCATTACTTAAACCAGGACCACATCAGGAAAATTCCAAGATCATAAGCTACAGAAAATACAAAAGATAAGAAAGTCTTAATGGGAAAGAACTAGAATAAATAAAATTAGTCTACGCATAACAATATCGGGGTAAAGAAAATACAAAACACTAATAAAAATCATAAAAAGCTTTTAAAAAGACTAATTGAGGAGCATCCGTGCAAAACCGGCTATATCCACTTTAATAAAATGTTGGGAAAATGGCAAAAACTCTCGGTTTCCTGGCCTTTACGGATAAAAGAAAAAGCAAACTTGAGTTTTGTGGGCTTAGTGGTACTTGATTTATAAGACATACTTTCTTTTTCAAAAAATGTTTTGTATATAGTCGGTTTTGCTCGAAAACCGAATAAAATGTGAAAAAAACACCTTAATTATTCAAAAATATTAACAAAATAAATTTAGTGCAAACATGAAAAAACAGAACAAATTTTAGTAGTAGTATCGACATACACTCTTAGAAAAGACCTGGTATTTGCAATGAAAATTTAGTTCCCAGAACCAATTTTATTAGTGAAAATAGGCACAACAAAAAAATATGTTGTGGGAACTAATACAAATTTGTTTTTACAGTTTGTTGTCGGAACAGCCAATATTGGTAGCTCCAACCAACAAGTTTAAGTGCATCGAAATTAGTTTTTTTTTCATACAAATAATTGATATTTAATGCAATCACATTAGTCTGTCATTTTAGCAGCGTCTAAGTTAACTTCCAATTGGAACAACTGCACTTGCTATTTATAGCAACAAACATTGTATCATGCAGGAATTTATTTTTTAATTGAAATTACATGAAAAAAGGTACATTTAAAAAATTTTATAGTTGATATAATATAAATTTGTTTTGTACTGTAACTAAGTTATATTTAATATTAAATGCTTGCATTAGTAGCAACAACAAATTTTTATTATTCCACAGTACATACATGCTTAGTAAATATAACACTTTTTGTGTAAATATTATAAAAAATAGAGAAAGGAAATTCATGCCCGTTCGTTTTATAAATATTTATTATAAATTAAAAAATAACAATATAACTGAAAACACCAAATTTTGGTTTAAACATTATACCAAAAATTAATAATTACTCTAAGAAAACATTTATAAATATTTTAACAATAAAACAAAAACGATTCTTTGGTAAATATACACAGATACATTAAGATGAAATTTGACTATCTATACTTCTTCAGTAAACCGTGATGTTAACGTGAAGTGCAAGCCTTTGTTTAACAACTTAACAAAGATTCTTAGGTACAACGTAACATACTTGCATGATAACAGGGGTAAGCATTCGATAAATTTTGAGTGTGAGTGCCTATAGTATAGGCCCTATACCAAAAATGCGACTTGAGCTTTAACAAAACAAAACAAAAAAATTCTCGAAATTCCGACGTGATGGAGACTTTTGGTGGGCACCATTGGATTCAGGAGGCCATTTTCAGTCGGAATGGCATTTTCACATTTTTGGATTTTTTTTCGGACCCCAAAACTACAATAGTGTAATTAAAGGAGTGCAAAAATAATACCTAACCTTTAAAAACTGGAACCAATTCAGGTAAACCCCATGTTCCTAATAAATCTGCTACTTCAGTCCGCTCATCCATATTATTTGTTCGAGATATCTACACTCTTAGAAAAGACCTGGTATTTGTAACTAACTTATTATCGTTGGGGTAAAACTGTTGCAGAAAATAAAAATTTTTGTTTTTTGTAATCAGTACCTTCATATTTGTAACTGCTTGCATCATTACCTGAAAAGATTTAGTTTTGTTGTTGAGTATTAGTTGCTGCAAAAAGGCGATTAAGTTATTTTAACTGAAACTTTGTGTTGGCTAGAAGTATTGACAACATTATCTCAAAAAAATCATTTCGGCAATAAAATGTTTTTGTTGGACCAAATATTTAAGTAACATTCTCAACTGACTGAAATTAGTCCGTGGAACTAACGGTTCGGTTGTATAAACTATGCGTCACTTTTCACACAGCTAAGACACCAGTGGTGTGAAACAAAGTGTCAGTTGGGGATGTTGTCTCTGTAGGTTAATGCAACTGCAAACTTTGTGCATTTCGCGCGCTATTTGTCCAGCCCGGCGCGTGCTTTACTTTTAACCTGTAAACAAACGGTGTTGCACGGCGTCCAGACTTCGGTGGTGTTTGTTCTTTTGTATTTCTGTATCAGCTCGTGTGTAGTGTATATTTTAGGTAAATTCAGTGGCGACATACTTTTTAACTATTCATATATATATACACATAAGAATATATTCTTATATATATATAAGAATATATTCTTATGTGTTGGTTACTTATAGATATCTCGAACAAATAATATGGATGAGCGGACTGAAGTAGCAGATTTATTAGGAACATGGGGTTTACCTGAATTAGTTCCAGTTTTTAAAGGTTAGGTATTATTATTGCCCTCCTTTAATTACACTATTGTAGTTTTGGGGTCCGAAAAAAAATCAAAAAATGTGAAAATGCCATTCCGACTGAAAATGGCCTCCTGAATCCAATGGTGTCCACCAAAAGTCTCCATCAGGCCGGAATTTCGAGAATTTTTTTGTTTTGTTTTGTTACAGCTCAAGTCGCATTTTTGGTATAGGCACTCAAAATTTATCGAATGCTTACCCCTGTTATCATGCAAGTATGTTACGTTGTACCTAACAATCATTGTTAAGTTGTTAAACAAAGGCTTGCACTTCACGTAAACATCACGGTTTACTGAAGAAGTATAGTCAACTTTCATCTTAATGTAATCTGTATATATTTACCAAAGAATCGTTTTTGTTTTATTGTTAAAATATTTATAAATGTTTTCTTAGAGTAATTATTAATTTTTGTTATAATGTTCAAACCAAAATTTAGTGTTTTCAGTTATATTATTATTTTTTAATTTATAATAAATATTTATAAAACGAACGGGCATGAATTTCCTTTCTCTATTTTTTATAATATTTACACAAAAAGTGTTATATTTACTAAGCAGGTATGTACTGTGGAATAATACCAATTTGTTGTTGCTACTAATGCAAGCATTTGATGTTAAATATAACTTAGTTACAGTACAAAACAAATTTATATTATATCAACTATTAAATTCTTTAAATGTACCTTTTTTCATGTAATTTCAATTAAAAAATAAATTCCTGCATGATACAATGTTTGTTGCGATAAATAGCAAGTGCAGTTGTTACAACTTAGACGCTGCTAAAATGACAGACTAATGTGATTGCATTAAATATCAATTATTTGTATGAAAAAAAAAACTAATTTCGATGCACTTAAACTTGTTGGTTGGGGCTACCAATATTGGCTGTTCCGACAACAAACTGTAAAAACAAATTTATATTAGTTCCCACAACATATTTTTTTGTTGTGCCTATTTTCACTAATAAAATTGGTTATGGGAACTAAATTTTCATTGCAAATACCAGGTCTTTTCTAAGAGTGTATAAGTAACCAACACATAAGAATATATTCTTATATATATGAATAGTTAAAAAGTATGTCGCCACTGAATTTACAGGGGCAAATGACTAATTGTAATAAACTAGTTTCTTACCTAAAATATACATTACACAGGAGCTGATACACAAATACAAAAGAACAAATACCACCGAAGTCTGGACGCCGTGCAACACCGTTTGTTTACAGGTTAAAAGTAAAGCACGCGTCGGGCTGGACAAATCGCGCGCGAAATGCACAAAGTTTGCATTTGCATTAACCTACAGAGACAACATCCCCAAATGACACTTTGTTTCACACCGCTGGTGTCTTAGCTGTGTGAAAAGTGACGCATAGTTTATACAACCGAACCGTTAGTTCCACGGACTAATTTCAGTCAGTTGAGAATGTTACTTAAATATTTGGTCCAACAAAAACATTTTACCGCCGAAATGATTTTTTTGAGATAATGTTGTCAATACTTCTAGCCAACACAAAGTTTCAGTTAAAATAACTTAATCGCCTTTTTGCAGTAAATAATACTCAACAACAAAACTAAATCTTTTCAGGTAATGATGCAAGCAGTTACACATATAAAGGTACTGATTACAAAAAACAAAAAATTTTATTTTCTGCAACAGTTTTACCCCAACGATAATAAGTTAGTTACAAATACCAGGTCTTTTCTAAGAGTGTATCCAAGCCACATGCTCATCATCATTATTATTTATTGGATATAGTCGTGTTTGCTATAAAAACGTGGATTTGGCCGGTTTTGCTCTTAAAGCTACCTTTTAATTGTGATTTTAACATGGATATAGTCGTAAGTAATATCATAAGGGCATTTAATTTTTCCGAAAAGAATCTAAAAAACACGTTGGTAAGTAATATTTTAACAAAAAGATGAGTGCTGGTGGCAACAAAAATCCGAGTCGAAGAGGAGGATTTTTGCACCTGCATGCAGGTCTTGCACGAATGCATTTTGTTAAAAAATATTACTTAGCATTGTGTTTTTTCGATTTTTTTCACAGGAAAAATTAGATGCCCGAATGGTATTTGACAAGACTATTTCATGAGTAACAGTTAACAATTAAAATATAAATTGCAATTTTTGGTGACAACAGCTGTCAAGTTTTGCCGCGGGTAAACTCGAATAAACTGCTGACAGGTGCTGTCACACAGTTTTTTCACCTAGAAACCATTTGTAATTCAAAATTGCGCGTTTGTGATTGGTGGATATTAAGACGAGGAAAATAGTCGGATTTAAACCGAATTATCTTGGTTGTCGATATAAATGAACCCAAAGATGCGAAATAAAAAAAAAACAAAAACTGAATAAAATGGATTTAGCCTTGTTACGCTGAGATATCGGACTTTGAATGGAAAAGGATCATTTCGTCTTTGACCATCGATATCTCAGCAACCAAAGATTGCACAGAAAATTCAAGGTGGGTTTTAAAAACTTGAATAATCGTTCTACAAGAATTTGCTATTGTTTAAAAAAAAATCATGAAAAAAGGGCTTTTGGTAGCTTTTTGGAAAATCAAGCGCTGAATCAAAAATATTATAGGAAGATACTTTTTAAGGACCAAATCAAAACAAGCTCGGCCCTTATTGGTCAATTCGGTGGTGGTGGCGCGTGCATAGCGCGTACTGACATTTACTAAATGTCATTTTAGTCTATGAACTGGACTGAAAACATAAAAAATTAGGCAAATGGGACTAATCTTGAAAAAAAAACAAAATATGAAAAAAAAACAATTAAAAAGAAATTGAAAAAAAAACTTAAAAAAAACAAAAAAAGGACCGCTTTTTTCATGTCACATCTCTAACCCATGTACTCTTTAGAATATAGTGTTAAAAGAAAACTCATTTTTTATTTTTTGTCCACCTGCATCTTGTGTTTTAGTAAAAATAAACAAAATTAATTTATCTAGTGTTGCTTGAATTGACATGATTTATCTCCATTTGCTTGAAATAGGTGGTCCAGGATTATTCTGAAAAATGTTAATGCAATTGGCTTATGGGACTTCTTAAGAAGTAAGGGTGGAACTAAAAGAGCACTTTTCTTTTTTTAATTTAAGTTAACTTAAAATAACAATGCGAATATATCTTATTTTCATTGAAACAAGAATTTAAATTGTATTAATTTGGATTTATCTGCTTTTGCTTGATTCGCTAGGTTTTGGGACCGGTATTCTATACCAATTCTTTGGTTTGGCTCAATTCTGAGTTCACCAATGGATAAATCTTACCTCATTTACTGAAAGTTCACACCTAACTAATTTTTCAACAAAACTGGATTTATCTGCTTTTGTTTGATAGCTTCACAATTTATTAGCTAAATTGTTTGCTGCTGATTTCAAAAAATACACTTGTTTTGCTTATCTTAAAATGTAAGCTTTTTCGTTAATATTTTCAAAATAATTTTGCCTTAAATTTATTTTGGATGTACCGAGTCCCTGTATATTTTTGACGTTTTTTGTCAAAAATATACAGGGACGTAAGGTATATGTCAAATAGAAAATATTTATATTTTGAATTTGTTGTTCCATTGTAGCAGTAGTAGTATTATATCCCTCATAGAAAATATTTAGACCAAAGGAATGCCATTTTAAATACGAAAACAAAAACTCTAATGTAATTTAATTTACAAATAATATCAATTTATGAAATTTTTTTGTCGTTTATTTAATTACTAAATTAAAAAGGCACCAAAGTAAACGTGTTTCGGTATAAACATTATTCTTTGACAATTATTTGATATTTTTACCCGAAAATTCAATTCCCAATCTTAAAATTATTAAATCATATCGTGCCGAAAATTGGCGACTATTCATTATAGAAATGCTCTCCGCTTTTCAAAGAATTGATGTTAATGTCATTAAAAATACATTTTCTTCATTTTCATCCCGATAAATTTGTCGGACAGTCACCTACTTAATCAGATCAACATGGAAAACAATTTCACCAAGTAACTATAATCCAGAGCATTGGTATAGCAAAAAGAGGTTAGATTCATTGCTAGGAGACATTTGCTGAAATTTTCAGCAAAAGACGTACGACGATGATAACAAGAAGACTAAAGACTGTACAAGGAAAGATAACACTGAAGAAGACTAAAAAAGACTCAAGAAGACTGGACAGACTGTCTAGTGAATGAGAACAATGGACTAGACCATGTAGGACTAGACAAAGCATGATGGCACTGACTAGGACAATACTGGAAATAACTGGATACAAATGGAGAAAAAGAATCTGGGCAAGCCAACAACAAAATAGAATTAGACTAGACAAAGCTACAGAACAATGGGCTTAAAATTGACGCCTATTCATTTAACAAATGCTCTTGGCTATTCAAAAAAATGTCATTAAAAATAAATTCATTCATTTTCATCCCGAAAAATTTTCCGGATAGTCACCTACTGAATCTGATGAACGTGGAAAACCATTTCACCAAGTAACTGTAAATTAAGAGCATTGGTATAACAAAAAGAAGTTGGATTCATTGCTAGGAGAAATTTGATGGAATTTGCAGCAAAAGACGTACGACGATGATAAGGATTAAGCACATTAATAGTATAATTCAATTTGATATTTGATAGGATTTAATCAATTTAAGATTAAAATACAGTAAAAAAAGTTAATCTTTCATGGTCGGATTGCCCTTAAAGCAAAATTATGCAATGCATTGAATTTTGTAGGCTTAATGTTCGAGTGATTATCTCCCCCAAATTAACAAACCACCAAGTTTTAGTTAAAAGTCTAAAAAAATTTCCTGTTCCTTCCTATTAATCTGTCAGCAGACCGTATTTTTGACAGTTTTTAATAGGTTTAAATTGAAAGGAGTGTTAAAAATATTTTTTTTTGTTTTTTTACATAAAAAACATTATAATTTTAGTTAAATATTATCTATTTGACGTATACCGATTAATAATAATAATAATAATAATAATAATAATAATAATAATCTTTATTTTCCTTTGATTAATTACATTAATATAGGAATCGTCGGTTGTAAAAATATATAAATTAGATGTATAAATATTACTCCAGTACGAGTGACATTTCTTAAATCAGCGAGCCAATGTTAGAAAAAAGTTTCTAAGACTAGCATAGTATTATAAAAAATGTAAAACTCAAATACTCTAATCTCTTAATTACATGGCGCAGTCGATAGGATTGTTGGATGTTTAACGTGTTTTTAGATAAAGAATTCATTTCAGTACAGTAATTGTTTGAAACAAAGTAAAAAGAAATGGTTTAAAGATTTCGGGTGTTATTTTGGTTAAAATCCGCCTCTGTAAATAGCTGTTGGTCTTGGTGGTTCGCGGCATGAGAGGTTGCGTTGTCTTTGGAACAGTGGGAACAGCCCGTGCGGGCCTCAGCGATATCGCCGTCTGCATTGGCACCTGATTTATTAGGCAAAAAACTATATGAACATTCCGCCCGCTCGTTTCGCTCTCTTGCAAAGAAATTTAATTAATTATTTCGAATATACCTCAATAAGAATCCACCACCCGAAAAAACGTCCGCTACTCGGAAACTGTTAAATTTTAGGAGGCTGCCTTTTTAATTGCCGATTCGGTTCCTCGAACTCGGTGCACTTTCCTCTCCCTCTCGGTACGAAATAAAACAAGATTTGTCCTCCGCAGGTAATTAAAAATGTTTATTGGACGACTTTTAAAAGAAATGCTAAATAAACGCGTATAATTAGATTCCTAATGATCGAAAAAATTCTCTCCCCTCGCTTCTTGCTCATAGAGTTATTGCTTCAGGCATGGTTAATTTTCGTATTAAAAATTTAAGCGAAAAAGATCGTCAATAGCAGGATATAGGCCCGAATGACTCGCCTATTATTATGATTTACTTCGTATGTTGCATTTTTTGTATTAAAGACAAGGTAACAGTTGTATGTATACCTGATTGAAAAAAAAATGGATTTATTTGCCATATTGGGTCATTTGGTGATCAGATATTGCAAGTAAAAGTATACACTGTTATAAAAATCAGATTTGTTAACATGAGTTTGTAGTTTATTAATTTTATTTTGTAAAATTTTAACATAATTTTTTGTCAAAAAAACCGTGTTTGTAATTATTTTAACAAAGGAAAATATTTGTTTTGTAAAGGTAATATGCAATTTTGTAAGCATTTTGTTCATTTTAAATTGTAGAATAGATGCTAAAGAACTTGTTGATGCGTATTGTTAGTGGAAAACGATTATTTAACGAGTGTGCGAAGTTCGAAGTATCCGAAAAAAAGCCATTACTGTTTCTCAAACTGAAATTAGGGGATACAGTTACGAAATACATCAGTAAGGGCCGGTTTATCAATCTTTGGTTAAGTTCCAGTTAGTCTATCTGACAGTTAAATTCTATATTTTGATTAACAAACTTGGTCCATTTGGACTTTCAGATTCGTTAATTAAATTAATAGCTTCATATTTGAATAATCGTAAATTATATGTTTCGTATCAAGGGTTTAAATCAAAATGTTTGTAGCTTCCTCGGGAGTACCTCAGGGGTCAAACTTGAGACAGCTATTATTTAATCTCTTTATCAATGACCTTGTTTCTTCACTTAAAACTCAAAATTTACTTTTTGCTGACGATTTAAAGTTATATCACACTGTAAGAGGTGTTAAAGACTGCGAGCTTCTTCAGTCAGATCTGAACTTAATTCATCTGTGGTGTAAGGAAAACTCCTTAGGCCTAAACATATCCACATGTAAAGTTTGCTCGTTTACTCTTAAACTTAATTCAATTAGATTTAACTATAATATTGAAGATATCTCATTGTCCCTTTTCAGCTTAGTCAAAGATCTTGAAATTCTGTTTGACAGTAAGTTTAGTTTTGTAATTAATATTTAAAATATTTGTAACTCTGCTAATAGGGTTCTTGGTTTATACCTATATATTAAAAAACAGAATTCTTATCCAGAGAGGGGATATGATCACAATCTGTTATTGCAGGAATTTAATATTTCAGCACTAGATGTTAGGAGGAATATATTTTCAATTACATTTTTATACAAACTTGTCCATCATAAGATTGACTGTCCAGATCTACTTGAGTTAGTTTTAGGTAGTTTTAACCTTTATATATTTTGCTCGTACAAATGTACTATTGCATGCGGTCGCCAATGTTATGTGTACCAACTTTAATAAAATATCTCACGTGTGTGATATTAACTATTCTGAATTGTCGTTTATTATTTGTACTTTTTTAAGCATTAATTAGTTTATTTTTGTTTATAGACTTATTTTACTAATGTATAAGTTATTTTATGTTTTTGCTTATGCTGTTTTTTTATTTTTGTTCTTTGTTCTGTAATTGGATTTTTTTCTGTTGGGCAAATAAATTTATTATTATTATTATTATTATTATTATTATATCGATCGTTGTGAGAACAGTTGTATCCATATCACAGATAACTAACTGAAACTTTAACATTGATAAACCTAAGTGTTGTAGTTGTACCAAAATTCTTTATAATTTGATGATTTCAGAATGGTGTGTTATTTAATTGTGTGTATGTTATTTTTGTATTTATTTATGTAGGTATGTGTTAATTTTTTTGTTTAGGAAATTGATTAATAAATCAACATTTAAGTTATCAATTTCCAACTAATACTTTTGTTACTGGGTCCAAAAACAGGTTTGTAAAAATCTACAAAATGTTTGTTATAATTACAAACTACAAACTACTTTCAATTACAGTTGGTTGTAAACTTAACATAAAGTTATGTGGACCTGAATTAACTTAAAATCTGGTTTAAAATTAACAAATTTTTTTTTACTTTGTAGTGATCAAGGTACTGGCCGATTTATTAAAAACATCTCTTCTGATTTTTGACATCAGGGACGATATAAATTTCGTCTATATCAGGATATGCTTTGATCCTTATGCAGTAAACAACAGTTGTTCACCTGATTGTTAAAAAATGGATTTATTTCTTAGATTGTTTGCCACGTTTGTACATGGTTCATATAATTTGTATTTAATTGCTCGGCAAGATAAATAAGAATTTAGTATATAAACTACGTTTTTACGGCCTTTTGTGGATAGCATAAGGAAGCCGACATGAAAGCTTGTTGCAAATATTCGCTGTACCTTCTTAAATATTTCATACCACGTACAATCTCGGCAACGAGCTAAGAGCTAAGCGAGCTACGCACGTGGAAGAATTAAAACCGCAGAATCAATAAAGTAAAATGAGCATTCTTATTTTATACCTACCTATCCAATTAGGAGCGAATGATATGGTGGACTTCGGGACAAGATTGAACCACAATAAAAAAGACAACAAGGAAAATTGTCTGAACGAACAATTGTTATGTTGAGACTCTTGTTTTGTTTGCCTGAAAATAATAAAACTTTGAGTTTTTATTTTCATGTTGTGTTTATAGAACCTGTTGATGATTTAGTAAAGTCTTCAGTTTATTAAATATATTCACCAGAGAAAAGTAATAAATCTAAACAAACTGTAAAAATACTAAAGAAGATAAGAATGAAGAACTATTGACTAGGTTACAAAACTAAATTACCAATGCTTAACAAGTCTTGTCTATCTATCTAGACAAGACTTAAGAAGACTGAACACGGAAAGATAACACTGAAGAAGACTAAAAAAGACTCAAGAAGTACTAGACCATATCGGACTAGACAAAGCATGATGGCACTGAATAGGACAATACTGGAAATAACTGGATACAAATAGAGAAAAACGAACTGGACAAGACAACAACAAAATAGGATTAGACTAGACAATGCTACAGAATAATGGGCAAGGCTAAAAAAGTTCGGAAATGCTTAAACTAAATGGTGCTTTTATGATGTTGTTGTTTTTAATATCGCGCGATAAAAAGGCGAATAATAAACATTTTATTTCGTCAAATGTTGCCATTTGGGTTTCTGCGACGATAACATCATACATACTAAAAGGCATATTAGGAAAATGCGAAAAACGCCGCCCGCCTAACCGAGGACATTTCGATGATTCTATGCATATCAAACAACGCGACGATATAATTTTATTTTGTTAAGTGGTTCGAAAATAATTTTACAGGCCGTTGTGGCTTTGTCTCTTTCTTTTTTATGGCCTTATTTTAATATTAAAAGAAAACAAAAGACTACGCAGGATATTGCCTAATTACTTAATCGATAAAATTTAAAAACCTTATAAAATAGTTTCATTAAACGTGCAGGCGTCGTTTGAAGTTTAATTAAAACTAGTTATTTTTGCGCGATATTGGTATCGACGAACACGGCCTAATGAAATGATTCGAAACAGGGTCTATTTGCATAAAATAAACATTGTCTTTGATCGACTGCATTTCCAATACATATGCCCTTCTAATTATAAATATATTTGCCAGCAGAAATTGACAAAACAAAGCTACTTAAATTTAAACTGCATCATATTAACCTCGAACTTTAACAGCTCATTCACATCCACTTAATAGGCGTAACTTAACTTAAATTAACTTAAGAAACCTACGTCTGTTAAGTTGTCTGTTTACATAAACTTAATACACGCAAAGAACGTAATATACAAGTAGAATGTAGTGCAATGTAGACATCGATGTAGACTGGGTTGCCTATCTATCTATAAAAGTGAAACAACAAGATACCGCTATATCGTTTTACTGGGCATGTGATTGGCTCTATCTATAAAAGTGAAACAACAAGATAGCGCTATATCGTTTTAATGGACATGTGATTGGCTCACGTAAGAAACGTATGTCCTTAAGTTGAGCCGGACCCAACTTTTGGTTACGTTAAGTTACGTGTGATAAGTTTTCTATGAATGTAAACAGCTGCATTGGTTTCAATGTATTTCAACTTACGTCTCTCACGTACGTTAACTTAAGTTACGCGTATTAAGTGGATGTGAATGAGCTTTAAAGATTAATACGGTTCTAATTTTTACCGTCTCTATAGGGGCCTAGTAAATAGGTCTTTCAACGGCTAGGAGACCCACAAATTTTAGGCTTGTTTACAAACAAAATAAAAATGCTCTTGTAATTAGGTAAACAAATATAAGCCGTGCGGAGTGAGTTTAATTAAAACACAGAGAGCAGAAAAACTGCTGTCCGTTCAACATAATTTTATTCAAAATGGAAAGGCAAACAAAAGTCGCAAGCAAAACAAGCCCGAATAAATAAATGTTATCCATCTTATGTGCGGACGGTGGAGGAGAGGAAAGCGGAGCGTTCCGCGTTCGTTATTTACTTAAAAATCCTCATTTATATACGTCGCGCTCCCTCTGTCCGTGCACAAAGGAAACTCAAGTGGACAACGTAAAGTGAGATAGTCCGGCAAACGATGTCCTGTCCCTATGAAACGGTCTTCTCCGTTCCGCTATACCCACTGTCCAATACGAGTGATTCATTCCAAATACAATCTATTCCACCTCGTGGCTCATAAGCTTTATAAATTTTTTTTTTGGCAATTTTTTTTATATTAAAAAAGTGTGCTCTAAGAGCAGGGTCTTGTATACCGTGGTTCATAATAGTATATTATGTATCAAGTTTGATAAACGCCATTTTAGGCACGAGCGAGCTTGCTTAATTAAATGAGTGCCTAGATCGTCCACAATCTTATACACTCAAAAAAAAAATTATGTAAATTTACCACGATTATTGATGGCGACTGGTGACCATCGATAATCCAGTAAATTTGCAACAACAAAGTAATTTTACAAAACAGTATTAAAATTACATTGTAATTTTACACCCATATAATTAAATTTACAAAGTAAAATTCCTAGTTCAAATAAAATCATATTGTAAAATTACTAGATTTTATGTAAATTTACAATGTAAAGTCCCTAGTTAAAATAAAACTATAATGTAAAATTACTGACTTTAATGTAAATTTACAAATACTTAAAAATGTAAAATTCCTTCTATAGTAAAATCACAATGTAATTTTAATTTACAACATATTATAACATTAAAAAGTAATGAAATAATAAAATATTTTTTCAGAATTATTTATTTAATAGAAGTTGTTAAGAAAATTTAAAAAACGATAATTGATTGATATTTACTTACCTGCAAAAACTACATGTATTTTTTATTATAAAGTTATAAAGTGCTCTTTACAAAATATTATTGTTTTTATTATGATTAAGAAGTAATAAACTGTTTTTAGGCACAAAATATTTTATTTAACTTTATCTATAAATATATAAGTGAGTTTTAAAACGGTTGTAGTTTTTAAGAACCCATCTACAGTTCCGATATAGACACGTAAACACTGCTCCTGGTGTATTTCTATGTAATTGAAGATTTTTTTAAAGAACATAATTTAATTTCGCAAATATTAAAGGTTAACATTGTCTAAAACAATTATGAATTAATTATGCATCTTTAACTAAGTTTAAAGTACTTACCAATAGTAAAAGACCTTGTAGAAACTGTGCACATAAAAATACGTTCATCTACTAAACACAATGGCTGACAACAAAGACGTTTTGGAAGCGGATGCAACCCTGCATCACGATTTGGCGCGCGGTAATTGGTTGAAATTTACAATAAAACTTGTAATTTTACATGCGAATAGTAAAATTACAAAAACTATGCAAATATTACAAATTGATATGTATTTAAAACAATAATAATGTAAATATAACAAAATGAAATGTATTTTTACATAACAAAACTTAATATTCCATTGTAAATTCACAAAAATTATTAATTTTACAAGAAACTGTGTATAATTTCATAAATTAACTTGTGATTTAATTTTCACATTATAATATTTGTAAAGTGTACATGTTTAAACTAGTAAATGTGTTGTAAATTTACAAGAATTTTTTTGAGTGTAGGTCCAATTTTTTTACCCAATCGAATTAACCGCAATGACTTTATTAGTTTCTTGCGGCATGGCCTCCAAGAACTTCTTGATAACCCCTTATTTGGCAGCTATTTTGAGTGGCTGCACATTTTGCTCTTCAGGTCAGGCATTGGCTGGATAATAGGTATTCTAAAAGATGGATCACACGTGAAGGTCCTATTGCATGGCCTAATATTACCCCGATTGACTTTTACTCGTTACGACAACGTATCCTTAATTCTGGGGCAACAGTAACCCCCTAAATGCTGGAAAATGTCCAGAGGAGTATTAGTAGACTGGAAAAGTGAATTAGCAAAAACTCGAGCATTTTTTAAACATTTTGTAGTGACAAATAAAAGTTTGACTTTGATTGACATTGCGGTACACTGAAAGAAATTTGTTGCTAAAAGTAAATACAAATTTATACTAAAAATTTTATACTAGTGCTTTACACATTTATACTACTGTTTATTATGAATGTATGGTAAATTTTGTAATACATTTATTGTAAAGAAGATATGTTAGATCTAAATAAAAATAAACTTACCCTTACTATAAAATGTAAACTATAAGTGAATTACAGCAAAAAAATATTGCTAGAAACACCATTTATATTGCTAGGGCAGCAATAGGCTGCTAACCAAACGAATATATTTGTTTTAGCAATGTATGTGGTAGTCTATATATGAAACATAAAATATATTTGCCCTAATTATTTTTTTATTTAACTTTAGTATATATTTCTTTCAGTGTACCTTGGAATCAAAGATAATACACCCCATAGATTGGAAACTACACTAGCGCTAGCGGCAAAAGGCTAAAGTAAATTAACGCCATCTAGGTCTACAATACCATTAGCAATGCCAAAAATTGAAGTAGATTTCTGTAACATATATTAAAAAATATTAGTCTTAATTCTTTAATAATAAGAGTATATTGCAAAATTTGGTAATTTAGTCCAGGCTACTTATACATATAGGAATTTGTACAAGGCTTTTGAGTGTGGACTTTTGGCAAGTTCTAACCAACCGTGAAAAATCCATTTTGCCAACTATTGGTTTTGAAACAACCATAAGTAGCCTGAGCTTGGCCTGGACTAAATTACCATTAAACAACCAATCCTAAATACATAATTAACAAACAGTAGTTTTACGCTAGACCGGTACTGCCGTGCTTAGCCAAAAAGACGCAACTCCAAATTTTTACTTTATTTTAAATTAAAGCACTTTATTGTTTTTTCTAAGATACGTTCAATTTAATTAGAAATTTTTAGGAGCTATATATATTTACTTAAAAATGTATGTATAGTTAAAATGCGTCTTTTTTTCTAAGAGAATAATTTCATAATAATTAGATGTCTTTTTGGCTTAGGACGGCAGAATAGTCAATATTTACAAATTGGTTACATTTCCGCGCCCAAAAACAATACATTTCAAAACCATTAACACATTTTATCACTTAAGAGCGTACAACCTCAATTAGAGACCTTGGAATTATTTTCGATTCACAGTTATCATTCTCAGATCACATACAATCAATAGTTAGTTCTGCCTTTTCCACCCTGGGTTTCATAATTCGTAACTGCACAAACTTCACCAACATTCATACATACAAAATGTTATATTGTTCACTGGTTAGGTCTAAACTTGAATATGCGTCTCTAGTTTTTTATCCTTATTAAAACATATACATTGATAAAATTGAGAATGTACAGAGACGTTTTCTAAAATATTTGTCGTATAGATTAGATGGAGTATATCCTCAAAGAGGTATTGAGCAAGAACACTTGCTATTAAAATTTAATTTACTTTCTCTTAAAGATAGACGATTTATATATAGTCAAGTTTTTCTGCATAAATTATTACACAATCAAATCGACTCACCAACTCTCTTGTCAATGCTTAACTTTTATATACCCAGAGTAAACTCACGCCATCGCATAACTTTTTTAAATAATATGTCAAAATCTAATGTTTCATTAAATTCTCCCATTAATGTTATTTCACGAAACTTTAATTTAATCTGTAATTTATGTGATATTTATACCTGTTCAATATCTGCTTTACAACATGTTTGTTTCACTTACCTACAAAGCAACAATTATTAGATTATTATGCATTTAATGTTATTACTAATTTTTATTGTAATTTTGTCCTGTTATTGGATTTTCAGTTGGGCAAATAAATAAATTATTATTATTATTATTATTATTATTATTATTAAGGCGCAAAAATGTATTTAATAATTCAAAAATTATGATCGATATCAATAATTATGATTGACATTGACATTGCAAATAGCGTTTGTACAGATGTCTGCAATTTACAAATAGATATAGTGCAGGTATTGTAGCTCTAGAGGGCAGTGATGGAAGAGTTTCCAATCTATGGGGTGTATTATCTTTGCTTGGAATGACAAAATAATATTGCAGAAGTCATTTTAGCTTTTTAGTGCACTTAGAAACTTGTCATTCCAAGGTACCAATTGATGGATTTCGTCGTAAAAATTGAGGCAGCATGATGGATCAAATACTGACCTTGAATCTGTTTTGTTTTGTCCAACTTGCCTTAATTTGTCTAATTTTATCTAGTAAAATTTGGCATAGCCCACTGAAGCCAAGCATCATCCAGCACTTTCAAACCTAGTCGTCCTCTTTATATATTCTTTTGTAGTATAGTCTAGATTCGATTATTGTCCTATTTAGTTCTTCAGTCTTCTTTTGCCTAGTCTTCAAGATAAAATCCAGGTTGGTTTATATTAAAATTTTCACCTTATTCATTAATAATTATTGTCAAACTTTACCCTCCAGTTTTTAAGACAGAATATAAATAACCTTTTAATATATTATGTTAATGCCTTTATTGATCAACGATCAAAGGGCAAAGTTCATCATTAGTTGCTTAAAGCATTTGAAAACAAAAACCTTGATATCCTTGTCTACATTTTAAGCTGATAAAACCGAGAGGTGGAATAGACAGAATCCATGAGTCACATGCAGTAAATGTATCAGATTGGATTCGGTGCATTATTGATGAACAGGTACTTGAAGTCCACAACACACAGTGCCCCTGTGCATCGGGGTGTCCACCACCGGCCACCCTTGGTCTCTCTCTCTATCGCTGGCGCGCGGCGCTCTTGGCTCACAATGCAGCACAGCCGGGGTCAATTCTACTTACAATGTTCCCGAAATGAATTGCACACTTTATAAATATATGATGTGTCAGGGGTCCCCGCCAAAATAGACAAATTAATTGAGTCCGATTTTTACGAAACATTTTCTTTATTTGTGGATTTTGAGAACTTCTATAGAAAATAAAGAAAATTTATGTAAATGGTTTTTATGAAGAACAAAATATTTATGAGCTCCATTGATTGGTACACGTGTTGTGACATGCAATGATCGATTAAGGAGGCCTCCTCGTTGTCGAACACTTTTTTCTGATAGATGATGATCGACGAATTGAAATGGAAACTGATTATGCTAATGCCGAAAACGAAATAAACGACTTCTTTTCATCTTATCCCGTATTTTTCATAAGATGACTTGTATCTAAAGTGGCAGTAAGAATAACATTTTCCTTTTGAGAAATGCGCTCCATCTTTAAAACGAGATCTTATGCTCACGAATAATTTAATTTCAGAAATGATATTCCGATGGCTTTTTGCTTCACTACGCTAAGTATCTTTTCGAGATGCTGGGAAAATTGATTTTCAATCAAAGAAACAATTAAACATTTTTTTTTCAAGCGGCCATGATATACAACCTTATATGCATGTATAGAGATAGTTGAAGTGCGTCTTTTTCATTAGCGGCAGACAAAAAACTCAAAAAAGCCTAGGGTTAGAAGTAAATCCATAGGTGACTCAATAAACGTCAAATAATAAAATTAATTTAGCATTTCATACAAAGCAATCACGATGTATTAATTATATTAATTATAATCGCACGGAATATTTAGTGATTATTTATTAAATTTTAATTGAACGAAATAAAGAAAAACTAGTTTATTAGTATAATATTATGATGATAGACGAGTCGCCAATGTCGAAACTTCAAACAAATGTCAGTACGTCAAAATTAATTTAAGCGCAGCATTTTGACAGAGCAGTGTTTAGTTTTAGTTTCGGATATTTATCGGCATTGTAAGTAAGGTTTATTAGTTTTTTTAGTTTTTATCAATAATTTGTAATGCTTTTAGCCAAAATTTTATCCCACACGAGTTATGAGTAAATAAAATAATTCTATTGCTTATCCTATTTATATTATGCCCTTGAAAAAAAAATTGTATATGTTATTTGGAGTAGAAGCTCTTTTTGTGCTTCGTACAGTTGCCTGCCTCAGCTACGCTTCGGCCGTCAATCTATGTACTCACCACAAAAAGAGTCACTTCTACTCCTTATAACATAATCTACTATTTTACGATAAGGATACAAACATTTCCAATCGTATTAATCAAACATAAATCTTTCTGATAGATTTCTGTAAAGTTATAGAGCTCCCTCAAGGCACAAAGCGTTTCAATCACAATTTATCTATTATACATAGTGCCCGAGCCCCCCTGGAGAATAAGTGACCATTTTAAAGGACACTCTTTTTGGTAAATAGATATTCCCGCTGACCCCAGCTTCTTCCTGCTAAAACCGGCCATTCACCGAATATTACTTCCTTTGATATGTGAGATAGCTTTCAGAATTGCTATTGGATTTCCTCCTACATATTAAAATATGTTTGTTCCTTTCTCTTTCTTAAGAAACGCCATCAGATTGGATTCTTTTTCTTATCTTATCTCCTCCCTACTCGTAAAATTAAAACCAAACTTAATCAATTTAATAACGCAATATACCCCTTCAATGTTTATTCAGACACAAATAATGGAACTCATTCAGCAGAACAAGTGCATATGTTGCAAAGGGAATATAAAAATTGCATTTTTACTGACTAAACTGCGAACACTTAAGAATTCAATCTGTGTAATTCGGGAGGGTGGACATTGGGGTATGAATTGTGACCACTTCAACTTGTACTACTGTCTGTCCACTCTAAGTTGGCGGAACTAAGGAATTTTGTAGTTTAGATATTAAAGAATTGTCGTACTGTGTGCTTTTAAAACAGATTTTATATTATAAATAATACTAGTACATATTATACACTAGTATTATTTATAATATAAAATCTGTTTTAAAAGCACACAGTACGACAATTCTTTAATATCTAAACAACAAAATTCCTTAGTTCAGCCAACTTAGAGTGGACAGACAGTACATATGTATGAATTCTTCTGTTCTCCAGTGATTGTGACGGCTTTGCAAGCAATCAATTTGACCATTACGGACGAAACAGGGGGCAGTTTCTATACTCTGGAGGATTTAACAACAGTTTTTGGTTGAAAGTAAGGAAAGTAAGGAAAGTGTCCTTGATTTCGCAGAGCGAGGTGTTTTTTATATAAAGCGTTGCTATTTCATCCATGTTAATTATACATTGACATTTTTAAGACTGTTGCAAGTAGCTTAAGCTGATATTTGTAACAGATATCTAGCTTATATTGACTTTCTTAAGCCAGTTATATATAGCTAAAGTCGACATGTTTAAGACAATAAATAAAATTGAGATTCTTAAGACGGTTATTTCCAGTTCAAGTTGACATTCTTAAGGCAGTTTTATGTGGCTTACATTGACATGTCGCGACATATATGTATAGTATACTAAAAACAGTTATATTAATTAGGGTGTACTTTATTTACCAAGTTAATTTTTTTACCAACAGTGCCTTCAAAAATATTAATATTAAACCTTGCCGAAAACACAATACATTTTCCATTTAAATAACATTGTATTTTATTACTTTTTACATTTAATTTTTTCTCCAAAACAGATTTATATACAATAATATCCAATATATCTTTGTGTAGGAAATTAAACTCTCTACAAAAAAGGTCCTCTACCAATTGACGATAAAATTACCTATTCAAAAGTTATTTATAGTTCAAGTTAAGTCCATGGTCAATATGTCTGCTTGTGCACTAGTGTACTCTATATCATATTTAGCAACGCATTATTTAAAATGCAGGACATATAAAGGGTGATTTTTTAAGTGTGTCCGAACTTCTGACAAGTGTCGCTGTCAAACAAACTTTCAATTTTCATGTATCTAGAAACTAAGTTACTCAGTATAGTCTGACAAATCATCATGGAACGTTTAACGCTTACAAATTGTCGAAATTTACCATCAAAACCATTGTTTTGGGCGCCAAACTTATCGTGCTCTTCGTGAATTTTATGGTATACATACGCCCAATCGAGCGATGTATTCGCCGAATCATCAACAAATTTCAAAAGAACTTCACCCTGTTAGATATTAAAATAAAGACAAGAACAAAAACAGTGCCTTTCCAAAAAAATATCATCGCTGTTATCGATAGTGATGAGAAACACCCAAATTTGTCAATTCGTCGACGTTCGCAGAAAGTTGGGCTTTGTTATTGAACTACGTGGGAAATTATGTGGAAATATCTTTATTTTCTTTGGGAAAATGTTAAATCTTAGGTATATGTAAATAAACCAGCAACTATTCAAGACTTGGAAGCTAACATAACTCGGACAATTGCGTAAATAAGACCTAAATTGCTAAATAAAGTGGTCGGAAATTGGATTAATATAATTCGCTTTGTTACAAGTAGCCGCGGAGGACATTTGTCCGAAATTATTTTTAAACAATAATGTCATTGAATGTTATTTCATATAAAATAGATATTTTTAAGATATTTAATTTGGTTGTTATTTAATTTGAATTTAAAGTTCGGACACTCTAAAAAAATCACCCTTTACCTTTTTGCGAAATCAACTGTCAACCTTACTTCAAACCAAAAACTGTTAACAATAGGGGTAAGAACCAAAATGGTCCAAGTGCAAAAAAGTTGATTTATCAGCCGTATCAATGATACGGGGCCCCCGGCTAGGGGGGGCCCCGATTGGCTTCGACATGCTTAATAGGGTGGGCCGAAAAAATTATTTTTTGAATTCAATTTAGGGGTAGCAAAAAAAATTTACCTTAGGCCAAAAGTAGTTTGTAAAAAAAAATTAGCGTACTAGCCCAATATTTAAGGCCCCCCCTGGGCGCCCAAAATATTATTTTTTTATATTTTGTTTGGGGTGGCAACAAAAAGTTACATTATGTTGACAAGAATTGTAGAAAAAAAATTAGCGTACTAGCCCAATATTTAAGGGTGCCCCGGGGGCCCAATATTTTTTTTTTATATATTAATTGGGGTAGCCACAAAAAGTTACCTTATGTTAACAATATTTTTACGAAAAAATGTCCCATCTTAGAGTTTGACGTAAAAAATTTGGCGGTTTAGCAAATTCTAGGGTTAAAAATGTTTATAAATTTGGAAATGTTGTTTTAAATAAAAGAACTAAAAATATTTATAAGTCGAGCAGATGACTTCTATATAAGGTTCGGCAAGTTTCCCTTTCACACGCAAGCGGTGAAAAAGTTTGTGAAGCTTGTAACAGAAGCTGCATTAAAAATTTGCTGTGAGGTAGCAAGAAATGGTTATATATAGATGCGCGGACATCTCTACCGGCCTAAATGACAACAAGTCTAACTCGAGGAGCAAATATCCAATTAATTAATAATAATAATAATAATAATAATAATAAAAATGCTTTATTGCGTAAAACACAAAATTAATTACACAAAAGGCTGCTTTCGTAAGGACGTTCTTCCATACCACCTACTAAGAAATTAAATCTATTTTATTCTGCATATTACATATTAATTAAACTAAATTAAATTAAAACTGTTGGGGACCTTAATATTAACATTAAAACACAAAATAAATTAACCCAAGAATATCTTAATACCTTATACGTGCATAATTTTGAATCATATATAAATAAAAACACAATTATTCAAGGTAGTCAGAAATCTTGTGTTGACCATATCTTTATTAAAACAAATGGTAAAAATAATATATTTTTACCAATTGTATTAACAACAAAAATAACTGATCACAGACCAATAATTCTCCTTTCTAACCTTTCGATAGACTTAAAAAATAAACAAACCCGCAATGAAAAAAAATATAAAAAAATTATAAACTATCAATACCTTAATCAAAACCTATCAGGAGAAAATTGGGTTTCTTTTTACAACAACGATAATGTAAATCAAATGAGCGAAATATTAATAAATAAAATAAACAATAACATTGTAAAAAACACTACATTTTTAAAAATACAAACTAAAAACTTTAAAAGAAAAGAATGGATAAGCAACGAAATAATTAAATTAGTTAACGAAAAAAATAATATGTATAAAGAGACTTTGCGAAATCCAAAAAACACTGAATTTTTAAAAACATATAAATTATTTAGAAATAAAGTTCAAACAAGTATTTCTAACTGTAAAGTTGATTATTTTAAAAATAAAATTAACCAAAATAAAAATAATTCGAAAAATATTTGGAGTTCAGTCAAACATCTTTGCAGTCCATCAAAACAAACAAAATATATAGATAAAATAAGCGCAAATGGTAACGTTCTAGAAAATGCCACTGATATAGCCAACGAATTTAATTTGTATTATAATAAAATAGCTTTAGATCTCGCAAATAAAATACAAGTTCCAAAAAATTTCTTGGAAACAGATATTTTTTTACCAAATTCACTATTACTTGAGGATGTAAGTGAGACAGAAATTTCGCAAAACATTACAAAATTAAAAAATAAGAAAGCCCCTGGTTGGGATCAAATATCGTCTGAGATCCTAAAAAAAATTGCCATTTCTATAACCCCTCCATTAACGTTTCTGATAAATAAATGTTTTAAAAAAGGAATTTTTCCTGAAAATTTAAAGATAGGTGTAATTAAACCTCTATACAAATCTGGCGATATCACAAAAATTAGTAATTACCGGCCGATTACCTTAATTTCAAATTTAGCCAAAGTCATGGAAATGGCAATTAAAAAACGTTTGGTAAATTTTTTTGAAAAATACAAAATTCTCTCAAATAGGCAATACGGCTTTAGAAATGGAAGATCTACGAATGACGCAGTAGCAGACTTACTAACAGAAATCTATGACTCCCTGGATGGAAAAGTGCCTGCTATTGGCATATTCGTAGATCTTGCAAAAGCTTTTGACACCGTATGCCATACAAAACTTATAGAAAAATTATACAGATATGGAGTCCGCGGCAGGGCTTTTGATCTTTTAAGCAGCTATGTCAAAAACCGTAAAAACAAAGCACAAATTGAGAATTACCAAAGTAAATCTCTTATAATGAGTTGTGGAGTACCGCAAGGAACAATACTCGGACCAATACTTTTTTTAGTTTATCTTAACAGTATTTTAATATCAAATTCTGCTGGAAGGATTATTAGTTTTGCTGACGACACTGTAATATTATATAGGGGAGAAAATTGGACTGAACTAAAAAAAACAGCGGAAGATGACTTCCAGGAGCTTAAAACTAAATTTGATTATAATTTACTGTCAGTAAACTACGAAAAAACAAAATATTTAAGTTTTTCCAGCTACGAAAATCATCTTCCAAATATGGGTCCTCTAAAAATTAAAGAAATGGATATAAAAGAAACAAACTCAATAAAATATCTGGGGGTTACAATTGACCAACAACTTAAATGGGATCAACACATTAATAGTTTAGTTCAAAAATTACGACCAATGTTAGGTAAATTTAAGCATTTTAAAAAAATTTTTAGTATAAAGGAACTTAAAATCCTTTATTTTGCACTTATACAAAGCCACTTGATATATGGAATAATAGGATGGGGTGCTGCGGCAGAATGTCATATAAATAAATTAAACGTTATGCAAAAATGGTTTTTAAAAATAATATACGAAAAGGAAAGAGAATTTTCAACTTTAGAACTTTTTAATATTAGCAATGTATTAGATATTCGGCAATTATTTTGCGTCAGATCACTAATTTATTTTTATAAAAATAAAAAAATTAACTACGCTAAACATCAATACGACACTAGAAATAAAACAAAAACACTTATTAAACCAAAACGTTCTAAAACCATAGGTCAAAGAAACTATTCATTTTTGGTTTTAAAATTTTATGAATTATTGCCACCAAATATAAAAGAAATTAATGATTTTAAGTACTACCAAAAAGAAATAAATAAATGGATTCAAACAGTACCAAGTAATGAAATAAACAATATAATTAACTTAACCTAAAAATGTAATAAAAAAATAGCATTGTAGCTAAGTAAATTAAATTATGAGGAATAAAATTTACTTTAAGCCACGCACAGGTACATGTACCTCAGTGGATTAAGCAGTTTATTAACTCAGCGAATTAAATTAAACTAAATAAAAAAAAAATTAAAAAAAAGGGAAGAAATTAGGGATATTTATTAATTTTATTTTATTATCATTGTTTTTTTTTCATTAAATATGTATTATGATTCTTTTTATATTATCATATTTAAATTATATTAGGCATTCTAGAGATTATTTGTAAATGAATATCGTTAATAAACTTATTATTATTATTATTATTATTATTATTATTATTAATTAAACTAAATCCTATAATTTCATATCACACCAGTTAATAACAAATTTTTGTACTCTAAATTAAATGTGTTTGGATATTTAAATATTATGTTAAAGAATGTTTTATTGTTCAAAAGTTCTATAGATAGGTCTATAAACGAATCCTTAGATTTTGAAGTTTTGTGAGTAGGTATTTGAAAAAGATTGTGTCTTAAATCAAGATTGTGTTTATTAGATCTTTGAATAAAGTTGTTGAATAGATATTCAGGCAATTATTAGGTATTTACTTTCTGCACTAATTTTCCAAAATTATGCTTGTAAGGATCAATTATTTTTAAATGCTTATTTTCCAAATAGATTGAAGTAATTGGGTCAAATTTTCCGACTAAATATATGAATCTAATACATGAGTTTATTTTTAAATGTTTCAGTATGATGTAAGTAGTAGACTGGCATGCAATAGTCTATAATAGGGTGTATATTAATGTTGAAACAATTTTGCACTTGGTGTTAGAATTTAGAACATACTTAAATTAATATAGTGATTTCAGCTTCATATAACACAAACTAAGTTGTCTTGTAACATGGCGTTAGTATAAAAAATAACACCCAGATTTCTTGCTGTTTCTTGCTGAGGTATTTCTATATTATTTATATTCGGTATTAAAATTATATTGTTTTTTATTTATCATATATACTGTACCAATATTTATTACAAGACTCTTTTTGGCATTTAACTGAAGTCTATGATTAACTGACCAAGCATTTACTTCTTTTAAGACTTTATTTATTTCGATAGTGGTTGTGTTAATTAATTTAGAGTAACGCAAAATCTTTTTTAAATTTAATAAAATCAAGCTAAAAGTTGCTAATTTTTTTCATCAAAAGGCGTCTTAATAAAATAATAAAAAAAACTTAGACTGATACCGGCATTTGGTTTGTCTATGCAATAATACATGGGGTAACTTTTTGTTGCCACCTCAATTAAAATATATATAAACAAATTTAGGCCCCCCAGGGCACCCTTAAATATTGGGCTAGAATGGCTATTTTTTTCTAAACATACTGTTAACATGAGGTTACTTTTTGTGGTTACCCCAATTAAAATTTGAACAAAAAATATATTTTGGGCCTCCGGGGCACCCTTAAATTTTGGGCTAGTACGCTCATTTTTTTTTTAGAATTACTGTTAATATAAGGTAACTTTTGTGGTTACCCCAAATAAAATATGATAAAAATAAATATTTTGGGCCTCCGGGGCACCCTTAAATATTGGGCTAGTACGCTCATTTTTTTTTCTAGAATTACTGTTAACATAAGGTAACTTTTTGTTCCCACCCCAGTCAAAACATACAAAAAAAATATTTTGGGCCCCCGGGGGACCCTTAAATAATGGGCTAGTACGCTACATTTTTTTCTAATAAATTACTTTTAACATAAGGTAACTTTTTATTGCTACCCAAAAATAAATATCTCAAATATTTTTTTTTTTACGTTTTTCGGCCCTCCCTAATGCTTAAGCAAAAAACATAGGTATTACCCACATGTTAAAAAAATTGAGGCATGAAATTAAATAAATAAATAAATAAATAATATTATTATTTAAATGTTTATACTTTATTAAATATTATTATTTTTATTTATTAAATTTTCCTGAATACCTTCCTATTCCAACAAGGCCGTGAACTCATACGAATTGTTTCTGCCCGCACTTTTCCGCTAAGCGTTGTCTGCTGCGCAGTCTGCGCGTATTGTTCTGTGCTCTGCGCCGCATACTGAGTCTGATTTGCGTATTATTATCATAGGTTATATTAATAGCAAATTAGAAATAATTATTAGCGTTACAATTATTTCAAAAGACTTGCTTTTATTTTAAAATATAAACCTTTTAAGAGATGTTAAAGAACGGTAAATGTCTAAAAACAGACCAAATCTTAAAATTTGCCTGTACCGTAAACACGGGTGGCTTTAGCTCACTTTTAAACTTAAGCTTAAAATTTTTGTGGTTTTATCAATCATAAACATTAAATATTGTATACCAAAATTTGAGTTGCTCTTTCATAATAACTATGTTATAATATTACGTAGGGCTGAGTTTCAAAAATAAAAATTACAAAACTGGGTGTGCAAAGTTACCCCCTGGTTGCGGATAACTTTGTCTCACAGTGTATTTTCCATATAAAATAATATCAATATTATATTTTTATTAAACACATGTTAGCAGCGACATATACTATATGTCGCTGCTAACATGTCGCACATGGGCGACAACAGTGTCATAAGTAGTAAAACCTTACTTCCGAGATAATGACCGTAAAAGATTTTTGAATAATACAATTCTGACATTTTTGTAAAATTATATTAACTTACAGTGTAAGTTAATATAATTTTACAAAAATGTCAGAATTGTATTATTCAAAAATCTTTTACGGTCATTATGTCGGAAGTAAGGTTTTACTACTTATGACACTGTTGTCGCCCATGTGCGATGTGTTTAATAAAAATAAAATATTGATGGAGTCCATACCAAACGGTCTTAGACCTAGGTAAACGGCTACCCGATACTGACGAGCTCCAAAAGAGCGAAACAGGCCGTCTATCGGTGCCGGTGAAGAGCACGCTTGAATTTAAACAAAAGTGAGACGAAGTAATCGCAATTCCTAAAATAAGCGAATACGAGTAAATTATTAAAATGATTTTAATAAAATCAATTTAACAAATTAATAAAATTAATAAAATAAACTGGTGTGTCAAAATAAGCAACGATCCAGTATGTAATTTTTTTTATCAGTACCCTAGTAGTACTTCTATATCCAAAACGGGAAATTCCAAAGAAGTCTTTTTATAAGTTTATACAGTAGGACTCTTTAAAATGCTTAATTGCGAAGTCAAAGAAAAGGGTTCCTCAAGAGTTCTTTTTTGAGAAGTCTTGATTAGTTCAATAGGTGGCGCATTCGAAGTCTTAAGAACTTCTTAAAAACTTCTTTCTGATGTTGTATTTGACGTCCAAATTATAAAATAGAGCTTATGCAGACTTAATTAAGACGTCATATTGCTGTCTGGGAACCCTGCCTAAAAGAGATTTGACTTATGTACTTTATAGTATTAAGTTCGTACCAAAAGAACTGATATTTAAAATATGAAAACGTTCAATTTCCTACCTAAACAAGGTGCTAAATGGGAAGTATATACTAAAAGAAAATAAAAGAACTGATCTTTAAAAAAGAAAAAGTTCCAACCTGACAAAACCACCTAAGTTCCATCTACAACCTAAAGTTTAGATCCTAAACAAGATTTGACCCGACGAAAACAATCTAAAATAAATAGAAAAGAGTGAGGGCCCTCCTCCTTTATCCGGGCTTGGGACCGGCAGGTTAAAAATACCTGGCGGAGTTACCCTCCACCCTCCTTATCATATTATGTACCTAAAACTTACTAAAACAGATAAAGAATTTAATTAAACAAAAACAAGCAAAAAACAAATTTACTGGTTGTATACATACTCGCATATAAGATTCACTCGCACCCTGAAGTTCCAAGAAGTCCAAGATGTCCATGTCAGGTCCAAATGAAGGAATTAGGGTAATAGGAAGGGTAGAAAAGGAAAACGACAGATAATAAAGTTACAAATAGATTAGCGCCGGTGCGCAACAACATGCTCCACGTTAAAAACGGGTTGGCACGGATTACCGATGTTCCGAGACAAAATCCAAAAAGTATTTTCAAGATCCATCTACCATTTTAATTTAATTCAACAATCTGAAGACTGTGAAATTGAACTAAAATGGGTCTAAATGGAAGGAATAAAAAGGAGGGTTTTATAGGAAACTCCTGGGCGCCTGGTTCCATAGGATAATCACTATCTAAAACAGACCTCAACCACGAAAATAATTTAAAAAATATGTTCACCTACCCAAAAGCGAACTATTTCATCTCCAACTTGAAATTTGACCTGACGAAAAGAATTTAAACAACATTTTTACCTATGATCCTCCACCCTCCTTATCATATTATATACCTAAAATTTCCTAAAACAGAAAAAGTATTTAAATAAACAAAAACACGCAAAAAACAAATTTACTGGTTGTATACATACTCGCATATAAGATTCACTCGCACCCTGAAGTTCCAAGAAGTCCAAGATGTCCATGTCAGGTCCAAATGAAGGAATTAGGGTAATAGGAAGGGTAGAAAAGGAAAACGACAGATAATAAAGTTACAAATAGATTAGCGCCGGTGCGCAACAACATGCTCCACGTTAAAAACGGGTTGGCACGGATTACCGATGTTCCGAGACAAAATCCAAAAAGTATTTTCAAGATCCATCTACCATTTTAATTTAATTCAACAATCTGAAGACTGTGAAATTGAACTAAAATGGGTCTAAATGGAAGGAATAAAAAGGAGGGTTTTATAGGAAACTCCTGGGCGCCTGGTTCCATAGGATAATCACTATCTAAAACAGACTACAACCACGAAAATAATTTAAAAAATATGTTCACCTACCCAAAAGCGAACTATTTCATCTCCAACTTGAAATTTGACCTGACGAAAAGAATTTAAACAACATTTTTACCTATGATCCTCCACCCTCCTTATCATATTATATACCTAAAATTTCCTAAAACAGATAAAGTATTTAAATTAACAAAAACACGCAAAAAACAAATTTACTGGTTGTATACGTACTCGCATATAAGATTCACTCGCACCCTGAAGTTCCAAGAAGTCCAAGATGTCTATGTCAGGTCCAAATGAAGGAATTAGGGTAAAAGGAAGGGTAAAAAAGGAAAACGACAGATAATAAAGTTACAAATAGATTAGCGCCGGTGCGCAACAACATGCTCCACGTTAAAAACGGGTTGGCACGGATTACCGATGTTCCGAGACAAAATCCAAAAAGTATTTTCAAGATCCATCTACCATTTTAATTTAATTCAACAATCTGAAGACTGTGAAATTGAACTAAAATGGGTCTAAATGGAAGGAATAAAAAGGAGGGTTTTATAGGAAACTCCTGGGCGCCTGGTTCCATAGGATAATCACTATCTAAAATAGACTACAAACACGAAAATAATTTAAAAAATATGTTCACCTACCCAAAAGCAAACTATTTCATCTCCAACTTGAAATTTGACCTGACGAAAAGAATTTAAACAAAATTTTTACCTATGATTCCTACAAAAACGAAGTAAAAGAACTGATCTTTAAAAAAAGAATAAGTTCCATATCCAACTTAAAAAATCTAATAACAATTTGACTTACGACCCCTAACAAAAACGAACTAAAAGAACAAATCTTTAAAAAAAGAATAAGTTCCATATCCAACTTAAAGAATCTAATAATAATATTACTTACGACCATTAAAAAAACGAAATAAAGAATTAGTTCAATATTTGCTCTAACAAGAAAAATCTAAACAAAATTTTGATCTACAATCCCTACAAAAACAAAGTATAATAACCAATCTTTAAAAAAAGTAAGTTTCATATCTAACTTAAAAAAACTAATGACAATTTGACTTACGACCCCTAACAAAAACAAACTAAAAGAACTTATTTTTAAATAAAGAATTAGTTCCATCTCCAACTTAAACAAGATTTGCCCTAAAAAAAGAATCTAAAAAAGTTTTGACTTACGACCCATAACAAAAAAAAGAACTGATCTTTAAAAAAGAATACGTTCCATATCCAACTTAAAAAAACTAATGACAATTTGACTTACGACCCCTAAGAAAAACGAACTAAAAGAACTTAACTTTAAATAAAGAATTAGTTCCATATCCAACTTAAACAAGATTTGCCCTAACAAAAAGAATCTAAAAAAGTTTTAATTTACGACCCCTAACAAAAAAGGACTGATCTTTAAAAAAGAATACGTTCCATATCCAACTTAAAAAAAACTAATGACAATTTGACTTACGACCCATAACAAAAACAAACTAAAAGAACTTATTTTTAAATAAAGAATTAGTTCCATCTCCAACTTAAACAAGATTTATCCTAACAAAAAGAAGCTAAAAAGTTTTGACTTACGACCCCTAACAAAAACAAACTAAAAGAACTTATCTTTAAATAAAGAATTAGTTCCATCTCCAACTTAAGAATCAAAAAAGTTTTGACTTACGACCCCTAACAAAAAAAAAGAACTGATCTTTAAAAAAGAATACGTTCCATCCATACCATCCAACTTAAAAAAACTAATGACAATTTGACTTACGACCCCTAACAAAAACAAACTAAAAGAACTCATATTTAAATAAAGAATTAGTTCCATCTACAACTTAAACAAGATTTGCCCTAACAAAAAGAATCTAAAAAAGTTTTGACTTATGCCCCTAACAAAAAAAAAGAACTGATCTTTAAAAAATAATACGTTCCATATACAACTTAAAAAAAGTAATGACAATTTGACTTACGACCCCTAACAAAAAAAAAGATCTGATTTTTAAAAAAGAAAACGTTCCATATCCAAATTAAATAAACTAATGACAATTTGACTTACGAGTCGTTACGACCCCTAACAAAAACAAACTAAAATAACTCATCTTTAAATAAAGAATTAGTTCCATCAACAACTTAAACAAGATTTGCCCTAACAAAAAGAATCTAAAAAAGTTTTGACTTATGACCCCTAACAAGAAAAAGAACTGATCTTTAAAAAAGAATACGTTCCATATCCAACTTAAAAAATCTAAGGACAATTTGACTTACGACCCCTAACAAAAACGAACTAAAAGAACTTAACTTTATATAAAGAATTAGTTCCATATCCAACTTAAACAAGATTTGCCCTAACAAAAAGAATCTAAAAAAGTTTTGATTTACAACCCCTAGCAAAAAAAAAGAACAGATCTTTAAAAAAAGAATAAGTTCCATATCAAACTAAAAAAAACTAATGACAATTTGACTTAAGACCCCTAACAAAAACGAAGTAAAAGAACCAATCTTTAAATAAAGAATAAGTTCCATCTCCAACTTTAAACAAGATTTAACCTGACAAAAAGAATCTAAAAAAGTTTTGACCTACGTTTCCTACAAAAACGATGTAAAGGAACTAATCTTTAAATAAAGAATACGTTTCTTCTTCAACTTAAAAAAAATTTGACCTAAACAAATATTAGAAATATTCCCCACACCAAAACAAAACACAAATTGCTTAAAGTACTTTCCGCCAACGATGTTGGCATCTTCAGAAGGAAAGTGTAACTGAATCTAAATCCTAAATCTACCATATTTATACTAATTATAAGCTAAGGTTGACTGAACCGTAAACGGACACTGGACCGTAATCGCTTTAGTGAACACGTAAAGAGAAACTAACAAGCTAATTTAAACAAACAAGACTGAGGTAAAGGTCCGTTATCGCTATTCAAAGATTTATTTATATTCCTATAGATGTATAAACCTTTCAACTATCTAGCAGACTTGGTCCCTTAACTTCCTTAATAAGTTTAAGGTTGTCAAATTCTATTCTATGACCATCATTAAGTATATGTTGGGCAATACTCGATTTCTCTGTCCTACCAAATCTAGCATTGGCCAAGTGCTAGATTTTGTAGCACAAGGAAAACGAGCGGACGTTGAGCCACATTCGGTTTCTCTGTACTACCAAATCTAGCATGGGCCAAGAGCTAGATTTGATAGGACAGAGAAATCGAGTGTTGGGCAACATATACTTGATGATGGTCATAGAATAGAATTTGGAAACCTTAAACTTATTAAGGAAGTTAAGGGACCAAGTCTGCTAGATAGTTGAAAGGTTTATAGATCTATAGGAATAGAAATAAATCTTTGAATGACCCCTAACAAAAACGAACTAAAAGAACTTATCTTTAAATAAAGAATTAGGTCCATATCCAACTTAAACAAGATTTGCCCTAACAAAAAGAATCTAAAAAAGTTTTGATTTACGACCCCTAACAAAAAAAAGAACTGATCTTAAGAAAAGAGTTCCGTATCCAACAAAAAAACTAATGACAATTTGATTTGCGACCCCTAACAAAAATAAACTAAAAGAACTTATCTTTAAATAAAGAATCTCCAACTTAAACAAGATTTGCCCTGACAAAAAAAATCTAAAAAAGTTTTGACTTACGACCCCTAACATAAAAAAACTGATCTTTAAAAAAGAATAAGTTAAATATCCAACTTAAAGAAACTAATGAAAATTTTACTAACGACCCCTAACAAAAACGAACCAAAAGAACTTATTTTAAATAAAGAATTAGTTTTATCTCCAACTTAAACAAGATTTGCCCTAACAAAAGAAATATAAAAAAGTTTTGATTTACGACCCCTGACAAAAAAAAGAACTGATCTTTAAAAAAAAATATCCATATCCCAATAAACACAATTTGATAAAAATATCTAAAATTAATTTTTCAAGCACGACCCCTTCACAAAAAAGAACTAATCTTTAAGTAAAGAATAAGTTTCATTTTCAACTTAACCAACTTAAACAAGAATTGACCTGACAAAAAGAATCACAAAATTTTGACCTACGACCCCTAACAAAAACGAACTAAAAGAACTAATCTTTAAATAAAGAATTAGTTCCATCTCTAACTTAAACAATATTTGACCCGACGAAAAGATATTTAAAGAAATTTCAATAATAAAAACTTTTAGTCAAAAAAAAATATAAATAATTAATTGGTAGGTACTTACCAAATTCCTTGATGAGTTCTGGTTAAATCGTATTATCCCTGGTTGTCTTATTTCTTGTCTTATTTGTCTCATTGTTGTCTTACTGTCTTATTCTTGGTTTTCTTGGTTGTCTTATTTCCTATTATACATGGGTTAATGATAAAACATGTTAAACCTAGAAAAAAATACAATTAGACGATTTAAGGGCTGCAACTTTTATGTTTTTATTTTTTTAAATATCAAAAAAAATGTAGAAATTTGTAGTTGTAGATCAAAGTAATAAATGAGCATGTTTCTCGTATCAAAGCCAAATTTGGTGCATCCAATCTAAACTTATGTTAAATTTATCAAAATGTTTAGTAGTAACATATACTAAGAAAAAAAACTTTATTCAGTTTAATTATTCCATTAATGACACTTTACTTGAGCGAAAGACTAAAGAAAAAGACCTGGGCATAACCTTTGATAATGAACTATCTTTTAACAACCATATAAATAACATAGTTGTTCAAACGTCTAAAACCTTAGGATTTATAGTTCGAAATTGTAAAGATTTTAATAATATTGATGCTTTGAAGCTTTTGTTTAACTGCCTAATTAGGTCTAGGCTCGAGTATGGTGTTTTAATTTGGTTTCCTTTTTATGCATGTCATGTCCAGCGTATCGAGGCTGTCCAGAGAAAGTTCTTGAAGTATCTCGCTTATAAGGAGGATCGAATTTACCCTGAAAGAGGCATAGACAATAATTACTTATTAAATAGATTCTCTCTGGATTCTTTGCAGGATCGCAGAAATAGAATTGCGTTAAATTTTATTTATAATCTATGTAACAATAAAATAGACTGTCCATTTTTATTAAGTTCTTTAAAATTCTTAGTGCCAAGATTTAACTCAAGAAACTCTGATACTTCTGATACTTTTTATCTTCTAGCACCAAGAACTAATGTAATGCAATGCTCACCTATATTTAGAATATGTACTTTGTTTAATAGCATAAGTGATATATGTGATATTCACAATAGTCCCCTATCATATATTATTGAATGTTTTTTTGGCAGATTTTAATTTATCTGAAATGTTGTTCATTGTTTATTTTACTGTACTGTTAATAACATTTCCTGTAATTGGGTGTATTCCTGTTGGAAATAAATTATTATTATTATTATTATTATTATTATTAAATTATTATTATTATTACAACTAAATGGTTCATTACGTTGTAGGGATTATAATTATTTTTAAGCAGCAAAAACAAAAAAAGGGTGAGTCAGACTTGCGCGATAAACATGTTACGTTAAGGGTGACAAATTTTAATTATAGATATATTTGTTATTTATTATTTTATTAATACTCAAATAATCTAATTTCGATTAAACAAACCCAAAAATTACGCACCATTTTGAGTTATTAGGGTTTAAAAATTGTGTTATTTTCCAAAGACGTTTTGAAAATAAAATCTTAAGCAAGAAACTGTTTTATCCTTGTCGGTTGATATTTTTGTTGAAAATATTTAACACAAAAATTATAGATATATTTGTTTGCGACTCGCCCCTGTAAAATCTTTATTTATTGTGCGATTTTAACCGGATTTGTTTAAAAGTGTAGATCTTGATAAACTGTATTTTTGGAGCAAAAATGCCATATTTGAACAAAAAACAAGGCCTACTATGTCAGTTTTTGAGAGTAAATTTTTAAGAATTCATATTATTGATTTAAAAAAAAAATCTAAGCACGGCACTAGATTCACCACCCCATATCATGGTACTTTTACTATAAGTTTTATTTTATTTCAATGTTTTTTTCATGGATAACTTGACATAATAAATTTTTGTGGTTAATATTGTGCATTTTTCTACTTAAAATTTTTCAATAAAATTTAGTAAATGGTCGTTTTGAGGGGTGGTGAATCCAGTGCATAGATTTTGTTCAATGTTAAAAAAATCGCTAATATGAATTCTTAAAAATTTACTCTAAAAAACTTACATAGTAGGCCTTGTATTTTGTACTAATATGGCGTCTTTTGTTTTGATCTACACTTTAAGATAAGTCCGGTTAAAATCGTACAATAAATAAAGATTTTACAGGAGTGAGTCGCAAACAAATGTATTCACACAAATGTAGTCACACTGTATATATATATATATATATATATATATATATATATATATATATATTGATTTTAAACAACAAAAAACTATTTAAAATCAAAGGCGATTTTATAAATAAAAGTAGACTAAACAATTGTTTAGTTTAAAACTTAAGTTTAAAGAAACTTAGTTAAAAAAACTTTAAAATTAGCATTTATTGATGAGTTCTGGTTAATTAGCATTTATTGATGAGTTCTGGTTAAATCCCATTATCCTATATATGCTTGTCTTATTTCTTAATATCCATTGCCTTAATAGCCATGGCTTTAATATGTTGGTCCTAGAAAAAAAATACAATTAGACCATTTAAGGACTGCAACTTTTGTTTTTTATTTTTTTTAAATATCAAAAATATTTATAGTATTATTTGACCTAATAGATGCGTTGGAATTCCAATAATACCTAGCAATTTGTTGATGTAGATAAAAGTAATAAATGAGCATGTTCTTCGCATAAAAGCCAAATTACAACTGAACGCTTGATTACGTTGTAGGGATTATAATTATTTCTTATTAAAAAAAAAACAACCAAAAAAGAGGGTGAGTCAGACCTGCGCGATAAACATATTACCTTAAGCGTGACGAGTTTCTTAATTATATATTTGTTATTTTTTATTGTATTAATATTCAAATAACGTAATTTCGATTATAGTTTCCAAATATTACGCACCATTTTGAGTAATTAGGGTTTAAAAATTGTGTTATTTTCCAAAGACGTTTTGAAAATAAAATCTTAAATAAGAAACTGGACTAAACAAGTTTGAAGAAATTTAGTTAAAAAAACTTAAAAATAAGCGAATATTTATTTTAAAAATCCCTAATTTCGATGCCTTTATAAAGCTTGTGGGGAACAAACCCGACAGTTGGCAAGAGTGGTCCCCAAGAAACAAAAAGTTAGCAGCACTGGAGAGAAATGTCAATCATAGATAATAAATACGAGTTGGAGTAGCAAGCTGTACCCAATTTTTAGGAGTAGCACTGAAAACGATGCGTTTACAGCCTGATTTATAGAATGCCTTCCTTCCTTCCTCTTGTAAAAGATGAGCAATACGATAACCGTAGTGCTGTTTATAGATTTCCGTACGGAAATCTATAAACAAAACAGTTTTCGTATTGTTCATATTTTACGGGATAGCAACATTGCACAGCAGTGTCGCCAATAAGAGAATATTAAATAAATTTTATATTATACACTATTTTGAGTAGTTTAACAACTTTTATATGTAGCCTGTATAATAAAGGTATGTAATACATCCCTTGCAATCGCTATATGTCATATAGCAATTGCAAGGGATTACCGATAAAAAAATTAAAAATTGACCTGTAGTTAACCAAGGATCATCATTCCAAAGGATTTCGCCCATTATAGAAATTGTACCTCCTAAACAATTTTAAAGTGTAATAAATCCCATTTATTTCTTTAAAACACTGATTTTCCTGTAATATAAACTTAATAGAATGATTCTATTGAGTTTATATTACAGGAAAATCAGTGTTTTAAAGAAATAAATGGGATTCTATTAGAATCGCTCAATTGACAGGTTTAGACCAACAAATTATAAATATTAATTGTATCGAGCGCAAGAAGATTTTTCATAAAAAGGTCACCCGCGGGGTGATATTATTTATTAAATTATTAAAAATTAAGAATGCAAAAAATTATACACTAAAAAATTTTTTGTTTGCCCAAAATAGACTTTTCCCGCTTAAGGGCCCCTACCAGATTTTTGATACGGGGCCCCCTCGAGGCTAGCTACGCCACTGCCCAGGACGTCCATTTCGAGTCCCACATAGGTCCGACCTATATCGGAAGTTTTGGGTACGTCCAGTCTCTTACTTATTTGGGAAAATTAAAGCGGATATACTCGGGACGTCCCAAGGACATTTTTTTAGTAATTAAAGCATGGTATTTCCAAAGGGTCTAAGTGTCAAGTTGGTTAAATAGTATATTATTTAAAAATAGTTTGTCATGCAGAATGACATTCATTGATAACTCACAATTTTATTTTTGTCACTTAGACCCTTTGGGAATACCACTCTTCAATTCTGTAAAGCTTGTCCAATAGTCCCCAATAAATCATTTCAGGACGTTCTGGGGACCGATGATTTGGTAACATGTCCCTGGTACATCTTGGGGAAGGTTCAGGACCTGATTCGGACGTTCTCGGGACTTACTAAGTCTGATACAAGATATACTCAGGACTTTTCCAGTACTTCTTTGTGCTATCTGGGTAACTTTTAAAGTTTTTTCTATATATATAAATCTGGATCCATGTTTCAATATTGTTGTTTGCATTATTTAACATGCAGAACTCGTACAATTTTCAAGTTATGGGAAAATTAAAAAAAAAAATTTGGACTCTAAACTACCCAATTCTGCACTTAACTTAATCTCATGCTAAAACGCACTTGTACCCTTTTGCTTCTTACCCCTTCAATTTTCAACTTTTTTTTCATTTAAATGAAAAATATTTTTAATAAATTTTAATATTTGTCAATAAACTATGGTAAATTATAAATTGCACCACTAAAATTTGTATTATCTTTATTAAGGGGGCCAGACTGCAGGGTAGCTGCCCAAGGATAGAGGAAAAACTTTCTTATTTTGGCGTGTATACTATCATTCCCTTAAGGGATGACAACTTATTATGTAATGTTTGTAATTCACAAATCTATTTAGAAGTGTTTGACGAGTACAAAAAAAAATATGGCGTCTGCCCCAAGATGGCGGATTACCCATTTCATCACAACCTTCTTAACATGGGTATCAAGGGTTTGTTAAGCAGAATACGTGCCATCATTTTAATTTTAATACGACGTATGTAACTAACTAACTAAATGTTAATACTAGAGCCTAAGAATAAAGAAAGTTGTATTCGTGATATTTTTTTAAATTAAAGATAAGTTTAAGTTAGGAAAAAATGTCGGTGATCGTTTAAATGCGGGGGAGAATATATAGGGATTTGGCTGTGGAATATGTAAAATATAAACGGCGAGGATATGGCGGGAAACGCGGATGGTAATTTTGTTTATTCGCGTGGAGAAGCCATTTAGAAAGTTTTGGGAGAAAGAATGCGAGGCGTTATCACATATAATATTAGTTTAACGGCATAAGCAGCTTGTGCGATACGCAACGAGGAGGTGGGTTTTGTTCGAGGGACTTTCTTAGTTATCGCGCCATAAAAGTGATGAAGCACGGGGTAAAACATGGCCTAGTTTGTTATTCCCTGCATCCACACTCGCCGCGTACGGCTTATCTGTAATTCTCAGTTTCGTAGGCGCGCCCAAAGTGCGAATTTATTCATAGACTGGCATAATGAGAAACGGTAAAAATGGACATTTTCCCGCGCCATGACGTTTTTATGTTTTGATAAAGGAAACATTTTTTCCGCTTCTTCTCCTTGAATTACACTGTTCAAAATTTCATGACCATTTTAACACCAAATTAACACCATACATGGTCTATATCGATACAAACCAAAATGGTGTTAAATATGGTTCGTTGGTCCGGTGTAAATTCAAATACTAAAATAGTGTTAATTTAACTTTCACACAGTATTAAAATAAATTTTACCTGGTGTAAATTGAACTCCTTTTCAGTGTTAAATATAATGTTTTTAGGTCAAATTAAATCATACTACACAGAAAAAAAGTAAAAAAAGGAAACAGGAAGTTCCTTGACGCATTACAAGTATATTACCAGTGGTATTATTCCAGAAAATTGAACCTTCAACTCGCTAGAGATAATGTTTTTAGTTCGTTCCACTAACTTAAAATACTTCAAGTATTGACAGCTGTTTCCACCTATTTAAGGTCTCTTTAGTATCGAACAACTTGTATACTATAGTGTCACACCAAAGCAAAGGACCACCTGAGATTATATACTCTTCATGTAAGTCAACAGAGGCGAGATTTAAGAACATTACGTGATCCACACCGCCTTTGCCGCGATCGGTACACACTATGCAACCGGGAATGCACGGCAAATTGTTTTAATCGTTTTAACAGAGTGCTTTAGGTTGAAGTAACTCTTATTTTACAAACAACATATTTAGTAAACTAAACCATACAGCGGGTTGGTTTCACTAAAGTTTTTTGGGTTAATTTAACCAATTTAAAAAAAAATAACTATCTGGTTTAGTACTGTCAGACTAATTTTTGTTTATATTAACCTTCCCACAGTTGATATAAATAAAAAAAATACAAAAATAAATATTTATGGGTCAACTAAATTAATATAGTTAAATGAACTATTCCTTTTTTTCTGTGTAGGTGCACTTCTCAAATATTTTTAGATAAACACCGTTTTGGTGTTTGCTGTATATAACATTTTCAACCATAATTCATGGTGTTATATTAACAACACTTGGTGTTGGATTTTGACACCATTTTAAGATTACTCTTTACACCACAGATATTTTAAACAGTGTACCTACACGAAATGTTGACATATGTTTGGGGTAATTTTATAAGAGTGTGTAATTTCGGAAAACAATGCCAACCCTACAGCGAAATTCCCTACTTTCAGAATCAGTCAAGAGTAAGTTAAACAATATCGCAGTCAATTTTGCTGGCAAGGGGCCTCCCTTAATTTGTCACGTAAATATATCAAATATGCATGAATTGTGTATGATAGTTTGTCAAATGCAATCGTCAAAATGAAACAGCGACGACTTTCGTGTCGAAAAACCCCTGCAAAATTTATTTGGCCGTCACGTGTAGGGTTAACAAGAACGCATTCAATTGTTCGATTCCCTGTCCCATTCAATATAATATTCCGGCTCCCCCAGCTGTGTATTGTGTGTGTACATTTACCATATGATGTTCATTCGAAAAGTGCTTCCTATATACGTGATATGTATGAATTGTCAAAATTTAATACTCTCGATAAATCATTCCCAACACTGTCAACACTTTATAGAAACACATAAATTATTGCTACCATTTCAATCTCGACCATTAAGTCAAACGCAGCTCACTCTAATGGTACCATTTAATGGGGCCGTAAATATAATTTAATATGGAATAAACTTGGAAATTGTCATTTTTGTAATTATCAGTTTTATAATATTACGAGATATAATTTTTATTAATACAATTGGGATTACTTAATTACAAAAACTTAAAAACTATACACGAAGAAAAGTGTATTTTTAAATGTAGTAGGTACTTAAGTACTGAAACTTAGGCACTGATTACTTTATTTATCTACTCCTATTGCATAATTTTGGGGTTTTCCGTGAATATTAATTTTAATTTCCTTCCTAACAACGTGAATAATAAACTCATTATTCACGTTGTTGGGTTGGGCATCAGTGATTGGCCGATTCCAATATTCACTGTGATTTGAACCAATGGGGTTTTATATTGGAAGAAGGCGACTATAATAACATTTAAAATTTCTAAAAATTAAGGTTAACCATTTGACAGATGTCAGATTTTATTTATTTAATTTTTTGAAAATCATGTAAATATCTAGGTACTTATATTTACTCGGATGAACCTCACCTCGTGAATAATAGCCTTCATTATCTCTGGTGTAATAATATACTATTATAAAACCAGAACATATTTAATAATAACTATTACAAAACATTTGACCAACTAATATTCCGTTGAGTTTTGATTGTTAAAAAATTGCAATGAGGATTTTACTTTTAATAGTGAGAGATCATACGTATATATATATAGGCTAAGGCTAAGTGCCGAGCAACCAATTTTTCGATATTATAAGTCAAAAAAAGGAATAGTAGATTTTTTTAATCACCCTAATGTATTTTATGTTGAAAAGGTTTTCAAATTTTTCGAATTGGAATCTTAACGAAAATATGAATTTTTTTTCCAAAAGAGTACATTTAAGTGTTTTTGGTAGGCAAAACACTCACTCTTTTAAAGAACAAGAAGATAAAATGGTGAAAGATTGTTCCTTGAATAATTCTAAACAAGCGACAAGCAACAAACCTAAGTAAAGACCAATTTTTCAAAATGACATTTTGGTGAAAATTTGCGAAAACTAAACCTGAATCGATATTAACATTCGTGACATGTTTCCTTTTGTAATTGTTACTTCCTGTTTGTGATTCAGTTGTCAAATTTAAGTTTCAGATAAAACCAAAATCACAAACAATTCCCGGCTGTTAAATGACTTAATAAAACAGTTTTTCCATAAGATCGCAAACTAAGAGGAAATTTAGCAAAGGATGGTCAGGATGGTCATTTTATTAATTAGCGCATTCAAATTACCCTGGAAAAGTTATTGGAATTCCTTTGGCAAACATTTTTTTCATTTTGTCGATCATTGTTATTTTTTTTAAACCGTGCTTAATGCACGTGGGATAAAAACAAATCTTAACCTAAAATCTAATTATTCAAACCTACTCTTTGTTTTTGTTGTTATTGTTTTTTTCTGTGATAATGGTTGACACTCCAAAATTGACACATTCTTGGAAGATACATTTACAACGTTTTTGGTTTTTTTCTGTTGGTTTTGTAATACATATTATATTATGTAAAAACTCATATATTATATGAGTTTTGGAAAATATCAAAGCTGTCCCCAATTTACTGGATTTTTTAGTAACCACTTCCAAAACGGTTCCTCCTTGTTAATATGGTCAACATGATTGATGAACCATTTGGCTAAACAAATGTGTTATCTGTAATATACTAATCGTTGCATAAACGTCATCATTTTTCATCCATATATGTGCCCACGCTTGTTTAATATTATAATTTTCTGACAAATCGCTTAGAAGAATCATTAATCAAAAGTTTGCTGTATAAGTAGTAAAAATCGGTATTAGTTGGTAGGGTCGAGTTAATAAAATGTGTCCATTAACTAAATCAGTTATTTTTTGGCAAATTGGTAACAAAAACCGATTAATCAACGGCACCCTTCCAGGCAATATTGTGACTTAACAAACTTAATTTACCGTAAACAATTGCTCATTAGCTTAAATTCGGTGTATATTTTTGTGCATATCGCAATTTATTTGGCCCTGAAATGTTATATTTTTAAGTTTTCTTATTTTTCATTTAATGTGGTCCGGGCACAATATTAGTCGCTACGAGAAAATGTTAAAAAATTCTTGTAGTAGAGTCTACTAAAAAGATATTTACAAAGTTTCCGAGTTAAAAAAATATTAAAGTTGCTAAAAATAACGACAAAAAATTATATGCATGCAAATTCTACAGGTTATACCCATCCAAGAAAAAAATCGATTTCTTATTGTCATGTTATAAAATATGCGTTAATTAAAAACATCTCCTATACAGCCCGTATCTTTAATTAATTAAAAAACTAAAGATTTTATTTCTTTTATGCACTTAAGCCTGTAGAAGTCCCATATCAATTTTTGTTAACTTTTATCACACAGTTTTGCAATAATAAACGATAATGTTGACTGTGTCCAACCAAAATTATCAATCTGTCATTTTCGTCTAGAAGATCCGGCAACACTGGATTACGAATACGTGATTATCTGAAGATATTTGATTTGATTTATTTGGTGCCTATAGCATAATTTTGTTTTTAAAGTAATTTATATAAAAAACACAATTCTATAGTTATTTATTATAATTTTTTTTAATAATCTTTCTACTTTCTATGGTTTTCTTATCTTTGTTTTCTGCTTTCTCGATACTTTCGCTGCATTCAATATACTGCTTCCTTTCTTTTGATTTATTTTTGGTTCCCATACCTTTTTTAAATATTTTTTTCTTTATAGTGGACTTTATTTGTTTCACAGAACATAATAATCCGTTTTCTTAACTTATTTTATGATTTTAAATAACACTGCTTAAAGAAATGTCACTGCCAAAAGCGAAAAGCGTTGCCATGGAAACCATCTATCAACAACTCGCAATGTTGTCGCTTTTTTAAAAACCTGTTTTTTAACTTATGTTCCTGTGTTATAATATATATTTATTAAAACAAAAAATAATTATAAAATCAGTCAATTTTTTAGTTTTTAAATTAAATGTTATGCATTAACTAACAAAAAAACAACTCCCTTTACCCCTTTCCCCGGAATGTACTGCCCAAACCTCCTTAATAGACAATTTTTCTATGATAATAGTAATAGTAATAAGAATGCATTTTACTTGCTTGGATTAGCATGGAGAACGCCCGAGTAATACATACGGACTGAGCGCCATTCATAAAATTAAAATATCCATAAAAGCGATAAACGTAATACAAACATCCTGAATTAAAGCGATTTCAATAAAAATCTGTTTTATCGACATTTTTATGGCCACTTTTATTATCGCAGGGCCACTGTTAATATTTAAATGAGCGATTCAAAATTCATTTTTTATAAAAAATCGTTTTTGACATACAGAATCCGTATATTATCAAACAGTGGGGAAAATAATATTATAGCCGAGCTCAGTGTTTTTACATCGGAATTTTTAAGTCATGCATTTTGTCATGTTGTTCGACATTATAGGTTATGTGGATGAATTTATTCTACAGTAACCTGTAATTTTACGGTTACCTTCACTGATTTTAAGCAAAATGCGATAGATAGAACTACTCTTTCAATGTAATTTAAAAAATGTATTTTCACTGTTGTACGGCGCACGATGGGTTGGAATGCTACTTTTCTGGTCAACACTAATTTGTGACCTTAATAATTGACCTAAAGCCTTGTTTTTTCTTCATTCAGAAATAAATAGGCTTTATGTTGGTATCGAGAAACATAATTTATGATTAAGTATTATATTTTGTTTTATAAGGCGTTTAACTTAAAAAATTACATTTTTTTATTACACTAGGAAGAGAAAATTTTGTTCAATTCTAAAATCTGATTTATTTCCGTATTGCTTTACTTTAAAAAGCTGTATCTTTTTTAAATAATATAATAATATTTTTTAACTTTTTATTTCGAAATCTTTGAAATTAAGGTTTTTTCTTAACATTGGTGTATTATTTTTTTGATCAAATAAGATTGACTTTTTGGACTTTTGGCCAGGCCCAGCCCACCGTAACTTTATTAAAGCGCTTTTGAATTTAAATTTCGTATTCCGTTATTTGAAGTAATACAATCGTTTTTTCCCAAACATAAAAATATTAAATATGTATGCGATGCTTTGTTATTCCGATTGCGTGAACGAGCAGTTCGTGAATTATTTTGATCACACGCCCAGGCAATTTCATAATAAACGCTATGGCGTGATTTATAACAATTTCGGGACGATCATAGCAGTCGGCTAATCGCCCGCATAGCGTTTCCGGTCGAGACCGGAAGTAGCTGTATCGCTGTTATGACTTGCCGAAATCGAGGGTCGAAGATCTGCAGCAGGAGACTGCTTCGTGTGTTGTTTGGACAAGTCCGATCTCCTCGTTTCCTGGATGGAAGGGAACCCGGACTCGCTTTTCCGGAATCAGCGCTCCGGAAAAGATATTGAAATATAACGAGGGCAAATATAATAATGATATCATTGTGTATATTTTGACAGATGAAATAAAGCGAGCCAGAATTCCATATATAGAAAAAAAAGGATACTTTTTTCTTTATATCATTAAAAACATAATATTTAATAAGGTCAATAAATGAATTATAAAAATATTTCTAAACCAGTTAAATTTTTAAATCAGTTTTAGTGTAAGTTTAGCTACACATTAAAAATATTTGTTAATTTTAACCAAATAATAACTAGATTTTATGTTAATCAAGACCCACATAACTTTATGTTAAGTTTACAACCAACTGTAATCTGTTAACTAATTGAATAAGTAGTTTGTAATTATAATAGGGGTTTAAAACCGAAAAAATTGGGGAAAAACCTGTTTTTTCCGTTTTTTTCCCAGGCCTTGGAAAAATTGGCTTCTTTGGGAAAAATTGATTTTTTTTGAAAAATATTCACATTTAAAAAAAGTAGCAATCAACGACAAATATTTTTACAAACAATAAAAATAAAAATAAAAATTAAATTGTTGGAAAATGAAAAAAAAATTGAAAAGAAATGTTGCTTTATTATACAATTTTCTAAACATACCTACATAAATGAACACTGTAGCATTAAATTTATCTTTTAATGCGACAATATCTTTTCAAGTTTAAGGATTTGGATGGGGCAATTTGGGGTGTATTAATTTTATTTATAATTTTTATTTAAAAGCGTAATGTTGGTTGCCTATATTAGGTAATTGTTTAAATATTTAAATTTCGAGCATTTGTTTAGAAATTTACTTAATCTATTTTTAGAATCATTGTTTTTATTTGTTATTTAACAAAGGAAATCAAATACTTTATACTTTTAATACAAGTTACATTTACTAAATCATTTATTAATTTAATTATTGAAAAAGCGTAAACTAAATATAGCATTAGTATTATTAATCAGTATCATGTAATTATTTTTATCTCCAAGCGGTCTATAATTTAAACTTTATTGTTGTCAACATTCGATAAAGAAATACCTTGTTATGGCCTAGGCCGATAAAAAATTTTATGAGGCAAGTAATTAGTTTGATTTTTTCTCGCGTTTTGACAAATTAATCCTTTTCTAAGAAATTACCTTACTAAACTGGTTTAATTTATTTATAATAAGCACTAATTGTTTGTTTTACTGTTAATGTTTAATATTTTTCATTAAATTATTGTAAAATTAAATATGAATAATAAAACAAAAAGTGAGGTTAGGCAACCAAGAAAACGCACGATTCTTTTTCTACGATTTAAATTATCTTTAAGTTTTAATTTGCTTTAAGTTTTCAGTGAAATTAAATGTTAAACTGAACACAGCTTAAACATTCCAAACTACCTATTTTTAAAATAAAAATCCAAACAAATTGAAATTAGATACCTACCTATTTATTAAACAATTAATTGAATTCAATGTAATAGCAAAAATCCATTTCTACTTAAATTATGTTGCTAGGTATTGTCAAACTATTACTGCTTCTAAAAGCAATAATAATTAATGTAGGTACATTTAATGTAATCTTTAGCTAATAAATAAATGAGATTCTAAAGTGAGGTTAGGCCGCTTTGATGTTGAATTAAATTGACCTATATAAAGTGCTTTGAAGATAAAATGTTGTATGTCATTCGGCCAAGAAGTGCCTTTTTGTGCTTCGCTCAATGAGCTTAGCACAAAAAGTCTTACTTCTTAACCTAATGACATAAATAACTATTATTTTTAAAAAACATTTAATTGTGTTTTGTCAATTTTGTAAGCTACGCTCAAGTCAGGTGAACTTGTTGATGCGTATTGTCAGTGCAAATTGTTTTGATTGACTGCCTGAAATCACGAAATAATTATTTAAACATTAACAAAATAATCTGTAACGTTTGAAATTAACAAATGCTTACAAAATTGCATATTACCTTTACAAAACTTTCGGTAAAATATTTTCCTTTGTTAAAATAATTACAAAGCCTGGTTTTCTACAAAAATTATTTTAAAATTTTACAAAATAAAATTAATTTTTATAAAAATTACAGAAGAGCAACGGTTATTTTTGACTAATTCATTTTAAGAGAGTAGCAAAAAAGGTATAATTTTATTTTGTTATTTATTTCCTTTCTTTAAATATAATTATACATATTATTCCACAATGATTGACAAACGACCCTTGAATTAAATCATCAATAAATATTGACAATCGTCACCCCCTTCAACTTTTTATTAACACATTTTCGCTCCTTGAGCGCCCGCTAATTGTAGTATGCGTGTAAACGCGCCCCCTCACATACAAAACATAAAATTATTATTGAATCACATAATGCGCGTAACGTTATCATCCAGAGCGACCCTAGTAATCATAAGTGTTCATACATACTTGATCGCGTATTGAATGCAATTTTCTTGTATAAGCGCCGAGCGTGTGGGGTCGTGCCCTTTAACAATCGTTGATTCAATTTGGATTTTTTTAGGTGCCGCGATTATTTGACGCCTCCGCTACCCGCTACATTTAATGAAATATGCTCTCCGTCGGGAATATGACTCTCCAACCAAAGGGGGAACATATTTTGCACGCCTACGTGTTACAGGGTAATATTTTAATCTACTGCTCTAATACTCTCAATAACTACCCCTAAATAAATATAGCTATATAGATCAATACCCAAGTAACACTAATGCTCTTATTTAAAACTATACAATAAAACTTCAAACGATCTTCAAGACAGCCTTAGAACCATCATAAAGCAGCTTCTAGTTAAAAAGGGCCATAACTATATTAAAACCATCTGGTTTTAATTTTATATTCTTAAAAAGTTCTTCAAGGAAACTTTTAATATATGTAAACATTCCATTTTATTAGTTTCTTTAAGAAACTTTCTTGACCCATTACTGGTAATATTCATAAGAAAAAATTGAATTTACACCTCGCCAAAGTTTTTTGTTTCGAGTGCGAAATACCGACAGAGAGCTGTTTCGACCTAAAGGGTGTTCCATTAAGACCGCCTATTTTAAATTTAGTGTCATTTTTTTTGTGTCAATCGTACAACGTTGTTGTTGGACAGTGGTCATGTATGAACATTGAGGTTAAGTCATGGAGATTTACACAGACGCACAACGCATAGAAATTGTAAAAATCCACTATCGAAATGGTGAGAATTTTTCGGAAACGGTTTGAAGATATCGTGGATTTTTTGGTCACCATAACGCACCTTCTCGCCGTACTGTGGTCCGTTATAATCGAGCAATTTGAAACGATTGGGTCACTTCAAACCAAAAAGAGACATATCCATGTTCGTGCAGCTCGGTCTGCTGAAAATATTGCAGCAGTTAGTGAAAGTGTTGAACATAATTCTTCCACCTCGATTCGCCACTGTTCCCATCAATTGAGACTCTCTCGAAGCAGTTTACAGCGAATTTTGGCCAAAGACCTGCATTTTCATGCGTACAAGATTCGGTTGACACAATATTTAAAGACAGCAGACCATGCACAGCAACGAAACCATGGAATTATTGAGGACAAAATTTGAAGGCAGAGTTATCTCGCGCCGTGAGGATGTGATGTGGCCAGGCCGATCATGCGATTTGACGCCGTTAGATTTCTTTCTTTGGGGTTTTTTGAAGAAAATGGTTTATGCTAATAACCCAAGAACAGTTCCTAAACTAAAACATGAGATTCGATGGGTCATTGATGAAATTGAGCCGGCACTATGCCAAAATGTAATCGAAAATTTTGTCAAAAGAATCAACATGTGCCGTCAGTCACGAGGCGGCCATTTATCGGATATTGTGTTCCATATTTAACCTCCATGTCTTCCCTTTTTATTGCAATAAAAATATCTTAACTTTTTAAATAAATACGGCATTTTTTTTTATTTTAAAATAGGCGGTCTTAATGGGACACCCTTTATATTGGGTCTAATCAGTGTCGGGCAACTTGGTGTAGTGGAACACACTCAAAACAAAGTTGGTGGAACGCACTCAAAACAAAAAACTTTGGCGAGGTGTAGGTTCAATTTTTTCGTTTAAATATATGTATTAAAACTTATTTGCATTTCAAATATACTTGCAGCTAGGGTTGGGAAAATTTCACTTTTTGCTTGTACTTGAAATTTGACTTGAAATTTTCATGACATTTATGAAATTTATGAAATTTATTGAAACTTTAAGTGTAATATATTAATATTGAAATAAGCCCACTCGGGGACCATGGCAAATTTTCTCTCTTACCTCCTACCCCTACCAATAATATAAATAGTAAATACCTATGTTTACCACAAATTTCTTGAGATTTCCTTTTAAAATATTTTTAAAACTACTAAAACTAAAAGAGATATAGCACTTTTTGGTAAGCTAATGAGATTGTGCCACTTTCATTGTTTTATATTTATATATATTTATTATTTTTAAATATTTTACTGAAATTTTAAGAAAATTGAAGAAACTTTATCAAAATTTTATGAGCCAAAGGCATTTTTTATCCGTTTTCCGATGCAATTATAGCAAAAGTAAAAGTTTAAATTAATCATGACTTTTAAAAAAAATTTAAAGTCAGAATTAAATTGGTAACTGAATTAAATTTTTTAAATTAATTTATGTATAAGTAACAATAATTACTTATAGTGTATTCAAATCCAAGCCGAACTAAACAAAAACGCCCAGACGCTTGATAACTTGTTCTTATTGGTCGATTCGGAATATGTTGTAAATTATTATTAAAGGTCCCAGGGGAGGCCGCATGTGAAATTTATGCGAAATTTTCAGTAAATTGCGAAACTTTCACAGGCAATGTTGAAATTTTCGGATTGAAAATTTCATTTGAAATTTTTAAAAATTTCACTTTTCCAACTAAATGAAATATTTCAAGTTTGAAACTTGATATGATTTTCTTAAATCTGCAAAATAGGCCAGAAATACTTCTTCCTTAACACTTTTTGTCCCTTTGTTGTTGCACCAGTTTTCAAAATGTTTAAATTGTTTCTCATATTTTGACAGGATTTCGCTGGTAATAAATTCTCATTTACAGAATTTGCTGTCTCCAGGATGTCATATGGTGGCTCTTCTTACAAAATGTTCATTTCAATTTCGCGAAAAATCTATAATATATTATGACGTTTCACTTTGTTCGAGACTTATTGACATGGAAACTAAGTAACTTACTAAATTTGATTTTGTCTGAAATCAACATACGTACATTTTAAATGCAAATGCGTGCGGAAAAGTGCAACTTTTCGCACTCTAGTATAGAATTTTTTTCTATAGAACAACGGGTGTCACATTTCTGACAAAATATAATAAAATACTTCTGCATAACTCGAGCGCCATCAATTTAATGTTTTCTTTTATTATTTAAAAAAATATGGTCAAATTTTTTTTACACCTAAACATCCAAATGCTTTTCTTTATTAAATTGCATGTTTGTCCATAAACAATTAATTAAGAAGATGTAAGGCGCATTATTTTCAATATTCTGATTTATTCTTTGGCTATTGAAGATCAATATGGCATTAAGAGCAATTAGTTTTTTTGATTCAATTTAAAGAGTACCTAGGTACATTTATTTATTTGCATATGAATAAGTGGCCTTTAAGAACTTTTAGTTTATCTTACTTTAAAACCAATATCGCTTTATTGAATCCTAAATAAATCAATTTGATAATTCTAAAATTTTTAAAATTTAATTATGCAATCACTTAAATCACAATAAGGACATAACCTCTGCGACTTCATGCTCTCCTAAGTATAATTTTTCGTGATTTGCATGCTTAATTCAAAGTAATATTGATAGAATCCGGAGGAGAAATTTTGGTATGTGGATGAGAAGAAATAAAGTAAAGGAAAAGCAATTTTAAAATAATACGTAGTCATTGTAGTAAAATTTTTCATTCGTCCGCGCGTTTCATTATCTTGGAGTAACTATCGGCACCGCGACGGATTAGTTAAAATTCAGAACGCGGCGCGTCTAAAATTTACATTTGCTTGTTATTAGCCATAACCCGGAGTGTAGTTACCGGAAAATTTGCATATTAGACGATGAACCGAAGACGCTTCCGCAGGCCGTAGATCCGCGGAATTCCTCTTCCTCCTGCAGGTATCATTTTGTCCTGCTACACGTCGTCGCAGGATTCGCACCAATCAGCAGGGAAATTCCTGGCACGTACGGCCGGTCCGATATTACAACCGAGGGGGAAAAATTAACATCGCCAGCTTTATGACTGCTTAAAATTCAGGACAAGGTGGTGTCGATCTTTCCCCGGAAAGATGCCGACACCTACTAATCTCGCCAATGTTGCCAAACAGATTTCAACAAATATATCCAGAACCTTAAAATTCATTCCAAGTCAGATATGCCTTGAAAAAGGTATTTCCTAAATTATTTTGCAAACGTCAAATCTGTCAAAATCAAATGTTTCATGATGTTATTTTCTATACGCTAAATCTGGTGGCGCTCGATATCATTATTGAACTAAACGATTTGTCAACAATACATTTCAAGCATACGAACTGCACATCATTTTTAAATCAATAGGTAGTTTTTTCACAAGATAGGAAGGGAGAGAAGTCTCACTTGGCAAATTTTGTTCGCAACATAATATTTTACTTTGGTTCGATCCAAACTGGAATTTATGTCATAATGTAAATGTAGTTTATCCATGGATAAACTACATTTACATTATGACATAAATTCTGCAGAAAGGGGTTTTGACAATTGAACATTATTGCATTAGTCCTATAGGACTATAGAAGTAGTTTTTTATTTTTATTCATATGCAAAACTTATGTTGGTGTTTCATCGCTTGTTTCAGCTATGCGTTATATTTTTAATAAAACCTTAAATTATTATGATCTGAATAATGATTCTTTAGAATTTATTACCATAGTAATTCTAAAGAATCATATTTAGATCACAATAATTTGAAATTTTATTAAAAATATAATACACCAACATTGATTCTGCAAATGAATAAAAATACAAACTACTTCTAACTATAGTTTTTAATGGTAAATTTAATAAAAGAACTAAATCGTTACATTTTCACTTTTTGCTATAGGATCCAATTCGGTTCGTTTATTTGTTGGTGCAGAATTAACTAATAATAACTTTACTTAATATAATTTATATTTATAGTTGGACATTTTTAGGAAATCTAACAAAAATAATTGTTGTAAAGAGTGCTTAAAAATTTTTTTTTTTCCAAATTTATTATTATCTCTCTAAAAATAAATTAGTCAAAAATTACTAATTTAATAGTTATTAGTGGCTGCTTTTTCACTTGTACCATGGTTAACCATGGAATACCATGGTATTTTTATGTATACATATTACATGTCGTTTAAGGGGTTCTTGAGTATGCCAAATTCAGAAACACTATCTGTTTTAAATTTAAAAAAATGCCTAGTAACTTTTAACGTTTTTGGAGACCTTCTATTAATCATAGAGGGCCATGTAACTGACATTTGGCAATTTTTTTTTCTCATAAGATTCAAGTAATACAAAGTATTTTTTTTAATCGGTCTAGTTTTAAATAAATACCAAATCGCCAATATAAATGAAACACACTGTATGTATATCCTACTAAATTCAATGATATAAATTATATCATTGAATGGTAAGGTATATATTTAAAACTTTAAAATGGTTTATTAAATAACTTAGCTTTCTTTAACTTATGTCTAAAATTGTTGCTGAATGTTAAACGGCTAACGACTTACGTCAACCAATCAAAGTGCTTAAAACGATTGGAAACGTAAGACGTAAGCCGTAAAAGATACATTCTGAGACAATTGTAGAATGGGCTTAAGAGGTATGTTCGATGGGCGGCGCTCGTGTTGAAATTGTAACCATGGTTACAACCTTATAACCTTAAAACTTCCACTTTTGTTTCCATACCATTGCAAAGTATTTTGCTGCAATATATACGCAAACATACTTTTTTTATTGGACAAGAAGATACAAAAATATCACAAAGAAAAGGAGAAGTCAAAACAAACACAAATAATGAAAACTGATTCAAAATAAAAAAAAAGTTTAAAGGTTTTAAAAATGTATCAGATCCTTCTTTAGCCCCACCCTGCTTACGGGCCTGTAAGCATTAATATAATTTAGGAATCTTCCAAAGAGATTAATAATGTGCTTGACAATGCATAAATAAACCTTTATATAATTTCATCATATATTTATTAAAATAAAAGTACAATTTTCCTCTATATTTCGTTTCGTATTATTATTATTATTATTATTATTATTATTTATATAATGTTGTATTATTATTATGTTTCATAACACAACTTGTAAGTAAATTTACAACATCTGTTTTCAGGTTTTGTCAGATTTTGATATTTTTAGAAAGACAGCAAATGTTTTTTACCGTTCTTGTAATATTTTGTTTTACATTTCACAAAATAATAACAAACAAATGTTGAAAAAAAACCGAATTATATACCTACTGTTTCTTTTTCGAGCAATTCTCCCCTGAAAAGTAACATTTAAGATTTAAATTAACGGCACAATTTCTTGGCAGAAAAATAAATTATAACTTATCTCGTTTTAGGTTCGAGCGAAATAAAGAAAATTATCCTCCCGGTTCGCGCCAGCATAAAAGAAAATCAAGATAAATATGCAGAAAAGTTTTCCACCCTGTTTTTATTATTAAAATTGTGCCTGTAAAAAGTGCCGGCGGCATAATGGCAGTCGAGATTTTAGTTGCATAAACAAGATGGAAGTTGAGGATAATCGTTGTAGAGATATGCAAAGCGATTCTCGTTATTATAATCCGCCATGAGCGGCACAACGCGTATTTTACAGGGGGAACGCACAGTGTTACAAAAAAGTTTCTCTTAAATAATCTTTATTATAATTAATATATTAGACTAGGCCAAAAAAATCAACTTTTTTTTTTTTTAAGTAGGTATATCGAAAATATAGTTTGGGATGACAAAAAAAAATTATTGTGAAAGTTTGAGTCCATAAAATTTATATTAAGAGGTCTATCATCGCAATTTTAAATTTTTTTTCCTCAGCAAGTTTTTGTCTCAGAACAATATTGACTTGGAAATATTTTTTTAAGAAATTTAAATGCTCTACAAAAAAGGTTAAAATTAAATTTTCTGTCAGATGAACCGTTTCCTTAAAATCATGCCTTAAAAATTGGTATAGTTTTACATTTTGATCTTTTAACTTTGGAATTTTGTAATTCATGTAAAAATCAGTACCCAGAAAAAAACCGATGAATATTCTTATTATGGGAAATCAAATGCTTTACAAAAAAGCCTAACATTTTTGGCTAAATTCAATCAATCAAAACTTATTCAAGGTTAAAGTTGAAGTCAAAACGAAATTCTTATTTAATTAGATTTTTTTTTATGGGTGATAATTTGATTTTTTTCTTTATAAATGTGTATTATATAACTAATTAACAATTTCCAATAAAAAAAAAACAACATGATTATTATTATTTAAACGATTAAATAGATAACAGTGTTCTTAAAGCGAAAAACTCTAATGTGTTATTTTTTTTAAGTTTCAGTAATTTTATGAATAACATAAAGATTATCATCGATAAAAGAATTCAAGTTTTTAACTGACCCAAAAAAAACTAGAGGGGAAAAAACAATTTCGTTTTGACTTCAAATTTAACCTTGAATAACTTTTGATGGAGTGAATTTTCCGGGTACTGATTTTTACATGAATTACAAAATTCCAAATCGAATTGTAAAGCTATACAAATTTTTAAGATCATTGTAAGAAAACGGTTCATCTGACGGGAAATTCCAATCTAACCTTTTTTGTAGAACATTCAATTCTCTTCAAAAAATATTCTTAAGTCAATTCTGTTAAACTCAATGGTTTTGGAGTTCTAAGACTAAAACTCGCTCAGTAAAAAAAAATCTAAAATTGCGATGATAGACCTCTTAATATTAATATTATGAGCTCAAACTTTCACCATAATTTTTCGATATACTTTACAAAAAAAATAGTCAATTTTTTTGGCCCAGTCTAATATTAGATATATATATTATACTCATATTATACTCGACTGTAATTTTTGTTGTTGAAAAACGATATTGCCCGACAACGAAAATTCCCTGAAACTAACAAAATTGCCATTAAACTTTACAAAACTGTTCCAATATGTCTAAAAACTGCGTACCCAAAAAATGAATGGTCACAAAATGTAAATCCTAAAATTTATAAAATCATAATAGCAAATATAAACTTTATAAATAATATAGAAAAAAAACACAAATTAATAACGTATTATATTGTATACAATTACAAGTAACAATCTTTTACATAAAAAGACATATTTCATTATTTAGCAATCCCTGTGCGCCGGGACGTCGAAGACGCCTTGCGACGCGTGCAGGGAATTATGATTGTTATTACTTATGTTGACAAGTCCAATATGCCCGGGAGATAATCATAATATACAAGGCTTTAATGCGGGATATTTCACGCTTACATAAACCCGCACACCCCTTTTCGCATTATCCGCAATTGCGTTATCTCCTTCTGAAACTGAGCCAACGTTTAGAGGTTTACGGCGGGTTAGCAGATATGATTTGTATGGGAAAAAAAGATAAAAGTTGGGGGGTTTCTTGAAATTTGAGAACATACTTTCTATCGGAGAAAGCTAAAAAAGTACCGTACTGCAAAAATATTTCAATAACTATTTTATTACAATTTTTTTTCTTTATTTTTTTATTTATTTATTTATTTAATTTTTTGATAATTCAAGACTTACCAAACTATATTTTAATGGAAAAATAATGTTTTTTATGACTTTACATATTCACGTAGGTTTTATAATCGTTTTGCGGTAATAATCCTATAACTGTATTATTATTATTAATATTATTTTTATACAGGGTGCACCAAGTATCCTTTTTTGTATAACTACAAGCAGAGCTGGAAAAGTTACTTCTAAAACGTATCTAGTTACTTTTCTATGATACTTTTCAGTAACTAAGATACTTTTAAGTTTCTAAGATTCTTTTGAGTAACTAAGTTACTTTTAAGTAGGAATAAAAACTATAAAATTATGAAAATTCAACAAGTTGTAGGTTAGGTAATTACTTTGAATCATAATCTAAGAAAGTATCTAAGTTGCACTGAAAAGTATCTAAGTTACTTGAATGTATCTTAGTTACTTTACCGAGTAACTTAGATACTTTAGATACAAGTTACTAAATACTTTTCCAAAGTTAAAGATACTTTCTGTCCAATATAAATAATATTTCAGATAAAGTATCTTAGATACTTTAAGTATCTAAGTTACTTTTAAGTATCTTTTTTTTTAGATACTCCCAGCTTTGACTACAAGTCTATTAAAATGGAATATAAAAATTGGAAAAAAATCCAGCTGTTCTCAAAATTAAAAAAAAAACTAAAAAAATTAAAACCCAAAAATCGTTATAACCTCGTTATACCTAAAAATTTTGAAAAAAAGTAAGTTTTTTGTAAATACATCTACATTTTTATCCAATTTGTAATTTTTTTCGCCTACTAGATTTTGAATTACCAGCACCATATTTTGTTTTTTCTATGGCCGCCATATTGGAATTTTACACGGTTAGTTAGAAAAAAATCAAGGAATCTAACAAACTGCATCAAACTACAAAATATGGTGAAATAAAGTAGCGAAGAAAAAACTATTTTTTGTTTTAAAAGGGTGCACGCATATAGGGATTTTTAATCCTTAAATTATTATAAATAAATATATTGTTACGAAACCTTATTAGGTATTTAATAATATTTATTATAACAATATTATGGATTTTATAAAGGTATTTTTTAATCTCGAATAACTTTTACTGTAAAAACATTCTTAAAAAACTAAACAACCAAACAAAATGAATATTTTTTACTAATTTTGGTTTTTCTCCCAACAATTGGTCTTTGTTCTTGAGATATTGTAAACGTTTTTTTATATGCAAACATTCAAATTCGTATATTTATATATTTTAATTCAAATAATTTGAAAATTGTCAAATTTTTGCCAAAACAGCGATTTTCTAATAAAGGGAAGCTTAATGAACAATGTGGCGTAGATAGCAACCTATACATTATAGTAAATTGTAGTCATACGTCTATTTAAAAAAATATTTTCTTAAATTTATTAGTTTTTACAAAAAATATATATTTTCAAGGTCGATTACAAAATGGGGTATATATTAATAAATCTATATTAAATAAACATATTGCTTTAGGATGTTTTTAATAAATTTCGTTTTATAGATGATTTACAATGAAAATAAAGTAACAAATAAAAAAAAATATGAATAATTATAATTTTAAAAATAGTTTTATAGTAAATTGTAGTCATACGTCTATCTAAAAAAATATTTTCTTAAATTTATTAGTTTTTACAAAAAATATATATTTTCAAGGTCGATTACAAAATGGGGTATACATTAATAAATCTATATTAAATAAACATATTGGTTTAGGATGTTTTTAATAAATTTCGTTTTATAGATGATTTACAATGAAAATAAAGTAACAAATAAAAAAAAATATGAATAATTATAATTTTAAAAATAGTTTTATAACCAGAATTATAATTATTTTAAGAGATGAACGTTTCTCATAAATGTTTGAAAATTAAGATACATGTGTTCAGTTAATGCATAAAGTGTTTTAATATTTCCTTGGCAATATTTCATACGGAGGACGTTTAATTTCCCATTAAATCCATTAGCGCAACACCTTTATTTAATATGCTATTTAAAAGAAGATATTTCATGTGTTTAACACAATAATCTTCCATCATATATTGTCATAATAACATGTTCCTTAAAACGAATTGAATGTGACACTGCGAGTTAAATATAACTCTTTACATTCTCGAACACCATTTATAAACTTCATCCCTATTACGAATCGTATATGCTTGGTTCTAAATAGATTAAAGTCGTTTTGAAAGTGTTAAATGCCTTCATCATAAAATTAAGTGTGTTTATATGAAAAATATGAGCAGGTGTACACAATAAACAGATTCATTGAGAAATAGCAGTAAAGTTTCCGACAAAGCCCAGACATAAAAGAAACGTTACATTAATTGCACATGTGGAAGGTGGGAAGACGTTTCAATCATCCAGAATTTAATTATGAAAATACTTAATAAAGGCATGCAGATAGTTTTATTTTATATATTCGATATATAAATATGTATTGTTGGTTTTCCAGGATCTGCTCCAAATTTTCGGTTTTTGGTTCTTAAAAGAACCGTATGTCTGATGACTTTTCGGTACAACTCATGTACCATCTTCAGGTCTTGTCTGCTGGGCTGCTATTGCTGCTATGGGTGGCCCATTAAAAACAGTACAGGGTATATTGTGATACATGTTTTCGTTTTTTAAATTTGTGCAACCTGTCTAAAACTTTAACTTTTATGACTAAATTCTGGTCGTTTTTCAAAAACTCCAAAGGACACTAAGAAAACTATATTCAGGAACTTGAATTAGATAAATGTTTAAGAATTTTTTTCTCAGCTTCTAGGCAGAAAGCAAGAGTCAATTTTTTCTGGAAGTAGAAAAAACTTTCACCAAAATAATTTTTACAGGTTAAGGAGATATTTAAGAAATTAAGAAAAAATATCACGCATCTTTCGAAAAATTAAAATATTACAATATTAATATCTATGTAATTAATTATTGTAGAATCTTTAATATTGAGATTTTTGGTTATCCTAGCTAATCTACACAAAATTTGAAAAAAATCAATGAAATGTTTCCATTATTGTTCGATTCGATCGATAACAGTTCTCAAATGTCATTTACTATTTTAAAATGCACTTGTCGGCATTTTTTAGAGGACTCAAATATAAAAATGTTTGATTTTAAGGTTATGTTTGTACAACAATTATTTTTTGTTAATTTTCTTAAAAATTTTTAAACCTAAATAAATAATTATTATATAAGGTAAACTTATCATAAGTTAATTCTGCAACAGCAAATATACGTACCGAATTGGATCCTTAGGCAAAACATGAAAATAAAAATGCAACGATTTATTTCTTAAATTACATTTACAACTAAAAACACAATAATTTACCATAATCTCTTAAATAAAATACACACACTAACGTAACTATAAAAGCATATAAGCGTTGAGTTTCTTAGTCAATGATATAAGGAATAATAAATCGAAATCGAGAACTGGACCAGAAATTTTTAGTTTTTACTTGCAATGGGAAACACAAAAAACGCGATTTGTCGAGTAAGACCTTCATCTTTTGTGAAAAAACTACTTATTTATTTAAAAATTATGTGCAGTTCGTATGCTTTAAATGTATTGTTGTTAATTCTTGAATTCCAAAATTGCTATCGAGCGCCACCAGATGGCGCGCGCGTTGCGAAAACCCTATGCTTCTTTAGCGTATATATTCTATAATAAATTATTTTTAATAAAAACGCATTTCGGAGTCAAAAAATATTACCAAGTATTAATAAATCATGAATTTGTCCACCTGCTACAGGATTACTTAATCAAATCCATGAAACATTTGAGTGATGTGGATAGAAGTTGGTAAAGGGGTTCAGGTGGGGGTTAATATGGTTAGATAATTTAGAATATGTAATCAGCATGTAGAGAGAGCAGTCCTGATGCCGGTAGGAAATACCATGAGGGAATGCTCAGGCGCACAGCACCAGCTATGCTAACTAACAGAATATTAACCGGTGAATAAATTAACAATTTAATTTAATGGATAGGCACAGTTACATCACAAGATTCGGCTTTGAATAACATTAACCATACACGGGGATGGAAAACAATATCATCGAATGTATACTAGGTTTTAAAGATTTTTTTTACTCCTATGGGTGCTGCACCCAGGGTGCACCCTTAAAACGTCCATTATCCTACATGTTTCCATGAAACTTTTAAATACACATTAAAAAGTTGTGGCTTTATGGCGCTTTAGTCACGGGCTGAAGTAAGCAATCGGTTTTTAGTCTCAGACTGAAGTAAGTTTTAAGTTAAATATTGTAAAATAATACTAAATATGAAAATTATTTTATTATCTCAATATAAAAACACAAAATTTTTATATAGTTTCTTGACGTCAATATATGAAAAGATTATATGAACGTTTGACTGACCTTTTGATTTCGACGTAGTGCAGATAACTAGATTTAACTGATAAAGCGTTAAAAAATTTGCGTACAGTGCCCATAAAACATTCTCTTCACTTTAACTGTGAAAAACTGCTTCTATATCGATTGTTAGTCTATTTCCAAGAGATACATTTTGATTTACACAGAAAAATTTTAGATTTTATCGACGGTAGATTCCCAAGTTAGAAATTCTAACGGGAATTCAAATACATAGGTACTGTCACTTTTTGTACCTTTAACGTTTCCCGTGTAAGAATTTTTAATTCCTACTTTGTGATATATATATAATATTTTGCAATTATAGTAATAAAAAGGAGAAAATATTTTCTAAACATAATTATATTTTGAAGTTATTTTATAATATCAATAATTGTGTAAATAATTTTAATTAAAATAATAACGGGCAATGTTAATTTTTTCGTTTAGATCTCGCTCGTGCCTAAATTAAATTCGTGACTAAAATTGCGTTTATCAAACTTTATACATAATATAGATAATATTGTCACCAAAAGTTTTTCATCCTATGACATTAATTTCGATAATTAAACGTAAAGGTATTGTGAAAATTATTACTATAAAAGACTAAAATTAAAAATTTCGACACAAGGGATGCTTTTAATGGCTCAGAAAGCTATTTCCTTTGATTTGCGACTATAGTCGAAGAATAAACTTTATCTGATTCGGCAATTAACAACTCTCATCTTACAAAACTTTTCACGGCCAATTCTGGGCGATACTTAAATGAATTCTTCACTTTTGTATGTTTCTTCAATAATAAAGACATGAACTCTCTAAAAATGAATTAGTCAAAAATGACTAATTTAATAGTTATGTGGTATCCCAAAATTTAACATCCAATTCTTGTAAAATTGTCCCCTGAATCAAAATACAGTCAAAAATTATGACAGTGGAGCAGTTTTTGAGATATAGTCAATTCCATATTAAATGGAAAATTGACTATATCTCAAAAACTGTTCTACTTTTTAAACTTTTGAGGACAGTTTCGAATTCTGGGGAAAATTTTACATAAGAATTGGCTATACAATGGTATTCCATGGTTAACCATGATACAAGTGAAAAAGCAGCCACTAATAACTATTAAATTAGTCATTTTTGACTAATTAATTTTTAGAGAGAAAGAAGAAGCTAGTTTATTTAGTAGCAAAATTTTCTATATTTTTTTGAACGCTTTAGGTTTCTTACCATTATTTTTTTAGTTTTTCGAGACACCCTGTCGTCAAAAACTTAATCTATTAAGTGCTTAAAAAAATAATGATGCCTCTTTAAAGTAGTGTCCGTTTTTTACCGACCTTCTTGTTGGGATAACTTTTCAGATAACCTAATAGCTGAATATCGTTATGGGAAGCTCCAAGTACAGCTTCAATACAATATCTCACACTTCCATTCCAAAGTTTTCAGAACAAGATGCATCTTTACTCTAGGCACCTGAAGATTTATTCACAAAAAAACAATCAAATATACAAATAAATTAAAAGGGTAGAGAATCTCTACTACAGATCGGTTCACATCACATATATTGTATGTTTATCAAAAACAGTACTACTGCGTTGGTGGCATGAACTAGTAATAAATATTACAATAACTGGTTATAAAAAATTAACAACAATAAAAAATATACAGAAAAATATATCTATTATAGATTTTCTACGTATTTATCTATAATAGATAAATACGTAGAAAATAATATCACAGTAATTATAATTAGTTATTACTTACTAGTCAAAAATGACTAATTGTCATGGCGAAAAAGCAGCCATCATAAGATCTCGTCAATAGCAATTTATATTTCGGACATTTAGCAGTCAATTCCTATGTAGAATTGTCCTTTGAATCCAAAAACGTTGTCAAAAGTAAGATATTATAGTCAATTTAAAATTGACAATTTTTTATATAATATGGAATTGACTATATCTCAAAAACTGCTCTAATTTCATAATTTTTGGATTTAGTTGATAATTTTACATAAGAATTGTCTGTTTAATGTCCGAGATAAAAAATGTGGTAGACTACATGTAGGAAACTGCAGTTTCCCTTTTTACATGAGTATTTTTTAGTAACTTTTTTTAATATAACTTTTGTGTTATAAGTCTTGATTTCTTTAGGTAACAGATTATACAGTTGGATTTCTTTGTGTATGGCAAAGTTTTGGCAAACAATGTCTTTCGCTTTTGTCTTTCCTAATCTTTTTTTATTTAAAAAATAAAGGTTTAGTCCCTATTTTGATTTTTCTTTTCTTTTTACTTTTTCCAAACGCCTTTTTTACTACAACTATACTTCTCTATTTATAAATTCGAATTCCCTAAGAAAGGTAATCTCCCATAATTGTTTGAAGCGAGCATTATCGTATCAATGGCGAATATTACACGGTGCAGCACGAAAATTATACTGTTCCTGTTGCGAAAAAAATGCGAAAATCGGCGTCACGGATCTAGTTCATGATCGCAAACGATTAACTAACTATATTGCAACAAATTGTTCATAGCACGACTATGCTGCATTGATTGACAGCTTCCTTCCGCGAAAGATACCGTCTCCCATTGGGTACGTTAATTCTCACGAGGTTCTGCCTTCGCTTAACAGGTTAAATAGTGCGTGAACTGCACAAGAATGCTTGTAGGAGGTGCACAAAGAAACAATAATTGTTGAATTTAATAAATTTTGTTGTCTCAGGAGGTCCACTTATTTCGTTGTAATTTATTGTTATTACAAATGGAAAATATTTATATTTTGAATGTTTTGTTCTATTGTGGCAGTTGTAGTATTATATCTTTCATAGAAAATATTTAGCATTTTAAGTGGCAAAACTAAAATTATAATGTTTTTTTATGTAAAAAGTAATTTTTTTTTTAATTTTTGTGTCGTTTTTCTAATTACTAAATTGAAAAGGCACCAAAGTAAACGGGTTTTGGTATAAACATTACTCTTCGACAATTATTTGATATTTTTTTATTCACATCACGCCTAAAGTACCCAAATATTCAATCTCCAATCTTGAAATTATTAAATCTTATATCGGGCCTTATGCGATAAAAATGACGGACCTACTGAATCTGATGAACATGGAGAACAATTTCACCAAGTAACTGAACATTGGTATACGCTAAAGAAGTATCGGGTTTTCGAAACGCGCGCGCCATCTGGTGTACTTCGATAGCATTGCGTGAATTTAAGAATTGTCAACAATACATTTAAAGCACAGATTATACATCATTTTTAAATAAATAGGTAGTTTTTTCACAAAAGAGAGACTCGACAAATTTTGTTTAATTGAAGCTAAATCGCGCACGTTATTTGCATGTGTTTTACGGTTTTTTTTTCGTATTTTTTTAACATTTTCTGGCTTTATTCTCAAAAACATTCGTTTGTAACATAAGCGTCTGACAGCTGATTATTAAAAGTTTTACTTTTGTTACGATGAAAACAGCCGAGTGGTGGCGCTACTAGCGATACTTCTTTAGTGTATAGCAAAAATACACCGAAAAAAATAATGTAGTTGAGTTAACATTTGCCTAAATGTCATTTTTAAAAATGTTGTTTCAACAAAAAACCTATTGGATTAATCTATATTTTGGTGTTAAAGCAAAAGTCAGAGTTTGTCAAAGTTTATTTGTTCATTTGACAGTTTAAATTTTAATTTAACATAAACTAATATTTTGAATTAAAATGTTTATCGTACTTTGATTTAATAGCTGGAATTTGTTGAATCAACTACTGAAATTTTTAGGATTACCTAAAAAAACTATTAAATTAACGTTTAGTTGCTCTTTAATCCAAAACTTTAAATTTGTTCATTTAACAAATTTAAAATGTTACTTTAAAATTTAAAATGTAAAATTTGCATTCATAAAATTGCCGAGAATGGCGCTTTGAACACTCACGCCACGTCATTAGACAATGACGATTTCTTACATCTCGCCTTAGTTAGCTTACGATTAGGTGTATATAAGATGAGATATCTGTTTGTTTAAGGTGTGTTCCACAGTAGAACTTTCACTATATTGCTTGACACTGTTAAGACCCTCAATACAGGGCGAAACAGTCTGTCGGTATTTGAAGTAGGTGGAACACATGATACAATGATGTATCATGGGTGGAACACGCTCAAAACAAAAACTCTGGGCGAGGTGAAGGTTCAATTCTTTCTATTTATATATAATAATATATTATTTCCATAATTTTGTTTTGGATACCAACCTTTAAAGAATTTTACATTTTCAGAATGTTAATTTAACATTTTATTGGTGTTAAGTGAATATGCTAAAAAGGTTACCTGGACATTTCAAGAAATTTACCTTAACACCCTAAGAATGTTAAATTAACCAAATTAGCAGATTAGAACAAATATTCTTATTTTGTTCATTTGACTGTTATTTGTTGTTCAATTAAACAATACAATTTGACATTTTTAGATGGTTAAGTAAACGTGCAAAAACCATTGCTTGTATTTAAAGTGCATAAAGAGTTGAATTAATATTTTTTTTGTTGTTTCAACAGCTTATTTTTTTCAGTGTAAGCAGCAAAAGACGTACGACGATGATAAAGATTAAGCACATTAATTAATAATTCAATTTGATATTGATACGATTTAATAAATTTAAGATTAAAAAACAGTAAAAAAATCGGATTGCCCTTAAAGCAAAATTATGCAATGCATTGAATTTTGTGGGCTTCATGTTCAAGTGATTTTCTCGCTCAAATTTCTTAGAGTCAAATTAACAAACCACCAAGTTAAAACCAAGTTAAAAGTGCAAACAATTTCCTTTTTAATCGCACCTCGAGTAGAATCTGTTGAGAAAATTCCACACGTAAATAAATTAAGTCATTTTTGTGTCACTTTGGCATTCGTTACTATCGAAAAGGTAAATAGAAAAATATTCGCCAATTTTGGTCACTTACATTTCTGTTCCTTCCTTTTTATCCGTCAGCAAACCGTATTTTTTACAGTTTTTAGTAGGTTTAAATTAAAAGGAGCGTCGAAGATAATTTTGATACCGAAACTTCTTTACTTTGTTGCCTTTTCAATTCAATTAATAAAAAATTATTTATATTAAAATATTAACAAAAAAACTTACATTTTGAGGTGATATCAATATTGAGCAGAGCATTTTATTACTTAATAATTTTAAATCCTAGACGTCCTAGAGCAAAACGAGTGACATTTTTGAAATCAGCCGGCCAAGTAGTACTCAATGCTAGAAAAAAAGTTTCTAAAACTATCATAGTGTAATTATAATTATTACATAATAGGAAAAACCATTTTAGTTACCATTATTATACAGTCTTGAAAAATCCACAAAACTAAATGACAAAAATAAAATAGAATGTTCGGGATGGTAGATTGACGTTATATGTTAGAGGGCGAATAAATTCGCTAGAAACATTGTGGCGCAAAATTGGCGTTGGGAGCGTCACAACAAAATGAAACTCTGTAGGTATACGGCTCAAAGTGGGGCAATATTTCTTGGCGGCGGCGGGAGCGGGGCTCATATCGGGATTGGAGCGATCATCCTTGCCTCGCGTCCCGCCACAGCCGTTCCCGATATGATACGCCGTCCTGGAAAATAAGTTTTCCATGGAAAATCCCGAACAGTGCCGGATCTAGGAGATATACCTCCTTAAGGAACTTAAGCTAATAACTTAAGGAACTTAAGCTAATTAGCGCCGCTTTAGTTTTTAGTAATTTTTACAATTGTTGAACTTGGTATAATGACTCTACCATCTGTATCTATGAGGTTTTAAAATATGCCAAGCTAAATGACGAAAAGTTAGCATTAACTAATGAAAATCATCCTCACAGCACCAGATATAAGAACAACCTAAGACTGCCACAGCACAAACTTACAAAATCTCATAAAAGTGTTGCCTTCACTGCACCTAAATACTTTAATAAAGTTCCTGTTGCTGTTAGAAACCTAGATTCAGAACTATTCTTAATTACAATAATTAATTATTAAGATGTTCCTAAATGTTAAGGCTTTTTATGACTGTGATGAATTTTTAAACTGTGATATATCAACTCTGTGATAAATGTTCTTTTATACATGCAAGGTTTGTGTTATGAGTGTTTTTGCTTTTCTATACATTTATGTTATGTGCATTTATTTTCTGTTTGACTTGTGCAATACAACCTTTAGTAAATAACACCAATAAATGATTTGATTTGAAAAAAAATCCCCTCTAAAAATGAAATGGTCAAAATTCTACTATTTGAATTAGTACCAGTATTTTTTACTAATAAAATAGTCGTTTTCACTTTTAAATAGTTATTTTTACTACGTAAATAGTTAAATTTTGACTAATTTAAGATTAGTCCCATCTTTGACATTTTCTTAGAGTTAAAAGTAACTAATTTCTTTAATCGTTTGCGGCCCTGTGGTTAAATGACCCATAAAAACAAATAAAGATGCAAAAAATTTAGCTCAAAACAGCAACACAAATGATATATTCAACTTTTATAAGAGCGGCTGATAGCCGAATGGGTTATGACAACAGCTTGACAAGCTTGACAAATGACAGACCTGAGTTCAATCCCCGGCTGGGTCAAAACTTTTTTTAAATTTAAATCTACTAATTTGACTATTTCATTCAGTAGAATTTGACTAATTATTAGAGACTGCTTTTTCGCTATGACAATTAGTCAAATATGACTTATAATTAGTTATTTTTCACTAATTCATTTTAATAGAGTTGATGGCATCTGGTGTTTCGGTTTGGGACATATTTTGGCGGATGTTCATTTCTTATTTTATTTTAATTTGGCACCAAGCACTTTGTATTTTTATTTCTGGGCTCCGGCACTGCCGAAAGCCATAACTGTGGAGAAATGCTGCTGCATCATTGAATAGTAATAAGGTTCTTCGGGGTGCGTGCTACAGAAATGAATTGCTTCTGTTTTATGTTATTGCGAGGCAGGGAATGGGGGGCGGTACCTGGCTCGCGCGCCCGATCAAATCATCCCCATCTATTCCGACCCATCGATTCTTATATCTTTTCCAATTTCAGCCATAAAATAACAGATCTCTTCGAGAGGCTAAACGACACGCGTGATTTGCATATGGATCAACCTATAGCGTTATAACGCTTAAATTAAAACCTGATTCTAGATAAAAGATTTCATGAGAAATTCATTGTTGCCAAAGAACGAAAAGTTTAAAATTTTGTTTACTTTTAAGTAACACGTCGTACATTTTATTTATTTACTGTATAAACAGTAAAAAAATATTTGATAATTTTAACCAAATATTAACCAGATTTTATGTTAATCCAGGTCCACATAATTTTATGTTAAGTTTACAACCAGATGTAATCTGTTAACAAATTGAATAAGTAGTACAAACATTTTGTAGATTTAATAACATAATCCTATGTCAATGATTTAACCATAATTCTTCTATTTTTCAAAAATAACCTTATTTTTACAAACCTTTTTGTAGTAATAAAGATATTTGTTGGAAATTTGGAACTTAAATAAAAAGAATTTTGATAAAAAATGTTGCTTTATTAATCAATTTCCTAACCAAAACAATTAACACAAAAATATCATACATACAATTAAATAACACAATAAAAATCATCAAATTATAAATATATACAATTACACTAGTTTACAGCCATTTTGCCCACTCTGTCTCACTATGATTTTCTTGTGTAGTTTGGCTCACTAAACGCGAAAATCACACTTGAATTTTTCTTTCATGGAAGCGTTTTCGAGATATAAATTTTCAATTGTTTTTTTTTAATTTTCTGAGGTGTTTTGACGCTTTAGAGTATACTTCGAGTTTTAATTGATCAATTTGACCAAACAAGCACTTAAATCAAAGGTAATTGAGCCGTCTACAACTTTCTCTAGTATAGTTTTGGTATCAGCTCAGTAGTTCGATACTGGCGATTTTATGAAGTTGAAAAAGTCCTTTTGTTTTACAAAAATCGAGGTAAAAAATTTACATATCTTTCTGGGAAAGATAGAAATCGAAAAGATAAGTCCAGTTTAATTTATTTTACGTATAGATTATACTTTAAGGAAAAAAATAAGCTGCTGTTAATAAAAATCCATGGATAAATGGCGAAGTTATGAATTTTTCAGTGGAAGATCAAAATTCAGTTTTTCGAGAATTGTTACGATTTTTCTTTATTTTATTGAATTATACAAATTTTATATTGAACATTGATTTTTATTTTAAACATTAAGTATTGAAATTAAATTATATATTGAATATTGAACATTGAAGATATTGAAAGTTGTATTTTGTTGTAATAAGCATAGGTTTAAAAAAATTGCTGATTCCTTCTTTGTTTTTTGTTGCTTTCGTATTCCGTTTCTCGTATGAGGGACCAAATGTAATCACTAGGGATGGGATATTTAGGTACTAAAAACTGAAAAATAGGTAACTAAAAAGGTACTAAAAAAAACATTTTAGGTAAAAAAAATAGCATTTTAGGTAAAAAAAAACATTAAAAGTTCACGTTTCGTTTATAATTTTGTTTAGCCGCATACCCAAATACAGAACATACCCACAATAAACTATTTCTATGCAATAAACTGTGTTTCACTGAGTGACACTCACTACACAGAAGTTCTATGACAGAACATAAGTTCACTACAAAGAAGGTAACTGTAAAGAAAGTTACTGTTACAGTCTGTGACCATAAGAAAAAATTTTATACCGTTGAGTTGCACGCCCTGGATAAAATATTGGGGCAAAATTTTAAAAGAACACAAAAAAATAAAATAAGTAAAAATATGTAATAATAGATAACAAATAGGTGAAAATAAACTGACAAATTAAAAAATATGTAACAAAAGTATAAAAAGGTAGTTTAAAGCAAAAACCTTCAAAAAAGGTTAAAAAGGTGAAAACAAGTTAAAAAAAATAGGTAACAAAAGTATAAAAAAGTTAGTTTAAAGCAAAAACCTCCAAAAAAGGTAAAAAAGGTAAAAACAAGTTAGGTTCATATAAAAGAAAATCTTTTAAAACACATTTTGGCATTATTGGTTTTCAAATAGTTACATTGGTTGAAAAAAGGTAAAATAACTAAAATCCCATCCCTAGTAATCACCCATCATGGCTGCATCCCAGAAGCCGTGATACCGCCGCTCCATAGCCTTCATTGCTGGTGAAAACGTTCTCCGTGCTCATCACTTACGTCATCCAGATTGTCCGGGTTCTTTACGCACTCGAACTCTCTACTTCTTTTACTCATTTTACACTTTTTATTAACTAAATAAAACCATGATAAAAATACCTTGTTGAAATATCAAAAAATAGCATTGAAATGTCACTATGCCAACTCGAGAAACAAAAGAATTCACGTTTGCGGAGTCATGTCAAATTTAAATTTTAAATAATGTTTTCGGTGAAAAAATTCCAATCGTGCACTTAGGTTTTCATTAAAAAGGAAAAATATTGCAAAATAAAAGAACAAAATAAAATAAAAATCGACAAAAAGCTGAAACAAAAAATTCATATCTTCGCCATTTTTCTATGTATTTTTATCAACAAAAAAATCAAACTGGAGTTATCTGTTTGATTTAAATTCTTTCCAGAACGATATGTAAATTTTCGACCTCAATTTTTGCCATAAAAACAATTTTTTTAAGTTATTAAAAACGATAGCGTCAAAATACTTATCCGATATTAAAAGTATGTAAAAGAAAGTTTTAGAGGGCTCAAATACCTTCAATTTAGGGGCTTGTTTGACCAAATCGATCAATTAGATTTCAAGCTATACTCAAAAAGGTCAAAACACCTCCGAAAATTAAAAAAATACAATTGAAAATTCATATTTTAAAAACGCTTCCATAAAAAAAATTGAGTGTGATTTTCGTTCCTAGTGGGGCAAAATTCCTGGAAAAAATATAATAGGATATGGAATTTTTTTCCGATTTTGTAAACTAGTGTGTGTAATTTGAAAACAAGTAATGGCATCTTTTTTCGGATACTTCGCACACTCGTTAAATAGGTATAATGAATCCGAATAACAATAATAACAGATTTCTGGTAATATATTATAAACAATCTGGGCAGTTGTTACGAACACTTTATGAATTAGAATAAAGTAAGCAGACGCTGAAGTCAGTTGAACTTGTTGATGCGTTTTAACAAAATAATCTGTAACATTTAAAATTAAAAACTACAAACTCGTGTTAACAAATCTGATTTTTATAACAGTGTGGCTATGTTGTATATAATAATAAATTTTGATCGGCAACTTTTTCAGAAAAAATATTCAAATCCGCCGTCATGAATATTTTATTTTTTTGCTATTGCGAATGCTTGCATCGTATTTTTAAAATGTTTGCAAAACAAACAATATCCATCCGATGGGAGTGATGCTGCATTTTTACAGCTAAAGTCAATACGTTTTAACCAAGTTTTAAAAATAGAGGATGTGTTTTTAGGGTTTTTGATGAAGGTGGACATACACTATAAAAACCTGCAAAAGTTTGTAAAATAAGATAAAAGTTATGTTTTTGATACATACAAATGTAAGATGTAGAAGTTTAGTAAAGGTAAATAAAGGACAAGAAAATATATAAATAGAAAAGTTGTATCTTATAGAGAAAGGATCTGAGTCTTGTTTATGTAACTAAGTAAGTCAATTTATTAAAATCGTGCCTTTTCAAACAGATTGGATAAAAGAATTTAGTTTTGTGCAATATATATTCGATTTCCTGGAGGAGGAAGGCGGGATGGAGAGTATAGAAGAGGATGTTTACCATCAATAAGATTTCCATCGAGTGATTTCATTCTGTTGGCTTAGAAGTCGATGTCATTTGTTAAATAATTCAGGGAAAAGGTCCAACGGTCCAGTCGGGAATGGCATCAGCTCAGATATAGAAAAAGTAAATTGAAGAGTGACCCCTCTCTCGAGAGAGCGGAAGGACACGCTACTAAGTCTTTTGAAAATATTGATTGCCAGGCTCAAAACTCCATTAGGACTCGGAGAGGGAGGCGAGCCGTGCAAATACACGGATACGATGCCATTAATTAACGGTTAATTGAATTAATTACGGTCATTATTTCTGTATGGGTCGCGTCGCAAGACACACGGCTAAGCCGTGATTGAGACAAACGTTCGCGCAGAGGTCATTCCACCAAATTGCTTTTTATTCCTGACGTTATCTAAACTGCTACTGTCAAGGTGTCTCTAACTCTCCTCATCCGCCTCCTCCTCGATCCACTCTCTCGACTAACTCACTTAAACCGAATCCCTAACCACTCACCCACCGCACTAGTGCACTTCCAATTAACAATATTACCACCAAATCTTATTAAAATCTAATATTTTTCAGTCTGAAAGAAACATTGATTTCGGCAAACTTAGCTTGTGAAAGGCCATATTTTTGAACAAATAGTGATAACCACAAAGATTTCATTTTTACATCAGAGTTATGCTCTGAAATTATCTCATTTTTTTTAAGTTATATTCTATTTTCTCTAAAATAAAATTGTCTTAAGAATATTGACTTTTTGAAGGGGAAATCTTGCATAAGACACCCAAAGAATAGTGTCGAATAGCAAATACAAATTGAAATAATTATCAATGTACAGCACCAAACAACAATAATAAATGGTCAGTGCAAATCAAATATAGCAAAAAAATATTATCAAGAATAATAAAATAAGACAATGTCACAAAAACTCACATCATGGCCCTACCTAACATTCGTTGTAAAAATGGGTCGATTAATAATTATTGGTAATCTCGGGCTCTACCCCTTCGACCTTATCAAAACCGTTAAACATTAGAAAGAAAATTCCAACATGTATTTGTTGTGCAGAAATTGAAACAAAGTCTCAACATATATATATATATATATATATATATATATATATATATATAAATAATGAATATCAATTTATCAAATAAATAAAATAAGATAAACTGTACACAATAAAGTTTGTAAATGTACATTACATTACAGTATAAATATAATGTAAATATAATAATTATAAACGTAAAATAATGATTATAATAAATTTGTAATTTGGTTTGTCCAACCACAACCATTAAGTTACAAAGTTAAGCTTATTCAGGACTTCTTTCACAAGAACCTGATGAAATAATAGAAAAAATATAGTTAATTAAATATTAAATAATTAACCACTTATTATGATATTTGTGACCTTAGATTATAATAGTAATAATAGTAAACATACCTAGTACCACTATTTATAACTAAAATTGATTCTAAATTTAAACAATGAACTAGTATTCAAGTTAAATTCACTCCCTTACAACAATTAAAGAATTCAACTATTCTATTCAAACAGCCCACCGCAACTGTATAAAATCTACCGTCTTTTTAATGTTTATTTTCAGAATAGAAACTGTACCAAAACTTGCTTATTTTGGTCTTTCTGTAACGTCCACTTGAGGGGTCCGCCAGATGAGAATCATAAATTAATATAGCATAATAAACAAAATAAAGAGGGAAAACTACCAAATGTTAAAAATTATATCCACCATATATCGTTTCCATTAAAGCTTGTCATTCTAGCTTATCATTATTTTATCTTATCCACTTTCTTTCAATTACATTATGTAAAATGTAGATACAATTAAAATTGTAATTTAGATTGAATGTGCTCTCGATAAGAATGTGGGAAAGAAAGAGGGAAAGGTCGTTGGAGTGGGCTGACTGGTTGAAATATAGAAATTCATGGCGAGGCGTCGGGAAAATTTATTTAGCAGAAAGTAATGAAAACAATAAAATGTGTAGTTTTACGTAATTTATTGGTATTGAAAAGCGGGAAAGTCGTGCGATGGAAAACGGGGAATAATAAAGAATGCCGAATGCAGATCAGATGTGGAATGAAAAGCCATAGGTCCAGATTATTGATGGTGGGCATTCATTACCTAACGCCGGGGGTTTTCTTAAAAATCTGGGAACGTTCTCCATCCCCTCGACGGCGTATTTATGTATTAAGTCCCCTCACCACCCCCTTCCACCAGCCCGGACAAAACGAAAAGAAAGAAATAGGTGATGTCAAGACTTATGGGATGTTCGATAAGATTCATTTTGGGGCCCGTTCTCGCCAACTTAAACGGCTCAAGAGGTGTTTTTATAACCGGTCCACCACGACCCGCTCGATTTATTACTTCTGATGAAGTGAAATAAAGCACTTCCAACTTCCAACTCCTCAACCCCTCTACAAACAAATGAAATTAACACCAACTTTTTTCATAAACTACACTCATACCAACTCAAATAACACTAACAAAATGTTATTTGTTTGTTCGACTTGTAAATATTTAATCTGGTCATGTGGCCATAAGCTTGTCATTATTATAGCTAATAGTCTTTACACTGTTTAAAATATCTGTGGTGTGAAGAGTAATCTTAAAATGGTGTCAAAATCCAACACCAAGTGGTGTTAATATAACACCATAAATTATGGTTGAAAATGTTTTTTACAGCAAACACCAAAACTGTGTTTATCTAAAAATATTTGAGAAGGGCACCTACACAGAAAAAATGGAATAGTTTATTTGACTATATTAATTTAGTTGACCCATAAGTATTTATTTAAATCAACTGTGGGAAGGTTAATATAAACAAAGATTAGTTTGACGGTACTAAACTAGATAGTTATTTTATTTTTTTTTAATTGGTTAAATTAACCCAGAAAACTTTAGTGAAACCAACCCGCTGTATGGTTCAGTTTACTAAATATGTTGTTTGTAAAATAAGAGTTACTTCAACCTAAAGCACTCTGTTAAAACGATTAAAACAATTTGCCGTGCATTCCTTGTTGCATAGTGTGTACCGATCGCGGCAAAGGCGGTGTGGATCATGTGATGTTCTTAAATCTCGCCTCTGTTGACTTACATGAAGAGTATATAAGCTCAGGTAGTCCTTTGCTTTGGTGTGACACTACAAGTTGTTCGATACTAAAGAGACCTTAAATAGGTGGAAACAGCTGTCAATATTTGAAGTATTTTAAGTTGTTGGAACGCACTAAAAACATTATATCTAGCGAGTTGAAGGTTCAATTTTCTGGAATAATACCACTGGTAATATACTTGTAATGCGTCAAGGAACTGATTCCTTTTTTTTTTTTTTTTCTGTGTAGTATAATTTAATTTGACCAAAAAAAACATTATATTTAACACTGAAAAGGGGTTCAATTTACACCAGGTAAAATTTATTTTAATACTGTGTGAAAGTTAAATTTACACCATTTTAGTATTTGAATTTACACTGGACCAAGGAACCATATTTAACACCATTTTGGTTTGTATCGATATAGACCATGTATGGTGTTAATTTGGTGTTAAAATGGTCATGAAATTTTGAACAGTGTACATTAGCTTGTTATCATTTTAACTGGTCATTTATGCTTCATCATAGAAATCGTTCATTAGTATTTAAAAGAAAAGTCTTGGTTTAAGGCAAACAAAAAACTAAATAAAAGAATAATGACAGGGTTGAATGTATGCTCGACTTAACTCGACACTGATAGGAACTATAAACATTCAGGCAGCAGGGCGGTTGGCACGACTGCAGTCAACAGGTACAAGTGCTAGTGGCAGTGGTCGTCGTTTTCATTATCCCCCCAAGAAAAAACCAACTCAATCCGACTACGGTTTGTTAGCGCGACCTTCTTCCTTCTCCAAACGGCGTCCGCAAAAAATACTGAAACCCACTATCTATTTACTTGGGCAGGTTTCAAATGATTTTGACTTATACACAAATAAAGTGAATAGTGAATGATTTCATAGAAAAGATCATTATATTGTATTATGCATTTAAATATACAGTATAAATTAAGGATTATTACATCATTTGCTTTATTTATAAAGTATTGTAAAAATTAATACTAAAAGATTTAAGGTTTCTTTTTTATGGGCCGATCCATATTATTTACAATTTTTATTCATTTACATCAAAATTTTGTAAATTCAAAGAGTCTTTCACCTATATAGTTATTAGTTCTTAGTATTTTGTCTTGCCATAATTTTAGCTCGACATCATTTTAGCTTGTTCATATTTTAACTTGTCATCATTTTAGGGCAAAGTCATATTGGTTCTTATTATTTTAGCTTGCCCATTATTTTAACATCTCATAATATAAACTATAAAATAATGATTATTATGTTTTTGAGCTGAGTTTAAGCATATCATTCTTTCAACTTGCCATCATTTTATCTTGTCATTATTTTAGCGTTAAGTCATTTTGGTTTTTATTATTTTAGATTCCCATCATTTTACTATGTCATAATTTTAGCTTGCCCATCATTTTAATTTTTCATAATTTAAACTATAAAGTGATAGTTATCTTGTCATCGTTTTACCTTGTCCTTTTAGCTTATCGACATTTTACCTTGTCATAATTTTAGCATGTCATTGCTCATTCTTTTAGCTTTCCATTATTTTAGCTTATTTTCGCTTGTCATCATTTTTTTTGCTCTTTTACCATGTCATATCATAGTCATAGTTTTAGCATGTCATTCTTTCAGCTTGCCATCATTTTAGCTTGACATCAATTTAGCTTGTCATTATTTTAGCTTCTCATTATTTTATTTTGTCATCATTTTAGCTTGTTGTCATTTTAGCGTAAAGTTAATTTGGTTCTCCTTATTTTAGTTTGCTATCATTTAATTTTGTCATAATTTTACCTTGCCCATCATTTGAACTTTTTTAATTTAAACTATAAAATCTTATCATCATTTTAACTTGTCATTTTAGCTTCTCAACATTTTACCTTGTCATAATTTAAGTATGTCATTCTCTCAGCTTTCCATTATTTTAGCTCGAAATTATTTTAGCTTTTTATTATTTTATCTTGTTATGATTTTAGCTTGTCAGAATTTTAGCTAGTCATCATTTTAGCTTATCATTACTTCGGTATAATTTAAGCTTACCCAATAATTTAACTTCTTATAATTTAAACTATAATATAATGGTTATTTTGTTATCATTTTTCCTTGTCATCTTAGCTCACTATCATTTTTCTTGTTATAGTTTTAGCATGTCATTCTTTCGGCTTGCCATCATTTTAGCTTGACATCATTTTAGTTTGGCATCATTTTAGCTTGTCATTATTTTAGCTTGTTGTCATTTTACCGTAGTCATTTTGGTTCTAATTATTTTAGCTTGCCATCATTCTACTGTCATAATTTTAGCTTGCCCATCATTTTAAATTTTCATAATTTAAACTATAAAATGATATTTATATTATCATCATTTTACCTTGTCATTTCAGTTTACTAACATTTTACCTTGTCATAATTTTAGCATGTCATACTCTTAGCTTCTCATGATTTTATCTCGACATTATTAGTCATTATTTTAGCCTAATTTAGCGTTTTTAGCGTAAAGTCATTTTGGATCTTATTATTTTAGCTTGCAATCATTTTACTTAGTCATAATTTTAGCTTGCCCATCATTTTAATTTCTCAAAATTTAAACTATAAAATCATAGTTATCTTGTCATCATTTTACCATGTCTTTCTCTCAGCTTTCCATCATTTTAGATTGACATCATTTTAGCTTGTCATTATTTTAGCTTTTTATTATTTTAGCCTGTCATGATTTTAGCCTGTCATGATTTTAGCCTGTCATGATTTTAGCTTGTCATATAATTTAAATTGCCATAATTTTAGCATGTCATTCTTTAAGCTTATTATAGCTCGTCATCATCTTAGCTTGTCGTTATTTTAGCTTTTTATCATTTTAGCCTGTCATCATTTTTACTTAAATGTCATCATTTTGGCTTGACATTTAAGGTAGTATCTCTGTATTTCTGAAGAGGGAGACATTTTGTATAATGTTATTGGTGGAGATTTTCTTCATAACATCATAACTTTAGCTGGTATTCATGTTAGCTTTTTATCATTTTAGCTTGACATTTAAGTATTTGTTAGTAGTTATTTTGTCATCATTTTTCCTTGTTTTAGCTTACCATTATTTATTCTGCCATAGTTTTAGCATGTCATTCTCTCAGCTTCCCATCATTTTAGCTTGACATGATTTTACTTTTGTATAATTTTAGCTTACCCATCATTTTAACTTCTTATAATTTAAACTATAAAATGATGGTTATCTTGTCATTATTTTACCTAGTCATCTTTTAGATTGCCATCATTCTAGCTTGTCATCATTTTAGCTTTTCATCATTTTAGCTTATTTTAGCTTCCAATCATTTTTTTACATTTAAGTTAGTATCTATTGGATACTATCTAATTTATATTTTTTTTCTGAAGAGGGAGACATCTTGCATAAATCTTCCTCCTGATGATGTTAGTGGGGATTTAACCATATCATAACTTTAACTTTAAATTTTGTAGAAATGCAAGAGTATAAAGTGTATTTCCTTCTTTGATATAATTAAGTTCAGAGACTTATAATGAATTATTTAGTATGTATGAAGCGTCTGGGCAATAAAATTTGCAAGAATAATAGTTGTTAGTTCTTGGGGCGGCGATATTGTAGCAAGCTGAGTCTTCTATATAGCGAAAATTAATGTTCCCCAAAGTATAATTTGTGGAGACGAGCGCTGTCCCGGCCGGTGGTGTATTGCTTAGATGCTTCGCTGACTATAATATGCCGCTTAATTGTCTCGAAATGAGAAATTCGTCGGGAACTTATAATTGGATGCGCGCCACACTAAATGTCTTGAGAAAATCTTATACATATCTGAACCCCTCTTCTATCCTTCCTGTGCTACGACGAGGATGAATACACAACTTATAATAGATATTTAGAAATTTAATCTCACCCATTAATTTGTTTTTGTCCCTGCAAAGATTAATCTCGAAATCTTAAATTAATTAAGGAATTAAGCTGAGAAATTTACGCAATTTATCACACATTTTTTTGTATTTTTGGCCATAAGTAGATACATTTCGTACAAAAAAATACATACATTATCTTCTTTTTTTTTTTGCGAAATTTGCTTCATTAAATTGGCGGCTGTTTTTGCCGAGAAAAAAGTGGACGAAGTTTAAATGTTTCATACGTGAATTTTAAAGCGAAAATGTCTGCTGAATAAATAGTTAAAAACAAAAAGCAAACACAAACCCCGCACGCTTTTTATTCGCAAATATTAGAAGGCAATTTTCAAAAATGCTCGATACATGGCGTGTGTTTGTTTAATTCGTACAAATCGAATTCTATCCGATTTCGTTTTTTACTTTGTTTTAGGAGAGAGCTTTTATAATTAATTATTCGCTATTTACCATTTTACGAAAACAAATAAATAATTTCTGCAATCCGAAAAAAACATAAAAAATTATGAAATAAAACAGATTTTAAGATATAGTCAATTCCATATTATATGTAAAATTGACTATATCTCAAAAACCGTTCTACTTTTGCTGAATGTTCGAGATACAAATTTCTTTTGACGAGAATTATTAGTGGCTGCTTTTTCGCTATGAGAATAAGTCATTTTTGACTAATTCATTTTTAGAGAGTATATTTATGGGCCGTCCATAAATATCATAGCGCTGGAGGCGGAAAGGGTCAAGTCAGATCAAAGTTTACCACACCGAATTAGATTTTCCTCAAATTATTAAATTAAAATAAAATAGTTAAAATTCTACTATTTGAATTTGTACCAGCATTGTTTACTAATAAAATAGTTATTTTTTACTACTAGATAGTTAAAGTTTAACTAATTTAAGATGTAACCATCTTTGACTGTTTCCCAGAGTAAGAAGTAACTAATTTCTTTAATCCTTTTTAATTCTTGCGACTAACAACAAATTATTGTTAGAGTTAAATATATGTAGGGTCCAAAAAGTTTAGCTTAAAACAGAAAACAAAAAGGATATTTAACTTTAAAATATTATTAACAATATCCTTAGATAAATAAACCTAATTTTAATAAAAGTAGCACTGGCGCAACGGTTAGACATCCGCTTGACAAGCGATAGAACCGAGTTCAAACCCCCCGGCTGGGTCAAAACTTTTTTAAATTAAATCTACTAATTTGACTATTTCGTTCGGTAGAATTTGACTAATTATTAGTGACAATAATTCAAATATGACATAATTAGTCATTTTTGACTAATTCAAGAGTAGATGATATACAGGATCACAAAAAATCTTAGTTTTCAAGGTTTCGCAATAATTTATTACCAAGAAATTAATTGTTAATTTTGCAGGATTATTACAAAAAGAATCGGAAAATATGTTTAGAGAGCAGGAGAGTTCTATAATTCGTCAAATGCTCCTTCAGGGGTCTTTACAACGTCACATTCTATCAAAAAGGAGAGGAAGGGGGTCAATTTTGACCATTTTATCGTCACGAGATTTATGGACAGCACCCAATGTAAAAATGTATATCATTTAAATTTCACAGAGGGGCTTTTTAATGTGTAGAACAGTACAGTTTAACTTATCTCATAAATATTCTTTTTTTAAATACTTTTATTGTAGTTCTACCTCAATAAAGTATTTTCTTCAAAAGGAATGGTTTAAAATCAAAGTTTCGCATCTAAATAAATACAGAACATAGACTTAAACTGGATTTATAGTTCTAAACTCTCTTAAAATGAATTAGTCAAAAATAACTAATTATAAGTCATATTTGACTAATTCAGTCAAAAAAAAGCAGTCACTAATAATTGTCAAATTCTACTGAATGAAATAGTCAAATTAGTAGATTTAAATTTAAAAAAGTTTTGACCTAGCCGGGGATTGAACTCAGGTCTGTCGCTTGTCAAGCTCGTCAAGCTGTTGTCATAACCAATGTGGCTATCAGTCACGTTTATAAAAATCAATTTTATTTGTCAATAAATATTGTTTATAATATTTTGTTGAATATAATATTTGTGTTGCTGTTTTGAGCTAAACTTTTTGCATCTTTGTTTGTTTATATGCATTTAATTGAAATAATACTTTGTTGTTGGCCGCAAACGATTAAAGAAATAAGTTACTTTAAACTCTCAGAAATAGTCAAAGATGGTGACTAATCTTAAATTAGTCAAACTTTAATCATTTACGTAGTAAAAAATAACTATTTAAAAGTGAAAACGACTATTTTATTAGTAAAAAATGCTGGTACTAATTCAAATAGTAGAATTTTGACTATTTCATTTTAAGAGAGTACTTACTCCAGCAGACATTTAGGTTGGCAGCATTGCCTTACTTCTTACTCCTACTGCTACTCCTAATTTTTAGACTTTATGCACACGATATCTAACATCAATTATTCACTTTTTCTTTCAAACTAATTCAAATATACAAACAATACAGTTTCCCCTAATGAAACTCTAAACGCAAGAAAGGATAATAAATGATTTCTCTTGATTGCGGGACGTTTCACTTTTCAAATTTGTTATTAATGTTTAGGTGACGTTCGACGATGGCTCATTCACGCCAACCCAACGAAAACAAATCACCTACACAGATTCCTACTCTGCGACTTGCAGATGACTAATGAATCCGCTGTACACTTCATAACCCCTCTAATGCAGAAATAAAATATTCGCCATTATGCAAAACGTGCGCGATTCGTCACTCTTTTCTCCCCATGTGTTTGAATGCTAAGAACGGTTTTATGATACCTTTCTGTAAGTGTTTCTTGAAATCAGCATTCTCCACATTTCTATTAAAAGTAAAGTCGCAAATTTCAACACGCTCCTAGATAAAGATGAGAGTATTAAAATATAAAACACCAAATGGAGATAAATGAGAGCTTTTTTAAGATTGGGTGAGAATATATTAGGAAAAGAATGCAATCCTTAATAAAACGTAAACTTGGGTAGGCACGTCAGGTTTCTCAATTATTTTACGTCCGTTCAATCAGTGGGTCTTGGGGTATTGAAAGAGCTGAAATAACAAAAATCAAGGAACGAAATGGGAAAACAAAAGGAAATTGAAGAATAATCCTGCGAGACAAATGGATCCGAGATGACCAAATATTTTCTTTGCGGAGAAGATGCCGCCTGATCTTTCTGGTGGAAAACTCAGAGGCGAGCAGGCGATGGACAATGGACGTTCAAAGAGATGAAAGCTCCTAGAGAGCCTGCACGTTTCCATTAATGGACAGGAATTTTTACGATTTTCTTTCTTTCTCTCTCTCGGCTGCGACTTTTTTCTTATTAAATCCAGACAGCAATTTATGTGATAATCGTACTTCCAACAAAAAATTTTTGATTTTTAAATGTTTTCTACATTTTTTAAGTATTTTAGGATGAACAAAATATGCATTAGAATAGAAATAAATATGGAACATTTTGAATTAACCAGAAAATCCAAAGTAACTTAATAATTTAGAAGAAATATTGTTTGTTTGTGAATAATCGACGTCTAGACCGTATGAATTTTTTGTTGTTGTAGCTAAGATTAAAACGGTTGAAGTTTACCGTTGCATAAGAAAAGGGTATTTCTTATTTATCTGAAACGAGAGAATCCTGGTTGTTCGTCAAGATATCGAATTTATAGAGAGGACGTCGAGGAGGGTAGTACGTAAGAGATAATTAAAAAACACAATAGGTGGAGGACGATTGTGTTTGAGAAAGAAGGCAGGAAAAAATTATAGCGGGCGGGAGGAGAAAAAGAAAAACATTTACGCAGAGAGGGGCAGCGGCAAAGGATGACAAACGATTACATCAAGGCGGCGGCGAGAGAGGGGGGAAGCGGCGGTGACCAAAGATGGCCGGGGTCGGCAGAGTAGCGGTTATGATAAGGCGATGGTTTAATGACGAGGTGGTCGCCATGGTTACGGCGGGCACTGGGCAGGGCCGGTCAGCAGGTAGCAGGGGAGCGGCGGGAGGCGGCCATCACGCAATCTCAAGCGCCAGGCCTCGGCCGCCGCCGCCGCCGCGGCTGTCGATACGTTTCTTCTGCTGTTGCCGCCGCCGGCTGCAGCAGCCTAGTTGACCTGCACCCCCACCACCGACACCCTACCAGAAATACCGCCGCTAAGAAGATGATGAACCCGCACACGCGTCATTTGCGTTATCGCAAGATTTTTTTGTCTTCCACTTGAAAAAGAAGTGAAAAACGTTAATCTATATTGGCCGTCAAATTTTTCAATAATACTGCATGGTTCAGTACTCTCTTAAAATGAATTAGTCATAAATAACTAATTATAAGTCATATTTGACTAATTGTCATAGCGAAAAAGCAGTCACTAATAATTATTATCTACTGAATGAAATAGTCTTGATTGAAGCTTGTCAAGCTGTTGTCATAACCCATTCGGCTATCAGCCGCTCTTATAAAAATCAATTTTATTTGTCAAAAAATATTGTTCATAATATATTAAAGTTGAATACCTATATTATTTGTTTTGCTGTTTTGAGCTAAACTTTTTGCATCTCTATTTGTTTTTATCATTTAACCATGGAGCTTAGGTATATGCATTTAATTCAAATAATACTTTGTTGTTGGCCGCAAACGATTAAATAAATTAGTTAGGTACTTTTAACTCTCAGAAATAGTCAAAGATGGTGACTAATCTTAAATTATCCCACGATTATATGGCAAGCTGAAATGATACACAGTAAAAATATTATCCAGATTTTATGTTAATCCAGGTCCACATAAATTTATGGTTACAACCAACTGTAATCTGTAAATTAATTGAATAAGTAGTTTGTAATTTTGACAAACTTAATTGTAGACCCGATAACAAAAGTATTTGTTAAATGAAAAGAATTTTGATAAGAAATGTTTCATTATTAATCAATTTCCTAAACAAAAAAATTAACAGATCCCTACATAAATGAATACAAAAATAACATACACACAATTAAATAACACACCTTTCTGAAATCATCAAATTATAAAGAAATTTGATACCTACAATATAATGGGGTAGGTAGTTAAATTTTTTCTGACCTATACTCTTTATGGTTTTATTCAAGGCGTTTTGTAATATTAAACATTTCTGTGAAATCATAATTCCAATTGAGTTTACCGTTTTCGAGATATTTACAAAAAATATAAATGTTTATGACGTTACAAACCTCGCCATGTGACCAACATTCTAAGATTTCTATTGGTTGAAAATTACCCTGTTGTCAAGTTGTCTTGTTAATAATTTCATTCGGTTATGTCAGAAAATACCCGAAGAGGTTATGTACAAATTCTGTCACTGTCAGTTGAGTGAAAGAAGAAGAGGAGGTTAATGAAAATTCTGAAATTAATATTAATAAATCACTCATCTAATATCAATTACAAATAACATAACAATAACATTGATTTTCAATAATCTAAATTTAAAAAAACATAACCCGAAAAAAAAAAGTCAAAAAATCAATTCTTCTTCTTCTTCTCAACTAAAATTATAGATCAAGTGGTTTTAAAACTAAAATATTATAACGTGGCGCCATCTATCGTAAGAATCTTAAACTAAACACACTGGCAACCATAGAAAAAGCTGGCAACGTTGTCAATAGCCTACACTGAAAAAAAAATCATGTAAATTTCCGGTAATGGAGATTTGTTATTTTGATGCCTTGTTGATAACTGAAATATTCCATTTCATTAATATTTTACATGCAAAATGTAATAGCATAATTGACGTGTAACTCATTTATAGTTTTTATGTAAAATAACATTTTTAATGTAATATGTTTTTTATATGAAATGTATTTTTACATGATAACATTAACATGCCGATGCGTGGGCAGGCATGCGCAAATTCCCAGCCAGTAGGCTTCTTCTTCGGTTACATATGAAATGTAATTTTGCGATTTTTACTACACTCCGAATGTAAAAAAACATTTAAACCTGTAATATTAAGACTAATAAAGTATATTTACATTTGAAATAATGCAGTAAGAAGTTATAATTGTATTTTTCACATTAAGTTCGTTAAATTTACTTGTTGTATCAATAATTAATACATAACATTAGTAATTTTACAAACAAAAATTTTTATTTACTTGAAATATATAAAAATTAGACGAAAATAAAGGTAATTTTACAATTTGTCGTAAAAATGAGGAATTTATGTGGTAATAATCCTGTAACTTTACATTTAAATGTAATAATTTTTTTCAGTGTAGTGACCTAATTAGGAGATTTTTTTTTGTATATATCTCGAAAACGGTAAACTCAATTGAAATTCCGATTTCACAGAAATGTTTAAAATTACAAAACGTCTTGAATAAAACCATAAAAAGTATAGGTCAGAAAAAAATTGACTACCCCATTATCAGTACTACTACAAGAGTTACTAATGTATTTCGTAACTAACCCAATTCACTGTATCCCCTAATTTTGGTGGTGGCATCTGGACAGTTGTTACGAACACGTTACGAATTAGAATAAAGTAAGCAGAAACATAAATTGCAGACGCTGAAGTCAGTTGAACTTGTTGATGCGTATTGTCAATGTGCAATGTTTTGATTGACTGCCTGAAATCACGTGTACTTTTTTAATGAAATAATTTGTTAAACATTAACAAAATAATCTGTAGGGGAGCGGCGGGTATTGGCGTACATGCGGGTAATCCCGTTAATGACAAATTTTCGATTGCGTATACTATTTTGGAAAAGTTAAAGCATAAAGCGATGCCTACTTAGATATCTGGTAAATGGCTGCAAGAATTAAAAATCTACCTTATCAACAAAAACTTCCACACCAAAACAAAGTTTCTTGCATGGCGTCTTATAAGACCGCTGTGACTTTTTAATTACAACAAACAGTGATTGAATTGGTTTTTTAAAACAGTGCTGCCAGTATACGAACAATTAGTGTTTGTTGTTGATTTAAGTCTGAAATGTAAGTTGAAATATTGCAAATAACATCGTAATAAATTTTTTTAACCTACATAGTAGGTTCGGGTATTCCCGTACGCCATTATGATAGTCCTAAAGACTATATTTGCGGCTACTGTCCAGGTTTGCAGCACTGAATATTTACTATAGACCACATTTTTTATTTTGTTTTAATTTGTTTTATGCTATTATTTATGTTTGTATACCAAATATATTGAATTTGTTACCTTTTTTAATCTAGTTTATGCATGTACGGTAATACCCGCAATGTAGGGTAATGCCGAACATAAACCGTTTTTTGAAAAATACATTTTTGCATTTCTGGCTTAATATCAAGGTATTTGTTTCCACTGGATATCACTACAGTGAACCTTGGGCTACGCGCACAACAAATTTTGAAGCTATATCTTCCCAGGTGTATCTGTAATTAATTTTAATGCTTAGGTGTACGTCAATACCCGCCGTTCCCCTAATCTTTGAAATTATCAAAATGCTTACAAAATTGCATATTACATTTACAAAACTTTCGGTAAAATATTTTCCTTTGTTAAAATAATTACAAACTCTGTTTTTTACAAAAAGAGTGTAACAAGCTACAATAATGACCATATATTTTATATTGCTGAGAAGCTTTTTGATTTTGATCAAATTTATTCTTGAAGAAAATTGTCACCTAATGTGGTGAAAGAGCTTTTGTATTGTCAAAATTTTTTCAATTAAGTTCCCATTGATTGTAATAGACACAGTGATATTCGGGTAAATAGTGTGGCGGCGGTATTAAAACTGTTTGATCGGATATAGGAGCGGCTCCTTTTGAAGGGCGACGGTCCATCGCCGGGGGCGCATGCAGTTTAAACCGGCGAACTTTCCGAATGATATTTAATTAAAATCAATCCGACGACACATATTAAAATGATTGAGGCGGAAAAACGGGCCTTCCAACCGCGAAATGATGTTCCAGATGGAGCAAACACCCGAGCAGATGGGTCCGATCTCCCCCCCCTCGGCTCCGCTGAAACGCGATACGCCACTGAAAACGCTGCTCTTTGTTTGCTCGCGCCACTGTATCGCCCCGCAATTAAAACCTTTACTTTCCGTCGTCTACTACAACCCCTTCACTTCGCCGTATTGATGAAGTTTTCACGCAAGCAAATTCGGGAATTAAAAAAGTTAAACGGCATTATAAAAGTTTCTAATGATTCAATAACGATGAAAAAAGTCTTATCCACTGAACTAATATTGGAAGACTTGGAAAAATGTTTCATTATTATTATTATTCATTCTTAAGAAAGCAAAAACTATGGCAAGTTAAAATTACAAAAAGTTAAATATTTTAGCTTGCACTGTTTCAGATTTTTTAAGATAAGTTAAACATGAGCTTGTTAGTTTTATTTTGTAAAATTTTAACACATTTTTTGTGGAAAACTATGGTTTGTTATTATTTTAAGAAAGAAAATATTTTACTAAAAGTTTTGTAAAGGTAATATGCAATATTGTAAACATTTTGTTAATTTCAAAGGTTACAGAAAAAGTGCACAGTTAAAAATTTAAATTTAAAAATTTAAAAAATTTGTGTTAAAAATAATGCATAAAAAATGAAAAAATTTAAACTTCCTAGTTTTTATAACCTAAATGATATATGTTACTTGATACAAAAATTATAATAATTAAAATCTTAAAATTTTAAAAGATTTAACAAACATTAATGTGTTAAAAGGTCCTACACAAATAAGAATGTTAATTAACATTTAAATAACATTTAAATAATATTTTGTTGTACATTGTAGTATAATAATATAGTAGTTAATGTTACGAGAAAATTATGTTAATTTCAATATAATACATTAGTTTCAAAAACTCCTAAACAATTGAGTATTTTTTTATTCAATTCAACTTAAACATAAATGTTATTCTTCTAATTCGCTAATTTTCGCCTTCTTTCGATTAAAATCGGTACCCTGCAAGGCCCTTTGTCTTCTAACCGCGTTTAGTCGGTTGATGACAGTTAATTCGATTAGAGGTTCCTTCCGTGAGTTTACAAAATTTAAAGGTAAGTTTGCTACTTACATAACGTTTGTATCCCCAGAAATGTTTGAAGACCCTATGGCATGGATTTGTATTTTATTTTGGAATACAAAAAAATTACTGGACTGTGCAATTTTAGTGAATTACAATGCTTTATTGCTGACTGTTTTTTTAAATTATGTTGTAGTATAATAAATAATTATTATTACATATTTACATGTTTTATTTTTTGCTCAAAAAAAAACAATATTCTTATAGGTATTAATTTAAATATTTTATTAAAATAAATAAAAATAAACAATTAATAATGTAAAAATTAAGATATAATATTTGTGTAAAATCAATAGAAAGTTATATGTTAAACTAACACTTTTTTATGTAAAATATATATATAACTATAGTCCTTTGGAGGGGACTTTAAGCCCGCGGTCCGTTCCTACCCCTAACCCGCACAAGCCATTCAGTTGGCTTATGGGACTTCTTAAGAAGTAAGGGTGGAACTAAAAGAGCACTTTTGTATATAAACACTTTTTTGTGTAAAATAAATAGCATATTAACATAAGTAATAAAAATAAAAAAACTACAAAAATTGACTGGACTTTCTGGGACACAAGAAATACCTATGTTAAATATACATATAAATTTTTGACTGTGTGATTTCAAGCAGTCAATCAAAACATTTTCCACTGACAATACACCTCAACAAGTTCAACTGACTTCAGCGCCTGCAACTTCTGTTTCTGCTTACTTTATTCTAATTCGTAGAGTGTTCGTAACAAATGTCCAGTGTTTATAATATATTACCAAAAATATTTTATTATTGTTATTCGGATTCCTTATAAATTAGGTGATACAGTGAAGTGGGTTAAAGTTTAGAAATACATCAGTAAGTTTTGTAGTAGTACTGATAATTACACTGAAAGAAATTTATGTTTCATATATGGACTACCACATACATTGCTAAAACAAACATATAATATATTTACCTTAACCATTTTTATATTTAGTTTTAACATATTATGTTAAAACTAAATATAATATATGTTTGTTTTAGCAATGTATGTGGTAGTCCATATATGAACCACAAACATTGCTAAAACAAACATATATTTCTTTCAGTGTATATTGTTTTAAATTTCTTTGTAATTTGATGATTTTAGAATGTTCTGGTATTTTTATGTTCATTTACAAACTGATTAATAAAGCAACATTTCTTATCAAAATTCTGTATTAAAGTTCCCAATTTCCAACAAAAACTTTTATTACTGGGTATACAAAAAGGTTTGTAAAAATGAGGAAAATTACAAGAATTATGGTTGAATTATTGACATAGGATTTTGTTATTAAATCTACAAAATGTTTGTTATAATAACAAACTACTTATTCAATTAGTTAACAGATTTAAGTTAAGTAAACTTAACATAAAGTTATGTGGACCTGGATTAACATAAAATCTGGTTAATATTTGGTTAAAATCAACAAATATTTTTTACTGTGTGTGGAGACGGTAAATTCAACTTTATGAAGAAAAAAAATAGTAACTCAAAACTTTAAATTTAAAGGACCGTTAAAATCGTCGTTTCAGAGCTTCCGTACCTTCTTAATGACTGTTCTCATAAGCAAGTCAGGTCTTTTAAGCTTATAGTGTTGTATTTTCGCTGACGCAAAATACGGATTAGGAACAATGTTAGTGCCGTTACGGATAGGGCGCAGGGTAATAAAATAACGAATAAAGGGAAGATATAGAGAAATAAAATATGTATAAGATTAGTACGTGGAGAGGCCAGGCGACGCAAAGCAAGTCAAGATGGAATACATGATATACAGTTTGTATTAGGGTGTTTCGTTTAAAACAACCATTTTTTGTTTTTCACAAAAAATACAAAATATTGTTCAAAACATCAACAAGTTAGAGCCCTTAATTTTGATTTTAAGTAGGTACTTTTTGAAGTGAAACTTCTTTGGTGGTGTTCTAATATTTGACGAGAATGGAGAGTGAATTGGAAAAAATGTAACGTTTCGAGATTTCGTCACACGAGAGAGAAAAAAGATATAACGTAGAGAGAAGGAGAAAGAGAGCTTTTCGTAAAATAAACGATATTCTAGCGCAAAATTACTTTAAGAAATAAAAACTGTTACGAAATGGCTTATTTCTACCAAAAATAAATCAAATAAACAATAAACAACTATGAGTACGGTAGAGTAGCGAATATTCTACTGTTTTTTTTGTTTTATAATAATGCGGCTTATTTGTAATAACGCGGTGTAAAGCCGACAAAAGAAAGGCGTGGCCCGCTTAAAGCATGCCGCTCTTTAGGCGCGTGCCTAAAGCAAATTCGCTTCTGTTTTTATGGATATAAATTTATTTCAGATGATATTAATCAAAAAATATTTTTTACATAAATTTTATACTGTTATATGTCTTTTAAAATTATCCCTGCCTCACACAAACACACACACACACACACACACACACACACACACACACACACACAACTAAAATTTCTCACATTACCTAGTTTATAACAAGTTTTACTTCTACCACGTGTACGATTTTGCACATGATTTTTTTTAAATTTCTAAAAAAAAATAATCGTTTAATATTTAAAAGTTTGTGTTTTTTTGAGATTAATTTGCCTTAAATTCGATTCCATGACTGTTTTTATCTTTTAAACTGTGCACTTTAGCGATATAAATTTTTTTTGAAGAGAATTAAATTTTTTGGTAAGACAAGCCATTCTTTTAATATTTTTAAAAATATATTTAAAAATATATATGTAAAAAAAGTAAAAAAATTAATTTTAGAGCTGATATCATCAAGGTAAATCGAGTTAAAGAAAACTTCTTATAGGCTCTTTTAAAAAGCGTTAAATACTCTTTAAGTAAAAATAAACCACAATATGATTGAAAATACATGCTTTTTAAATGGAAAAAATTCAAAATGAAAAAGCAGTACTTAGAATCAAAATTAAGGGCTCCAACTTTAAGGGATTTTTTTTCTCGATCTTTTGAACATTAATTTGGAGTTTCGGTGAAATACAAACAATAGTCGTCTTAAATAAAACACTCCAGCTTGTATACAGGATGTTTAAAATTTTTATCAAAGAAATTTGTGAAAATATTAATGTCCCAATTGGGATATCCCACTCCAATATTGGAAATGTCTATAATTCGTGGGCAGCGATAAGCTAAAATGATGGCAATGACAAGCTAAAAATTCTGAATAATCTATTTACAAGGCAAATAAAATGATATAGATGCGGCTGCATCTGTCACATAGCTACAAAATTTGCCTCATGCACATTGTTTACCTTAATTTCGCGCTACGTCAAACATTCTTTTTTTGTGACGTGTGCGTTTTGATTTTTAATACGAGAACGAAGCAGTGACAGGATTACACGCTTTCAAAGGGCAGGTTTTAATCTGGAAACAACTGAACAAAACGAACCAAAAAAGCTTAAAATGTGGGGACGAGTTCTGTCTACCGGAAGATGATGATGACAAATTAAAAAAAGAGACAGTTAGTTTATTTAAATATAAGGGGTGTCCTGCTTTATGATTTCGAGTAAAAGTATTTTAAGGTTTGACTTAAAAAAGCGCTAATATAAAGTAGAGTAAAGTACAATGGGAAATATCTGCGACAGCAGAGAGAGGCATTATAAGTAATTCGGGTGCACTGTAGACTTTTAAAAGCTTGGCATCAAAACAATGCGAAAGGCATTCGCCTGCTTTTTTTCGTCTCTTTTATAGCGTTTCTCCGCTAAAAATAATATTAGCCAACGTTAAGACATAGAGATAATGCATTACAATTGTTTTTGTTTTGTGTCTCTTCGACTCTTAACGTATCCACTTGCTGCGCTAGTGAATTCTTTAAATCAATATTGGTTTACCTTAAAGCACTGTCTGTCATTTATGTGAATGACTTTTAGGATTTTAGTGTTTCTATTTGCATTTTTTTTTCGTTTTTTAAGATTGTCCTACATAATATTTTATTTTATTTACAATTAATTTTGTTGTATGGGTAAATATTTGTAATGTTAAAATGACTGGAAAAAATTATCTCGACTAATAATAAAAATAACTCGTATTTTTCATCACGAAATGGATGACCTCAACAACAGTGCATCTGTAAACTATTTTTTTATATGACATCATTTGGAAGAGGGCAAGACTTTGCCAGTGTATAGCAGTTTTGGCTATTTGGGTTAGGTACCTACACTCAGAAAATGTTTTAATAAATATAACAAAGTGGTACCTAACTAAACTGTTTAACAATATGCAACTAACGTTTACTAAGAACTTAAATTAAGATGACTGGAACTAAATTTAACTGGAAGCTGCAAATGTCAGATAGTGAATTGACTAGCAGTTATCGCGGTTTATAGGTTATATTTGTGTTTGTGTAGTGTTGTTTTTAAAAAAATATTGGAGATTTTTTTGAAAGTAACGATGATGAACAAATTGTTGACACGAGAAGAATTTCCGTTTTTTACGATATTTTAAGTTTATTCTTTTAAGTTTTCTTTGAATAGTGGCACTTGCCATTTTTGGATGAGATGTACCCACTTTATGTCTTGCGTTTTCAACCACTCTGTTTTCACTAACTTCAGGTTCTAAACCTTGGGTCGTCCACTTTTTGGTAAGTTAAAACATGGTATTTCTTTTTCGCATTTAGCTATTGTCAGATAGATTGTTGTTTTGGAGATATTTTCGCTTCGAAAAATATTTACAATTTCACGTTTCGATGGCCGTCCAACAAGGTTGTAGATATTTTTTCGAATTTCCAATTTATATAAGATGTTTTTGAGCAATTTCAAACTAATGTTTTTTGACATATCAAGGTTGCGTTGCTTGGTAAGTTGTATGGTGCTCATCTATGTGCTCATCATAAAGCTGGATTTCATGTGAGGCCTGTCATAGCAAAACCGACAATCTCCACTGATAGATTTGCAGCAAAGTATACAATCTCCAATTCCACCTTTAGAAATTAGTAATTTGTGTCACCTGATATCCTAACATTTGATGTTATAACGTATTTTAGAGATTTAATTTTGTGTTAAGAATTATAAAAAAAGTTATTTTGTTTATTTTGTGCTATTATACCATAATAAGACGTAAAGGTAAAGCAAGAAAAGGCTGATAATTTCAAAACATTGCAAGTAAAACATTACAGGGCAAAGTGGGAAGAAGATGATGAGTTGTTGTACCTACTATAAAAACTTTTTGCACGAGGCAACCTGGTCCCAGATTTAGAAGAAACTCCAGATTTATGTGGTCCAGTTCAGAATTTTCCCACATTGATTGTATAGTTAAATTTTATAACCATTAAAGGAAAAAATACAATTATTTTTTTGTTTATTTTTCTAAATCTCCTTAAACGTTTACAACCAAATGAGCAATCTCCAGCAATTCATATCAAAGTCAGCAATCTCCAATTTATAATTATAGATTTCACCTATACTATGCATCCCGGAGACCTTGTAGTTTGCTACTAGACTAACAACAACAATATTTCAATATAATATATAAAAAAAATTACAAATCTAGAATTTAAAATACCAAAATCAATTATCTCAATTTACTCAGTTTTAGTCTGACGGGAGATTGTTGACTTTGCTCTGACAGGCCTCATGTTATAAAATTCCAAAACTTAGAAGACAAAATATTTAAAACTTTTATTTTTGGACCACTCTAATGCATATGAACCCTATTTCAAACAGCATTTGACTGCATGGGTATTTCTAGATGTTGTAGAGTTGAAGAGGTGCTACGATAATTGTTGAAAAAGTTTAAAGAGAATATTAAAAAAACAATAAGGTATACTATTACTAACATTGTACACGTAAAATCAACCTTATTTACTAAATTTATATACATCGATTGTGTATTTCTCCTGGCCTGAATTCAACAAGGAGAAGGACAAAACCAACACAGTACACCCGAGGAGGATTGCATTATCTTTTTGGCGGTCCAGAGTTGAGCCGCATTTCCTGCCGAGACGTGTCCGGCATGAAACCACGGCCGCAATCAGCACCGAAAGGGGGCAGCCCCGACTGACGAGAGCCCCACACGAAACAGGGGGAGGTATCTCCAACAGACGTGACTGCAACTCCAAATGGAGACTTAAATGTATAACTCTACACTGGATAAAGCAATATGATATACCTGTGAGAGTGTGGAAGAGAATCTGGGAACTTTTGCACGTGGAATATGTTATGATATTGTTTTCAAACACGAATTATACAGTGTGGACAAAAGAAATAAACTTGTTAAGTGTAACTGTTTTGGAGATTTTAATACTTAAACCATTAAATTGTTACATTACAAAAATGTACCTGTGAATAATTTAATCTGAGAATATTTTTAACAATTAAATTCAGATGAATATTTGATGCGTCAATTAAAAATCATGATCAATTTAAATGAAATTAACTTTAACATTTATTTTGCGTTTTAGTCGATTTTAAATAAATGATTTATGTAAAATATTTATTAAATGTAATGTTAATTTGGATTAAATTTCCCATATTAATTTATTTTTCAAGTGTTTTCTAATAGCGTCCCCAGGGATAAAGATAGGGGATGTATTATTATAATAGGGTAAGTTGGTGTTTGTATATCGCATATGTATTTTTAAACTGGTATATATGAGTACACGCCTCCGGGAGATTTTACAGTGAAATGATCAAATTCAATTACATAGATTTGTGTATGTATGTATATATACCGGGTGAGTTTTTTAAATTAAAGAGTTACAAGGGGATATTTCGAAAACGGTTTAAATTTTTCTTGTGAAAGAGGTGGTAAACTAGAGAAATGGGGGGACATATTTAAACATATTTTTGACTCCTACCACCTTTCCCTAGTTTGAGGGGAATTCGAATCTACGAAAAAAATTAGGTTATGGTGCAAAAAAATGTTTTATTTACGCTTTAGCTTACGGATTTAAGATTTATTAGATTATAAGATACTAAAAAATATTTTTAATGTATTTATCAAGGGTACAAAATGTATTTAAAAAACGAGTGAGAAAGTGTTTGGATGTTGAAGAGGGACATTTTGAAGAATTTCTCATTATAATCATTGAGTAAAGTGTACTCAATGTTATAATGATACAGACGATAAATTAGTTAAAATTAAATTGTTAATATTTTTTAGTGTTAAAATTTAATTAATCATAATTCCGTAAGAAAAAGCGTAAATCAAAAATTTTGTTGTACACATACCTACCTTTTTTCGTACAACATCCATATTAAAAATTCCAAAGTTACTCCACGCCCCTCAAAATAGGGAAAGGGGGTAGATGTCAAAAATATGTTTAAATATGTCCCCCCACCTCTATTACTTGTAACACTTTAAAAAACTCACCGGGTATATTTATAATAACTATATCATGGGAGTGGTAATTGTAAATTTAGTTTAGCAAATATGAATTTGACCTCAGAATTGACAACTTTTTTTCGAGATATCTCGTTCAATCTGTGTTCTTTGTTTGACTGCTTTTGACTTATTTTGATATTCTGTTCGACTTTATTTACTTCTTTTGCCTTTTTTACCTCTTGTTCAAAATTCTTTTTAACTTTTAGGTTTTTCAACTTTTTGTATCTTTTAAAAAAAAAACAGGATTTATTTATTACAATATTCAAAAACAATACGATTATTTAATTTCGGATACCTAGGTAAAGAAAAAAATTCAAAATTTGGAGAGTAAGTTCGTCCGATCAAAAACAAAACAAAAGTTTTTTTTTATTCTAAAATTATTTTGATTACGATTTATGGTAGGGCAAATTTGCACAGTGGGATCCATTTTAAAAACGGTAGGACAAATTTTCCAAAATTTTCTTAATTTTCATAGTATTGAAAATTTTAAAATTTTCCAGCCTATGTCAATTGTATTTAAAATCTTTTTTCGCACATGTTATGGTTTTTCCTGGAAGTAAGAACAATTATGACAAGGTCATGAGCCCCACCCATTCTAACTTCTTATAAATACATTTTTTAAAATTAAGAAAAATTCGCACTGTGGTATAAATTTAAAAAAATGGTAGGACAAATTCACACAGTGACATAAATTTTAAATATGGTAGGACAAATTTTACAAAATTTTCAGTTTTTGTAATTGTCATATTAAAAATTTACAAACTTTCCAAAACTTGATTGCGATTGTCTTAGAATTTTACAACATTTCAGGTTCAGGGAATTTTTCTTAACTTCTTATAAATAAAGAATTTTAAAATGGTAAAACAAATTCGCACAGTTGCATGAATTTTAAAAAATAAAAAATATATAAATACATTTTTTTAATTAAGAAAAATTCCACTGTGGCATAAATTTAAAAAATGGTAGGACAAATTCACACAGTGACATAAATGAAAAAAATGCTAGGACAAATTCACATACATTTTAAATGTTAGGAGAAATTTCCAAAATTATCAAATTTTACAAAAATTTTAGTTTTTGAAATTTTCATAAGTATTACAAAATTTTCAAACTTTTCAAAACTTATTGTGATTGTCTTAGAATTTTACAACATTTCAGGTTCAGGGAATTTTTCGTAACTTCTTATAAATAAAACTTTTTAAAATGGTAAAACAAATTCGCAGAGTTGCATAAATTTTAAAAATTAAAAAAAATATAAATAATTTTTTTATTTTTTTATTAAGAAAAATTCGCACTGTTACATAAATTTAAAAATGGTAGGACAAATTCACACAGTGACATCAATTTTAAATATGGTAGGACAAACTTCCAAAATTATCAAATTTTGCAAAATTTTAAATTTTGAGTTAAAAAAAATCGCACAGTGGCATAAATTTTAAAAATTGTAAATTGGACAAATTCACATACTACATTAAAATATGGTAGGACAAATTTCAAAAAATTTCAAATTTTCCAAAAAAATTAATTTTCCAATACTTTCGACATTTTTAATCAAACCTTTATTAATTGTATTTAATATCATCATTCTTCGAACATTTTATACTTTTTTTCTGAAAGTAAGCACAATTTTGAGGTCATGGGACATCTGAATAAAACTTGATTACGATTGTCTTGGAACTTTACTATATAAAACACTTGTTTTCAAGAAATTAAAAAAAAATCTTCAGAATTTAAAAAACCTTCAGTACTTGAAGGTTACCATTTCTTTATCTGTCATTTTAGATACAAAAACAACATTTAGGATAAATTATGTTTTGGTTCTCATACCCAAATGCATCCATTTCCAATGGAGGTAAATCGCGGTGTTATCCATCAAGTACCTGAAGGTGTTGGGGATTCCCTGGACTAGGGAAATAACCCTGAGGTTGGCAACGCTGATGTCCCATTTCTTCAACTTGTCGTCATTTAAGATACAAAAAACATTTAGGATTAATAAATGTTATTTTGGTGTTCACAAAATTAGTATTCCATATGGTTCGTAGTACAAACTTCGTACACCAAAATGCATTCATTTCAAATGGTGGTAAATGGCGTGTGTTATCCGTCGAGTGAGAAAGCCGGGGGAGGATTATAAAGCTGTGCGGCATGCAGGAGAGTTCACCGCCGCTTATAAATATTAAGGCGAAGATGAATGCCGCCGAAACACCGCACGCTCTCCTAACGCAAGCTTAAACACAGCCAATTGATTCCGCCATACACACATATCACCTTGTATTTATTGCTCGGGAGCCAGAAAGAGCCCGAGAACAATCCAAATTTATTAACGGTCCTTCCTTATTAATAGGCACTCTGCTTAATACGCGGGCTTAACTGCCATACGTTGATCAATTATGCATTAGATGCGACTCTACTGTATGGCATTCTAGCATCTAAAATAAACAGTTTTACTACGATCTAGTATGTTTGACCTCAATCAAGATCTAAGCAAATACACACATGGAAAAAAGTTAGGGATATTAATAAATTATAAACTTATGCTAGATTTTTCTTCGAGCAAAGAAACCACCAATATTGTACATCAATGTATAATTCAATACACTAAAAAAATGAAATATATATATATATATATATATATATATATATATATATAGTGTATTGAATTATAAGTGATGTACAATATTGGTGGGTTCTTTGCTCGAAGAAAAATCTAGCATAAGTTTATAATTTATTAATATCCCTAACTTTTTTCCATGTGTGTACATTTGGGGCTGTTTTTAAATTTATGTCTATAGAAGTATACGAAGAGCAAGAAAACAGAACCTTATTTAAAATTTTGGTTTATAAAGCATTTTGGGTTTTGTTTTGGTATTGGGAAACATTATTTTATTTATGGACTTAATACAGAGATTTGCCTGGTCATTTTGAATGAGTTTTTAGCTCGTCTAAAGAGATAGCGAAAGGATATTGGTTCGGATGGCTTCTATATCCTTAAAATGATTTTTTTTTTTGCAAAGGTACAAGTCACACAGTGATAAATCAGGTAAATCAGTGGTTGGTGGTTAAAATTGATTAGTAGATATTTAATTCCATTTCCATGAAGTTTTACCAAATTTATAAGACAACTTAATTTTGTCTCTTTTCATATTTGCATCAATTCCATAAACATGCTGTTTTGAAAAAGTTCAGTTTACTTTGGAACGCACCTTGTACATCGTCCAAATACCAAAATTTATCATTTACACTGGCCAAAAAAATAAAGAGTAGCGAAAAACTGGAAAAGTAATTCAAACATGCTGAATCAGCACTAAAAAAAAATTTAACAAATTTATTCCTTTTAAAAATTTATAAAAATATATAGCTACAAATTCAATAAATTTTATTGAAATCAAATAAAAATGTTGTGCCTATCTACTATCTTACTATTAAGAGTAAGATAATAGAAACATTTTGTATCTCACAACAATACAGCAATACATATTTTGATAGTAAATTAAATTCAAAAGTTAGGTTAACGTTTATAGTCTATAAATAGATTAAGAACTACCAAATATTTATCATTTACACTGGCCAACAAAATAAAGGGTAACCAAAAACTTTTCTAGAGTAATTTAATCATGCTGAATCATAGCGAAAAAGCAGCCACTAATAATTCTCGTCAATAGCAATTTGTATCCCGAACATTTAGCAGTCAATTTCTATGTAAAATTGTCCCCTGAATCCATATAATATGGAATTGACGATATCTCAAAAACTGCTCTACTTTCATAATTTTGACGGTGTTTTCGGATTCAGGAGACAATTTTACATAAGAATTGGTTATTAAATGTTATCCCATGGTTAACCATGTTTTAAGTGAAAAAGCAGCAACTAATAACTAATCCATTTTAGAGTTCCATAAAAAACATTTTGTATCTCACTAACAATACAGCAATACATATTTTGATAGGAAATTAAATTCAAAAGTTAGGTCAAAGTTGAAACTTTTTGATTTTTTTTATAAAACTCGCAAAAAAGTTCTAATTTTTAAATGAGTATTAGTACATATTTTGTTAGAAATTAACTGATCTACAAAAAAGATTTCTTTAGTTTTTTCGATAAATGTAAGCGTGGGATAATAATAAGTTTTGTTTAATATTAATTATATCCCTTATGGGACTACTCTGCAAGTTACAAAATTTTAAAAAGACATTTTTTTAAACTTTGACCTTGCTTTACATTCATTTAATTCATTTGTTAGTGAGAAACAATTTTTTTCTGTCCAATGTGAAAATGGAAAATTGCTTAAATTAAGATCTATTTTTTATTTTAGAAGTCAAAAAAAGAATAGTAAATTTTTTCAATCACCCTATTTTTTTAGTTTAATTAAGATCCATAGCTAAATTACATCATTTAAATGATTATCGGTTAAAGTATTCAGTTAAAATAATAAATGCATTAATAATGGAATTTGTATGTTAGTTTTATTAAATGTGGGTCAAATCCAAATAAAATAAAAACATTAACCCAAATAACCATGTAAAGTATTTGCTGTTTAAATGCCTTGAACAAATCTTAGTGCGTTTAGTGAGATGTCAAGTTTGCTGCAATAACATTGCATTAAAATGTTTGAGTTACTAGTTGTTATTATTGTTATCATTACCATATACCTAAGGGTGGAGGATAAGAAGCATAGGGAAAAATATAAGGAATTCTATGAGCTACCAATGCCCAAAAAATATCCTTTAATAGGGAATTCTCATCTCATGCTAGGGACAAGTGAGTAAAACAAGCAAAAAAAAACTTTTTAATTTGTATATATTTTTTAGATCATCTAAAAGCATTTGACGGCATTTCAAAAAATACAGGAAACCCTTGTGTTTTTTACATCCCCAATAGATCCTATTTAACATCAATTCCTGAAGAATTAAGAATTATTTTAAACCATCCAAACTCAATGGATAAAAATTCGGCGTACAGATTTTTTAATGGACTTTTTGGAAACAGTCTTCTGATCACACCAGGTATTTGGTTAAATATTAAACAAATGTTTTATTAAATTTAAATTTTAGCTCATAAATGGAAAAAAAATCGTAAATTTCTATCCAGAGGGTTCAACCAAGAAATTTTAAACTCTTTCGTTTCGATGTTTTATGAGTTGAGTTGTAAGCTGAACTTCATTTTAAAAAATAAGGAATTTTATCAAAACGATATTTACCATTTATTTGAAAAGTACACCATGGATACATTTTGTGGTAAAAAATCACTCATTTTTATAGTTTAAAAAAATATTTTTGTAGAGGCCACCCTGGGTATAAAAACAAACTTATTGGACTCAAAGGAAAGTGACATTGTTCGTCTTATAACGAAGTAAAAGTTATTATATTTTTAAAATTGATTGATTTTAAACAATATTTTTAGTGGACAAAAACTAATGACAAATAGAGTTGGGAATTTATTGGAAATGAACGATTTTATATTTAATAGAACCAAAAATGGCAAAGAATTGTGCTACGCAGTAAAACATTTTTCTGATTATGTGCAAGAGGTAATGTTAGTTTTGGTATTATACCCAAATATCTTTACCAAAACATTTTTTAGATAATTAATAAAAAAAGAAAACTTATGGCTGAAAATAGTGACGATAACTGTTCCGAAGAAAAATCAATGAAGCTACCAGTATTGGACTTACTTCTTTCAGAAAAAACTTTCGATGATGAGTATATAAAAGAGGAAATGGGACTTTTTGCAGGAGCAGTAGGTGTTTTTGATTTTTTTTTAAATATGTTTTGTAAAGTTATATCTCTTAAGGCCACAGATACAACTGCTTACTCGATGGCCTTTACGTGCTGTCTGTTAGGAATGCATCCCGATATCCAAGAAAAAGTTTACAGTGAAGTTACACATCTAATTGGCAAAGATAATGAAATCGACTATCAAAACTTACATCTACTAAAATACACTGAAATGGTTATCAACGAGGCTATGAGGTTGATACCAGTGGTACCAATTATAGGAAGAAAAGCTAGCGATGATATAGATTTAGGTACAAAAGTTATACCGCAAGGTACGGATATATTTTTGTACTTTTTGGGGACGCATAGGGATAAAAGGATTTACCCAAATCCTAAGAAATTTGACCCTGATAGATTTTTGCCGGAAGAGGTGGCCAAAAGACCGCCATATTCGTTTCTACCTTTTTCTGGAGGCCCCAGAAACTGTATAGGTAAAAAACAATTGTTTTGCTAACTGGTTAACTTATAACTTTGTTTTAGGTTGGAAATACGCATTGATGGCAATGAAAACTACCATAGCCAATGTGGTAAGGAATTATCGCATTTCTTCAAAATATAAATCTATAGACGACATGAATTTTGAATCCAGTATAGTAATGAGTACAACACATAAATTAGACTGTCATTTTACACCAAGATAAAAAATTAAATAGCACGTAACAATTTTAGTTGTTTTATATTTTTTGTAAAAAAATTATCTTTGATACTCCCTGGCCCATATAGAATTTCTATGCAAAAAATCCATTGGAGCCTAAAAGGCAAAAAAACATATACAAACACAATTTCGCAAATATATATTTATGTCAGGATTTATATATAGTATATATATAAATATAAAATGAATTATTCAAAAATGAATAATTTAATAGATAGTAGTGGCTGCTTTTTCACTTGTTCCAAGGTTAACCATGGAATACCATGGTATCCCAAAATTTAACAGCCAATTATTATGTAAAATTGTCCCCTGAATCCAAAAATGTCGTCAAAAGTTAAAAAAGTAGGACAGTTTTTGAGATATAGTCAGTTTTCCATTTAATATAGAATTGACTGTATCTCAAAAACTTTTCCATTTTCACAATTTTTGAAGGTATTTTTGGATTCAGGGGACAATTTTACATAATAAAGATAAAGATAAAGATTTCTTCGGTTTCTATATGTCAGGGTGCATAACCTCTATCCATATATGATCTCCTACAGAAGCATGCTTGAGGAGTTCAATTTTGTCACACTCGAAAGAAGGCGGTCATTGCAGGCTGTACTTCTTGTATATTTTATTATCAACAACTTAAAGTATAAAAATCTTCAATTGATGAATTTTGTTAAACTATTGGTTCCAAAGATACATTTGCGCATGCAGGGAAGTAATATGTTTTATTTTGATCTAACAGACTGCTCCCCATTTAGAAATATGCTGGAGCAATGCAACTTATTATTGGAAGTATCCAACATTGACCTATTTATGGGAAATAATACCAAAGAAATTAGATTACACTTTCTCTCATTCTAGTCTTTTATTCTTAGTTTAGGCTACTTTTACATCTGTTTTTGTCTTGTTACTGTTTTTGTATTTAGATTTTAATTATATACATGTATTTATCTCTTACTTTTAATTACAATTTGTATTGTGTTTGTAAGTAGTATCAATAAATAAAATAAATAAAATAATAATTGGCTAATAAACTTTGGGATACCATTCCATGGTTAACCATGGTACAAGTGAAAAAGCAGCCACTAATAAAGTTATAACTAACTAATGACTAATTTAATAGAACTATATATAGTTCTATTAAATTAGTCATTTTTGATATATATATATACACCGCAACAAATATTCAACATTTTGTAAATTTTTGGAAATTAGGCAAGAGTTCCTAGTTTCTATAAATTTTAGGAAACGAAAATTAAATAAAAAACGTTTTAAAAAACTAGTAATTGGTGCCAGATGACTTACTGAAAATATCCTAGAGATTATGAAAAATTAAGAAAAATTCACAGATTCTAATAATTTTTGAAAATTGGACAACAACTTTAAATCTTGCTATATGACTTACTAAAGGTATCCTGAGGATTTTAAAATATAGAAAACAAAAAACAAAAATACTCACTAAAAAAAATTAAAAAAGCAAAAAAAAAGCATATATAAATTTGTCAACACCGCTAAATAGTGCAAGATGGTAAGGTATCCTAAATATTTTGAAAAATCACTGGTTATGGAATTCTTTGAAAATTTGGCAACAGCAATAAAATATTCAAAATTTTGTAAATTTTTGAAAATTTGGCAACGCCGCAAAAAATACCTACGTTCTGGAAATTTTAGGGAAAAAATTAAAAACAAAAAAATGTTTTAATAAACTAAAAAATTAAATATAATTTTGGCAACACCGCTGAAAAATTCACAAATTCTATAGAATGTTTGGAAATTGAACAACAACGTTAAATATGACTTACATAGAGAAATTATTCAGATCATGAAGATTTTTTAAAATTACCAATCACTGGGAATTTTAAAAAAATTGGCAATGTTGCAAAAAATTCATAGGTTCTCGGAATTTAAAAAAAAATTAAAAAAAGTATTTAAAAAATATTAAATAAATATACCTACTATCTCTATGCGAAAAATCACGTCGATCCGTGGCTCCGTTGCTGCCTGAAAGGCAAACAAACAAACAATAACACTTTTGCAAATATGCCAGGATATAAATAAATGAATTAAAAAAAAAAACATCGTTTTATATCATTAAGTTATTTTTGTCTGACAAAAAACGATTAAGTCGTCTAAATTTGTTATTTTATTGAATAATTATTAATTTTTATAATCAATTTTTTGTAGGTACTTTAATCATTTCTGTACATTGTTTTATAGTTTAGATATTTATTAATAGTTTTTAGAATTTGTTAGTTTTTAAAGTATATCTATTGCAAATGGTAATTACAAGGTTGTCTATGATTAAGTAATAAAGTTTATATTTGTGTTTACCATGTAAAAATTATTTAATTAAATAATTCTCTTTGATCAGTGATCACAACGCATAAAATTCCTTATCTACCCTTCAATTTTATGCGTTGTGATCACTGATCAAAGAATTATTATAGAACAATCTAAAATACAAAAATGCAAATTTTGTTCAACTCTTATGGAGAGCCCGGCTCTGTTGTGTAAATTGTACTTTTTAAATGACCCCACATAAAAAAGTCTAGGGGAGTCAAATATGGAGATCTGGCCGGTCAATCCAGAGGTCCTCTTCGTCCAATCCATTGCCCAAGAAACACTCGGTCAAAAAACTCTCCAACACCCAGTATGTAGTGTGGAAGTGCTCCATCTTGTTGGAACATTAAATGGTTTTCCAAGTAGCATCGTCTCAAAACTCCTCTTAGCAGCTTCATTCCTGACCATTTGGACGAGGTCCAAAGATCCCTCTTTTTGTATGCTACTGATCCTGTTTCACAGAACTTCCACACCAACTCCAAAACTAATTTTCTATTTACATGCCTATCCGGATGGTTTTCATTGAATTTTATTAAAAAAAGGGTGATCATATCAACTTTTTTCGCAATACTAATTCTGCTTCCTATCTCAAAACTCCTCTATTTCATTGAATTTTATTTAAAAAAATGGTGATTATATCAACTTTTTTCGCAATACTAATTCTGCTTCCTATCTCAAAACCCCTCTATTTCGTTGGATCACCCTGTATTGTAATAACCTACCACAACAATTATTGTAATAACAAAGGTCTGCAACTTAACCCTGGTATACGTTAATAAACCAAAAAACATTATTTTTTTAGAGGAAAAAGGTAAATAAAAATTATTTTATAACCATGATCATTAGCATCATCGTATAGTTAATTATTAAATCGATGTTATAAATGCAATGAAACATATTTAGAAATGTAAGTCGTCCAAAATTAGTCTACTGTGGAGTTCTAAGTGAAAATTGTTCAACATGAATTTGGAAATCATCACAGGGATGTATTTTTACATGCTCATCATGGCAATACTAATATATTTAGGGATGAGATGGGAAGTTCACAAAAATAAATACAAGAATTTTTACAGTCTACCATCACCAACACCAAATTTCCCAATATTTGGAAACATTATTCTATTTAAAAAACTAAAATACAGTAAGTACAGTAATATTAACAACATTGTTTATAGTATAATATTATTTTTAAGATATAGTTAAAATATTTGAATATGCAATGGAAAAAGTTGGCAGCCCTTGTTTATTGTACATGCCACACCGAGCTTACTTGACTTCTTCCCCAGAGGAATTTAAGATTATTTTAAATCATCCAGACGCTTTGGAAAAGGGGGCTTTTTATAAAGTTTTTAATAAGACTTTTGGGGAAACATTACTTTTGGAATCAGGTAAGAAAATATAGTAATTTACTTAATAATAATAATAATAATAATAATAATAATAACTTTAGTTCACCCATGGAAAACCAATAGGAAACTTTTGTCCAAAGGGTTTAATCAAAAAGTACTTAACAACTTTGTGGCAACATTTTACAATTGTAGCAACCGCCTAGTTAATAAATTAAAAAATAATGATGATAAGGATCTCGCCTATTTATTGCATAGATACACGTGGGACAATTTTACAGGTAATATTAAAACTATCACCGCCACAAGAAACTAATATTTTTTTAGAAAACTTTTTCGAGTGTAAAATGAACAGTTTGGATGACGAGACGAATGAGTTTGTCGATATGATTCTTAAGTAAGTTTTAAATATTAACAAAGATTTATTATAATTGAAATTTATTTTATGTTTTAGAGGACAAACCACTATGGGAAGCAGAATTGGAAACATAATAAAAATGAACGATTTTCTTTATAATTTTACAGAAGATGGAAAATATCTTGATAGGATAATGAAGAGAGCTTTCGCATTTATTCAAGGCGTAATAGGTTTATTGTATTTTAATTTATTTTTTTTAAATCAACAAATTTTAGGTAGTCTCCAAGAAAAGACTAGAGTGGTCTCAAGAAATTGGTACCTAACCTGTTATATCGTTCTTAAACATATTACAATATATTATTTCAGATGAAGAAGTTTTTAGCAAAGAGTTAAAAAGATTGCCTTTATTAAAATTGTTGATTTCTAAGGAAGAAATCCCTGATAAATATATTAGGGAAGAAATGGTTTTGTTTGCAGCTGCTGTAAGTATATAATAACATTTTTTTTTAAATTAACATTTTACGTTTAGGCAACTGACACTACAGCTTACTCCATTGCTTACACATGCATTTTACTAGCATTGCATCCCGATATACAGGTAAGTAATAAAATTTATAAATGTAAAATAAACATTTGATATTTAAGGAAAAAGTATATAAAGAAGTTATAAATATAGTGGGCAAAGACAGGGAGATCGACTTTACAGATTTGCCTTTACTAAAATACACAGAAATGGCGATAAATGAAGCCCTTAGATTGCTTCCAGTTATACCTATGATTGGTAGAAAATCAACTGCTGATATAGATTTAGGCAAGCACAAAAAAATATTTAAAAAATCTTCTAAACCCAAAATTTTAGGCACAAGAGTCATCCCCGCCAACACAGACATCATATGCTTCATTTATGGTACCCATAGAAACAAAAAATACTGGCGAGACCCAAAAAAATATAATCCCGATAGATTTTTGCCTGAAGAGGTCGCCAAAAGGCCTCAATGCGCTTTTATACCGTTCTCAGGTGGACCAAGAAACTGCATAGGTAGGCAACATTGTTTTTTCTATATGAAGCCAGACATCCTGATGTAATTTATATTTTAGGTTGGAAGTACGCTATGATAGCAATGCAAACAACCATTTCGAATATTGTTAGACATTTCCATATAACTACGAACTATAAGTCTATTGATGATATGGATTTTGAGTCAAGTATTGCTATGAGCCCCACGCATCCCCTAGACTGTCATTTTAAAATAAGAAAATAATTATTTATTTATTGAGATACTTTTGTATATTAAATTGAACAGGTTTTATAAATAAAGCAGCCCTTATTCTTGCTAAAAGATCTTCCTCATTTAGAATAGGTGTCGTATAGACTAAACCCAAAGGGAAAAATCCTAGTGGGTTTAAATCTGCTGAACGCGCAGGCCAGGCTGCGGGACCTCTTTCAATCCAACGGTTAGGATAGTGGTGCACGTTTAAACCAAATTGTGGAGGCGCCCCGTCATTTTGAAACCACATGGGCGTAAATCATCAGAAATTATTACCATTCTCCCAAAGTTAGGTTCCAATAAATTGCGACCCAAAAACGATTGGCAAATATATGCCTAATCGAAATGGTGAATCTGCAGGATTTAAAGCTTGCACTTGTTTTAAATGGTACGCTGTAGAACTACTTTTTCAAATTTTATCGTACGTGTTGTTTTTGTATGACGAGAACCACCAGAACGCTTTAGTTTGCCACTTTTTCTAAGGCGACGGTAGAGCTAAGCAAAGTTTTCATAAGGTTGCTGGCGTCTTGGATATTTAAATAATTTTTTTTTATCCGAAATTGGCAGTAAGAAAGTCAACAATCAGCAGTAAAGTAAAAAAAATCGGCAGTAAAGTAGAACTGCAGATTTAATACGAGTATTGTATGCAACCAATTATACATTTTAAGATGTGTCTACTGCTCCTCAGCAGCAACTAACTAATATTTAAAAAAAAGCTCTGTTGCGGAGGTCGATTGGACCCTTTCATAAAATGTTGTTTAATAAAAATAATAAGTTAATTTTATTAATTAAATTAAAAAATTGCCGCGACGGGCAAATATATCATATCCGTCGCTAGAACAGTATACGTACACACTTCCTACATTCAAATGACATTTGATTTGATCATAAATATTAATTATAAATATTATTAAATGAGATTTCGGATAAAATGTAATATGCACATTGGCATTAAAGTCATTTTAAAAAAAATACGACTAAGAAATAGCCTTATGATGGCCAAGAATTGAGGTTAGATATCAGTCAAAGTAAATAATCCTTTTAAAAAATCCTTTGTTAAGACCCAAACATTATTTGCAAAAACTTGGCATGGCGCAGTTGTAAGCAGATATTTTTAAACATTAAATCAAAAACTTTGTAAGCTATATTTATTCGTGTATCGGAAAAGGTATGATTACATGTCTTGTGTACGTGCAGGGAACAATAATCGAATCCGAATTTATAAGCGTGAAAGTTTTCCAATTTAATCCCGGTTGCCCATCAATTTGTGATTGCATCAATTCATTCGTAATGTTATTCAAAAATGAAATGCCATCGTCGATAATAGTCACGAATCATGCATATTTTACCCTTAATTGATTTCGTTAACATCTGGCCCATGAATTTCATGTTTTCATCAAATCCATGTTCTAATTTTCCATTTCCAATAATTTCCGATGATGGGTTTCCCCCGGAAAATGCCAATTTGCATTCCACTTTAATCTTTTTAAACGTATCTTTATCGAGGATCTCGTAATAAGGATTCAACCAGTCAGTTACAATAGGAACTAGACAGTAAAAACAGTAACTGGCCAGAGACATCCTTGTCTGGTTTTTCTATACGTTGCTCGACTAGTTACTAGTTAGATATAAGGGTCAACTAGATATCATTCTACTTAATAAATTTAATTAAAGGATTAAATATTTTTATGGCTGAATATGTAACTTTTTATAAAATGTGGGATTGCAAAAAGCAGGAATTGTTTTCCTGCAGACGCGGCCACTCCCCTGCCATAAAAAAAACCTTTGCTTTATTGATATTCCATCTGTAACATGGCAGTCGTTCTAATATCGGAAAATAAAACGGTTTTATAGAAGTTTTGAATTTAAATGTCGCCGAACTTTCACAAAGTTATTATTTCCAAGATTGAAAAACTTTGACAGTTTCCGGAATTTTTAGAACACATTCGCGAAAGTAACTTTTACTGCGCGTTATAATATGAATTGATGTGGCAACTTTTTGAATGATTTGTATTTGGGGTTTTTAATCCCTACTTTTCATAACATGTATGATAAAGTGCATGGCGCAGTCGAGCATATTTATTATACAGGGTGTCAATACAAAAACCTACACGGAGAAAAAAACAGTAACCAGCAGCAGAACAGTATTCCAGTAAATATTCTATAGAATATACAGTGTGTCCACGAATGGACTTAACTATACTTTTAAAAATATTTATTTTAAATTTCGAGGAAAGTCATTTTTCAAAAGTTCTTGTGATATAAATACGATTCGCGTTGAGAAACATCCATTTTGTTGTACAGGGTGAGCAAAAATACAAATTTTCAAAATTAAAATTTTTTAAATATTTTTTTTTGAATTGCTAATATAAAGAGTTGGTAAGGAGAAATCAAAAATTCAAATGAAGTTTTTTCGTAAGAGTTTTTGATACACGGTATAAGAATTCGCGATTAAAAAATTGCAAAATGATTTTTGTAGCCACTGTTATACTCTTCCTCGTTATTAACTTAAGTTTAAAATAATAAAAATTAAAATGTTTTTAACCCTGTAATAAAAACTTCAATTGTTCGAAGATCGGTAGGTAAAACTTTATACTACAATTTTATTTATTTACACAAAATAACATATTAACACTTTTGGCTTTGCCCATTGGGCTTACATAATTGTGTATGAATAAAAAAATATATATAAATATAAATGCATTCCAAATTTAAATAATTTATCTTTTATATTTTAGAAGATATTAATAAAAAAATGATTTTTTAACACCTCGTATTTCGTCTAAAACTCGGAACACCCTGTATAATGTTTCCATGACACTAAGTGACCTTTTATATACACATTGAAAAGTTGTGGCTTTATGGCGTTTTAGTCACGGGCTGAAGTTAGCAACAGGTTTTTAGTCACAGGCTGAAGTTAGCTTTAAGCTAGTTGTCAAATGTCATACAATCGTTAAAATAAAAAGCCCTTCTTGTAATAGTTATTTATGTATTAAGGGCATAATAAGGTTTTTATGGTCCGAGGCGCTATTTCAAGCCCGAGCGCGTTAGCGCGAGGGCTAGAAAAGCGTCGTAGGACCATAAAAACCAGTTATGCCAGCAATGCATACAAAACTTTATGCACGATTAATATATTATTATTTTTAATATATTATTGTTTTTAAAGACGTTTAAGTCAAAGAATTTTTGATATAATTGTCATATTATAATGTCAACTGACATCAGTCAGTTTTAAAGTTTAAAGATGAATGAAATTGAGGAAGCAGCTGAAAAGGCGAAAAATTTCGGCCTGCTGCCGGAAAAATCAAAATCTTTATACGAAAAAACTTACTTCGAATATATCAAATGGTGTAACATTGTTGTTTTTTAATTTTTGACGTATCATTATAGCCCGCTGGGTCATAATAACGCCCGCGGGCTATAAAAAGACGTTTACGTCAAAGAATTTTTGTTATAATTGTCATATTATAATGTCATCGTGCATAAAATAATATTAAATGTGAAAATTATGTTATTATCGCAATACAAAAATACAAAAGCATTAATTAGTTTCTCAACTACCATATTTGAAAAGTTTATATGAACATTGTACTGACCTTTTAATTTCGACGAAAGTAAACTGGATAGGTATAACTTAAATTCGAGCTCGGACTCCAACGTAAATTGCTCATAAAACATTTTCTTTACTTTCACAGAGAAAAACTCTTGTTAATCGATTTTCAAAGAAAATATTTCGATTTATAACCTTTATAACACAGAAAAATTTGACATTTGACGGTACCTAATACAGATTCCCCTATTGTTTTATAGATGGCGCTCTGTACAAATAGTTGATTTAAATCATTTTAAGATAATAATAAGTATTTGTCGTAGAAAAAGTATAGTAGGTATGCGACTCGTTTATTAACTTTTCTAAAATGTCTAAAATGGCGTTTATCAAACTTAATACATAATATACTATTATTATTATTATTTTTCGATCAAACTTGACGTTTTTTAAATATTGACAATCATTTCATTTATAAAGTGCCCCATACAAACATTCATTTTGTCCATGTCAATATACCGGCCAATATGGTCCCATTAGGTGAACGGATTTAATAATGTATGACATTTTTTATTATTCCATTTATCCCCTATTAAATTGATCTATAAAACAGCCAAATTGGACAATAAAGCTATACCCACATTTTGATTTACTCAATAAAGAATTTTCATCTATCCAACTAATATGTAATCTTTATTTTGCATTTGTCAGAAGTAAACTCGAATATTGTAGCATTGTTTGGAATCCATATAAATAAATGCTTATGTTGGAAAAGGTACAAAGAAAATTTTTAAAATTTATTTTTTATAAAAAACATAACGTTTATCCTGAAAGAAATTATAATTATGATATGTTATTAGATGAATTTAACTTCTGCTCTTTAAAAAACGTAGACAAATAATTGATTTTCAATTTTTGTACAAAATAGTCAATTCACATTTAGACTGCCCTCGCCTGTTACAACAAATAAATTTTAATTTGCCTCGAATAAATACAAGGACAAAAAACACATTTTATACACAAACACCAAACTCATTTCATAACTTTTACTCGCCAATTAATAGACTGCAATAGTTTTAATAATTCAGTTTTCGAATCAGTCGATATATTTTATTTAACATATAAACAGTTCTCAAGACAAATCTCGAGTTTACTTCTAAATTAACAGCTAAGTTTTATCATTGTATTTTATTAACCTTATACCTATTATAACTTATAATTTATTTGTATGCTATGCTTGTCTTGCTATTAATTTTATTATATATTTTATATATATTATATATTACTTACTATCCTGTAATTGGGCAGTGCCTGCTGGAGTTTTATAAATAAATAAATAAATAATTTCGTGAATTTATGACATTTAGGTATGGCTTTTTCTTAATACTTCTCATTGTTTTACATTCTTATATATTTAGTAACAAATTTCCATAAAATCCTAGCGACTGCGCCACGCGAAGCCGAAATTAATAAAACCTTAATTAAACAAGCTCAGCGATTAATTTTTATGCAACATAAAGAGCGCTCGCTGGGCCAGAGCCGGCACAATATCGTCCTGCAGGTTAGCGGGGGAGGTGCGGGGGCGGAGGAAGGCGGAAAGACCAGGGCACACCGAGATAAATAACGGAACATAACTAGAGTAGATTAATCAATGGTCACCTCGGCGTAATTTCTGGCATGGTCGGCGTGCAGAGCGGTAAACAAGCTGCAGGCGAGAGGGAGCAGCTGGGGGGGGGAAGGGGGAGACTTATATTGCCGCTATTAATTTGAAGGCGAGGGTTTTGCTCAACACTCATACACACACGGGTTCTGTGCGCTATTGCGAGCTTTTCTGATTTTCCACAGCCCAAACGAATTTCCACAACGGTAAACACGAAATTTATTGTGTTGCGGCGATAAATTTTGAGATGATTGCGTTTCTATCATTGGTTACTAAGTTGCGTGTTTTTTATAGTGCTTTATAATATTTTTTTACCTACGATCTCATATAAAGGGTTAAACTGACCAATGCAAAAAATCTAGGGATAATTTTTTTTCAGATTCGTCTAAATTATATTTTTGGGACGCCACTGATTATAAATTGATCAAAATCATAATTTAAATATTTTACATAGATTTTTTTACGCGCCATAATTTGGTGTAATTTTTGTAATATTTTTTAGTTTCCAGATAAAAAAAATTTTAAATTAAGAAAAAATATTTTTTAACCTAAGTAATTTGCGATAAATTTTACATTGATTATAAAATAATTATAATTATAGCTGTGATGCAAATAAACAACTTCGCTGCGGCGCGCCGCACAGTGGTTTAAGAGGTAAATTTAAGCGGAAAATTTTTTTTTTTTTTTTTCAAACACGTGTTTTTTATGTTTTTAAATGTGCTAAATTTTCTTCTGATATAATTTTTATTCAAAAATATTTGGTATTGATGAAGGGCAAATGTATCAAAAATATATTATTATATCAACATTTTGTATTTCACCATTTTTTAACCACCTTTTAGCCTTTATCATAATGGTTGACAATAGAAAAAACTTACTATTTTTATTATGCGTTAAATACTCTTTTATGTTTCAAAAATGAGATTCCCATTCAAAAATTGTACTACCCTTTGAAGCATATTGCTGTTTTTTAATTTCTGAGCACCCTGTACATTTAATTAAAAGTTAATGTTTTTGAATCTTATTTTTTTAAACAAGCAGAAGTTTTTATGAAGAATAAGTACTACTAAGTCTTGTTTTTATGAAGAATGAGTACTACTAAGTCTTGTCTCTTATTTTGGTATATATATATATATATATATTTTTTTTTTTTTTTAATTTCTGAGCACCCTGTACATAGGTATAATTTATTTTTTTAGTTTTTATGAAGAATGTTTTTTTTTTGTAATATAATAAAAATGTTTTTTCTATTGTCAACCCGTTTGTGGACACACTGTATAACATACAAAGTATATTAAAAAACAATATTATGTAAACAAAGTAAAAAAATAATACCATTCTTAAATACAATAATTCTCTCTTACAGGCGCATAAATGAATAAATTTTTATAAAGTAGAACTAGAGGTTCATATTTTCGAATTGTTTACACTAATTTTCACAATTATATTTTTTCAAATTTTTTAACATGAAAAAGCCAAGATTCGGAAAGCGAAAGACAATTCTTTCATGTATTTGTTATAACGCAACGCATGCGCAGTAACTTTTACTTCGCACTTCGAAATCTTAGGAAACAATCTGTCAAGAACAATAAAAAGGCATCGACATGGAACTCGAAATGCGTTTTTAAAGTGTTTTAAACATTCGCGTCGGGAAAAATATTTGTTAATTTATTTTAATAACAATTTCCAGAATGCTGTTTCTTGTAAAAAGTTATATAATAAACGATATTTTTGAAATTTAATGATAAATGATAAATTGAGACAGTAAAATGTAAATATTAAACGTTTAACTCCCCTAAGAATAACGACTAGATATAACTGTCTTAAAAATGTCAAATACTAGTAAAGTCGAACTTCATGAGAATCTGAAAAATCCTTATAAGAATAAGGAGTACCTACCGTATAAGGATTTATGTTCCTTATAAGGGACCTTATAAAAACCTTATAAGATCATTATTCTTATAAGTTTTTTATAAGGTTGCTTATAAGGTTTGACTTTACTAGGGTAGATATAACTCTCCTAAGAATGTCGAGTTAAGCTGAATATAGCTATCTTAAGAATACCTCCTTAACCTAGACGTAACTGTCTGAATAGTGTCCAATTTAGAAACCGTGTCTGCTAATTAAATGGCCTTGACTGATTCAAAATCAAGTCATAACAAAATTGAGATTTGTTATTTATTTTAGTTTATCCTTGTATGGCGCAGTCGTAGGTATTTTTACATTTAACGTGTTTTAGCTAAAATACACAAAAAGTAGAATAAACAAACAACGAGTATTTTCGCAGTAGATAATTGTATGAAATAAAACTTTTATTTTCATTATGACCCATTAAAATTTAAATTGGCCGTCGCTGCTCGATCCATCCATTTTTTCCATTTAAAAGTTGCGCCCGACATTTGAAGTAATTCAAATGATTGTAGTCTGCGAGTTTTGCGCGGAGGCCCGATAAATCTAATTAGCGCGATAAAGGGAAAGGAGGGGGCAAAATCCAGTTATTCCCTGCAATAAAAACAAATCCCAAGTTCGAACAAAGAAGAAATAAAAAAAGGAAAGTCCATTTAATAGGAAAGTTTGATAATATGCCTCCGGTCATCTCGGTCCGCTTTCGGACGATGGACGTGCCCCGTTTTTAATACCCGGCACGTCCGCTCTGTTATATATGGCGCTCGCATCTGCACCCCCATATATCTCATACATACTGAATTCTACCCGATACCATTCAAGGGTGGAACTGTAATTATTACTTTTGTTCCACAGATTCTCCAATAGTAACCAACTTTCTTTTTGACTTTGTTCTGATGAAACTTTGTATTCTATGGTACGCCGTTTTAACATTTATTAAATATTTTTTTGACTTCAAATTTTATTGGTTTAAAATTTTCCCAACTAAAAATTTTAGGTTTACATTTATAAATTTAAAATATTTTCAACTATCATGTACTAACAGTTCACTTAGAAGTGTATTAAACAATATTATTTCCAATCAATTTGTACAAAAATTTTTAACTATCAAATTCTAATAGAAATAAGAGGTGTGTTCAGAAAATATCGGGAATTTTCGTTTTTTTGAAACAAATATTTATTTATTCGTCTACATTAATGTTGTCGCCTTTAAAATAGTCCCCAATGGATATTATGCACATGTGCCAGCTCTTCTTCCAATACTCGAAAAACTTCTTAAACTCGATCTTTGGGATAGCCTTTAGTTCTTTCAGCGATGCGCTTTTAATGTCATCTATGCTTGCAAAACGACGGCCCTTTAAGGTTCTCTTTATTTTTCGGAATAGGAAAAAGTCAGACAGAAGCATGTCTGGCGAATATGGAGGCTGAGGCATCATTACAGTATTGTTTTTGGCCAAAAATGTTGTTAAAATTTAACAAAATTTGCTGCCACGCGTTTCATACCCAAAACATTCGAAAAAATTTTATGGGATGAGCCAATCGATATAACAACCTCATCAGCGACTTCTCTGATGGTTTATAACCATTTCTTCCACTTTTTCCATGTTTTTATCGGTTGTTAATGTGCTTGTGCGTTCGGGGCGTTCGTCATCTTCAACGTCTTCACGGCCATCTTGTAAACTCTTATACCACTTGTAAACTCTTGTTTTACTTATAGCAGACTCACTATAGGCCTGTGTTATCATTTCACAGAATTTATTTAATTTTTTAAGCAAAATTGGATACAAATTCTTTTAACGAAGGAAAAATCGCCGAGCTCATAAATCACGTCTAACCTTAGCGGCTGCCACAGAAAAAAGTAAACAATGAAAACAGCTAAAGTTTTTATCATACTTCAGGGGCATGTATACTAACATAATAAAGAAAATTTTATGACAACCGGACCCTGCGAACCCGCGAAATTTAACAATTCCCGTTATTTTCTGAACACACCTCGTAATTTCTCAAGTATAATTTATTTGGGCATAATTTTGTAAATCCGTAAATTTTTTATAAAATTATTTAGATTAAATTAGTAAAGTTAAATTTTTTAGTATTTAAAAATAGTGTCAAGAGTCTTGACTCAAGACGTTTAAAATAAAAACACATGTCAAACATTTTTTACCAAAATAGTTTCAAAATTTTGTTTTCATATTTTATTCTACAAAATTATTGGTTTAAATTTTTGAAGAGTCTTTTAAAAGATAGTCAATAAATCTTTAATACAAAAATTCTCACATTACATTTAAATGTTAGTTTTAAATTGTAAAGTGGTAATTTTTGGATTCGACTAGGTATCATTAAAATGAGAAATTTAAACCAAAAACATATTTACATTTAAATCTAAGTCGATAATTTTTAATTCACAACGTGTAAACGCTGCTTTAGCTGATTGCATACACTGCAGACGTCTCGCTTTGTACGTTTCACCGACTATGGACTATTCTTAAAATTGACCACTAGAAAGAGGCCGTCTGCTAAAGCTACATTTACACATTTAAGGTTTTCCGGGTATGAGTTTTAGTGTTTCGATCGTGGTAGAACTGTGTCCTATCCTACAGCATTAGATTAGATTTAAAATCCCTTGCCAACTACTTGCAACCAAAATTCATATGGGTATAAATTCCATTTTTAGGCGATTTTTTATTATTTTGCAACGTTATAGTGTATATGAATGAATAAAAATTTCGCCAATAACAGTCGCAACGGACAACCTTAAATGTAAAGTTATAAATTTTGTGTTCAAAATGTATCAATTTAAAATTGTTTTGATTTAAATGACTCAAATTTAAACCGAAAATTTTGTAAAATCTTTAAGCTTTACAGTTGTATTTTATATTTAAAAACATATTTAACTTTAAATTGTTTAAAAAAAACTTTCTGTATTCTGTTCAAACATCAAGGCCAAACTTTAATCTTCCAACTATTATCCAATAACGGCGTGTCATAGTATTCACATCTACCATAAATAAAAAATAAAACCAAAGAATACATGATAAGTCAATTATTATTTACAATACAAATATATATACATATAATATCACATCATACAATTATTTAAAAACCAGATGACCAGCTTCCATTCCAAATAAAACCTTCTTAGCACCTCTAAGCCTAAAACTGTTAGACTGACTTTTCAGCTGCTTCAACCAAGTATTGTATTTTTCATCAGCATTAAAAGCTTCAATTTTTCTTCTGGATAATGGTGATGAACATCTACTTAAAGTAGATGTGGGTTCATTTTCGACTTCAGTGGTGAGGTAGTATTCCATATTGATTGTATGTAGTTGGACGGATGGGTTGAGAATGATTTTATGTGAGATGGGATTCGTATTTAAATGACAAAAAAATACCTGTTGGTATACAAAATATAATTAATTATACCTATGGAGCGTGGTTGTTATTGTACGTAAGGGATTATTTACCTATGATTTGTTTGCTTATATGAGGTAAAAATATCAAATACATCAATAACAAATAATATAATAATCAAAAATGTTTAAATAAAAACCAATTTAAATGGCGCAGTTGCTAGGATTTTATACATTAAAGATATTAAAAATATTAGATAAATATTTTTGTATTTCTGACATTTGATTTTCCATTTTAAAGCATGCGAATGCAAATTATATTGAGAATTTGAAATATGGTTGTATTGGATTGTTTTTTATCTTTCTTGACCAGAAGCATTCGCCCGTAGCCTTTTCGCTAGCCGTGGAGAATATTGACGAGTGTTCTCGGGTCCACGGGGGCAGCATTTTGCGGCGCCGGCCGTCCCCCGTTCCTCCCGGAATTTATATGATGTTCGGCCGGCATTGGTCCGTTCACGGCATCCAATAACCGCCACAGAGCGCTGCTGCTGTGCTGCCTGTCAAACTGAAAAGAAACCGCACACAAACGATAAAACATGACATTCCGAAATGGACAGCCGGAATCCATAACTCACTCTCACCCCCGCGCCGCCTACAACGTCATGCACCCTTTATAAGGGTCGAGTATCGGAAAATTCGATCAAAAAAGTTTTTGCGCGGAATTACACTATTTCATCCCAGTTGAAGATCGTATTGCAAGAATGTTTAATTACATAATCATTAGGGTGTTTCATTTAAAACGAAAATTATTTTTTTCTTGCTGACACATGAAAATTTTGTTTTTTAGGTTGAAAAAAAAATTTCCTGAAAATTTGAGCCCTTAATTTTGATTCTAAGTACTTCCTTCTTAATTTTGTAGTTTTTCCATATAAAAAGCATGTATTTTTAATCATTTTTACTTTAAATTTCTATATCTGACACATGAAAATTTTGTTTTTTAGGTTGAAAAAAAAATTCCCTGAAAATTTGAGCCCTTAATTTTGATTCTAAGTACTTCCTTTTTAATTTTGTAGTTTTTCCATATAAAAAGCATGTATTTTTAATCATTTTTACTTTAAATTTCTATATTTTGGCCGGGTTTTGAATTATAATTTTTGTCACCATAATTCCTGCATAGTATTCACGGTTTTTGAAATGCCCTTTATCAATTTTGTTTTTGATTTATTTACGTTGATTGTAGTAGCTCCAAAAGTTGTTTTTTAACTTTTTCTCACATATTTTTGAGAAAATCGAGCGGTTTTACCGAAAAAGTTCAAAGAAAAAAGTTGTAGGAAATTTAATTTTTGACAAAAGTGGTTCTTACGTTCATATCACTAAAGTGCTTTGTTTAAGAGATATAAGCAATTCAATAACCAAAAACAAAGAAAAAATAGGTTTTATTGAAATTTATGTATATGTAATTTGATTCAACAACAGTTGTTACTATATATCAATTGATTCCTTAAATTTAACACAATTAACATGCAATAAATCGACAATCTTTCGTCTTCTTCCTTCTCACTTTAAATTTTTTTTTACTGACTGTCTTGCTTATCGCGCCCTCTGGTTAGATACTTTGATTGCTTTATTTACCGTTTTGTTTGACCTTCAAAAAGCTTTTTAATTTTTTCCATGTTAATTGTGTTAAATTTAAGTAATCAATTAATATATAGTTGTTGAATCAAATTACATATACATAAATTTCAATAAAATCTATTTTTTCTTTGTTTTTGGTTATTAAATTGCTTATATCTCTTAAACAAAGCACTTTAGTGATATGAACGTGAGAATCTTTTTTGTCAAAAATTAATTTTCTACAACTTTTTTATTTGAACTTTTTCGGTAAAACCAATCATTCGCTCGATTTTCTCAAAAATATGTGAAAAAAGGTAAAAAAACGACTTTTGGAGCTACTACAATCAACGTAAATAAATCAAAAACAAAATTGATGCCTTTTAAAAACCGTGAATATTGATGCAGGAAATTATGGTGATAAAAATTATAATTCAAAACCCGGCCAAAATGTAGAAATTTAAAGTAAAACTGATTAAAAATGCATGCCTTTTATATGGAAAAACTACAAAATTAAAAATTAAGTACTTAGAATCAAAATTAAGGGCTCAAATTTTCAGGGAATTTTTTTTTCAACCTAAAAAACAAAATTTTCATGTGTCAGCAAGAAAAAAAAAATTTGGTTTTAAATGAAACACCCTAATAATCATCCTACCATCTGTTCTGCTAAAAAGATTTATTTATGTGTAAGATAACGTATCTAATTGTCGTGTTACTCTGGATTTTTTACAAATCAAAATATTTTTTCTACTCCCACCTTTTAAATACCCATCAAATTCTTATCATTAGACACTCCAGGAAAACCTTAAATTTTGTAGAATAAAATATTTGATATCTGTTCTGCTAAAAAGATTTATTTATGTGTAAGATAACGTATCTAATTGTCGTGTTACTCTGGATTTTTTCCAAATCAAAATATTCTTTCTACTCCCAGGACAACCTTAAATGTAAAGTTAAAAATGTATCAATTAAAAATTGTTTTGGTTTGAATGTGAAGAGTGACCAAGATCACCACTTTAAAATTTGACACAAATTTAAACCGAAAATTTTGTAGAATAAAATAAAAATCAATATTTTTAAGCTTTATTTAACTTTAAATTGTTTTCTGTTCAAACATCAAGGCTAAACTTTCAATTATTTTCCAATAAATGCTAAAACGGCGTGCCATAGTATTCACATCTACCATAAAAGAAAAATAAAAGAGTACATGATAAGTCAATTATTATTTACAATACAAATATATATACCTATAATAACACATCATACAATTATTTAAAAACCAGATGACCAGCTTCCATTCCAAATAAAACCTTCTTAGCACCTCTAAGCCTAAAACTGTTAGACTGACTTTTCAGCTGCTTCAACCAAGTATTGTATTTTTCATCAGCATTAAAAGCTTCAATTTTTCTTCTGGATAATGGTGATGAACATCTACTTAAAGTAGATGTGGATTCATGCTCGACTTCAGTGGTGAGGTAGTATTCCATATTGATTGTATGTAGTTGGATGGATGGGTTGAGAATAATTTTATTTGAGATGGGATACGTATTTAAATGACAAAAAGTTACCTGTTGTGTATACAAAAATATAATTAATTATACCTATGGAGCGTGGTTGTTATTATACGTAAGGGATTATTTACCTATGATTTGTTTACTTATATGAGGTAAAAATATAAAAAATATTTAAATAAAAACCAATTTATGGCGCAGTTGCTAGGATTTTATAAATTTAACATAAAAGCAATATTTTAAAATATTAAATAATGATTGTTTGTATTTCTGACATTTGATTCCCGTTTTTAAAACATGCGAATGCAAACACCTTTTAAATACACATTGACACACAAATAGAAAAGTACTAAACAGTTTTTTGACACCAATATTTGAAAAGTTTGTACTGGCCTTTTAATTTCGCAGTAGTTGTGCAGCAACTGATAAAGCGTTGCAAAATTTGCGTACAGTGCCCATAAAACATATTCTTCTCTTTTACTGTGAAAAACTGCTTTTATATTATATATATATATTGTTAATCTATTTTCAAGACATAAATTTTGATTTACACCAAAATTTGAGATTTTAACGCCAGATTAGAATTTCTAACGGGAATTCCAATAAATACAACCGTCATTTTTTGTACCTTTAACATTTCCCGTGTTAGAATTGTTAATACTTTTTAATTATATATTATATATTAAAAAAATCAAAAGATAAAATATGTTCTTAACATAATCATATTTTGAAGTTATTTTAATATTTTAAAGTATCAATAATTGTTAATAATAACGGGAAATAATAATGGTAAAAATTATGTCAAAAATTTTTATTGCGAGTGTTACTTTATTTTCGTATAGATGTCGCTTTTTGCAAATATTTAATTTAAATAATTTTTTAGATAATATTCAGTATTTGTCTTAAAAAAAAGTATAGTACTAATGCAACTCGTTTTTCGTTACTAAAATGGCATTTATAAAACATGATACATAACAAGGGCATTAATAAGGGGGTAATTACCCCCCCAAGATAGAAGTCCTAAGAAAAAAAATTACTACAAATATAATTTATGAATGCAAGTCGACCTCTAAAAATAGTTTTTAAAGTGTGGAATAATAAAAGCCCTATTTTATTACTATTACACTAGATGGTGGTAAGCTAGATAGTGAATTTAATTAGTTAAATAATGATAAGGTTTTGGATAGTTTTGCAAAAATGAAAAAAAGTCATTATAATTTTATAATTTGAATTTTATATTTAAAAGGATTAGGTGCTTAAAAAAGACTATAAGTTTATGTTTATGAGATATTTAGTTTTGGTACCTAATAATCCTTTTCCCCAATATACAAAAGCAAATAAACAATAAGGAGCTTGGCAAAATTATTTTCCTTATAGAAAAAATATTGACGCCCTTCATACATAATATATAAATTATGTATCAAGTTTGATGAACGCCATTTTAGTCACGAAAAACGAGTTGCACTACTTTATAGTATACTATTAGTATAGTATAGTATACTATTTTGTACATCTATTTATATAACGCGTTGGTAAGTAATTTACTAACCAACGCGTTATCTGATTGGTAACTACATTTAATGCAAATTGTGGTTATACCACAGTTTGCATTTATTTGGAAAAAGGACTTTTTCGTTTAAGTTCTTCCCTTGCTTTCTTCGAACCACTTCATAAAAGTTGTATAAGTTTTTTCACAGCGATGTTTTGACTTATTTGGTATTATAGACGAACGTCCTACAATTGTTCAATGTCTCTATTATCTTCGCTTTCAGAATCACTCATATATAGTTTATTCAGTAAAAAAAATTTCAACATCTTGTGTTAAAACTTGAAATTAATAAATACAATACAAACGTATCATAACAACTAATTTAAACCATTGTTTGCTTAAGACATTTTTAAAGATCTCCAATTTTGTAAGAATTGAATTAATCTTCTTGTTACAAAATTTGATTACAATACGTTAAATTTTACCTATAATTATTGATAAATAATAATTTTCAATTATAATCCCACTAAACAGGTACTAAATAGTGACAGTAACATAACAATATTTTATTACCTTCATCAAAAAGAAAAAAAATGATATGGCAAGTGGAAAAACAAACATGGCAATTACAATATATTTTGTCCTTTATTATTAAAAAATATTGCATAAATATATAAAAAAGAGAGATCATCCAAGAACTAAAACAACTCCCATGAGTAGGTATCAGTTGTGGCGCAAAATAAAAAATAAACTCGATGGGCAACGAACGTTTTTTGATATTTATGGGCCAATTAAAAGATTTAAATTCGGGATTTTTTTGTCGTAATAAATTTTTAATTTCAGCATCGGACCTTTCGAGGACGGCCAGGGTGAGTTTTTAATTACACGCCTGGCTTAATGCACAACAAAATCGTTTAATTAGGCAAACTTTACCAATGCCAACCCAAAAAAAGAAAATCCCAAAATCCGTTCATTCATATTTTAGCTATCAGGGTGTCCAGACAATGCCACACAATTGTAAAGTAGATGTACAATTGTATTATAAGTGGATAATATTTGTATTGTACATAGGAAAAATAACAAAAAATAATATTAACTCCAGTATTGATAAAAAAACAAACTAAAGGAACTAAAACACTTAAAATTATGGATTGTTTGATTATGGCGCAGTCGCTAGGATTTCACATGTTTTAGCTCAAAATATATATATAAATAAAAAAAATATGGTTATTATGTTATATTGGTGTAAGATCTAACTGTCTATAATTTTAGCTGGATTGAACTAAGTACTAAGAATGTCCAGTTAAGCTAGCGTTAAGAATGTTGAGTATTACAAGTGTTTTACCTGTTAGACATTTAATCATAGTTGGCGTGACAGGATACGGCGACTTGACGTCGACAGCCGGGAGCATATTGACAGTTAACACGCAATCTATTCCATAACCACCACCCCACATTATTATATGTGTATAGATGGCTATGTAGTTATGTTGTAGGTGATTATGCGCCACGCGCCAATAACCAACTATAAAAGCCATCGCTTAAATTATTTACGAACGCCGTCGAGTCATTGTTTTGTTCTAATAATATAGTAAGTAATTTGGGTATTACAAAAAATATAAATTAAACTTTTAGTGCCCAAATAAATAATGAATCTGTTGGAATCAATATTAACTGGCCACTTTGTTTCGGCAAAGTAATGCCTTGTATCTGCATAACAATAATCCCCGTGAAACGAGGGGATCGGCAGGATTCCCTCCCCTGCTTCAGCAAAGGGACGTCATTTGACCTTCTGTCACTTTATATGACCTGTCACGCGCAAAATTGATATAATGCTTAATTCATGTCATTTGCTTTATGCCCGGGCATTTCGGTCCTCACGGTACGCTTGCTTATGTTTATGTATAAAGCATAAGAGCCGCCATTATCTATGCATAATTGACTATTAAACCCTGTTGGGGAAGCTGTCTCCAGTTATGTAATTTAATTCCTAAATTTCGCAAATGATACAGAAAATTGGTTTATTAAAGCGATCCCGGACGTGAATTTATTAAGCAAATCTGTTTTAATTTTCGTCAAAGTTTTGTTTTGATTTTATTCTTAAAAATACTACGTTAAATACTGTCGACTTATAACTGCCTATACGCTAAAGAAGCATCGCTAGTAGCGCCACCACGTGGCCATCATCGTTACCAGAATTCAGCTTTTAATAAGCAGCTGTCAAACGTTACAAACTAGTGTTTTGAGAATAAAGCCGGAAAATATTGAAAATATCGGAAAAAAATGATTGTTATTTAATAAGTTTTATTTATGTTATTTTTACCTATTTTAATTAACCTTAAGTTTCAATACTTTAAAGGATTCTGAGGAACGCAATTTTTACGAAAATTACTTAGTATTTATTTTATAAAGGAAAATTTAACGGTAATTTTAACGTCAGAATTTTTACTGAATAGTAAATGTTACTCATAAGTCATAATTTTACCATATTAAGACTACTTTATAACCGTAAATTCGCCTGGTATTTTTTAACGTTATTAGTGGTAATAAATACTATTTATATTGACTAAACAAGGAAAAATAAGCTTAAAGTGAAAAATAAAACTTCAAGGGAAATTTTTTTCAGGTCTCCATAATGAGGTTTTTAAGATGATATATCTAAACATTTATATAACATTTTTTCAGAAAAATTTTTCTAAAATATAATAAGGAAAGTTTTAGTTATTAAAAAATGATTAAAACTAAATGATTTTTAAAAGATTTTATAAAATTTTGTAGGTTTTAAGAATTTTTACCCTAGCAATAATTTTTCTTAAAACCGTAAAATATTTAGAGGGATATAACTTTTAAGATGTATCGTGCCTATTTTTATCAATAAAATAATGTGAGTTTGAGTTTTAATGTAAAATATTATTAGTTTTGACAATTTAAGTTATATTTTTTAATTTTACTCTAGGGTGGCCTCTATTACTTTGTAAGTCCCTTTTTGTAAAATATAAATTGAAAGAACAAAAAAATTAAGAATTTCAATGTTTTTGAAAGAGAGAGCAAACAGTTAGTAATTATAGCGTTATTTTTACGTAAATTTGTGGTATTTATATGGTTTTTACTATGTTATTATCTTAGTAGATCAAAAAGGTTATTATGTAGGTAAAATAATGAAATAAGCTTTTCCCCAAATTTGGTAATTCTTCGTATCTATACCGTTATTAAACCGTTTTGGTTAACCGTAAAAAATACTTTATTATAGTAAATTATAGTTATTTAAACTTACTGCAATGATATTATAAACAGTGTCTTAAGAATGTTGATTTGAGGTATATGTCTCCAACTAAACGACATTTTTTAAAGGAAACAAACATTTTAAGCGGTTCTTTAGACATTTTTCAAGATTTAAACCAAAACTTAAATCTTAGCCTTAAACATAACATATTCAAAACCGTGGAGCATGGGGTGCTACTTTTATTATATTAACTGCATTTATCCGGTGCCTGTTTCAAATTAACCCCGTGTCAACTCATCCATCTGTCATAGAGGATTTCGGTCGGCGCACCCTCTTTTATTGCTATTACTTACGCCAGTTTTACTGCTGGTGCATATCTCTGCCACGTACTCCGCCGTATAGTAAGTAGTATAAATCAGCAAGATCAAATTTTCAGATTGTGCCCGATTGGATAATATGCTCGCTCGTTTATCGGATTTCGGTCTGAATTAATTTCCTATAAATACGGCGTAAATCATGTTTTAGTCTATTGCCTGGATTATGCTTCATTTGATGTACAACTGTGGGTGGAATAATTGGACATATTTTTATGGATTTTTAAGCCCTTTTTGAGATTTTGTTATACATTCAGTGAGATTTAATTCAGAGGACGTTACATTCTAAAATTAGATATAAAAATTAGATTTTGAGTTTGTAGTTTAGTTAAATATTTTAACAAAGGAAAATATTTTACCGAAAGTTTTGTAAAGTTAATTTGCAATTTTGTAAAATATCACAGCTAAACGCTCGGACACGTAAACATAATTTTTGATCGCAGATTCCAAATCCGTGCTCGGTTTAGCTGTATCAGGTCTAAAAAAGTTTTTCCTATTGGAAATCTGATCCGGGGACTCACTGTATACTGGTATATGATAATTTGTAAAATAATATAATTCACCTCTTGTGCCAACAGATTTATGCTTTTTATTTCATTTAACATAATATCCTTAATTATACTCAATAAAAAAAAATCAGCAGTGTTTCCAATATCTTTGAATTTTGACCTGATACATGCAGATAAACCAAGCACGGATTTGTAAATCTACGACCAAAAATTAAGTTTACGTGTCCGAGCGTTTAGCTGTGATATTTTCACCTCACTACAGTGTTATAATATACTAGGGATTGTACTATTAACAATGATTTGGAAAAATTAAAAACAAAATTACTGATATAAGGAAATTAGAAGAACTCGCAAAAAATTTAGAAGAAGGTTTAAATTGTGTAGTAATTTAGGTGGATGACTATTTGAATAGGTTTTTAGTTGGATACAATTTAATTGTGGGTACACAGTAAAAAAAATTGCTCGTGTAAATTTTTTAGTGTAGGGGTAAAAATATTAGAGTTACACTATAAAATACACTAGGTAGGATTTAGTGCTTATTAACTTTATTAAACACATTTAAAGAATATGAACATTATTCATTGGTACATTCACACTATTTATTATTAAAATAAATCAAAAGGGTAGAAAAACTTAATGCGAGTGTTAATAACCCCTTAATGTGTTAAATAGTGACAAAATGTACACTACAGTGCATGCCAATTTCTTTGTCTGTTTTGATGTTACTAAGAGCTCTTTTTTCTTTACAGTACTAGTTCACATTGTATCACAATTAAAGTTAAATTACACCAATACTGGCAAAATACACTGAAAAAACTGGTAATAACCGAAATGCGTTTTAAAATTTTTGGTTGGTACCTATCTACCTATGCAGTGCATATCCGGAGATACCGCGTAGTGGAAGTGTGGCATTTTTGTTCAGTTAGATTTTAATTACGGTGAATCCATAAGGGAAAATTCTTATTTTTTGGTAGGTATTATACTTCCTTTTTCTTTAAGCCTTAATACTCAATAAATACCAATATGTTAAAAGCATGTCCATACCCGACCTATATTATATATCAATAATTTACGGCAGTAGGTCGGGTTCTTGTAACATTAATAATATAAATACATTCACACTTGATTTACTTTTTATTTTTAAGCGTAATGGTTATTATATTAACCTACACCTATATTTTTATTAATATTATGGAAAATTTATACACGTGTGGTAAATCCCCGACATACAGCCGCCTGACGCCTCTCTACCAATGGAATCATCCATTTTTTATAACAGAAAAATGGATTACTGATGAATTCTCAAGATAATTCATTGCTTACAAGTTGACAGCCAGTAAAACATTGCATTGATCTAAAACTTTTACGTTTTGAGAAACCATTTTGCCAGCCATACGACTCAAACATAAAATTATATTTTAAAAGGCACCGATTTTCATAGATTTTTGTTCCAAATAAATGTTTCTCTTTATTTACCTTTTCGTGTTAATTTACACTAGAAGTTTGCTCTAAAAGAGTAAAAGTACCTTTTTAAAATTAGAACTTTTCCAAAGTAGTGTTAATTTACACTGAACAAAAGTGGGATTTAACTCAGGGTGTAGAAGTACACGATTTTAGGTAAATTAACACTTTTTAATACAGTGTAAAATTACTTTATCCTCAGTGCTATAGTGTTAAATCATACTTGTTTACTTGGGGAAAATTACACTACTAATTAACTCTAATTGTAGTGTTATAAAACAACACAATTTAGTGTGGACCTGTGTGAACTCTAATTAGTGTTGCTTAGAGTTGATTTTTTTACTGTGTATGTTATTTTTGTGTTCATTTATGTAGGTATGTTTTAATTTTTTTGTTCAGGGCATTGATTAATAATTCTTTTCATATAAGTTCAAAATTGTGGTTGATTAATGGGACCTGGATTTTTACTGTGTTCCTTATTTATATAAATTATTTATCTTTTTTTTATATTTTTAATCTTACCGAACTTATTTATTATTAAACGTTTTTTATTCAAAGGTCATTCTATTTCTCTATCTCTCTATCTTTATCTCTATCTCTACCTGTTTATGTAGTGGTCATTTTAAATTTATTTGTATTAGAAATTTTGTCTATTTAATTTTCTTTTGGGGATCCAATTTTCCACTTTGATAGTAAATGGTTGTCGACGAAACATCCAGTTGATTGTATCCGATTTATTGATCGTTTTCAATATTTATTTGGGAATTTAACGAGAGTAGCGTCTTTAATTAGTTCCAGATATAGATTACTTTTCGTCGTGATTGTAATCTGGCAATAGACGCGAGGGATGGTGGCGGCACGAGGGGGCGGTTTATTCGACAGGATATTTTCTTCCAAGTGACAGCCGATATTGGCGGTGCTCGGGTAAGTGTTGCACATTGCTGCGCCGATATATTTTATAAGCGATGTTCAGAGCTGGCGGAGACAACCGCCATAAATTAGCCCGATATCTAATAAAGTCGCGCGGATTTATCGCTCCGATGCCTGGATAAATCCCTGATCCTCCGACCTTCCCCCCTCACTTGATGCAAATGCCTTTATTTCCCTCATCACAGTCATACTCATACACATGCAGTGTCCCCGGATTGACTTTGAGATAGTTGTAAAAAATATTATTGTAAAAAATTATTTGTTGCAGCTTGCTTGACATAAAATGAATTTCCAGTGTGCTTTGCAAAGACGTAGGAAAGCAGATCTTAGCTTGTGCAAATCCGTACAACCTAAATTTCGTCACACTTTGGAATCCAACGACGAAGAAATTCGATTGGACTTTTGTCTGTGGATTGGAGAGAAGTGTATCACGGAAATAAATTTTGAAAACAACAGTATTTTTTGGCCAACCGAGTTTTACCAATAAAGAAGTTGTTTCTTCACAAAATTGTAGGTACTGGTCAGATGAAAATCCAAATTAAAAAGAAAAACTCTAGAATTCACTATTTGGTGTGCCGTTTCATACGATGAGATAATTGGACCTAATTTTTTGAGAAATTGCAAAATTAATTAGTTATAAAGTTAATAAAATAAATTTGGCTAGGAGATAAAAAATTGCGAAAAATCACCTCTTCGAATTTCCAAAATTTTCTAAAAAAACCCTCTCTCGGTCAAAAAGAACAATGGCGCACGTGTTGGTTTTGACGGATTAACCTTAAATTTTGCAAGAATTTTTTTGCTTGAACCTTTTGGGGCTCATAAGAAAACCCAACTTTGCTTTATCATACTTCGGATTAAGTGAAAACTCAATTTTTGTTTTTTTTTATTTAAAAAAACGATAAAATTTAGAAACAAAAATTGTAATCAAAAGATCGAAAATTTTCAAAAGTTTTATCGCTTTTTGAACCAGATTTTTTTTTAACATCATTTAGAAAGTTGATAATCTTGAAAAAACCTACAAAATTCATTTTAGCTTTTTTTTCCTACGATAAACTGTTTCGTAGTTATAGCAAGTGTTTTTGGAAGAACTCAAAAATTTTGGATTTAATTTTTTCCAAAAGTTTAAGAACAACATTTTGTCAACAAAAAATTTAGGGCGCATTATTCCCTACAATTTATGTCATTGGGTCGATGATCTGGGACAGAAAATTAAAAAAGTAGGTGGCGCTAAAGCGCCCAAAAAAGCATTTTATCGCTTTTTGACCCCAAACGCAGAGCTGTAATTAAGAAAGTTGTTGGTCATAAGTTAACCCACAAAATTTATAAACACTTTTTTTTACGATAGACCGTTTCGAAGTTATATAGGCCTTCCGAATTTTCTGAAGCCCTGTGGGACACGTGTTCCCTTTGACCTTTTGAAGTTTTTTTATGATTTGGAACCCATTTGTGGGGCACCTCTGTTAATTTTTTTACTTACCCCTTTATATATATATATATATATATATATATATATATATATATATATATATATTTCCAATTTAATATTTAGAATTTGGGTAAGATGATCAGAGTGGTTCTGTTTTATTGTGGTAAGAGTTTGTGCTTATAAATATGTCGGTTTTAATATTAAAATACAATGGTGGTTTGTTCTGTATTTTGGTTGTAAAAATTATATAACATATAATGACAAGAAACAGACTGGAATAGCCTTTGATAGGTAAAAATCTATTATTAAAGACAACTCAAAATTTGCTTTAAGGTTCACTAGATATAACTGTCCCAATAAAATTAAATTAAATCAAATCATAACTGTCTTAAGAATCCTAATAAATCAGAAATTGAGTGATTTGTCCACCCTGTAAATTTTTAGCACGTTTTTCCCAGAATACCTACTTTTTTATTAAATTTTGTGGATATGTGGAACTTTTAATCTCTTTTGTATCGTTTTAGTGCAGCGAAACGAAGGTAGCAGACGATACAGGTACATAAGTAAAGGTGGCGTATATAACCCGGAGGCGGCGGCAGGAGGGGGGACGGCGGTGCACTCGGAAGAAAAGCACTTTCATAAATCTGGCGCGAGATATATGTGCTCACAATTTCCGGGATCCGGCCATTAAGCTACGTCGGACGGGTACGGGAGCCGCTCCGGTGTTAGATCCACCATTTCCCGTCTACTTTATTTGCTGTTTGATTTTCTCTATATAATATTTAAAGCTCCAGATATCCAGCAATTCTCTAGACAGAGGTGTAAACAATCTATTTTGACAACAATGGGTGGTAATTGTTGTCAAAAATTAGATCTGTCAAAGTCATAAAATCCTATCAAAAATGGGCATCGCAGATTCGCTCTACAAGATCATCTACAAGAGAACCTCCACGTTCGCTTTGGCCACCGTGGTATGTGCGTTTGCATTTGAAGAAGCCTTTGACAGAGGATGCGACTTGATATTCGAAACAGTGAACAAAGGAAAACTCTTTAAAGACCTTAAAATACTCGAGAAAGTTAAAAAAGATGATGTTTCAGATGACGGTGTGAATGGTGTTGAATCCACCGAAGGTATGTCTAATGAGGAATGTGTAAAAGAAGAGGAAGTTTGTGAAGATGGAGAAGAAGTAGAACAAGGAGGAGAGCAAGTAAAACAAGGAGAGCCAATTGGTGATGATAATGAAGAATGCAAATAATGTTCCACATCTAAATAAGATAATTTAAATGTTATGTTAATAATTAAGATTCTTATATCAACGTTTATAATAAACTCTTGAACTCTTATATTCCCTCCCATAATACAAATTTTCATATATGAATGCGTGTTTATATTCCTACACAGTATCCCTGACCAATGAAAACCGAGTTTTTATAAGGCGCCATTGTTTTTTAGTGGCAATAATATCACCGAAGCAATATCCGAATAGAAGGCCCTGCCCTCCTGTCACGATAAAGTAGAAATTATGATCTGAATTCCCGAAGATAAAATTTCCACCCCAACAATACTTCTACTGCGGCTAATAATGATAAATATATTTCAGATGACTTTTATTGTTTGCCTTTTTTATTTTCTTTCGTTTAGTTTTTGGTTTGTTGGCATGTCATTGAATCTACGGTCGTTTGATTTTAAAATATTAAAATCAAAACCACAATCTATCTTGAAGGATTTAATAATTCTTTATTTTTAATTAAACCTTTAAGCTTTGACATGTTAATTATGTCCAAGTGGCACCTCGGCGTGGGGGTCACAGTATTGTTCTTAATCAAGAAGGCAGAGGCAATGAGATGCCGATGCCCATGAATATTTACAAGTTAATTCGGTATTGCCTGAGTTAATGACAGTGTCTCTTAGTGATCGACTCAGATCGGTCTGCAATCCGGTCCTAATTATACCGCCTACCGCGACCTGGACCACCTCTGACCCCCCTTTAGTTTGCCAGATTGCCATTTCAAAGGAGTCATTCATGCTCGATTCGTTTTCGCGCTTAATACCCTATTAATTGCTTTTAAACATACAAATAATGAGTTGGCTATGGCTATTTGACATAAAAAATCATTACTACACTAAAAAAGAGATTTAGATCACCTATCATCTTAAACATATTTTTTCATTCAAGTCAACTTCCTTTAAAATAAGAATATATATTTTAACTAAAAATATTTAACTTCTTTAAAAGTTCTTTGTAGTTTTGGAAATATTCTAATATTAAGAAACATTTCTTGTTTTAAAAAGTTGCATGTTTCAATCCAAATATTAAATATTCTTGAAGGAAATCTTAGTTGCTTTCTTGGTACAATTGTTAATATTTTTTTATATCAAGAATAAGATATTCTTATTTGTTTAATATTTTTATATTAAAAATTAGATATTCTTAATTTTTTTTATTCGTTTTAATAAACAGTATTTTCTTTTGCCAAGAATACATATTTTTAAAATCGTGTAGGAGTGGAGATGCCGACACGTTTCTCTTAAAAATCACATGTTTTTGTTTTAAGAAAATTTATTCTTGAATTAAGTAAGTATCTTTTTTATTTAAGAATACCACTAATTTATTTTTAAAAGAACATATTCTTGCTTTAAAACAACCAATTATTTGGTTAAAGAAAATACATTTTCTTGACTTAAGTAAATATTGCTGCCTTATTTTAAAAATTATATATTCATTCTTTTAAACAATCAAAGTTTTATTTAAAGAAATTTAATTTTCTTACATTAAGAAAAGATTTTTGAAGTAAATCAACGTGAATTAAGAAAATACTTTACTATTTTAAAGAATATATTCTCTTCGTTATATATGAGACAAACATTGTTTTGAATCAAATAAATTTATTTGATACAAGAATAATTTTTTTCAGTGTATGTAAAATATTTAGGTAAAACCACAGACCTACAAACAAGTTTGTAGGTCTGTGGGTAAAACTATTAAAAGCAAAAAATGTTTTGACTAAATAACCAAATTTAAAAAATCGTCCAAATGGGGTAGTTAAATTTTTTCTGACCTATACTTTTTATGGTTTTATTCAAGGCATTTTGTAATTTTAAACATTTCTGTGAAATCGGACTTCAATTGAGTTTACCGTTTTCGAGATATTTACAAAAAAAAATCTCCTAATTACGTCACTAGGCTATTGACAACGTTGCCAGCTTTTTCTATGGTTGCCAGTGTGTTTAGTTTAAGATTCTTACGATAGATGGCGCCACGTTATAATATTTTAGTTTTAAAACCACTTGATCTATAATTTTAGTTGAGAAGAAGAAGAAGAATTGATTTTTTGACGTTTCTTTTTTTCGGGTTGTTTTTTTTAAATTTAGATTATTGAAAATCAATGTTATTGTTATGTTATATGTAATTGATATTAGATAAGTGATTTATTAATAACGGACTCCAAAGCAGAGGAATCTTGTGGAATGGTTGGTTACATTGAACATTGGAGCTTTTAAACAAATAAAGTAAGTAGTATAATCATATTTTGTCGTAAATGCATTTCATTAGTATAATGCCTGGTTCTTTATATTCTTTTAGATATATATATCTTGAACTCTAAAATATCAAACAGTAATATGATACCTCGTAATAAGGAAGATAGGTACTTAATGAATTTGGTGACCATCTTTCACTCAGCTGACAGTGACAGTATTTGTACATAACCTCTTCGGGTATTTTCTGACATAACTAGTGATTCCCACGAGACCAACGAGACGAGACTTTCATAAAGTCTTGTCTCGTCTCGCCGATGAAATAAGAAGTCTCGTATCAAGTCTCGTCTCGCAGCCTCCAGTCTCGTCTCGTCTCGTTTCTCGTACGAGAGTCTCGCAAAAGTCTCGAAATCCCTTCATGGATAATTTTGTTTCAGTAAGGGATGCAGTAGTTAAGTATCCCGGATACTTACCTACTTGCTATATATAATGTAAGGGTGGGAAGAGAAAATTACAACTGTAGATAACATCATCTATTTGAAATATTACTTTTAAATAAAACGAAATCTTAACATTTTGTGAATAATTTGAAACAAATCTGCTAACAGCTTTCTGGATCGCAAATATTTTTGTTTTTCACCAAGTCGTTTAGGCATAACAAACATCGTGCAGATTCATTATTAAGGCGATTTCGATTTACTGCATACAAGACATCAAAATCGATTACAAAATCCGACTTTTCTGGTTCAGGATCTTCTTGTCCCTCGACCGCCGTTTTTTTTAAACGTTGTCCCTCTGATTGATGAAAATAAACTTTGTATATATCTTGAAATTTCTGGATCGAACTCAGTTTTAATTCTTGGCCCCATCTTGTTATATTTAAATAAAAAAGTGAAACTTTTAAACAATGTAGTTTATATTAACATATTATTAACATGGAGTTTCATCAAGTAAAAGTCGAAACAATTAATTGTCTTTATTTACTTACACATACATATCGCTAAATTTATGACAGTCAAAGTGGGATGCAAAGGCTGCTCCGGCGGCCCGACAAAAGAAAATGACCGCCAAACGTTTGTTTAATAACACCGCCTGACGATCAAGTCCGCTCGCAGAAATATTTTCCTGCGAGACTCTCGCACGAGACTTCAGAAGTCTCGCTCGAGACTCGAGACGAGACCAATAAAAGTCTCGTCTCGTCTCGTCTCGTCTTGTCCAATCCAAATATCGTCTCGAGTCTCGTCTCGAAAACGAGACGAGACCATGCGAGACTCTCGAAAACGAGACTCTCGTGGGAATCACTAGACATAACCGAATGAAATCATTAACAAGACAACTTGACAACAGGGTAATTTTCAACCAATAGAAATCTTAGAATGTTGGTCACATGGCGAGGTTTGTGACGTCATAAAAATTTAAATTTTTTGTAAATATCTCGAAAACGGTAAACTCAATTGAAATTCTGATTTCACAGAAATGTTTAATATTACAAAACGCCTTGAATAAAACCATAAAAAGTATAGGTCAGAAAAAATTTAACTACCCCATTGTAGTATAAAACCTTAAAAATTAAAAAAAAAATCAACAATACTATAAAAAAGTTTAAAAAAATTTACTGTTTATTAATTAGTGTAATTCATTATCATATTCTTTAAAACCAAGGCCCTCTTGGTATTTTAAAGCCACTTATTTTTTCTTTCCTTTTAATCGAATTAATAAGGATTTTAATGAAAAATTTCTGGGGACGCGCCGGTAAATTATGCAAATAGGCGTCGAGAGTTTCAGCTCCGGCGGAAAGCCGTAAAATAAATATTACGTCTTTAGACGCAACGCATTCAAAATACACCCTTAAAACGCTACGGCAAAAGCGAATGTCATAAAGCAGGCGAATTTAATAATGCAATACGTAAATTTCCCTCATAACAATTTAATATCCAGAGAATGACAAACTCAGGCATAAAGTAAACTCATTTGAAAATGGGCGTCAGCCACTTCAACCTTAATAATTTTCCAGTTTCAGGTTTCACCAGGTTAAATTCTACTAAATATTGTGTTTTTCATTTTATTACTAAAGGGTGCAACATTAAGACACATTGAAGGTTTCGAAACAATAAAATAAAAAAAACATTTTTAATTAAATTATTCTTTGAAGGGCTCTTTTGATTTGTTTATAAGAATTTAAATGAAATATCTAAATAGTCACAAGGAATCTTTTCAGATCATACAGAAGTCTGTTAATTGTTAAATATTTATTATAATATGCCTTCCCAATAAACAATTTGTACCACTTATGGTAACGATAAATTATATAAAGAGTTGTCAAGTTATATAAGAGTTTAACAAGGTTTTATAAAATCGACATTTAGTTTACTAGTTTTATAATGGTCATATAAGGTTACTGTAAACTCTAGGAATATAATTAGGTTATATAATTGTTTCTACAAACATTTTATATTACCTTTAGTAACCATTACCAGTAGGTTTATAACGAAGCTTTATAAAGTTTGCGGTTACCTTTTTTATAAAACTATTGTGTCTTTAATTTTTTTAAATTTAAATTGTGAGTTATTAAATATTTATGTGCTTAATAAACCTTAAAAACCATTATTAGTGCAGGCAAAAATAGCGAACCTGACAACACTATGAGCGGTTAGATGGTTGCCTATCAAAAGTTTTATAACATTACTTGTAGTAAGGACAGTTTCTACAATGTAGGTATACCTATAAGAGTTTCAAAATTATACCTATAAGGAATAACATTTTAAGTAACTTAGATAGTCCTATAAAACTGAATGATATTGATACATTATTTCCGCCATGATTGTTATTTACATAAAATAAATGTTAATCGAATTGTATTACAAAAACCACTTAATTGACCAAACCAAGGTAAAAAATTCACTACTTCTACTAACTCTCTAAAAATGAAATAGTAAATATTCTACTATTTGAATACGTACCAGCATTTTTTACTAAAAAAAATAGTCGTTTTCACTTTTAATTAGTTATTTTGTGCTACGTTAATAATTAAAGTTTGACTAATTAAAGATTAGTCACCATCTTTGACTATTTCTGAGAGTTAAAAGTAACTAATTTCTTTAATCGTTTGCGGCCAACAACAAAGTATTATTTGAATTAAATGCATATACCTAGGCTCCATGGTTAAATGACCCATAAAAACAAATAAAGATTCAAAAAGTTTAGCTCAAAAGAGCAACACAAATAATATATTCAACTTTAAAATATTATGAACAATATTTATTGACAAATGAAATTGAATTTTATAAGAGCGGCTTATGGCCGAATGGGTTATGACAACAGCTTGACAAGTGACAGATCTGAGTTCAATCCCCGGCTGGGTCAAAACTTTTTTTAAATTTAAATATACTAATTTGATTATTTTATTCAGCAGAATTTGACTACTTATTAGTGACTGCTTTTTCGCTATGACAATTAGTCAAATATGACTTGTAATTTTTGACTAATTCATTCATAGTATAAAAAATATTTATGTTTTGGTATTTTGATGTCCCCTGCTGTTTTTCAAAGTATTGTGTACATATTTCCAATAAAAATTACTTTGCACTGTAAGTCGTATTGAGTAAAAAATCTTAGATTTAAATTATATACCATTAATATTTTTGCCATACTTGGCTTCTCAAAATATCCACGTGGTTTAAACAAGTTAATGAATAAGATGACAATAAGAAAAAAAGCGTACCTATAAAGAAATATATATTTTAAATGTGTCTGAGGGAGAGAAAAATAATAAACGAAGAAAAAAAGCCATAATATTCCTGTTCTCTGGTTTTATAGTGTTACTAAAATAGCTACCGATAACCTTTATAAACTTTCCAAATAAGCTCTTTAAAGGGTATATAAGAGTGATATAAATATTTCTGTAAATAAAATTAAGAAATTTAGGTTTTATAATTTGGACGATATAACATTTATGGAAACCACTATAAAAACAAAAAGGTTTATTGGGTTTATATTATGAAAAACGATATATCAATCAACCCAAGTAATCAAAAAAGAAGAAATTTTCAAAAACAATTCCTTGGCGATATGGAAAAACTAATTTATGCATAGAAACCTTTGTATAAGAACAAACAAACAAACAAACAACAATCAAATAAATGAATAGCGAGTAGACTTTCATTAATTAAAAGATTTAAACTGTCAAAAAACGAAAAAAAGTCTCGCTCCAGACTGAATACTAATAATAACGGAAAACCTAATTAAATGATAGGTCTAAAGTAATATGGAGTATAGTAGGTAATCCAGTAAGTCTGGCTGATGAATGTTTAACTTTATAGGCATTATTTGAGTATTAAAACTGAATTAATTACGTCTTAGACGCCCGAACTGTATCGAACAAGACATAACCCCATTTATTTACTTTTACTTTATTACCACTTAAGTATTAATGGAGGGATTAATTATTAATAGCTTGGTGCTAATTGAAATTTTTTTTTCGTGGATTAATTGCTTTTTCAAAAACAAACAAGTTCCTAAATTTCGTAAATACTTATGATTTGATATCACACAGTAAAAAAAATCAACTCTGAGCAACACTAATTAGAGTTCACACAGGTCCACACTAAATAGTGTTGTTTTATAACACTACAATTAGAGTTAATTTGTAGCGTAAATTTCCCCAAGTAAGAAAGTATGATTTAACACTAAAGCACTGAGGATAAAGTAATTTTACACTGTATTAAAAGTGTTAATTTACCTAAAATCGTGTACTTCTACACTTTCTGGGTAAAATCCCACTTTTGTTCAGTGTAAATTAACACTACTTTGGAAAAGTTCAAATTTTAGAAAGGTACTGTTACTCTTTTAGTGCAAACTTCTAGTATAAATTAACACCTATTGGTGGTAGTGAATAAAACGAAAAGGTAAATAAAGAGAAACATTTATTTGGAACAAAAATCTATGACAATTATCAAAATCGGTGCCTTTTAAAATATAATTTTATATTTGAGTCGTATGGCTGGCTTAAGCAAAAAGGTTCCTTAAAACGTAAAAGTTTTAGATCAATGCAATTTTTACTGGCTGTCAACTTGTAAGCAATGAGTTATCTTGAGAATTCATCAGTAATCCATTTTTCTTTTATAAAAAATGGGTGATCCCATTGGTAGAGAGGCGTCAGGCGGCTGCATGTCGGGGATTTACCACACGTGTACAAATTTTCCAAAATATTAATAAAAATGTAGGTATAGGTTTATATAACAACCATTATGCTTGAAAATAAAAAGTAAATCAAGTGTGTATGTAATTATATTATTAATGTTACAAGTACCCGACCTACTGCTGTAAATTACACTAGGCAACAAATTTTAACTTAAAAAAAAGGTCCTGGTTAAAAATATAATTTTTCGATTGTTTATGACTGAAATAGATCCAAAATGTTTTTTAAAAAATTTTCTGAAGTCTTAAATAAAAAATAGGAGCACAGTATTTTGGTACCATTTATTGCATAGATTTGAAAATTTTAGGATGACGATACTTTTAACTTATATTTCAGCATTACATGAACAACATATCTGTACATATTGTAAAAATTTAAGGCATGTTTTTTTGATGTTTACTGTTTTTTATCGTTCGAATTATTTTGTTTACTTATTTTTATCGTTATTATTTAACAATTTTTCTTTGTATCATGGTGCTACCATCGTCTAAACGAGACTTTGGAAAATTTTTTGATCGCCGGATTTGTGTCGAGCAGGTGAATATCTATAGGACTGTGCTATTTTTATTACCGACCTTTTTTATTTACTTATTTTTATCGTTATTATTTAACAATTTTTCTTTGTATCATGGTCCTGCCCGTATCGTCTAAACGAGACTTTGGAAAATTTTTTGGTCGCCGGATTTACGTCGAGCAGGTCAAAATCTATGGGACTGTGCTATTTTTATTACCGACCTTTTTTAATTACTAATTTTTATCGTTATTATTTAACAATTTTTCTTTGTATCATGGTCCTGCCCGTATCGTCTAAACGAGACTTCGGAAAATTTTTTGGGCGCCGGATTTGCGTCGAGCAGGTCAAAATCTATAGGACTGAGCTATTTTTATTACCGACCTTTTTTTATTGTTTACTAGTGTTATTGATATATAATATTGGTCGGGTATGGACATCCTTTTAACAAATTGGTATTTATTGTATTAAGGATTAAAGAAAAAGGAAGTATAATAATTACCAAAAAATAAGAATGTCCTCTTATGGATTTACCGTAATTAAAATTTAACTGAACAAAACTGCCACACTTCCACAACGCGGTATCTCCGGATATGCACTGGTGGTAGGTAGATAGGTACCAACCAAACATTTTAAAACGCATTTCGGTTATTACCAGTTTTTTCAGTCTATTTTGCCACTATTGGTGTAATTTAACTTTAATTGTGATACAATGATACACTAGTAGTGTAAAGCAAAAAGAGCTCTTAGTAACATCAAAACAGACAAAGAAATTGGCATGCACTGTAGTGTACATTTTGTTACTATTTAACACATTAAGGGGTAATAAACACTTGCATTAAGTTTTTCTACCCTTTTGATTTATTTTAATAATAAATAAATGAATATTGTTCCTAATCTTTAAATGTGTTTAATAAAGTTAATAAGCACTAAATGCTACCTAGTGTATTTTGTAGTGTAAAATTTACACGGGCAAAATTTTACTGTGTGACAATAAGTCAAATATACTTATAATTAGTTATTTTTGACTAATTTATTTTAAGATAGTAGAGAAGTTTATGCTATACTTTTTCTACGACAAATACTTATTATTTTCTAAACATGATTTAAATTAAATATTTGTGAGCGCCATCTATACGAAAATAAAGTTACCATCCCAATAAACATTTTTGACGTAATTTTCACCATTAAAATTGCCCGTTATTTTTTAATTAAACTTAACAATTATTGATACTTAAAAAAATAATATAACTTCAAAATATGATAGGTACAAAAAAGTAACAGTTTTAAAAAAATAATTTTGTACACTTATTTTTGCATTCAGTCAAGTTCTCAAATAAGTAAAAAAAAGGTCTACTTTAACGCTTTGATTTTTTGTGATTTAGGAGTAAAAATAACAACTTTATCCTTTAAAAACAGACCTTTACAGGAAAACCTATTAGAAACGCAATACTTAAGGTGAATTATTTGAAAAGAATGTTTTCTGAGCTTCTACTGAAAAAATATCGCCTGCAAATCTTTCTCGAGGCATGCTGCGTAGATTGAAAAACAAAAGAAAAATGACCACTGTCCGCTTCGGGTTCATTCCGTTAAAGGAAAACTTATCAAAGTTTGATGGGCGCACCCGAGGCTCATCCAACTCAACTTTCTTCTAACAGAAGACCAAATAACTAAAACAAAACTGCAGGAGCGGACGGAGAAAAGACTGATGGCACTCGGTCTTTTTCTCACTCGCTTTTCCGTTCACTCTCTTTTCTGCAGTCTGCAAACACCTGGATATAAACTTTTCCCGTTTTTACGACTCATACACTAACATCACCATGCAACTAAGTCACAAGTTTTCTGGATAACACGATACAACCAAACACGAATTCAGCCATGTAAAAGTTTATAAAAATTAGGTTTCGATACCGTGTTAAAAATGGCGAATGCGCCGGGGTCACAAAAAGGTTAAGTTAAAATACAATAACGTGAATAATTTAAAGTTTTGATTTTTTGTAGCAAACTGGCAGAAAATACCCCTATTGTTACAACCGCTGTTAGGTGTTGTCAGAAAAAATTGTATGGCCTTTAAATAAACAAATAAACCAAACAATTTTTTTAACAAATATGTTTTAAAAGTTTTGTTGATTTATATTTTTTCACTTTTACGGTTTTTCATAATAAATGAAGAATTTGCAGGGGTTTTTACAAAAAGGTTATACAGTGTGGAACTCACTTATCACAAAATTCGTTATTCGTTTAGAAAAGATTTTTATGAAAAACGCTCGGACACGTAAACTTTAGTTTTTATTCCAAATCTTATAATGATAATTTTAAATTTGATGCCCCCACCATTTTCCCCCCCGCATATTAGGCACCCTTATCTTAAATAACAACCCCACTTTTTTTCATCGAAAATTAATAGTGCACATTTTTTTACGTACGACGATACCACATAAGTAGGGTTTAGTAACCATAATTTTCAATACAGGGTGAATATTTAAAAATTACAAGTATGATTTTTTTATTGTTATTCTATGATTTAGTTTCTTGTGTTGTGGCTTTCGCTATTTAGATATTTATGTTTTTTCGCTTTGTTATTGTTTTTTGTTTATGCCATTTTTTGCGTTTGTCCTTTTTGCATTGTTTAAATTTTTATTATTTATGAAACATTTTGCGCTTTACTTATTGAAGTATTTTGTTAGATCCAAGTATCAGTTAATATTTTAGTTAAAAAATGCGACACTTGACAGAAACTCTGCGAATAGAAATATTAATGATGATTGGTTACGGTGATATGTGCAGATCACAACAGCAAGTTGCAAACCTTTTTAATGGAAAATACCCAGATTTACAACCACTTTCTCAGGCAAATGTGTCTAAAATATATGCACAATTTCGTGAATATGGACACGTTAAACCATTACGCAGGACGCCTAATTTTATTGATGAAAATGTTAAAGTTAATATTGTATTAGCTTTTCAAGAAGATCCAACAACTTCTACGCGTCAGGTTGCACGTGAAAGCGACGTTAGTCATTCGACCGTTTTAAGATGTGTAAAAGCCGAAAAAATGCATCCATATAAACTACAACACGTACAAGAATTGATTGATGGTGATTCTGATAGAAGATTACAATTTTGCGAGCAAATGCTGCATATGTTAAACAGGAATGTTATTTCTTCTGCAGATAAAAAGTTTTTGTCATTATATTTCCACCCTGTATTGAAAACTGTTTACTAAACAGTATCTATCGTCATACTCAAAAAATGTGCACTATCAATTTTCGATGAAAAAAAGTGGGGTTGTTATTTAAGGGTGCCTAATGTGCGGGGGGGAAATGGTTCGGGCATCAAATTTAAAATTATCATTATAAGATTTGGAATAAAAAACTAAAGTTTACTTGTCCGAGCGTTTTTCATAAAAATCTTTTCTCAACGAATAACGAATTTTATTCCATAAGTGAGTTCCACACTGTATAAAGGATTTCCTATATGCCTTTCAATATTGTTCTTATACAAAATAAGAGAACTACTATTTTTTAAATTAAATTTATTTTATTTAAAATGGAATGTTTAATATAGATTTTATTTTTTAGATTTTATTTCAAATTTGTAAAATAGTCGATATGCATTTTTGAACCAGTGTATACAGGGTAATCAAAAAGAAACCTTTAATAACTTGAAAATCATTAAAGAACGTTAAAATAATATTAATTTTATTAATATATTTATATCGAAAACTCAACAGTTTCAGAAATACAAAGATAAAAAAAAATAATTTTTCTATTTTAAAAATGTAAAACAAATCAAAAAAATATTACTACCCCTATTGTGACACCACTGCTTGAAGTATAAAAACTAATTTAATGCCTAGCGATGGTACCTAATAAAAAAACAATTCTCACCAAGTTTACCTCTCTGTATAATATATCACATATTTTATTTTATAAATTTTCACATTTCATAAATAATTATTATTTTTGTCTATTTTCATTTCTTAAAGATTTTATTTTATAAATAAATGTATGTTTTTTAAATTTCTTTAATTTTGGTATATCTTTTTACAATTTTCCTTTTATATATTTCAAAATTAACTTCCATTGAAGTTGTTTAAATTATTTTCTCTTTTTTACAGTTTTTGGTTTGCATTTTATACTTCTCTGTATTTTTAAGGTTTGCTTTTATGCTCTGATTTTTTAATAGATACAAGATTTTGTTTAATATTATTTTTTTAATTTGCAATTCTTGTTGGGTTTTTATTTTTTTTGCATTTTTTTTTTATAATTTCAGATTATTTTAATAGTTTTTACACTAATTTTCACGTGTTTTTAATTTTACGTTTCAAATTATTGATAATTATTTTTTTGTTAATATACATTTTTTAATCCATGTTTTTTTTGAAATTCACACCTCTGTGGGTTTTTCATTCAGCTCTACTAGACAATACAAACATTAAGCTTTCATCTTAATATTTCTATTCAGACTTTATGATGCAGTTGCATACGTCACTGTTTTATTACGAACTATGCAAGATTTATACCCTAAATATACCGCTTTTATTGTCACATAAACAAAATACATTTACAGAATACCTTTGTATGTGTACCTTGGATATGAATACATTAATTTTATAATTTACTGATAAAACAATGTATTTAAATCAACAATTTTCCTTCCTGCAATAAAGTTTTCTTCACGAAAAACTTCTTACGTGCTAATGGTTAAAGTTTGGTGCTTGACCACTGAGAACCCCTGACCACCCCCTCCCAAAGCAGCGCCCTCTGTAATATATATTTGTTTTCTTTATTTCATTTCGTGAAAGCTCATTGTTTTTCCTGTCAATATCCGTTCCAAAAGTACCCAGTCTTTAAGAGAGGCCCGCCACTCCAAATGTTATCTCTGGCAAAATTCGATTTCTGCTCTCAGCAGTTTGCTCACGTATAGAAATCTTCAATTAGTTTGGAAATAAAGATGATAATAAATATATTTTTTTAATTGGTGAGGAAATTGACTATCTTATCTTTTTTGCAAAAATTTAAAATAAAAAAATAAAAAATAAGTGGAAATTAGTAAGTTACAACTATAGGAAGGAAAAAAACGAAAAATTGAGAAATTATCAGAAAAATTGACTTTTGCATTTTTTCATTTTATTCAAAGGGTAATACGACAAAATGTCAATTTTCCTGACAAATTTTTACAAATACTATCCGTACACTGATATCTAGAAAAAAAGTGAATTTCGACGCTAATCATAATATTATTATAATTATTATTATTATTATAATTATTCCTTTTATTTTAATAATAAGAATAATCTACCGGGACGAAAAAAACATATTCGGTGCTATTTTAAGATAACTTTCGTTTTATTTGACACTTCGATCTATAAAATTATAATTTTATAATTGGATATATTCAATGGACTACTTTTTGCAAAAAAGACCCAACCGACAGTATATTTAACGTTTACGTTTATTTCATAAAATTAATTTAATCTAATTCAATGTATAGTTTTATTTTTTTTCCTGTAAGGATATTTTAAAAAAATTAAATTATTGTTAAGTTGTTGATTGCTTCTTTTTTTCAAATGTGTATATTTTCCAAAAAAAAAATCAATTTTTCCCAAGAAAGTCAATTTTTCTAATGCCTGCGAAAATAACAGGTGTTTCCCCAAATTTTTCCGTTTTTTTTTCGACACTTTAAAACCCTAGGTCCGACTGGTTTTTTAATCATTATTTTATTTTAAACGGTTTTTTTATATTTTTGTCACTTCTGTAGCTATTCCCAGATTTCCAGATTTTTAAATTAATATTTAACCTGAGCCCCGAAAACTTAAAAAAAAATTTGAACAAATAATAAAAAGTGAGAAAAAGTCATAGTTTTTTCTTACTGTTTTACTCTTCTGAAGATCCTCCATATTTTTAAATTCATTTTTAACCTGAGCCCCGACCACTTTTACAAAGAAATCAAAAAAATTCTAAAAAAGTGAGATTAATCGTATTCAAACCAAGTTTTCTCACTTTTTGACTGTTTTGAAGGAATTACCAAAATTTTAGATTTTTTAATTAATTTTTGGGAAAAAGTCATATTTTTATATATTTTTTTATCAAACGAGTTTTTTTTATTTTTTTCTGAACTCGCACAGTTTCAGATTTTTATATTAATTTTTACAAAGTGACTAGAAGTACACCGGGAGTACGGGCATTAAACGTACACCGGGTGGAAAAAAATCCTTATTTAGCAAATTTTTATATTTGTCAATGGGGCGGGGGGGGCAATGGAGCGGGGTCGGTTGGGTTGGGTTGTTGAGTTTGGGTTGGTTTGAGTAATTCATACTGACATTTCATTAATTTTGTTGTTAATTGTATTTCAATCACTTAATTAAATTTTAATCAATGTTTATACAACTTGAAAGTTAGCTAAATAATTACATAATTATTATGAATTATTATTATTAATTAATTATTATCAAGCTGTTTTTCAACTGTTATACAACTGGGCCTTACTGTACCAATTTAATCTCAAATTATAAATCTAAAAATTTACAATCAGCTGGTATGGAAACACGCATGCGCACAAACCTGATGTACGTTTAATGCCATTACTCCCGGTGTACTTCTAGTCACGGCGTAATTTTTAACCTGAGCCCCGACCACTTTTCAAAAAAAAACAGAAATAAGCCTTAAAAGAGGGAAAAGATCTTTTCAAACAAGTTTCTTATTTTTTAAATCTACTGAAGTTATTCCTAAAGTTTCATATTTTTAAATTTACTTTTAACCTGAGCCCCAACCACTTAAAAAAATAGAAAAAAGTTGGAAAAAGTCATAATTTTTTTTTTCAAACGAGTTTTTTTTTACTTCTTCAGCCTTCTGAAGGTAAATTTCAGATTTTTAAATTAATTATTAAACTGAGCCCCGACCACTTTTCACATTTTTATCATTCTCAATTTTTCCCAAAAAAGACAATTTTTCCAATGCCTGGAAAAAAAACCCGAAAAAAAAGATATTTTTCCCAAATTTTCCGTTTTTTTTTCGACACTTATCCCTAGTCACAACAGTTGAAGGTTTAATTTAAAAGAACATCTATAAACATAAAAGGGTGTGGATGAAAGAATGGTGGAAGGAGAGAGGACAGATGAAAGAGGAAAGGAAAAGTGCACATTTCCATCATTAGTGAGTAAATAGGAGCAGTAGCGAGTTGGGAGAGCTGACGGTCGCTCAGATTTTACCACAAATTAACTTTTGATACTGTTCTCTGCGGGGATATAAAAACCGGCTGTAATTCCGCAGTAAGAATCAGGCGAATACATTTAAATGGAAATCCTCGGATGGGCCCACCCTCTCGAGCAGAATTAAAACTTTGTAACTTTCAAATCTGTCATTTCCATGAATGATTGAGTATTTGGACGGACGGACGGGAGGAAAGAAGTGGAAGAAATAATTTCGTTCGTTTTGAGAAGCCGAGATTGCTTGTGATTTTGCATTTTACTCGGGTGAAAATTAATTTCAGAATTGGAAATGTAATCAACAGAGATGAGATGTAAATATTTTAATTTCGAGATGCCCGGGATTCTTCTTCCAACTGTTGTCTTTGTTCAGTGAAAAACTAATCAATATGCAAATGGCCCGACAATAAGTCGTAAATTTAATAACTCTTACAACCAATAAACGTCATTGCCGCGCACTGAAAATTAAAACACATTCTTTATTATTTCCAATATATTTTTAGCTGGAGCGCCTTTTGAACTTTTTCCCTCTTTTAATGCCAATTCACATCAATTTAAATTAAAGTGTAAATCTTAATTTAAGTACATCATAAATTCATTAAATTCCTACTTCTACACTCCAACAAGACTTTACGCTGTTATAGATTAATTAAAATTTAAAGTATTAATTTTTAACAAAATTTTCAGAAAAGGTCAACAGAAATTGACAACAATTTTAATTTCCTCATATCTATTTAACATGTAACATTTTTGTCTTGATTTTTATTTTAGCATATACAGCCCTGATACAAAAGTCAGAATAATAAGTTTTTGTTCTGAAATTTGTGTCTTCCTGTGGGGGCATATAACAATAACAGCGGTCAATGTCAATGTCAATTCATATCATACTCTAGTGCTATCTTTGCCGAACATTTGTTTTCTTCTTAATATCTTCGTTAATAACATAGATAATAATGTAATTATTCGACAATTTAATCTAAAAATCGAATAATTTTATAGACATTTGGATAAATTTTATAAGAGAATAATATTTAAATTTAAAATATCATTTAAATTTAAAGGTGCAAATAAAATAAGATGGAGGTAACTGGGTAGGGTTACCAGATTCTGTCAAAAAACGGGACATTTTGTGTAAATTCACCTTAATTACAAAAATGACACTATCAATAATAATTGAGTATGGTCAAACTTACAATTTGCATTGTATTATTTTGTCAATTTTGTAATTAAGATAAATTCATAGAAAATGTCTCTATTTTTTTGACAAAATCTGGGTGTTGCGCATAGTACAATAAAACAAGGTATGTTCTTCACTAGGGCATTTGAATTTAAATGATATTTTAAATTTAAATATTATTCTCTTATAAAATTCATCCAAACATCTATAAAATTATTCGATTTTTAGATTAAATTGTCAAATAATTTAAAGATCACACGTAAAAAGTTCTCATTTCAAGAAAATATTATTAATGAAAAAATTTTATCAATTTTTTCAATCAAATAAAATATATTGGTTTAAAGTAAGAAAATAATATTTACAAAATACCAAATAAAATATATGAATAAAGTGCTAAGAAAAATTTAATTTTAGTTTTTGGGTTAAATGTTTTAAATAATGGGTTTTCAAATAAAATTTCTTGTTTTAAAGACATTTATAAGCCAAATGTTTTCAATAAAATAAAATATCCTGTTTTAAAGCAAATATAAAGAATAAAAAAAAAGTGTCAAGTTACTACATTAACATTGCAAGAAAAATGTAAAGAACATATTTTTTCTAAATTTATTTATTACAAAATTGTATTTACAAATACTTGCAATTTAGGTTTAGTTGCCAAATAAAAACCATAAATTGGCCACCATGAAGCCAACATCGAATAAAACAAACTAAACTTGTGAAAAATTATGGAAACCAGCTTAAACCATTATAATAATAATTATTATTATTATTATTATTATTTTATTATTATTATTATTATTATTATTATTATTATTATTATTATTATTTTTAATGTGCCTTCAACAGGCACCAGGCCCAATTACAGAAGTACACAATGTTTCAATCCCGGGCCATTTCATTATAAGCAGTATGCTGCAGTTTCTATTATAGACATTGTTCTTAACTGTTGAGCAAATTATCTCAATAGGGTTGAGTTTGGGATGGTAGGGTGGTAATCTCAACACAGTGTGTCCATGCTCTTGAATCAAAAGATCGTACTTACATTGTTTAAATTTGTTTTTATGGTTTTTTATAATTTCATATAATTGAGGTTTTAGCATACCCGGAAAAATTCTATGTATAATATTCAATTTTGGTTATATTCGTATTTAGGTACATTTATATAATTAAGGTCCCTTTTAAAGTTATAAATTTACGTATTTATGTATATTTATATAATTATGAGGTACTTTTTAAGACTATACTACTTTGTAACCTTAACTTTTTTAATTTAATATATTTTTTAACCAATACCTAATCAGCTGTCAAACGCGAATGTTATAAAAATGTTTGATTTTAAGGTTATGTTTGTACAACTATTATTTTTAGATTTAGATTACTTAAAAATGTACAAATTTAAAAATAAATTAAATTATGTAGTTATCATTAGTTAATTCTGCACCAACAAATATGTGTACTGAATTAAATCCTTAGTCAACGACTTGAAATACATTTACTATTAAAAACACAATAATTTACCATGATCACTCACATAAAATACACACGCTAACGTAACTATATAAGCATATAGGCGTTGAGTTCCTTAATGATATAAGAAATAATAAATCAAAATCGAGTACTAAACCAAAGTTTTTCAGTTTTTACTTGCCACAAATAACGTGGGCGATTTAGCTGTGCAATTGAAACTTTTCGAACAAAATTTGTCGAGTTAGACTTTTTTTGCCTTCCTTTTTTTGTGAAAAAACTACCTATACCGTGTGTATCTGAGAATAGGCGCACCCCTGTAACTTTTTTATTTATAAAGATAGACACATGAAATTTTGCATTGTTAATTAGGATATAAAATGACACTTATAAGAGAACAAAATGAATTTTTTGAACTTCCGGTTTCTCCGGAAATGATATCAACTTTCGATTTTTAAATGGAATGCCCTATATATATTTACATATTTGGAATCCTGAGGAAATTAGCATCCTCAAATGGACCTTCTGACGTTTAGTCATCAGAAAATGTATCATCATAAAGATCAATCTAGAGTGCTTTGAACTATGTATCTTATTTTCTTCTAATGGATTCACACAATGCCTGAAAAATGGAACTTGCCTTAGAAAGTTGTTATTCAGCTATTCCCAGCAGTCTAAACTTGTCAAAATTCGTTTTTCTCAAATAGTTCAAAGCACTCTAGATTGATCTTTATGATGCATTTTCTGATGACGAAACGTCGAAAGGTCAATTTGAGGATGTTGTTCGACTCAGAATTTTCTCAGGATTCTCAATATGTAAAAATATATAGGGCATTCCATGTATGCTTTAAATGTATTGTTGTCAATTCTTGTACGAACAAAATGTTTAGAATATATAGTAATACGGTATGGATTGACATACGCTGTTATTTCTAATGCACCCCTTATTTTTCTCAAATTAAAATCAGAATAAAATGTCTACTATAGCATCGTATACGATGTTATAACAAAAAGTCCTATATATTTTTTTTTTAAATCTTCCAAATAAGATATTTTTCCTTAAAAAAATTTATATAAATATATTCAAATTGAAACTTGTTAAGCCTGACGGCAGTCCTTATACGTACGAGCATCTTTGACGCCGCTATTCCTTTTCGTCCTTTTGCTGGAGGAATAGAAACAGAAAAGTGAAGGCATTAGATTTTGTGACAAATTGAGCTGCATTCGAGTTCCCCTCTTCCAGCTCAGGAATAAGATGGATGAGGTTAGTTATAAATGTGAAGCTTTTGCCAGATCTCGAGATTCCTACACTGCCGCTTTCTTTTGTACATAAAGTATCTTCCAGACATCCGCCGTTTTTTGCAGGAAGCTCGCTTATCGTTGATGTTGTAGAAGCTTCACTTCCATCATCGCGGGGCGGAATGAAGGCCGCCACTGCCGCCGCCGCTGATCGATGTGCGTCTTTGATAATGATGATGATCGGGACACATAAGAATAATGACATGATTTAAGGTTGTTTTTACAAAAATGGCGGATGCGCCAAAAATGTGTTTTTACCAAAGACATCAAACCCAATAGACCCGATTATTTACATGATATTTGTAGCGAAGCCATAGGAACATTCTAAGCGACACTAGGACACTGTTGCCAATAATTTTCTCCGGACAAACACTTGTAAATAAATAAAATCTGTTTAGCATCACTTTCAATCCAAAGTTATTATAAACATCATCAATCTTTCCTTTTTTATAAATTTTATATAACCTATGCATGTTTTAAATAAACAAATATTTTTATTGAGGAAATACTTAATACCAAATCAAAGAAAACACTGTAAAACCTAAGCTATGGCAACGGCGCATTGGCTGCGAGTACTACGAATTTAATTCATGATTATTTTGTTGACGATTTGCGATACGTTTTTGAAGGGTTTTTGTGTTTTGAAAATATCTGTTATTGTATTTTATGTTACAAAATGGTGAGACAGTGCCAAGTATGTAAAAAGCTGGACTATTTAAATATGAATTTATCCTTTCATCGGTAAAATGTTAGGTTAGACATCTTTGTCATAGGCGTCCGCTGTATTTAATTTTTTTATTATATTATTTTATATTTTAATAATTATTATTTATCTATATTTGAGGATGTTAAGATCTACCTATACTGCAAAGAATTGAACTTAATTTAAAGAATAAAAATTTGTTTGTAGGTTTCCAACCGATCGAAACCGAAAAATGCATTGGTTCGTTTTATTAGGTTTTGAAGAAAATAAAATAATGCCCAAACTGGCTTATATTTGTTCAAATCATTTTGAAGAAAATGATTTTGATGTAAAAAAAGTGGCATAAAATACTTAAAGAAAAGAGCTAATCCGAAGCCATATTGTCCTGAACTTTCTCAACAAGAAATCTTAACTATAGTCTCCTGTAAATATTTTTTCTTCATATTTTTTCTTAAATATCTCATACCATTTTATAACATAAATTAGCAAAATAAAAGGTAATAATTTGTATGGTTTTTAATAAATGAAAATAATAAATAAATTAGTGAAATAGAAGGTAACATTGTGTACTAAATGAAAAATTATTTCATTTATTTTAAAATATTCTGGGGTTTGCCAAACTAGATATTTTCATTGACCTAAAATATTATGTAACATTTTCTGCAAAGCAAGTTTTTGCTCATATTTGTAATGATTTTAGTTTTTTTTGTAAAATATATGTTTTAAGTGTGTATGTTTTATTTTATTAAGTACAATATGAAGATTATTTTTGTTTGTAGACTACGTTACAATGCTGCTATATAATTAATAAGTTATGTTAAAATTTTACGAATTTGCATTGAAAACGAAAATTAATACCATATTACATTACATTCAATTAATTAATTTTATTATAAATAATATTTCCTGACTACGCCTATGGTAAGCGGCTTGGTCGCGCGCTTCTTTGTTAGAGTGGGGGTCTAGCAGCTTACTCCCCCTTTACTTCTCTCCACACCTTCTCCTAAAGGATGTTGGCTCATGTTTATTTGCTATTTATAAATGAATTACCGGGTCTATTGGGTTTGATGTCTTTGGTTTTTACCACAGACCTACAATCAAAATGGACTGGCCTTTCCCATTCAAAATACACAATGTTTTGTTGCCAAGAACGATTTAGATTAGGGGTAAAGGAGTAAGGGGAGGGGTGTTTATAAACAAGTTCCCACACCAGTGGCGTTCTGTTTTTAGGGATCATAATTTAAATAAAAATATAAAAAATAAATAAAAACATTAAATTGTACATTTTTTATTGTTTTTCAATCCTATGTAAAAATTATATTTAATATATATAAATATATAGGTATAACAAAATACTAACCTTGTCGGTTTACCAGGTGAACCACTAATTATTTGGCTATTATTTCCCTCAATCAAAAATTCAAACTCTGAAGCAGTTAGTGTTCCAGATGATGTAGAATCTCGCTCTTTAAATCTAAAATTTAAGTGAATTCATTTATTTATTTATTCAGTTTCTACGCCCCTGGCAGGGTTTGTTTTGTAAATAAACTAACCTATGAAAAGAAAGTTTTAAATTCTTGGATTCAAGTCTTTTACAAACGTACCACTGCTTCACCATTTTTATATCACTCACTATTGGTATTTTTCACTATAAAATCAAATAAAAAATATTAAATAAGTTGTGGATTGCAAGTATCTTTTACGTAAAATATAGTTACTTCAAAGCAAATAGTCAAGTCAGATGTGACAACTGAGGGAAAATATTTATTTTTGTTCCTTTCCACTCTTTTCAATGTAAATAAACCGGTCCATTTGTTTGTTGGTCTGTGGTTTTTACTCTAAATTTTTCTTTTTATAATCATTGTTTAAATTTAAACTAATAAACACATTTGGAGTGGTGGAAGGAATATTTAGAGGATGAACTTTTGTTCCACAAAATAAAATAAAGAAAACAAAGAAAATTTTGACTCAATATTTTATCAAGATAAAATTATTTGATGATAATAAAACATATTTTTTTACAATTTCTAATTTTTCTCTATATACATAACATGATGTTCTAACATGTACAACATTCTGGATATGGTTTTGTAAAATCTTGCAAGTTCTTACAACCCCTAATGCTTACAGAACTACACCTAAAAAATTAAAAATAAATTATTTTGTTCAAAAGCAAATGCGTACAAGTTACGAATTCAAAGTTATTGTAGCATTATGGTGGCACCTAGCTGCAACACAATTTGGAAGTTGCTTTATTCCACCTCGTCCTATTAGTCCGGTTTCTTCCGAATGGCAAAAAATAGGAAAACCTTTATTAAAACAAAAAATAATGGATTTATATTTAAAACAGTATTCTTAAAACACTTTTGTGTTTTTTTTTATTAAAATTAATTAAAAATGTACAAAAGAAAAATTCAAAAACTTACGTGTTTTATTAGCTGGCCTATATAATACAGATCCAAAAGAAACTTGGACAATGGCACACAAACAAACAAACGTAAAAATTGCGAATTTCATCTTACAATTAGTGTTAACTGTTGAAAGTAAGAAACAATAATAATTTTTTGACATGAAGTCGCATCATTTTAAGCAAAATTTATCAGAAACTTTTTCATTATCAGTAATTAAAATGTTTTCTCAATAAAACGTTCAAGGATTTCGCAGAATCTGTTAACAAATTTTTTTTATCAAATATTTTAAATTAATATATTTATTTTTAAATGAGATATGTAAAAAATATTTATATAATATTTTAAGACAATTTTTAGTTAGGTTAGTTTAAATAGATGTTTTTAATACTTCTGAGACAATTTTATAGTATAACCAGTTTTAGAATGGTCTATTATTATAAGAGATAATGCGCATTATCTAGTGTAATATTTTGCTTTTTTTATACAATTTAGTAATTTTCATTAATACAAAACTTATTTTAACCTCACTTTTTCCCAATTTTAAAGATCGTTACATTCGCCCCTCATATATATATTAAACAACCTGACATTCCAAATTAAAAATAAGTTCATTTTTTCCATTGTCAGGCAGGGCGGTTATAATGGTTACCATTATATACGGAAAACCAAAATAATTCACGAGTTTAATTATGCACGAGCGGAGCAAGTTTTTAATAAAGTAGGTAGTGATCTTAGGAAATTTACATTGTATTTAATATCTGGCAACTGTCAAGCGGTTTTAACCCCAGTTTTTACGAATCTGACATCTGTAAAACGGTTTTAACCTCACTTTTTCCCAATTTAATACACTAGTCCACTAAATGTAGAAGGAGATAAAATTTAATTTAACATTTGTATTATCTTCATTTTTAAAACAATAAATAATTATTATTAAAAATCCATGGAAAAGAAAAAGAAATGAAAAAATTTTAATTTGAACATATTGCATGGAAAAGAAAAAGAAAAGAAAAAAATTTGATTTGAACATATTGCGTCATCAAGATGTCAGGAAATGATAAAATTATTTGATAATGTGCATTTTCCAGACAAAATGTATCACCTGATCAGGTCCCTATTTTCTTATTTCACGCTTCTGTAAGGATAATTTGTTTCAAAGCATTGGCGCGCTAGGATTTGTCCCTGGGGACACCAAATAATACATATTTAAACCATTATATGACATTTGTTGACTGGATTTAAATCAACCGAAATACAAATACCAAAATAAAACCTTTTTATATATTAATAATAATAATAATTTTTTATACTGCTCTAAAACAAATTTTAAATTTTATGTCAGTACAGTATGGATATAGCCTTGTCTAATCTACCACTTTTAAGCAACCTTCGGCTTGAACTACACCTCAATGAGGTGTAGTTCAAGGTGATTGAGGTGACCTCATCTAAAAAATAAACAAACAAGAAAATTAAAAAAAATATATGCAAATTAGGGATGCATCCGATATCGATACCGATATTTTGGCGATCTTAATATCTTATGTCCATTATCTCTTTACAAAAGTTCAAGTCTATCAATACAAAAATCACAAAAGTAACAAAAAGCCAAAAGCCAAATCAATTTGGTTTGTGTCATAGTTAGTTATTTTAAATGTACTATCAGTATACTTTTAAACAGAGCTGGGCACGAGTACTAAAAAATGTATTCGTAAAATTTTAAGAACAAGTAGGTACTTAAAATACATTTGTAAAGAGAGGTTACGGTTACGAGTATTTAAAAAAAAATTACTATTCCACTCCTTTCAATTTAAACCTATTAAAAACTCTAAAAAATACGTATTTTTGGATGACAGATAAAAAGGAAGGAACAGAAATGCAAGCGGCGTATATTTTTCTATTTACCTTCTCTAGAGAACAGAGGTATTATTTTATAGAAAAATGCCAAAGCGACACACAAAATTTAAATTTAATTTATTTACTTGTTCTCTTTAGTTTACCATTTTAAAATGCAGTTATCGGCGTTCTTTTAGATAAATTAAATATAAAAATGTTTTATTTTATACAACTATATATCAACGTTATATGGACGCTGTGTTCTAATTTTTCCTTATCAGTCGTTATCCTTATTAATAAGACATTTCTCTTAGCGACGCGTTTTGCATGACTACCCTTGTGATTGAAAATGGCGGGTGCGCTAAAATAAATGTGTTTTTGTTTCTAAAATCATTGTTTACATTGAAATTAATAATCACATTTGGAGTGCAAGAAATATTAACAGGAGGAAATATTGTGAAATAAAAAAAACATTTAAACTTAATATGTTATCAAGATAAAATTATTTGATATAATACATATTTTTTTACAATTTCTTATTTTTATCTCGATTAACTTTCAAAAATTGTATTTATAAACACAATGTTTTAACATTCTGCTTTTGGACAACAGTCTGGATATGGTTTAGTAAAATCTTGCACCTTTTTACAACCCTCAAAGCTTACAACACCACACCTAAAAAAACATAAAAATAATTATGTTGTTAAAAAATAAATGCGTACAAGTTACGATGCCAAAGTTATTGAAGCATCATAGTTGCACCAAGCTACAACACAATTTGGAAGTTGCTTTGCTCCACCTCGTTTGATTGGTCCGGTTTCTTTTGAATTGCAAAAACCAGGATGACCTTTATTAAAACGAAAAATAATGGATTTATATTAAAAACAGTATTCTTAAAACACTTTTGCTTAAAATTAATTATAATGGACGAAAGAAAAATTCAAAAACTGACCTGGTGTTTTATCGGGTGGAATTTGAGATAGAGCTCCAAAAGAATCTTGAACAATGACACATAAACAAACAAACGTAAAAATTACGAATTTCATTTTACAATTAGTTTTAATTGTTAAAAGTAAGGAACAATACTGATTTTTTAACATAAACTCGCATCATTTTAAGCAAAATCAGTTGCATATTAATGTGCGTATTTTTTTAAATTTATCATTAACTTTTTTTAATTAGTAAATAAAATATTTCTTTAATAACTCATTAACACGTTCGTAGATTTTCCGTTAGAACTTGTTGACAAGGTTTTTATCAAATATTTTAAATTAAAATATTTGATAAACATTTTTTAAGAAACGTTTTTGAAATATTTATATAATATTTCAAGGAATTTTTAGTTATCTTAGTTTAACTATATATTTTTAATATTTCTGAGAATTTTATAGTAACAGCAGTTTAAAATGGTATGTATATTATTATACAAGAGATAATGTTCATTATCTTTAGTGTAATATAGGTACTTTGCTTTTTAAAATCCTATTTGGTAATTTTCATTGATACAAAACTTATTTTAACCTTACTTTCTCCCAATTTTAAAGATCATTATATTCGCCCCTCGTATATAATAATAATAATAATAATAATTCCCAACCCAAATAATTCACGAGTTTAATTATGCGCGAGCGGAGCGAGGTTTTAATAAAGTAATGATCTTGGGAAGTTTCTAAAACAATTATTCTGACATCTGACAAATGTCAAGCGGTTTTAACCTCACTTTTTACCATTTTGACATCTGCAGATGTTAGGACATATGTCCAGCTAGTACTGAAAGGGTTAAACCCGTTCGACATGTCAAACGGGTTTAACCCTTTCAATACTAGCTGGACATAGGTATATGTCCTAACCTTAGTCCTAACATAGCTTTATAACGTACTAATTGCTCAGCTTCAATTTATTTTAATGCGGTGTGCTGTCCCAACAGTCTTTAGTTATGTTTTGGAAAATTTCGCCTTATTTGGCTTGTTATCTCTCTAAAAATGAATTAGTCAAAAATGACTTATTTAATAGTTATTAGTGGCTGCTTTTTCACTTGTACCATGGTTAACCATGGGATACCATGGTATCACAAAATTTAACAGCCAATTTTTATGTAAAATTGTTAAATGGAAAATTGAATATATCTCTACTCTACTTTTTTAACTTTTTACGACATTTTCGGATTCAGGGGACAATTTTACATAAGAATTGGCTGTTAAATTTTGGGATACCATGGTGAAAAAGCACACTAATAACTATTAAATTTTTGACTAATTCATTTTTAGAGAGATAACCTGTTTTGATGCAATTCGTGTAACTATTGGTGAAAAGATAAGTATTACTATTGTAAGAAAGGAAATATATAGAGAAGTTCTTTTTTTTTGTTGTAAAGTCCCAAAAGTCTTCTGTTATGGACAAATTTGTCCCAATAGTCTTATACAACGTATAAAAAGTATTTGTATTTTTTATAAAATGAGTCGCCTAGGTTTATCAGAAAAGGAACATGAAGAACTAATTTAACTTAGTGAGGAAGATCCTTTCGTTTATAGGGCTGACTCACACTCTAAGAAAATATATTGTAATCCCTAACAATATAGATTTGTTATGCAAAATATGGTTCATTTAATTATAACTTATGGTTGTAATAACAATATACGAAAAATTTGTTTTGTTATATGTACTCTAATCATTTTGTTATAAAAATTTAGTAAAGTTAGATATTTGATTAGGCTATTACAACCATCATATATGGCTAAACTGTTAGTACTACACTAGATGGTTAAAATTATAAGATTATCTGGTTACAATAACAATATAATGTTGTCACACATTATTAACAATATGTCGTTGTAGTTTTTACTATACAGAAAGTTTATACATATCATACGTATAGTATATTTAACCATATAGAGGGTTATAAGGTATTTGCATATGATTATTATAACTAAATAAATTATTGTTTTGTGCAACAACAAAAATATAGTTAAAGTGACAATAAAACTGTTACAATATAAACATGGTTAATATAACAGTAAATATGGCTGTGCCTATACTAATCAGAATATTTAGTAAAAGTTACTATATATTCGATTAAGATAACCATTGTTTTTTCTCAGTGCAGGCCGGCTGAGGATCGAGATCAAAATTATAATCCTATGTCTCAACATATATGACTGGTGGGATAATAATTATTAATGTCCCATAATTATTAATGTCCCATAATTATAATGACAATTTGACATATTTAAAGTGTTTAGGGATGATTTATGACGTCATTATTAACAAATATTATAAAAAAACAGGAGCAGAAAATTTAATGCAAGTGATCAAAATTGGCAAATATTTTTCTATTTACCTTCTCCATAGTAACAGATGTATTATTGTACCTATAGAGGAATGCCAAAGCGACACAAAAATAACTTAATTTATTTACCTGTGTATTTTCTCTTTAGATATATTTTATTGTTTACCATTTTAAAATGTAGTTGTCGGCGTTGTTTTAGATGACTCAAATATAAAAATGTTTGATTTTATGGTTATGTTTGTACAACTATTATTTTTTGATAGATTTCTTAATAATGTTCAAACTTAAATATAATTTCGAGGGGTAGATCACTTAATAATCAGCGAGACCAACGTTCAACGTTATATGGACGTTGTGTTCTGATTTTTCCTTATCCTTAGAGACGCCTTGTGCAAGACTACCCTTGTGATTGAAAATAGCGGATGCGCCAAAATAAATGTGTTTTTACTTCTAAAATTATTGTTTAAATTTAAATTACTTAAAATGTTTGGAGTGAAAGGAATATTAACAGGAGGAACTATTGTAAAATAAAGAAATCAAACAAAATTTAAACTCAATATTTTATCAAGAAAAAATTATTTGATGATAATAATACATATTTTTTTACAATTTCTTTTTTGTATCTCGATTGACTTTTAAAAATTGTATATATACCCAAACACAAAATGATGTTCTAACATTGGGCTTCTGGACAACAGTCTGGATATGGTTTAGTTAAATCTTGCACCTTTTTACAACCCTCAAAGCTTACAACACCACACCTAAAAAACTTAAAATAATTATGTTGTTAAAAAATAAATGCGTACAAGTTACGATGCCAAAGTTATTGAAGCATCATGGTTGCACCAAGCTACAACACAATTTTTAAGTTGCTTTGTTCCACCTTGTTCCATTGGTCCGGTATCGTTTGAATTGCAAAAACCAGGATGACCTTTATTAAAACAAAAAATATTAGATCTTTATTTAAAACACAACAACAGTATTCTTAAAACACTTTGGGGTTCAGTATTTTTTGCTTAAAATTAATTAAAAATGTACCAAAGAAAAATTCAAAAACTGACCTGGTGTTTTATCGGGTGGAATTTGAGATAGAGCTCCAAAAGAAACTTGGACAATGGCACACAAACAAACAAACGTAAAAATTACGAATTTCATCTTACAATTAGTACCTAATGAACAATAATAATTTTTTGACATAAACTCGCATCATTTTAAGCAAAATCAGTTGCATATTAATGTGCGTATTTTTTTAAATTTATCATAAACTTTTTTTAAATAGAAATTAAAATTTTTCTTTAATAACTCATTAACACGTTCGTAGATTTCGTAGAATTAAATTAATATATTTAAATGGGATATGTTTAGAAACGTTTTTAAAATATTTATATAATATTTTAAGACAATTTTTAGTTATCTTAGTTTACATATTTTTAATATTTCTGAGACAATTTTATAGTAGCAGCAGTTTAAAATGGTATGTATATTATTATACGAGAGATACATTATCTGTCAAGCGGTTTAACCTCACTTTTTACCAATCTAACATCCAGTTTTTCCCAATTTAATACACTAGTCCACTAAATGTAGAAGGAAATAAAAAAATAAAGACAGTTTTTATACGATTTAACAATTTTATCACCTTCGTTTTTTAGAACAATAAATAATTATTTTAAAAAATGCATCAAGCAGAAATGAAAAAAAATTTGATTTGAACATATTGCGTCATCAAGATGTCAGGGAATGATAAAATTATTTGATTATGTGCATTTTCCGGACGAAATGTACCACCTGATCGAAGTGATTGAGGTCCTTATTCCCTTATTTCACGCTTCTGTAAGGATAATTTGTTTCAAATCAGTGGCGCGCTAGAATTTATCCCTGGGGATACCAAATAATACATATGTGAATCATTATATGACATTTGGTGTCTAGATATAAATCAACTGCAATACTAATTAATACCAAAATAAAACTTTTTTAAATATTAATAATAATAATTTATTTATACTATTTTATTTAAAACGCAAAATATTTTATGTCAATACATAAAGTATGGTCCCCACTGTGCTCTTGGACAACAGTATGGATATGGCCTTGTCTTATCTACCACTTGTAGGTAAACAACCTTCGGCTTGAATTGAACCACATCTAAAAAATAAACAAACAAGAAAATTAAAAAACAAATAATCTGTCAGTAAGGAATGCATCCGATATCGATACTAATATTTCAGCGATCTATCATTATCTCTCATGTTCATAAACTATCTGTATGCAAGTCACGTCAGCCCGTTTTTAGAAAAAAAAACAAAAAAGTAAAAAAAAATTAAAAGAAGTCAAAAGCAAAAACAATTTGGATTGTGCCATAGTCAGTCCTTTTAAATGTACCATCAGTATCGATGTATCACTACTTTTAATACGCGACTTCGTTAAAGCACATCATTTTTAAATAAATAAGTAGTTTTTTCACAAAAGAGAGGAAGTCTTACTTGACAAATTTTGTTCGTAAAGTTTCAATTGTTGTTTTATTTTAGTTTTATAGTTTTATTAGGCACGAGCGAAGCTTTTGAGTGAAGAAGTTCATAAAAAAATGTACCTCACTTTTTCGCAATTTATAAAAAAGATAACTTTAGCCCATGACTAAAATGCCCAAAAGCCAGTGTTGTTAACTCCAGCCCGTGACTAAAACGCCATAAAGTCGTAGCTTGTCAATGTAGGTGTAGATAAAACACTTTTGGGTTCAGTACTTTTTGCTTAAAATTAATTAAATATGTACGAAAAAAAATTCAAAAACTTACCCGGTATTTCATCAGCTGGAATCTGAGCCACAGCTTCAAAAGAAACTTCGACAATGGCACACAAACAAACACACGTAAAAATTGTGCGAAATTCATCTTACAATTATTGTTAAATGTAAGGAACAATAATATTTTTTGACATAAACTCTTATTATTTCAAGCAAAATCAATTGCATTTTAATCTGCTTATTTTTTTAAATTTATACATTTTTTTTATCAGTAATTTAAATGTATTCTTAATAACTCATTAAGACCTTCGAAGATTTCCCAGAATTTGTTCACAAAGTTTTGTTTACCAGATATTTTAAATTAGTAGGAAATGTTTTTTTTAGTTTAAAAACAATGTTAATACAAAAAAATACAATATTTAGGAAGATATTTTCATTAAAAAATATACCTTCAAGGAAATATTGGAAAAGTAAAACTGGTAAAAAAAGTTTTCCCTCGATTTTTTACTTTTTAATTAAAAGTTTCCATAACAACGTTTATGTTAGCGTTTAGTTATACAAATTATGACAGAACAAAAGGCGGTTTTTTCAAAGATTCAAAAGAAAATTTAAGTGGCTGAATGTTTCCCGTGGCTAAATGATCCGTTTCTCCCCTATATTTTATATATATTTTTTAAATGGGTTATGTTTATGAAATATCTAGAATATTTAGAATATTTAGTCAATATTATAGTACCTATAAGCAGTTTTATATTGGTAGGTATATTATTATACGAAAGATACTGCGCATTATCACTATAGTGTAATACTATGTTCTCTAAAAATGAAATAGTCAAAATTCTACTATTTGAATTAGTACCAGCATTTTTTTTAATAGTCGTTTTCACTTTTAAATAGTTATTTTTTACTACGTAAATAGTTAAGATTAGTCACCATATTTGACTATTTCTGACATTTAAAAGAAACTAATTTCTTTAATCGTTTACGGCCAACAACAAAGTATTATTTGAATTAAATGCATATACCTCTCCATGGTTAAACGACCCATAAAACAAATAAAGATGCAAAAAGTTTAGCTCAAAACAGTAACACAAATAATATATAAAAATTTAAAATATTATGAACAATATTTATTGACAAATAAAATTTACTTTTATAAGAGCGGCTGACAGCCGACTGGTTATGAGGTTAGGTTGACAAGTTTCTCAAGTGACAGACGTGAGTTCAATCCCAGGCTGGGTCAAAACTTTTTTTAAATTTAAATTTAATAATTTAACTATTTCATTCAGTGGAATTTGACTAATTATTAGTGACTGCTTTTTCACTATGACAATTAGTCAAATATGACTTATAATTAGTTATTTTTGACTAATTCATTTTAAGAGAGTGCGTTTTTTAATGCATTTTAGTAATTTTCATTAATAAAAAACTTATTTTAACCTCACTTTCTCCCAATTTTAGATAATAATAATGCATTATATTTGCCTCTCGGATATCATTTACTAACTGAGTTTGTGTCCAGAATGGTCGGTTCCATATCATGCGGTATTTGTGTTTGCTGTCCTTGTTTAAAATGATAAGACTCCTTCCTGTTGTTTTTTCTTCTAAGATCTCCCTATTTAATACACTGGTCCACTAAATGAAGGAGGTGAAAAACTAAAGACAGTTGTTATAAGATTCAGTATTTTAATTTTCTTAAATCAATAAAAAATTATAATTAAAATGCATAAAGCAGAAATTTAAAAAAAAAATGATTTGAACATATTGCTTCATCAAGATGTCAGGAAAATTTCCTGAGAAAGTGATAAAATTATTTGATTATGTGCATTTTCCGGACGAAATGTACCACCTGATCGAAGTGATTGAGGTCCTTATTTCCTTATTTCACGCTTCTGTAAGGATAATTTGTTTCAAAGCAGTGGCGCGCTAGGATTTGTCCCTGGGGACACCAAATAATACATATTTGAACCATTATATGACATTTGTTGGCTTTATTATTTCTTTGAAAAGAAATTTTAAAAATTTAAGGTGGTATAAAATCTGGAGGATTTTTTAAATGAAATTTAAAACTTGTCTATAAACTATGGTAAATAATAAATTGCACCAATTAAATTTATATTATATTTGCTGGGGGCGCCATTATATTTTTTTCGCAAACTTCAATTTAAATTCTGCTTGCGCAGAACTTGTTTATTTAATGTCATTATAAACTTATCTAGTAATTGAGATATCGGTATACCCAAAATCCACCAGCCGCCACTGGTTGCCCCCCTGTATTTGACTTGCGAAATCGCCATTCCACACATTCTGCATTTTTAGTTTGAAAAATAAATGAATTGGTTATGCAATAAAAAATATTGATTTAACACATTAGACTAAATTAATAATTTACTGTTGAAAGTTACATTTGTAACATTTACATCCCAAAATAGAACCATGTGTCTTAAAAAATATCAATGCATCTCCAATCTAAAGAAACCTACGATTTTAAAGTTGAGCTGATTTACAATGACCTATGCAAAAAAATGTATTAATAAGTAATGTAATTAGAGACCAGGTTCAAAAGAAAAATGCGGGGCTTGAAATTGTATAATATTTTTATATTCATATTAAAAATGACATGGGAAAAATACCTAACCCAAAAAACATATGATTATTATTTACACATAAAGTATGGGCCATACTAATATCAATCTCTGTACGTGGCTTTAACTTACCAATGTTTATTGTTTAATTACTCATAAAAAATAATATATTTGCATAAACAACTACAAAATCGTACCTATTACCACAATTACTTAACACTAATGCGCACAGATTATAAAGGCCATTAATTTGATGATAATACTTGTCACTTAGTTAAAGTCATGCGCAACAACTGTCTTTAGTAGTTATCGCCATCTATTATCATTCCGTCCAATGTTGCTAAATGTGTATTTGTAGTTGCCTGTATCCGTATGATTTATATTTTATTAATGGGCAAGACTGCAAACACTATAAATTGCACGATTGCGTTAGAAGTGGAAAACAGTATTTTACTATTCATGATAATAAAAAAACAATATTAAAACTTACCAGGTGTTTCATCAGCTGAAATCAGAGCTTGAGCTCCAGAAGAAACTTGGACAATGACACAGAAGCACAAAAACAAAATTGCGACTTTCATCTTGTTGATAATTATAGGGGGAACTGAAATAATAAATTGTTAATATAAACTTGGATCCTTTAAACAATTTCGTTAATTATTAATACAGTTAAAACTCTTATTTACATAACAACCGCCTTGATAACGTGTGCACACGTTGATTTATTTTTAATTAAATTTAGAATAAATCGGGCAAATTAGTGGCAAAAATGCAACGTGGTCTTATTGAGTTACAGAAGGATCTTAGAGCTAAGATCCTTCTGTAACTCAATAAGACCACGTTGCATTTTTGCCACTAATTTGCCCGATTTATTCTAAATTTAATTAAAAATAAATCATTCAGTAAATTACCCAATAAAATACTAATACTAATAATAGTATTTTCATTTATTTCAGAGATTAGACTCCTTGAGCTCTCAGGGTCATATTTGAACATAAAAAAATACCATTTCGTAGACATTTTTGGAAAATCGCTTTCTCGTAAATAACAGAGATATTATCCATCAGACGCCACTTCTATCGGTATATTCCTATTGGAAATACCAGGTTACATTTACAACGGTTTGTTTTTATCTTTAACCAAAAATGTCCAACAATAAGGGAACCAGTTTTTTTCAAGTTCTTGCACAAAAATTAATCTTAAAATGTTAGATTTATTATTATATTTTTGTTAATTTTGTTTTAATAAATTAACCATTGGATATTTCCGCAAAACCTTTCCCCACCTTGACAAAAAATCAGATTTATTATTTAACAAACAAAATAAGAACCATATCTAAAGTCAAAAAGTTTAATTGCAACGTAATTTATAACCTTAAAATATTCGTACATTTTTATGCTAAAAAGCCAACAATAAAAATAAACAAGGAAGTTTCAATACTCGATAAAATGTTCAAATGTCGTACCTACCTGTTACATTTTGAGAAAATTTTAAAAAATAAAGTATACAATATTTGTGCATTTAAAATACGTGCTTGTTTAAGGTTTCTATTCAAGTTTTACACAAAAAAATATTGCCATCATCTAAAATTTTTTAGTATCAACTTCATGTCGTTATAAAAGGTTTTCTGTACAAGTTTTTATGTACATTTTGTTTGAGTTAAATATCTAATTTTTTATACCATTTTTGTTTATTGACGTATCTTGAACAAACACTTTATTATCATGAAAAAACGCAGTTTCAGTGTCGCACCCATTACACCCATTTTTTGTACTTTTAATGGGTATTTTACTTCAGAAATATTTTTCCTTTAGCTTGAAAATCAACAAAATAATTTTTATTTAAGCTTTTTGTACAAATTTGATTCGTGAAATTATAAACAACGGCGCTTTCATAAAAATGACCAGTAATTTTTAAGCACTCGTGGTATTACCCCCAAACATTTGCCAAGAAAGTTTTGTTTTATCGGACGATAATAATGTTTTTTTTTGCGATAATCGGACAAATTTAAAAAATTTGGTGATTTTAGGACAAGTATAAAATAATTATATGTACTATGCTCAACACCCAAAAGTCCTACTTTGACATTTGAATACAATTAGGGGGTTAGGTATCTGTAAGTTTAACGCTAACTTTGTTGTTAATTTATAACACCAAAAATACATAATAAGTATAAAAAATGGCGTTAAACTAACAGATAGGTAACCTAAATTATTTGTATTCAAATATCAAGGTGGGACTTTTGGGCGTGGATCATAGTACATAGTGGGGCATTAACCTTAATTACAAAAATGACACAATCAACAATAATTAAGTATACGATATAACGTCAAATTTACAATTTCATCATTGTGTCAATTTTGTAATTAAGGTAAATTCATACAAAATGTCCCTCTGTTTTTTGACAGAATCTGGTGACTTTAGACATAGGAACCAAGTTGTTTTGAAATAATCATAAAACTGTAATTTTTCATCAACACATAGACGGGGCCGAAATAAGGCGGTAGCAATTAAGTTTTTTTAGAGCAAAAATTACAGTTTTTATTATTATTTTAAAACCACTTGGTTCCTGAGACGCATTCAAAACATTTTATATATGACAGTTTTTAAATTTAGAATATTTCTTAATTTGCCACAATTTTTCTTCCCATCATCTTTGTTTCCCAAATAAAAAAAAACTAATCCACGATTATTTGATTATGTGCAATTTCACCCCCGGTCAGAGTGATTGTAAGGATGATCTGTGTCAGAGAAGAGGCAAAATAAAAAACAATACTTTATTAAATTATAAAAAATATATATTGTATAATTTTAAATCAGGTGAAGACATGGTGCGGTTGGACAACAGTCTGGATATGGTTTAGTAAAATCTTGCTCCAATTTACAACCTTTTACATGAACTGTACCACATCTAAAAACATAATTATGTTTAAATATTTATTTAAATAACTTTTTAAACTTACGATTCCAAGGTGATTGAACCATCGTTGTTGCATCTAGCTTGTTGGCATTTTTTAAGTTGCTTTATTTCAGATTGTTTCATGGGTCCAGTCTCTTCTGAATTACAAAAACCAGGGTGTCCTAAAAACAAATTAAATGTTACTTATAATAATTTAACATTTAAAGGTTAATTTCTCATACCGAATCAATGATATTTTATGTTTAAGATAATGAACAACACATTAAAACTTACCAGGTGTTTCATCAGCTGGAATCTGAGCTAGAGCCCCAAAAGATACTTGGAAAATGGCACACAAACACACAAACAAAATAACGAATTTCATCTTACAATTAGTGTTAATTCTTTAAAGTTCAGAACAACAATGATCATGTTTATGTGAGACATCCTTTTATGCAAAACCAGTTCGTAAATTTATGTATTAATTTACATAATAAACATTTACATAATATGTTTCGAGAAAATTGTGTTCTCAATTATTGCTGTGGTTAGTTAAGTTAAAGCGATAACTTTTTTATTATTTGACGTATTTTTGGAAAAATTAATACTTCAGAAAATATCGGGAATTTTCGTTTTTTGAAACAAATATTTATTTTTTCGTCTACATTAATGTTGTCGCCTTTAAAATAGTCCCCATTGGATATTATGCACATGTGCCAGTTCTTCTTCCAATACTCGAAACACTTCTAAAACTCAATCTTTGGGATAGCCTTTAGTTCTTTCAGCGAGGCGGTTTTAATGTCATCTATGCTTGCAAAACGACGCTTCGGCCCTTTAAGGTTCTCTTTATTTTTGGGAATAGGAAAAAGTCAGACAGAGGCATGTCTGGCTAATATGGAGGCTGGGGCATCATTACAGTATTGTTTTTGGCCAAAAATTTTGTTCAAAATTTAACAATTTTAGAACAAATTTTGCTGCCACCCGTTTCATACCCAAAACATTCGAAAAAATTTTATGGGATGAGCCAATCGATATACCACCATCATCAGCGACTTCTCTGATGGTTTATAACCATTTCTTCCACTTTTTCCATGTTTTTATCGGTTGTTAATGTGCTTGTGCGTTCGGGGCGTTCGTCATTTTCAACGTCTTCACGGCCATCTTGGAAACTTTTATACCACTTGTAAACTCTTGTTTTACTTATAGCAGACTCACTATAGGCCTTTGTTAACATTTCACAGAATTTATTTAATTTTTTAAGCAAAATTGGATACAAATTCTTTGATCCTTTTCTTTTAACGAAAGAAAAATCGCCGAGCTCATAAAACACGTCTAACCTTAGCGGCTGCCTCAGACAAAGTAAACAATGAAAACAGCTAAAGTTTTTATCATACTTCGGGGGCATCTATACCAACATAATAAAGATTTTTTATGACAACCGGACCCTCTGAACCCGCGAAATTTAACAATTCCCGTTATTTTCTGAACACATCTCGTAGAAGGCGATTTTATAGTAAATTATTTAGACCTGATATATCCAGTTTTATAATAAATTGTAAGGCAAAAAAGTGGCAGTTATTCTTAATTTGCACAGTGCATGTGATATCGATTTTCGTCAAATCCAATTAGAAATTGTGTCCATGCCAGGCGAAGGAATAATGGATAATGAATAATATATATTTCCAACATCTGCGGCCAACTGCGAAAGGCACAAGAATTAAGAGAACATTGTCCTTTTATTTCTGGAATTTACTGCCTTTTCTATTTACCGAAATGCTCTGCACGTCCACCTTACGCCAACACAATGAGCTGAAGCGAGACGGAGGAGATGACGTGCAGGAAAAATTTGAAGGGGGCAGCTAGAGTGATACTCTGCAGAATTCGTGGAGCTGACCAGTGGTCATCGTCTCCCCTGTTAACGAGTATTCCCCTTTTGCATTATTGCTTAATCTCTCGGCTTACAAGGACTAATAACATTGGAAATTTGAACATCGAAATATGTCATTAACATTGGGCCCCAACGAACGTTTATGTGAATTATTATTGTTACTATGACATTTACTGTGATTAATTACCAACTTGCTCTTAATTCAGATCCGGAACTACAAAATTTCTAGGGGGGGGGCAAAGGTACAAGTTCCCGTCCTTATTTTTACAGAGTAAAATAAGAGGGAATTGAAAAATTGGAGTAAAACAATTTATACATTAAAATGCCTAACTAAAAGTACAAATAAACTTTACGTTTTTTTCTCTCAGCAAGAAAATCTAATGTAATCTCTAAAAATAATTTAATAATTATCTCCTAAATCCGAAAATACCGTTCAAAATGATGAAAATAGAGCAGTTTTTGGGATTATTATTATTACATAGAAAATTGATTATATCTCAAAAACGGTTTTACTTTTATAACTTTTGACATTTTCGACTAATTCATTTTTAGAGAGTAAATTATCAAAATTTATTGCTTGCGCAAAAGTTTACTGACTCATGAAAGAAAGTATATATATATATATATATATATATATATATATATATATATATATGAGTTTGACATACACTTTTATTGTGTTTTGATCTTTCATAATTAAGTAGATATTACAGCTCAGGTTCCAGATTTTTAACCGCAATTAATTATGTTTTACAATGTTTTAAAAATCTAAAACCTATCCTCCGTGACTGTTACTCTTTCTAGGTTAACCTATATGTTTTCAAATATCTAAGGTAGTAAAAGTATACTAAAAATATCAATTCACTAAGTAAATTAAACATCCAAAACAATCGAATCAAATATAAAATATTATTAAAAATTAAAAGAAATATTTTCATAAAAATTTATGTGGTTGTTCTATCCTCCGTGAACCTGTTTTTGCTTTAAATTTTATGCAACGGATGGCGCTTTAATCATTTTAAATAAGCAAAAACCTCTGTTTACGACATTATAGATGCATGTGATTTCTGAAGGGCAGTTAAAATTTATATGCAGATGAGAGTGTTGCTGTTGTATAATTCAAAAGTTTAAGTTCATTAATTTGCTATTTTAAAACCTATCCACCGTAAAGTGTAATATCTCAGTAAGTAGATTTTTTTATAAATATTTTATGTATGTACAATTGTATTTTTAAAAAATATTAAGGTGTCAAAAGATACAATAACTCATTTCAAATATACAAAGGGATGTTTAAAAAAAACATACGAAATCCTAACCTCCGTGAAGCTCTAATATTCAAAATGTATGATTTTTTAAAATTCTTGCATTAGTGCAGAACCACTTATGTTATGTTATTACTAGACCTGGTGGCTTCACAAAAACCCCGTTCTAGACTAACAAACCAAAAATAAAAATAATCATTTTCACTTGGGGGACATCTCAATATATTCACCTTTACTTATTAATTTTAATTTACTAAAACTTCTACCACAACAGTGTGGAGAGTACAATATATGGGCAAGAATTTGCATTTTTTTGTATATTGACTTGGTTAGATCAACACCATGTTTTTAAAAGTGCCTATAGCTATAGTCTATTGATACTACCTTAAAAATCTAAAATCTTTAATAGTGCATTAAACCGTCTAAAATTAAACTTGCCTAAAAATGTTCAAAACCTTAAAATAACTGTAATAAATTTCAATATTAATCTTAGTAGGTACTTACACTCAGGTATAAAACAAAGTAATAAAATTATTTAAAAACAAGTTTTTACTACAATCGATTGAAATAAAAAAAGTCATTAAATAAGATTTATGTACCAAAAAATCGATTTTTAACGCATGACATAATTTGTTTGCTATGTACTTATAAAAAAGGCGACACATGTTAATTTTAAAGTGAAATAACATCGACATACATAATGAAATCATTTATTTTACTTGTGATTCTGAGCTGCCTTTTGGCCACTGCATTTGGTGCCAACGAAGGTAATCTAATTTTTTATACAATTATTTTTTTTACAATTATTTTTTTTACAAATATTTTTTTAATGTCACTTAGGGCATTGTTATTCGGAGGCTACAGGAAGACTTGAATACAACCAGGTTCAAAATTTGAAAAACTGCCAACAAGCTTTGTGCAATGAGGATGGTACTATAGATACAAAAGGGTAAGTAAACAAAATTATGAATATTGGAAATATTGATTTTAATTTTTTATAGATGTCCTGAATTGGAAGCAGGTGATCGTGAACTTGTGCAAGATGATACTAAAGACTTTCCAGAATGTTGCCCAACCGTTTAATTTTATAAAGATATTTGATGATATTAGATGTAGATAATCATTTAAAAACAAATAAAAAATATAAAATAAAATAAAATATGTTTCTAAAATCTTGAATTGTGCATTAAACTGTCTAAAATTAAATTAAAATGTTAAACTTGACTAAAAATGTTCAAAACTTAAAAATAAAACCCTAAAATAACAGTATTAAATTACAATATTAATCTTAGTAGATACTTACACTCAAGTATATAACAAATTAATAAAATTATTTAAAAACCAGTTTTTATTATAATCAAATTTAATTAAAAAAAATCATTAAATAAGATTTTATGTACCGAAAAATCGATTTTTAACGCATAGCCTAAAATAATTTATGTGCTAAAGTATAAAAAGGACGACACATTAATTTTAAAGTGAAATAACCACAACATACATAATGAAATCATTCATTTTACTTGTGATTCTAAGCTGCATTTTGCCAACTGCATTTGGTCGCAAAGGTAAACTAATTTTTTTACAAATATTTTTTTTTACAAATATTTTTTTAATGCCACAAAGGGTTTTGTTTTTCGGAGGCTACAGGAAGATTTGAATACGGCGAAGGTCGAAATTTGGAAAACTGTCAACTTGCTACATGCAATGATGATGATACTATAGGAATAAAAACGTAGGTAAACAAAATTATGAAGATTAAAAATATTTCTTTTAATTTTTTATAGATGTCCCTTAGTGGTAGCAGGCAATCATGCACTTAAGCAAGATAATTCTTTAGATTTTCCAGAATGTTGCCCAACTGTTGATATTTTAAATTGATATTTGATGTAATCATTTAAAAACAAATAAAAATTAATGAATAATAAAAAAATGTTTTTTATAATTTAAAAAGTATCTATATAAAAATATATATGGGTAGAAAACCTCAAAATCCTCAATTACACTATAGGTCATCTGATACCTTGTTCTTTTAATTTTCTAAATAGTTTTGCAAAAATAAATTGTATGGCTCTTTGTAAAGCAAGCTTAAAATCTCGGTTTTATACAGGTAACCAATTCTTACCCATTTTGTGACTAAAATATCTAACGAATCGGGAAATTCTTCTATATAATTATATACCAAATTTTTGCAGTGATAATCTCAAAATAAAACTATGAAGTCGTTTTACTCTTAGAAAAAAACATCTAAAAATTAAAAAAAAAACGATTTACTTATTATATACATTAAACTGAGCTATTGTAACTTGTAAGTACTGTACTTGAAATTTGTCTGTACAATAAACAAAACGCGATTTTCACGCTATTTTCGACCTTATGAACCAACACAAATTCTGAGAAAACAATGAACAAAACAAGTTTGCGTTTTTGTCAACTGAACACCCCCTGATTGCATATTTACACTAATGTGCACTGCCAGAGCTTGGCTAGTACTGACTAGCACTATTATCATTCCATAGCACTAGTGCTTGGACAAAAAAATATATTTTAGGATTGAATCTACAACTTTCACCACAAAAATATGTCATATCCATTTTACAATAATTATTAAAAATTTAATATTTAATAAATTCTTCTTTCTTTTTTATCTAAAAAAACTAAAAAAAAAATGAAAAACTGTGATGAGGAGGATCTTTCTATTAATATTAAGAGCTCAAATTTGGTGAGCACTTTCTAGAGGTGCCAATTTTTCAGTGTCGGAAGTAAAAAAAATATTCCATTTTTTCAATCACCCTAGTGTGTATAGCTTATAAGCACAATTTTTTTATTTGATTTTCTGAAAAATTCTAATTTCACTTGCTTTGAACAGCATTTTATTTTCACGTCTCGAAAAAAAATATTTATTTTATTTATAAGTAAAAGTTTGACATACGAGTATACAGCGTACAGTTAAAAGCATACAGATCATTGTAGGAGGCCTATAAAGATTTGGGCCTTGCTGTTAAAACACCTAAGTGAATTAAAGATTAGCTGTAAGGGGTTTCGGACTCTTTCGGCCACCCCATGTGCCGGAGCACAACGCAGCGAATATTCTTTCTTTTTGTTCATTTTATGGGAACATCAATCTTATTTATGTGGCAACAAAACAAGAGAATGGCGGTCGGCCGAGGCCATTTTCCTGCCATGCCAGGACTAACAAGGACCTCGGAACACCTGCAAATAATATCCGTATTTCTGCCCGGTTCCTTTTCTTGGCGGAGAAAAGAAATCCAGTTTGGGTCTCTGTATAAGTTTCGTTAAAGTTGCGAGCTCCATTTATTTCCGGCATTTTCATAATGACCGCACACCAGAACTAAATAACGACAGACTTTAAATGAACCTTTAGTGTTATTTGACCCACCGGTACAGAAATGGATTTTTTATGCATTAGAGTTTAAAAATATACAAGTAATAAGAAAATAATAAATAGATTTGTTACAGACTTTCTAATCTACCTATAAATGTCTTAAAACTGTCATAAATTTATTCTCCTTTTGAAACGTAATAACAAAAATAAATGCACATTTTTATAACAAACAAAACTGTAAATTATTTCCATAATTTTAAATGACTCAAGACGCCCGAAAAGGATGTCTCGTGTGTTCTTAAAATTATGATTTAAACTCCGTGGAAAAACCTTGAAAACCATAAATGAAAAAATGTGGGATATTACAAAAATAACTATTTGCTGTACTTTACCGTACCTAAAGCAATTACATATTATTCTATGTGGATATAAATTTAACGATATTACGCATAGTTAAAACAACATAAAATTATTGTACATAACAAAGTAACGATGTTTTTCGATAATATTTTATTACATAACTTACATGTTAGTATTAACTTTAATATTAAATTATAATATTAGGGTTTTCTTACGAGACCCAAACGATTTATGCAAAAATAAGGACCATGGTCATTTTTTTCCGAAAACACCCTTTTTTGACAGAGAATATTAACTTAAATAGAAACAATTGTTAAGACAGCTTGTTGGCATTTTTTTGACGGTTAAGGTACCAAGTATACTTCTAGGTGTAATTTTTTATTTGAAGAGCTACATTAGGGTGGTCGTTAAAAATTAAATTTTTTGCGACGCCCCCTAAAAAGCTTCTTATTGATGAAAAAACACTTGGACTTTTTTTTAATTAAATCTTTTTTTGTCCCCTTCCACACCTTTCAATTATTAAAATTATATCTACTTTCATAAAATATTTCTTGCTTTTTTTTAATTTAATGTATAACCCAATAAAAGAAGAATATTTTTGACAATTTTGATGTCAAAATATTATATAATAAATAATCCACAATTTTTTTTATAAAAACAGTTTTGTAATTCGTGCGTTTCGCGCGCTTGAAATGGACGTTAATCGAAATAACAATAGACAAAAATTTAAATTAAACATTTTTAAATAAAAAAATGAAAGATATTCAAATTGATATTTTTATTTTAAAACTAAATTATTTCTTCACTCCAAGGTGAAATTATTTCATTGTAGGTAAATAATTTTTAAATCTCAAAAAAATTATTATTTCATATTTTCAGAAAAGACATATTAATACCAAAAAATTAACTTAGAACGTCTTGAGGCACGTGTTGTTTTTAATTTAAAAAAAAATTACCAGTGTTTTTTCATCAAAACAAAGATTTTTAGGGGGCGTCGCAAAAAATTTAATTTTTAACGACCACCCTAAGCTACATAATCGGTTAAATTAGAGAAAAGTTATAATTTCTTTGCTACTATGTTTTGAGTTATCATCACCATCTTTTGTTTGGACGCAATAACTTATGTAGTTTGAAACATCGTTAAATTCCTTATTTTTTCTATCTCTCTCTACAACCATGTATACATTTTATAAAATTCGAATATGACGACCATAGTTAAAGCAACAGATAGTGGTGTCGTCAAAAGTTATAAAAGATTTTTTTAGATATATTTTTAGTTAATTTTCCATATAATAGGGAATTGACTATATCTCTCTCTACATCCATGTATACATTTTATAAAATTTGAATATGACGGCCATGATTAAAGCAACAGATAGTGGTGTCGTCAAAAGTTATAAAAGTAGAACAGATTTTTAGATATAGTTCATTTTCCATATAATATGGAATTGACTATATCTCTATCTACAACCATTTATACATTTTATAAAATTCGAATAGGACGGCCATAGTTAAAACAACAGATGGTGGTGTCGTCAAAAGTTTTAAAAGTTTTAAAAGTATCTATAGATCAGATTTTTAGATATAGTCCATTTTCTATATAATATGGAATTGACTATATCTCAAAAACTGCTCTACTTTTATAATTTTTGACAGTATTTTGGGATTCAGGGGACAATTTTACATAAGAATTGACTATTATGTCGGGGATACCATGGTATCCCATGGTATCCCATGGTATAAGTGAAAAAGCAGCCACTAATAACTATAGTACACAGAAAAAAATAATTTTAAAATGTCAAATAAATGAGTTATTTAACTGCATTTTATTTCAAACAAATAATAATTATTTAGTTTGAACTAATTTTGTTTTCTTAAAATAAATCAACTTATTTGATTATTTTTTAAAATTTGTTTGACTTATTAAACTGTTGCATCAAACAAAAATTATTTGTATTTAACAAATAATTTTTGAAACAATATTTTATTTTAGCCAAATAACGATTTATTTATTACAAATAAATATGTATTTACTCCTCAAATTTTGCCAAATCACCCCACCCCAAGCAACAAAACACGATTCCCAAGGTTGTCTGTACGGAAGCTTTTCGTCTTTGATATTGGTGGTGTGGAGATTATAATTATAATTAAAATTTATAACTAATGGTGTAATATCTTTTTTAATATTATGGAAGTGAAAAAGTGGCTAGAAGAAAACAATCTTGGTCATTTGTGGCCAATATTTGAGGGTAAGTACTTAATTTTTAACAGTTTGCCGTATTTACACAAAATGGTGCATTGCCACATGTATATATTAATTAATGCATTCTTCCATGTATCAATCTAACTTGCAACTTGCTACCAGTAAAACAAAACAATATAATATATTATTAATATTATTATATTAATAAATATTAATAATAATTATTTAGAATTAAGTACCTAATTAAAAAAAGCAAAGCATTTTTGTTGGTCGGCTTGCCAACATGTCTACCTACATAAACTTTCATTTATTTAAGTTAAATAAATTTTTATTTTAAAAAAGTAAGCAAGTCTTTGATGAAAATATATAATTGTTTTCCAAAAATGTTTTTTTTTTAAACCAACTAAAAAACTATTAGGTTAAATATACAGGGTCCAAATATATAATTGTTTACAGAAAATATTAGTTAAATGAAAACATACACTCCGTGTTTGTTTTTTTCCTGGAACGATACTAATTTTCTTATTTTTAATGAAAACATAAACTTTTTACATTTTGTTTGTTTTTAAATAGAAAATTAAGTCTTACACAGGGTGGTCGAAATTTTACTGATTCTTTTCCTTAAAATTATATATATTTTTTTATTAAACCTTATAAAACTATAATTTTAAATATTTTTTTCAGAAAATAAAATAAACGAGATGGAAATAATAAAGATATTAAAAGATGAAGAAATTGATATTTTAACAAAAAATATTGTAGGGGACAGAATAAGGCTAAGAAATAGCATAAACCAATTAAATATGGAAAAAGAGGTAAAAAATAGTTTAGAAAAGTTTTTATTAATGCAGCTTATAATATTTTTTATACGAAATTATTTAAATATTGTTCAAGAAAATCTTTAATAATTTTATTATGAATCTTCAATTCAAAATTTATTTAATGTCAAAGTTGAATTTATAGTAAATTACTAATTATTTTATATTACCGATACGTATTATGTTAATATATATGTAATAACCTTTTCTGTAAAATAAATTTTATGTTTTATATATATAATAGGAATTTTATTTTTTAATGTCCAAAATTTACTACTGATAACCTTTTATATATATATATTAGTTTTTTTGTTTTAGCGACCTACACAGAGCAAGTGCGTGGATATGGTTTAGGGGAGCAACCGCTTTCCTATGCTCTGTTTACGTTACGTTCATGCAAGGTCTTAAAAAATACATATCTGTATTCCTGAGCCAAAGTACACTTTTTTAAATTAGCGTTACAAATTTTTTTCCATTTTTAAATGGTAAACAGGATTAGGACCTGACTTACTTAGTTTTTTATGTATGTATCCAAAACTAAGTAAGCCAGGACTTAATCCTGTTTGCCATTTGAAAGAGCGGAAAACGTAGGCAAAAAAATTGTAACTTGATTTTAAATAGTTTAGACCTGGGGCATATATATGTGTATTTGAAGAAAAAAAACATTTTCAAACTAAACCTTTTTTATTTGCAATAAACAAACTATATATTAAATACAAACAAATATTTCGTATTGTTTTAATAAATATACTTTTAAAACAAAATAATTTATTAATACTTTTAAATAAATTTTATTTAGAGCAATTAATGCATATGTTTTAAAGAAGTAAGTAGTTATTCATTTTTAATAAAAATGTATTTATTACAAAATAATACATTCGATTTACAAATATGCATTTATTTAAATGAACTAAATATTTATTTATCGACAATAAATAGGTATTTATACCAAAATAATAAAAACTATTTAACCACATCTTTTTATTAACAGCAAACAAATAAATGTTTAAAAGAAATATATTTTATTTTAGAGGTCCAAATAAATTTGTATAAAATATCAAACAAACGGTTGTTTCGCGTATACGAAAGCAATATTTATTTAGTTTAACTCCATTTTTATTTCATTTAAATGAACTGTTTTTTCTGTGTAATTAGTCATTTTTAAATAATTCATTTTTAGAGAGTAGGAAATTTAAAAATCGATTATCTAGAAAACGGTTACTTCTATCCAGAGCTGGGAGTATCTTAAAAAAAATTACCTAAAAGTAACTTAGATACTTGAAGTATCTAAGCTACTTTATCTTAGATACTTTTTATATTGAACAGAAAGTATCTTTAACTTAGTTACTTTGGAAAAGTATTTTGTAACTTAGATACTTTTTAAAGTAACTTAGATACTTTTCAGTGTAACTTAAATACTTTCTTAGAGAAAATTGGGGGAATCCCAGAATGATTCAAAGTAATTACATAACCTAAAACTTGAATTTTCATAATTTTATAGTTTTTATTCATACCTACTTAGTTACTCAAAAAAAATCATAGTTACTTAAAGGTATCTTAGTAAATCCAAAGTATCTTTCATATAGTATATTAGATATTTTCTAAAGTATCTTGTAACTACTACTTTTAACCAAGTTATTTTGTTTAAAGTATCTTAGAAAAGTAACTACCGTAAACACGGGTGACTTTGCACCCCGCGGGTGACTTTAACCCATTTATGAAAAATCTTTTCGCGCTCGATAAAATTTTGTTGGTCTAAACCTGTCAATTGAGCGATTCTATTGAGTTTATATTACAGGAAAATCAGTGTTTTAAAGAAAGAAATGTGATTTATTACACTTTAAAATTGTATATATCGCATTAGTGCAAAACTCTTAGAAATACACGCGTTACAATTTCTATATTATGCGCAATCCATTGGAATGATGATGCTTGGTTAACTACAGGTCGATTTTTATTTTTTTTATCGGTAATCCCTTGCAATAGATATATGTCGCTGCTAACACGTGTCTAATATAAATAAAATATAATATTGAATACATTTTATACGGAAAATACACTGTGAGACAAAGTAACCCGCAACCAGGGGGTAACTTTGCACACCCAGTTTTTAATTTTTATTTTTGAAACTTAGCCCTATGTAATATTATAACATAGTTATTTTGAAAAAGCAACCCAAGACTCAAATTTTGGTATACCAAAATATATACATATATACAAAATTTAATGTTTATGATTGTTAAAACCACAAAAATTTTAAGCTTAAGTTTGAAAGTGAGCTAAAGCCATCCGTGTTTACGGTACATACTTTTCAGAAGTAACTTTCCCAGCTCTGCTTTTATCTATAGATAGAAGTATACTTAAAAATGTTAGGTATACCTTTTTGACTTAAAATAATTAGACTATTGGATGTCTAGTAAGGGTGGAACTAAAAGATGCACCAAAAAAATTAATAAAATAAAACAAAAAAAAATACAGTAGAAATACGAGAAAGAAAGGCATAAAAAAGCGTACTCGGTTATGGAAGAAACGTGCATAAGGGAGAAGTGGAGAAAAATCGCATTTTCTCATTTTATCTTTTCTGATGAACAATGGTCGGCGAACGGGATCCGTTATAGTTGCTTTGTTGGCACTACGGTGGTAGACCTGGGTATTGATCAGAAACCTTCCCCTTGCAGCGTCCCCTTTTCCCCCTTCGACCCCCCGCAAGAGACGGGGGGCAGCACTGACCGCCGGCCAGTTCTCTCCGCTCTCTATGACAAATGCAATCGATATATAACTACTATTGACGTATCTGCGTGGCCGAAATTACTTCGCAAAACCGATTATTCGCGGCTACGTGTTAAGATGCGTCTTCTCTACGCGAGATCTCGTTAGCCGTGCCCAAAGCCACCGCTGCATATTTGCAATCATTTCCGCCAATTGCAAATTGCAAAAGTTTTCAATGCTAAGTTTAGTTTAAAGCTCGATTTCACACATTTTGTTGCGCTGATTCCAAAAATGACCATCATTTTGCTCAATTAAAAATTCCAAACTTATATCTTTTGCCATTCCCCATGGGAAACTTTTAATGGGCCACGAACCTGAAACACCCTGTATAGCAGTAAATTTAAAAAAAGTCCACAAGACATCTATTAAAGCTTAACTATTAATTTAAATAACTTTTTATAAATATCTGCCAAATTGTGTGTTGAAAATCATCATCTATTTTTAATTAAACAAAAAGTTTATTTATTACATTTTAAAATTTAAAATATTATATCTTTATGGTGCCTTTAAAGAAATGTATTCGTAACGTATACATTGTATTAATAAATAAGTGTGTTCTCTCTGTGTAAGCTATAAATAAGTTAATAATTTATAAGTCCAAAAATAAGTGTTAATGGGTGAAATCATTATATTTTTTTAATAATATCAGAAACAGTATCAAAAATCTAAAAAAATTCAAATTTTAAACCAACAAAACCTTGACCCAAATTCTAAAGCTACATTCGAAAAAAAAATGGAAAAAAAATAAAACATCTTATCAATCTATTCAAAATACAAAATAAATAGAAAAAAACCGAATGTACATTTCTTTTTTATTAATTTGTATCATGCATTTTAGCATAGAATTTTTTTAAGTTTTTGAACCTATAGAATCATTCCAAATAAAAACATCAAAAGTGTGAGCTGCAAGGTTTTTGATTTTGATAAAAAAATTGAGGATGATCTTTTAGGTACCAAATACGAAAAACCTATTTTTTTTTTTTGATATTTTACTTTCGGGAGATACACATGAAATTGTCATTTTCTTACCCTTTTTTGTTGAGCTACAACTTTTTTTCTATTATAAAAGTTTTGATGATTATAATTTGATATTACTGGTGCAGGAGGGAGAATTAAGAGAATTGTTAGAAAAGCTAGTATACAAAGAACAGTAGGCAATCAAATCTTAACCCCTCAAGCCATGTTTAATTTTTATGTAGACCAAATTCCTGGGATTAAAATCTTTTTTGTTTCAAATGCAGATGTCCCCAAGGTTTATGAATTTAATTACCATTAAAAATACAAGAACGTTTCATATATTATAATATTGAACCTCTTTCTAATCAAGAATTAAAAGTAAGAAGATATTCAAGTTCTGACAACTTCGAGATTGTAAAAATTACTAAGCAGAAACCAAACATTTAAAGAAAATATTAATACTTATTTGTTAATTGTAGATAAAATAAACCCTTTGAAATAATAAACACACTTTTATTTTTGTCAGTTCTGAGTCAGAACTTCTGACACTTCTCTATATGCCAAGAGGTTCTGAAGTTATAACCTAATTTTTTTAAATTTTCTTCCAAAACAAGCTTTTATAAAAAATTCTAACTCTTAAGATCTTAAAGGAATAAAAATAACAGAACAAGACTAATTGGGTCGAAAAGATAAAATTAGGGACTACATTTCCTGAAAATTTCAAATTTTTATTTTTTCCTCTACCTAATGATTTTGGAGGGCAAATTTAACTAATTTTGAAAACTTTAAAATTTTAAGATTATTTTTCTCTAATTAAATAATAGTCCAAGAACTTAAAACAACGTTTACATCTTCTATTATAAGTACTTAATTTCTAAAAAAAATCAGCTCTCCAAAATTAGGAGGGCGGGTCATCTGAAAATCACAAAAATTAGCAAAATTAGCAATATTGGTCCGTCATCTATTGATTAAGAACTGTTTGCAAGGATATAAACATGAAATAAACACATAATGCTTAAAGTAAACAATAAATTCGTAATGAAAATAAATGGTACATATCGTTTTTATATTATGTTAGAACAGATGTTAGAGCTTAATAGAAATTAAAATTCAACTAATGGTGTTTCATACAAAGGGTTTCAACCGTAATCCACCCCTCTTATAAACCTTAATACAAATTTAAACAAAATATTTTTATTTCTCAAAAATAAAATCAATTATTTACTGAATTACCGAACCAGTTTAGTCGCGGCATTACGTTTTTTTCGTTTTGTATGCAATCGCTACCTATTTATGTATGTGTGTAATGGGAACTGAAACCAAGTTAGTCTGCAAAGGTAATTGCCAATAAAATAGTTGCAAGTACTTTATAAATATTCCCTTAAGATTGCACGAGAAACGCCTAAAACATACTTATATTTACATTTATATTGGATTTTCACGATCATTATTTAATACCCACACAAGCAAATCTTAACTAAGGGTGCGTTACACGAAATGTTGCGAGAATACATTACGGGAAAATATTGCAAGAATTTTTTTTTTCTTGCAAAAGTAACGAAATCTCTTCCCGCACAATCTTCCCCAGTACCACAAAGATATTGGCCCAATATAAGTAATAATATTGGGCCAAAATATCTTTCGTCACATTTTTTCTAGCATGGTCCAATATTGAAACCCAACATTGGCCCGAAGTTGTTTGACATTTTATAACCGATATTGGAAATCCGCATAGGAAAGTTGAGGGAGAAATTAAAAGAAAAAAAAGTACCTAGTACTTACTATGTAGTAGGATTTCTAAAAGTGATATGTCACGATCGTGTTTATAGTGCTTAGGGGCTTAGAAGCGGGGGGGCGGTTGACAATGCCCACCCAAATGATAAGGGGAAGAGGGGGGTTATTTGATATAAAATGTCCCCTCCGAATTCTTTGAAAAAATCTACCAATAAGACAAGTCGTGTACCGTCTATGTTATTCTTAATTACGATAAAATGCTAAAATCGTTTGTATCGTGTGCTAAAATGATCAGCTTGAGCTTTATTAACGTAATTACGAGTTTTATTGCTAATAAGACAAGAAATAGCATATTACCCTTGTTATTCTTACGATAAAATGCAAGAATGGCCTTTATTATTTTCACCCAATTTGTGCTAAACAATAAGGCTGGTAGTATACAAGGATTTTACAGTGTGTAAAATCCTTGGGTAGTATAGACATATCCTGGAAACAAACGTGTGTCGTTACATATCACTTTTATAAATCCGAAAACATCGTTGACTATAATAGTCAATGATATATTGGCGTAAAATAATATGCCAATATAGGACCAACCTTGGATAAACATTGGCAATGATATATTAAATAATTATTATAATTATTATTTTATGCCAATATAGGGCTAAATAAATTCAATATTGGCCCCAGATAAAATATTGGGCATAGACGCGCCCCATATAGGACCAATATTATAGCCACTGGGATTGTTTCAGTCTAGTACGGTCAAATTGATAGCACGTCACAGTTAAGGGTTATTGAAATCCATTTTTTAATTTTATGTAATCATATGTATCAACCTTGTTTGTTGATAAGTTTATCTAATCTGAATGAATTAAATCACCACAAAAAGTAATAATAATAATAATAATAATCATTTTATTAATCCAACGACTTAGGGGACATCCATTATCCAACGTGAGATAAAAATAGGGGGGGTGGGGTATAGCAAAATCTCACCAAATCTCATGTTAAGGGAGGGGGGTAATTTAAAATCTCACGTCAACTTTTGGGTTCAAAGAATAGAAGTATTATAATTCAAATTCGTCAAAAAAAAATCAATTTTTTTTTGGGTTTGAGGGATAGGGAGGGGGATCTCAACTCAAGTTGGAAGAAGGGCGTTATAAAAATATACTTCTGTTTTGTAAATTTTTAAAGATATGTATTTTCCATTTTTTGGATAACCCACTGTATGTGGACCTGGATTAACATAAAATCTGGTTAATATTTGGTTAAAATTAACAACTATTTGTTTACTGTGTAGCCACGTTTTTTAAAATAGGCTCCACTTTCTCTTCTAATTGAACCCCATTTAATAAAGAAAAAACCCACTTTTAAACAAGGGTAGGTATTTAAAATTGATCTTGTGTAGGCTCTAGGGGGAGATGATGGATATTGGGGTTGCAGGTGAAAAGGTAAATTAATCCTGTCAGTGGCAGAAAATGGCGAAAAATCCGTTGTGAAACATGATTTTATTAATAGATGGCGTAGCTACTCGCCCATCCTGCCGTGTGTACACGCTCGATTGTCGATTTGTAAAGCTCGTTGTGTATTTTTCCTCAGACCGTCAGTTCCAGCCTTTCTGCTCAATTTTTAAACTCGCTCTCTTCAATTATTTTCCCTATTCAGCCCCCCCCCCTCTGCCTCATATCGAAAAACAAAAGAATGCGGCTGCGGGCGATCCTTGTTTTAATCGCTACGTGAACGATTTCGATGTTTGCAGGAAAATAAACGAACGTTTAACATCCAAAATTTAATGCGTAAAGAACCGGGGGATTATTTTTTCTTTCATGTTATTGCACCTTTGTTAACATCGTTCGTTTATTTCATTCCCTTCCTCATTTTTATTTCTTACTTTTTAGGGGAAAATGTACATAGAAATTAAATAACCAAATTTTTTAATTTACCCTAAATTTGATACGTTATTTTTGCGACGTGTTTAAGGAATTTTTTTTGGGGAAAAGGCACATTTTTTTATGAATTTGTTCCATACTTTTGCTGTTCACTGTATATAACGCTGCCCATGGTACACAAAGAAAACGCCGAATATTGGTCTCAGTGGCGGCCCGTGTTATTTTGTTTTGGTGCGGCAGGGGCAATTTATTGTTACCAAATAATATAAAAATTACAAACTATAGTATACCTATTCAATTAGTTAACAGATTACAGTTGGTTGTTAACTTAACATAAGTTATGTGGACGTGCATTAACAAAAATCTGGTTAATATTTGGTTAAAATTAAAAAATATTTTTTTACTTTGTAGCAATGGTGAGCAGATAACTTTGGACACCCTGTATAATATAGGAATGTCATAAGAATGTCACCTTAAACTAGATTGTTTAAGGATGGCATGGGATTCCTGGGAAATCTAGTCCTCAAAGATTTCCTTATCCTTTTCCTTGTGCAGTTCTTGTTTACCTTTCTCTTGAGTGGAAAGAAAAGATCGGCTCGACAGCCTCGGGCCCAAACGAACTGAGTTACAACAAAGTTGGATTTTGGGTCCGTTCGTGATGAAAGTTTTTCGAGATGATGCCGGACAATAAAGACGGAAACGGATTTATAAGATTTCCTTAAAAATATAACACAAATCATTTATGATGATATTATTACATGTGAAGGTATAAGCAACCATAAAAGAATGCAGAGATTTTTGTATTTTGTTTTTAAGAAGTAGTGTTTTGTTTTTGTATTCCGTTCTGCCTTGAGTCTGAATTGACCAAATAAAAGCGTTCTTGACTAGAATAAAACTTTTCACATACTTGGAGGAAAAAGTAAATAAAATCCTAATGTGTTTTCAAACAAAGTTCCTTTTTACTTCAGTTTCTGATTAATTTTTGTTATATCCCATATATAAACTGGATGAAATAAAATTTAAAACATCGTTGATTTAACAGAGCACCAGAAAAAAATGTTGGTTATATAAATCACTCGGTTTTTTTCTGAGGCAAAAATTGAAATAATTAAGCGGTGAGTTATATATGTGGGGTGATTTATTTTATTATCAAACCTTTGTAGGTTGGGTTAGAGCAATATTTATTATACACAATTATTCTTGGCTGACATAGGCACCATTATCTTTTACATCCTTTTCGTCTACGCCTTTTCTATTTCTCCTCTGGTTTACCTCGCTTCTTCCAACTATGTATCCATCTTTAATTAGAAGTTTACACCGAAAAAAATAAGAACAAAACTTGCAATAAATTTTGCTAAAGCTTGCAATTTTGTACACTCAGTTTAAAAAGTCTTGCACCACCAAGTTTGATATAAAAAAGAAAATTTTAAGGATAAACATACATATTTTGCATTTGTTAATGTTAAGTGATAGCTTATTTAAATCGCAACAATCTGCACTTTATCCAATTGCTTCTGAAGGTAACGGTTATCTTGTGTACTAGATATATTATGAAAAAGTTTCAAGTCATCAGCAAAAAGTAAGTGATGACAAGAGAGGGATAAAGATAAATCATTTATAAAAAGATTAAATAAAAGAGGGCCTAAATTGGATCCTTGAAGAACTCCAGATGTAGCCACAAAATAGTTTGAGTTGAATCCATTATAGTAAACAAATAAGTTTTTATTAGAAAGGTGAGATTTAATTAATTGCATTAAAGAATGACTTAATCCGAAGTTTCTCAGTTTTTTCAATAAAATGCCATGATTTACCTTATCAAAGGCCTTTGAAAAATCGGTTTACACTCAGAGGCGTAGCTAGGTAACTAAAGGCCCTGGTGCAAAAAAAAACTGGGGCCCTAACTAAATTGTTTAGGTTTTATCAAGTCAAAATATAAATATATATAAATACTTTAAAGGTACAAAGCTACGTTTATCATCAGCTCTTTATCGTGCACTGCATGGCTCAGCAAAACTACTTCTACAGGTGAAGAGTTTATGAACGTATACTTGGATTAATAATAATGGTATTAAGCAATAAAACGAAGTAAATCAAAAAGTTTATGCACGTATACATATATGTATGTAAAACACTATTGTACATAAAACAATTTATATACAGATAATTCATATACAAAGCCAAACATCCCCTTAAGGGGTCTCTTCCAATTATTATATGAAAGTCAGACCTACCTCCTATACTGATGTTTATACTGACAAGAAAATATCAATTTAGTTTATAATATTTTCCTATCCTTAGTTTTCGCAAAAGTATCAATGACATCGGTTAAATCTAAGCTTGTTGCGGCTTGGTTTTCAATTGCTATTAGCGATAAATGTCGGAGTCTAATTTGCTAAATGATCTTTCAGCTTCTGCAGAATTTACGGGAATTAATGAAACAGTAATATTGCTGTAAATACTTCTGTTAGGCGCATTCTATCACTTCATATTTTCTCATTATTTCTTTACAGAATTGGTGAATAGTCAATTCCTTAGTTATTTCAGGTAGAAGTAGGTAGTAAATATTAAGAAATAGAGGAATAGAGGGAGAATAGAAAGCATTTTTGACAGTTATTTATTAATTATTACTACTACATGTTCTAAAGCAGTAATTATGTATCTTAAATATTTTATATATTATTTTCTCTCATTTTCTTAATTTTAAATGGAATCTAAACGGTACTTTTTATAAAATAAAATAAAAACTGTGATTTCACATAAGCCTCAATGTTAAATGTCAAAAAATTCAAAGTTCAATTTATTTTTACTTATGATCATAATCTACTAATATGACAAATTTAAAAAAATTTTAAACGGTAACTTTCTGACCCAAAGTAATACCTTAAAGTCGTGTTGCAACCTATTTTATTTACATTCCAAAGGTGGGAGAATTTTTAGCTAGGTCAATACAAGGTTTGGTGGTCAGGGTCCTAGGCCCCCCTGAGCTTGGGGGCTCCTGTGTACAGCACCCTCTAACCCTTCGGTAGTTACGCCACTGTATACACTTCATTAACTTGACATTTTGAATCGAGATATGAAAAGGTAAATTAAGAGAATTCATCAAGGTTATGTGGAACGCTCGCTCATTTACCTGTCAATAAGAAAAGGTGGTATTTTCTCTGTTTGCCCCCCTATCTTCTAATTGAGTATATCAACAAACTTTTTTATGTTACAAAAACAGTCAATTACCTAATAGAAACCATTAAATGCCCTAACTTCTAGATGGAGTTACAAAGTGGTGCAAGTGTAGATTTAAGCTTTTTTCATGGTCAAATTTATTAATTTTTGGCTTTAACAGCTGTCCAAGTTTAAGTTGTCATTTTGTAAACAATACTGGTAGTTTAACCACCTAGGCGCTATAATGAAACCAGGGGCGTCTGAAGAAGCGCGTCTCCAGCAGGCACGGTTCCTCCTCGGTAATGAGGTCCAGCGCTGTGTACCGGACACGGGCCGGCGGTCGAGAGCAACGGTGCGCGCGCATATCGCGACTTCAGACGCAAAAATTCGATATTAATATCCACACTCTTGTCGAGAGAGTATGAAGGCGGGGTGAAGATGCCCGCAATGCGCCAGCCCCGCCAATCCTAAGGCCCGTTCGCACCCGCGAGCTATGATTATGATGGATTTATTGAAGTAATATGCAGGGCCACGGCCATTGGCCCGGCCGTTCCGTCTCAGATTTCTCCTCTCCGAACACCGCCGCCACATCATCGATTCCATAGAGGCGGACACGCAACCCTTTCCTTCTTTACGACTGACCTCTCTGTCCACTGCATTATTATATCTCTCCTCTGCCCCGAACTCTTTATGTGCGTCTTTTTAACATCACACGAGGTTTTCCTTCAATCTATATCTTGCTCTATTTCTATATTTTTCTTGATAGTAATTTTAGCACCTTCTAACTCTATTTTAGTTATATTAACATTAATTAACTAGTTTTATTGTCAAGGACTGCATTGGAGTTTTGTTAATCCCCTTAAACACATTTTTAATCTTTGTCTTTCTTCTTCGAAATTTCCTTAAATTTGGAAAATGGCCAGAGTATGCCCTATACTGAAAAAAATTGATCCTGGCATAGTTCAAAACTACAGAGCAATTTCTATTCTTTGTAATTTTTCCAAGATTTTTGAAGTCATTATAATGACTTCAAAAATCTGAATATATTCATAATTTTTTGTACTCTGCAACTAAGCGCCTAATTAATGAAGATCAGTATGGATTTATGGTAAATAAATCATGTACAGTCAATTTAGCCTTTCTTTCACAGAATATCTGTGAAACTATTGATTCCCATGGCCAGGTCGATGTGATATATATGGGTTTTCAAAAAGTATTTGATCAAATTAACCATGAAGTTCTTTTACAAAAACTTACATTTTTTGGCTTTTCTAACTCCTTGCTTGCCCTAGTTAGATCATATCTTAGTGATAGATCCCAATATGTTGAGGTTGCCGGGTTTCAATCCAATGTATCCAATCCAATGTAACGTCCGGGGTTCCTAAGGTTCAAACTTGGGTCCCTTACTTTTTGTCTTTTTTATTAACGATCTTATAAGTTCCATAACCGTCAACAAGCTAGCATTTGCTGATGACTTAAAGCTTTTTAAAAGGATTGATACCTATGATGACTGTGTGATATTGCAAGAATCCATTAACAAAGTAAATGAATGGTGTAAATCATCAAAATTAATGTTAAATTTTTCTAAATGTGTCGTGGTTTCATATACCAGAAAGAGAAAAATCATGGAATTTAGTTACAGCATTGCTAATAATCAATTAAGGCGAAGTGAGGGTGAGAAAGATATGGGTATACTATTTGATAAACAATTTTCATTTACTAACCATATTAATAATGTGGTTTCCGGTTCCTTTAAAACACTTGGTTTTATTTTGAGAAATTGTAGGGACTTTAAGGATAACAAATGCTTAATCTTTCTTTTTAATTCGTTGGTTAGAACTAGGCTTGAGTATGGGTCCTTAATTTGGTTTACCATTTATGAAACCTACATTCGAGTCCTGGAATCTAACCAGCGTAAATTTTTAAAGTACCTTACCTTTAAAGAGGATCGCGTATACCCTGAAAGAGGAATAGATTATTCTATACTGCTTGACAGGCACAACATGATTTCGTTGGAAAAGCGTAGAGTTGTGGCAGCGATTTCATTCTGTTCAATCTTTGTCATGATAAAATTGACTGGCCATATTTACTAAATTGTTTAAAATTTAACGTACCCAGATTCAACTCCAGAAATAATGTTTTATTTAGAATTGATACTCCCCGTACTAATATGCTACGTCGCGCAACTGTGTACAACATGTGCTCTTTATTTAATAGTTTTTGCTACAACTGTGATATTAATTTTGATTCCTTAAAGTCTTTAATAACATGTCTGTGATTAATATACTATGTTTTTGTATATATATATTTTTCTTTGTAATCATACTTGCTATTTAACTTCTTTTTTTTATGTTGTTATATCTTTATCTTAACTTTTTTTTTCTTGGCGGCAATTCGGGTATTCGGAAGTCCGTGTAGCGGTCGCTAAGGCCATCTAAAGGGATAATCAGAAGGCTCGGGCAATTCCGAGCCAGTTTATCAATTCTCCGTGCCCAAACCGGATTACATTAGAGAGATAGAGCAAGGACGTAAAATACGGGTCCGTATGCAGATCGTGCGGACCAAGAAATGCCCCTCTTACTTCCGCTCTGCTGACGTTGCAGGCGGCGTCTTTGACGGACGCTGTCAAGTGACGGCGGCCAGCCGCAGATGCAAATTCGAGGCATAAAACCGAGAAACTTGGTTTTAAGACGCTTGGACTAATTGGTGCATTTCAAAAAGAAATATTACGTCGAAATATATAAAAATAATGTTGGTACTACACATTTTGTAGATTTATTAGGAACATCCTAAACCTTTTTGTAAATTGGGAACTTAAATGAAAAGAATTTTGATAAGAAATGTTGCTTTATTAATCAATTTCCTAAACAAAAAAAATAACACATACCCACATAAATGAACAAAAAAATAACAATTAAATAACACACCATTGTGAGTTCATTAAATAATAAAGAAATTTGGTACAATATAATGATCAGTACTACTACATCACTTTCAAATGTATTTCGTTCCTTTAACCCATTTGATATTTAATTGCTCATATTTATCATAATGAGTAATGAAATTAATTTACATTACTCATTTTTTTTTCGTTTAATGGGGAATTACTTGTACATTTCTCATTTTCAATTTTTAATGAGTACCTATACTAATGTAAGAATTTACATTAATTTTTTTATTTTAATAAGTAATGTGAATTTATTTCACGGAAATTATTTTTTGTTGTAGATAACATTTCTTTTTTATTTTTCGCAGGATTTGCATTGGATATCATAATAATATACGAAATATTTGTAAAGAAAATAGGTTGTAGTTATGGAACTAGGAAAATATTTCTTCTAAAGATATTAAATGCCAAAAGGGCGTACTACAGCAGTTAGATAGGGATTTGTGCCAAAAGGGCGGATAAAAAAATGTTTCAGAGCCATTCAACTTAAAATCGTTCAAAACGTCAAGATATGTAAAAAAAAATTGAAAATTTATATATTTTGAAAAATTTGAATTTATTTTTGAATTTTGAACTGTCAAAATTTGAATTTTTTCCAATCGGCAAAAAAAGTTTTTCCAAAATTTGATTTTTTTATGCTGACGAAAAAAAAAATTTAATGGGTTATTACCCAATACACATTTTTTTTATTAGTAATGTAAGATGTTCCATTACTTATTGCAAACTTTTTAATGTATTGCTACACTACTCATTGAATTGTTTAATGAGAATTCAAAATGTTTTACATTAAATTTTTTTTTAATTTGAAATGGATTAGAATTACATTTCCATTAGAAAAAAATTACGAATGCATTATTTTTTACATTAGGATTTTTGCAACACTGTTAGGTATAAGGAATCCGAATAACAATAATAACAGATTTCTGATAATTTATTATAAACACTCTGGACAGTTGTTACGAATACGTTGCGAATTAGAATAAAGTATACTTATATACTTATAAGCAGAAACATAAGTTGCAGACGCTGAAGTCAGTTCAACTTCTTAATGCGTTGTGTCAGTGGGAAATGTCTTGATTAACTGCCTGAAATCACGTGTAGTTTTTAAACGAAATAATTTGTTAAACATTAAATAAAACCTTTGAAAGTGTATACAAACTTCAATAAAGGGAGTACCTAAATTGCTAAAATTTATATAAAAAATCATACCAAATAACAGAACCACAAAAACATTTACTTATAAATGAACTCTTTTTCTCCACGAATCATCTTAACGTCCCAATAAAGCGGAGCAAAGTTGTCGAAAGCACTTAACATTCGGGGGGGGGGGTGGACGGGAGCGGCACCTTTTCGGCCCCCGGGGGCGGGGTGCGGGTCGTGGGGCGACTGACAAAGCCGAGAAAAATGGACCGTTTTAGATGCTATGTCCAGTCAAAGGGAGAGAGACCGGCTACCAGGCTGAGATGGACTTCTGGATAGGATGTTGATATTGCATTTCTCATTCTTTATAATGCAACAGGAGAATTTATCCTGCCGGAAGGAAGGACAGGACCGAACCAAAAAGAATTTTATGAAGTAAGTTTTAAGGAAAAAGTTTGCAAAGAGATTGAAATGGCTTTAGATAGTTTTAACTATTTATCAGATTATTTTATTTCATATATAATAATATTATTTTAATTTTTCATTATTTCAGCTTGTTCTCATTTCTTGTTATTTTAAATTATCGTCATCTTAGATTATTATTTTAATTGTCAATATTTTAACTTGTCAACATTTTAGCTTATTATCATTTTAGTTTATTATTATATGCTTGTCAATATTTTATTTTGTCATCATTTTAGCTTATTATTATTTTAGTTTGTTATTATAAGCTTGTCAATATTTTAGCTTATTATTTTAGCATGTCATCATTTCAGCTTATTAATATTTTACCTATTATTATTTGAGCTTATCATTTTTTTAGTCTGTAAGTTTACAAGCTTGCCAATATTTTAGCTTGTCCTTATTTTAGTTTGTCATTATAAATAAGCTTGTAAATATTAATTTATTCTTAATTTAGCATTTTTTTATTTCAGCTTGTCAATAATTTAACATGTCATTTTAGCTTGTCATTATTTTAGCCTCATCATCATTTTAGCTTATTATAATTTTAACTTGTTATTATAAGCTTAAAAACATTGTAGCTTGTCATTATTTTAACCTGTCATCATTTTAGCTTGTCATTATTTTAGCTTATCCTTGTTTTAGCTGGTTATCATCTTAAACTGTTATTATAAGCTTTTCAACTATTAAGCTTGTTATTATTTTAGCATGTTATCTTATATTGTTAATCTAGCTTATTCTCATTTAAGCTTATTGTAGGCTCATTATATTAGCTTGTCTTTGCTTTTACTTTTTATTATTTTATCTAATCATTATTTTAGCTAGTCTTTATTTTAACTTATCATTATTTTAGTTTGTTATTATAAGATTGTCAATATTCTAACTTGTCCTCATATTGTAATTATTTTAGCATGTCGTCTTACATACATTGTTATTATAGCTTGTTCTCATTTAAGCTCATTATTAGCTTGTCCTCATTTTAGCTTGTTATTATATTGGGTTGTCATAATTTTAACTTGTCCTTATTTTAGCTTATCATCATTTTAGCTTATCATTATTTTAGTTTCTTTATTATAAGATTGTCAATATTTTAACTTGTCCTCATTAAAGCTTGTTTGTCATCATATTAGTTTGTCTTTATTATAGCTTTTCATTATTTTATTTTGTTATTATCAGCTTGTTATTATTATAGCTTGTTCTAATTTAGGCTTATTATTATCTCGTTTTATTAGCTTTTCCTCATTTTAAAATTTTATCTTTTCATCAGATTAGCTTATCTTTATTTTAGTTTGTCATCATAATAATAATTTATTCTCAATTTAGCATTTCCTAATTTTAGCTTGTCCCCATTTTAGCTTGTCATTCTTTTTGCATGACATCATTTTAGCTTGTCCTCATTAAAACTTGTCATTATGTTAGCTTGTCGTCATCTTATATTATTATTTTAACTTGTCCTCATTAATGCTTGCCTTTATTTAGGCTTATCCTCATTTTAGTTCGTCATTATTTTAGCTTGTCCTTGTTTTAGCTGGTTATCATCTTAAACTGTTATTTTAGCTTGTAATAACTTTAGCTAAGTTCCAAATAATTAATGATGTTTAAACAAAGCTTGTTTAAGCTTACTTCGGTCATCTCTGTACCGTAATTTTATATTTCAATTCTTGTTTAAGTACCATGAAACAGTCGGCCAAGGTAAACACTCGATATTGACATGAAAGTTCGTTGTGTCTAAGACATTCAGTTTGAAGTTTGTTTGCGGCTAAACTAGAGCCGTGGGGTCGGCGAAAACTTTGCGAATACGGTCCCCGGTTCGCCGCCCGCCGCCCCCCGGAGAAGTCCGGTGTCCGGCGGCGGCTTAACCGCCCCCCCACCCCCACGAGAGATGCGTGTGTGCAATTCCAAGTGTTTCCTCAAAGATCTTATTGATTTTCAAAGCAAGTTCTATGTTACGTTGTACAGGGTGTCCCGCGATGAAAAAACTATTTTTTATAATTTATTTTACTAAGAAGTAGAAGACTTTCTTAAAACAGTTATATCCAGATTATGTTGAAATTCCTAAGACAGTTGTTAACACGATTAATTACTTTTTCTTTACTCAAAATATTAGGTAATACTTGGTGATTAAATATTTTTAAAACAAAGAAAACTTTTTTAAGCAAAAATCCAATTTTTTACCTGGCGAACCTATTTCAAACAGTATATGTTTTTTATTTTCGTGATACCCTGTATATGTAGCTTTCCTGCGCGGCTGAGCCATGCTGTTTTTTTTATTGCGTTATTATACTATATAGGAGAGGTGTATAGGGATAAGTTTCTATGCCCGGTTTATTGCAGATTTTTCTTGCCTTTTCTGTGTATTTATTTTCCTTTATTTGCTACTTTGGATCAATAAATTCCAGGATAATATTTGTATACGATATTTGGAATACTTTATTGGTATTCTACAATGTTTCTTTATTTATTTATTGAACAAATTAAAATTTAAAATGTTGAAATACAGATGGTACCCAATATACAGGGTGTTTCACAAAAGTTACTGCTCTCTAAAAATGAATTAGTCAAAAATGACTAATTTAATAGTTATTAGTGGCTGCTTTTTCACTTGTACCATGGTTAACCATGGAATACCATGGTATCTTAAAATTTAACAGCCAATCCTTATGTAAAATTGTCTCCTGAATCCAAAAATACCGTCAAAAATTATAAGTGGAGCAGTTTTTGAGATATAGTTAATTCCATATAATTAAATGGAAAATTAACTATATCTCAAAAACTGTTCTACTTTTTTAACTTTTGACGACATTTTCGAATGCAGGGGACCATTTTACATAAGAATTGGCTGTTAAATTTTGGAATACCATGGTATTCCATGGTTAACCATGGTAAAAGGGCAGCCACTAATAACTATTAAATTAGTAATTTTTGACTAATTCATTTTTAGAGAGTGGAGAACGGCAGTTCATTTTTCTAAAATATTTTGAACAAAATGCCACTTCCGGTTTGACCGGAAGTGACATCAACTTTGTTATTTAAAAGGGAAAACCCCATATATTTTTACATTTCTGCAATTCTGAGTGAAATGACTAAATCATACCCTATACCTAAAGTGAATAGTTTTGGAGTTTTTTCGTTAAAATTTGACAAAGACGCGTCAATCACAAATAGCCTGTATTTTTTTTTATTAGGTATGCGGATATGAGGGTGAAATTTTTGGAATCTTAAAACATTTTTTAAAAGATTTCATGTCAATTTTCCACTTGAAAGTTAGCCTAACTATTCACTTTAGGACATGGTATAGTAATTGTGCTGAGAATTTGATGTAGAATTTAAAAATGTAAACATTTATTTATTTATTATTATAGACTAAGGTGACCAACTGTGTAAAGGGGAAAACCAGAATAGCGGTGGCCTGTAGGAAATTTTTTTTAGAAAAAGAGGTGTTGCCCTATTTTTGCCTGTTTTTTGTGCTGTGTTGGGTTATTATTATTTACTCTCTATTGAGTTAAAAAACACAAATTTCATTATAGTTATTTTATATATGGATCGCCAAATCGGACACTTTTGAACGTTCAAAAGTGTCCGATTTGGCGTACCTGACCCCTTTCGATTTGGCTGAAATTATGTTATATTTTTTCACCCCACTAAAAGTTTTTCTTAGAATGTTTTAGTTTTTTTCACCCGACAAAAAACATGTTAAAAATTTTTCAAAAAATGTCTCTTTTTTCCCAAACTTTTTTGTATTTTTTTCTCAAAAGTTCATTCAAAACCAAAAAAAAAAACCGCCCCATTTAGTCAAATTAGTATTATGTGTATTTTAAAAGAAAATTGGCAATTTTTTTTAAAAATTCGTAACTTTTTTTTGGTTGGGTAAAAATATTGGAAAAATTCCGAGAAACTTTTTTAGTGGGGTATAAAAAAATTTAAAAAGTTCAGTCAAATCGAAAGGGGTGGGTCAAAAGTGGTCGATTTGGCGTGGAATTCCCCATATATATATATATTTATAAATTAACTATTATGAAATTTTTAGTTATTAGGGATACCTAATAAATGAATATGGATCAAAATTGCAAGTTTATTTTATATGATAAGCTAAATCAGAACAGACCAGAACCAAAACAGGAAAATCAGAACCTTTACTACCTTCGATTTCCTGTCAGAATGAAGACCTCAAAAACAGTATAGTTCTGATTAAATCAGAACAGTTGGTCACCTTATTATAGACTTAAGTGAATTTATAAACCCTTTTAAAATTTTAAATCGATATCTTTTTCCGTTTCCCAGAAACTTCTAATGAACCAGGAATTTGCAACACCCTGTATATAAGGGTCAATCTTTGTTTATTAACCAGACTTTAAAATATGCAACTACCATTACATAATAGGTAATATTTGAGTGTATATAGATATCGGACAAACTATGGATATTTATACATTACACATTTAAGATATTTGGTTGTTTTTTTAAGTTATAACAAAAAAATTGTTCATAACTTTTTTAAGCGACGCGTCGGGGACTGTTAAACTTTGCGGCTGCCCACGTGGTTTTGTAACTTTATTTTGCGTTTGTTAATGCACTTGTTGTTTTGGTTTCCCATTCGCGCGTTAAAATTGATTGTTTTGTTTTTGATGACCAATTTCCAGTTGCGCTGATGAGTTCAATGAAAATAAAATACACATTAAATTTAACTCATTCACTGATTTCGTTCTCTCGGCGCGCAAAACAAATGTAACTTTGCTCTAGCCAAACTAAATAATTCGAGTCCAATTTAATTCTACAAATACTATGAAATGATTTTTTATTGGGTTATTGCTCTCCATAGAGATCATATTCTGTATAAACTAAAGACGCAGAAGTAAGCATGCGAATGGGCGCCCCCACTTTTCATAAGCGGCTGGCGTCGTATCAAATTTCCTGCAATAAAACGACGCCCGTCGGTTATGAAAATTGGGGCGTCCCTCGCGCCAATCGTTTCTTTCACTTATGAAATATCATAAGCGGTTCGGGATTGGCGCGGAAGGGCCGACGCGGCCAATGGCGACGGAAAATATGAAATAATATCGCGTCCGGGTTGGCCGAGCGACGCCGTGAGCGTCGGCGTCGCCAACGATCAATAACCACGTGAGAGATATCATATTGTATATCGTCATTGGACGAAGCCGTTCATAACTGGGGACTTACCGCTTCGAGTGAGAGACGAGATTCGAGATTCTACGTTAAAATATTTTGCAGGAATGTGCAGGATTTTATTTATTTCGCAGGATGTTTTCTATTTTTGCAGGATTGTTTGTTGTTTTTCAGCAAAAATTAACCATATTTAACAGTCGAGCTACAATTTTTTTTTTCTTTTACTGGTGTTTTTCCATTTTTTGCAGGATTTTATGTTGAATTTATAGCAGGATTTTTGCAGTGGCGCACTATTATCGCGAGATAAACATGCACACTGTAATCAATAGAATGAGTCTGAGCCAAGTGAAGGGTCTTACACTGTTATAAAAATTAGATTTGTTAACATGAGTTTGTAGTTTGTTAATTTTATTTTGTTAAATTTTAACATAATTTTTTGTAGAAAACAAGGGTTTGTTTGCTTAAGTACGCAGTCAATCGAAACATTTTCCATTTAGAATACGCATTAACAAGTTTAACAAACTGTATGGTTCGGAACACAAACGAAATTATGATTCTTCGTCCTTATATAGGTTTTGGAATCATTCACTGCGGTGAAACGAAAGTAAGTGGTGCCATCTACCGTCTTTTGACATGTTCTTTATGTTATATGTTTAAGACGGTAGATGGCACCACTTACTTTCGCCTCACCGCAGTGAATGATTTTAAAACTCTTATAAGGACGAGAAATCATAATTTCGTTTGTTAAACTTGTTAATGCGTATTCTAAATGGAAAAAAGCAACATTTCTTATCAAAATTCTTTTCATTTAACTTCCGAGAGTTACAAAAAATACTTTTGTTACTGGGTCTACAAAAAGGTTTGTAAAAATACAAAATTTCAAGAATTATGGTTAAAATATAAAATCATATAAATATAAATATAAAATCATATTATGATTTTGTTATTAAATCTACAAAATGTTTGTTATATAATTACAAACTATTTATTCAATTAGTTAACAGATTACAGTTGGTTGTAAACTTAACATAAAGTTATGTGGACCTGGATAAAATCTAGTTAACATTAATAAAAATCAGATTTTTTAAAATGAGTTTGTAGTTTTTAATTTTATTTCGTAAAATTTTAACATAACAGTTGATCGAAGTCTTCCAAGTGCAAAACAATTTTTGGAAATTTTTGTACAAACCTCAGACACATGATAGTCCCATCTAAGATTTGAATCAAGATTGATACCTAAAAGCTTGAAGTTGTTCACTTGTTGAATAGATTTTTCAATAAATCGAATGAGTGAACTACATGGATTTTTTATTTTCGAAGAAAAAAATTGCATAATAAATGTCTTATCTTGATTCAAACACAAATGAGAGCTATCAAGATAATTTGACAAAGTTGTTAAATTTGTTTTTACCTGGTTTTATAATACTTTCCAAACTTTTGCCTGAAACCAATATAGTAAGATCACCTGCATATTCGCAGTGATAAGTTTTTACAATACTATTAATTTCATTGAAATATAATAAAAACAGTAACGGACCAAGGACACTGCCTTGCGGCACTCCGGTTTGTACTGTGGCCTGTAACGATTTGTTTTCACCGTATAAAACAAATTGTTTTCTATTGATAAGATAACTTCTAAGAATTTTATTGTATTTTTCTCGTATACCATAACGTTTCACTTTTTCTTAGTAAGATCAACAAAAATTGACATCACTTTATTTCCTTTTTCCAGTTCTTTATATACTGCGAAACTAATAATATATTAAAATGTTCAAAAAATTTTATAATGCGTGATACTAAATAATTTAACAATTAAACAATTATTGTTTTCAAACATTTTTGAAAAGAAAGATAATAAAGAAATAGGACGATAATTCGACATTAATTTTGGATTCTCCTTTTTAAATAAACATATAACTTTAGACAATTTTAACAAACTTGAAAAGCAATTGTTTCGTTGAAAAAGTACACGTGATTTCAGAAAGTCAATCAAAACATTTCCTACTGACATTACGCATCAACAAGTTCAACTGACTTCAGCGTCTGCAACTTATGTTTCTGCTTACTTTATTCTAATTCGTAACGTGTTCGTAACAACTGTCCAGAGTGTTTATAATATATTACCAATAAGAAAGATGCCATCACTGGTTTTAAAGGGATTAAGGGGATACAGTAAAGTGGGTTAAAGTTACGAAATACATCAGTAAGTGTTGTAGTAGTACTAATAATTATATTGTACCAAATTTTTTTATAATTTTTTATGATTTCAGAATGGTGTGTTATTTAATTGTGGGTATGTTATTTTTGTGTTCATTTATGTAGGTATGTGTTATTTTTTTTGTTTAGGAAATTGATTAATAAAGCAACATTTCTTATCAAAATTCTTTTCATTTAAGTTCCCAATTTCCAACAAATACTTTTGTTAATGGGTCTACAAAAAGGTTTGTAAAAATAAGGTCCTTTTTGAAAATTACAAGAACTATGGTTGGATTATTGATATAGGAATTTGTTTAATATTTTCTGGTTAATATTTTGTTAAAATTAATACATACTTTTATGAAGGAACATTATGAAAGTACCACAGAGCCAAACTATTAAATCCACTTTTTGAACATATGTTTCCCGCCAATGGGCACAATTCTCCACTTCAGTACATAGTTTTTGATATTTGTATCATGGCAAAAATAAACCATAAAACCTATTTAATTATTGAAATTCTGAATGTATGCCGTATGCCTTATCCTTTTAAATATTTTATCGCGGATAGACCGCCACAACACCATTTGTATAAAAAGTGCGTCTGACCAAAAATTCTCATGAAAAATGCACGTCACGCGTGAATTTTAGTAGAAAATTCTTGTACACACTCACCCCCGACCCTTCAAATGCCATCAAATACCATTTTATTGCTTATCGTGCTAAATAAAAAATGAAGCGACCTTATTTAAAAGTTAAAGGACACGTTATCAACGTCGACTCCTATGTTCAGGTGCGACATTTTTTATTCCCCCAGGATTAGTCCGGGGGTCAAAAACAAGTGTCAATCGATCACGTAGCGCTTAATGCCCGCTCCACGAATTTATTACGATCTCTTTTTTAATTCTTAAACAGTGCAGAAATGACTATAAAAATAGTGGATAAAATTGTAAAAGTATTAAAAAAATTAAAATATTAACATTAAACTACAAACTTATGTTAACAACTCTGATTTTTATAACAGTGCAAAGCTAAGTGAAACATGCATTCGTGTGGGGGGCTTTTACACATGGAAATGTAATTAAGGGTATTCATTATAAAGGTTACAGTGCTAGCATTTTCTTGGAGTGGCCATCAAGTAAATGAATGGTCTTCGGACACAAGGGCGGATAATGGCCTAAATTAGGTTATGTAAGGGACAGTGGCCGGTCGGGCCGGTCAGGCCAAATACAGATGGCCAATAAGTCTCCCGGAACGGTACCTATGAGAAATTCACGACGGTCATATATCCGAATCCCGGTAATTGGACATGATGTTCTTTTCCTAATCAACGCTGCAATTGCCTCTAAACCTTTATTATTCCTCTCTATTACCAAAACCACAATGGACCACATATTTATTTATGCTAATTTACCTAGATCCCTTATTTTTACTACAAAACTAGTTATTTTAAACCTTACACTTTATGTGGAATAGGGTGATTCATTTTCGCAAAGTTTTTGTTTTTTTTTTCGGTGCTCAAGCAAAATATTAATCTGCATATAGGAAAAAACATTCTCACCAAGTTTGAGCTCTTAATATTAATTTTAAGCACTTACTATTTAAATTTAAAGTTTTACCGTTTAAAATGCATGTAAAAAATATATTTTTTTTTTCAAATTTCTAATGCTTACTCACACACAACGAAAAGCGTACGTAATATTAATAAAAAAAAACATTAACGCAATGATTTTTTACATTAATTTTGCTCCGATGCTCAAAATCATTACCACAATGCTTTTAAAGTATTACTCAATGTACAAGGACGTAATATTAATGCTTGGCGGACATTGATTTTAATCAGGAAGATCTCAAATAAAAGTACTGATATTAATGACCATTGACATGGATTAATGTCCTAGTACATTAATTAATGATCTGTTAGCATTATCATAATGCAAAGAAGCATTAATAGTGGGACTGAATTAAGGGATGGAAAAATATCGATAAATCGATATATCGATATCGGTATACCGGAATGGATTGATATATATATATATATATATATATATATATATATATACAGGGTATCTCAAAAGTCAAGGACAGCAGAAAAGGGGTGGATGGAATGGAATTTTAAGTCGATTGAAAAACGGCAAAGACCATTCGACTTAGAATCCCATCCTCTATCCACCCCTTTTCTGCTGTCCTTAACTTTTGAGATACCCTGTATATATGTATATATATTTATATATATATATATATATATAAATTATTACACTTACCTTAAGTTTTAACATTAAATCAATTTTTTTGTTGATCATTTAAGAAAAAGAGCTAGAAATATGTAAAAAAATATATTAATAATTATTACTATTAATATTACTTATGTGGTGATGTTCTCTTTAGCCAGTTCCCTTTACAGAAGTTCCCAAACATTTTCTACAGGGTTTATGTCCGCGCCACCGCAAAACTGGAACTGGAACTTTACATATTTCTAGTCCTTTCTGTAAATATTATGAAACTAAAGATTAATATAAAAAAAATAATAAAAACCCTTGGTAATTTAAAATCCTTATATTTATTACAAAAAATTTATGAAACATAGATAAACCTTAACTTTTTAACATTGTCTTACTTACATTCTAAAAGTCACATAATACATGGATTTTGGAAAATGTATTAGAATGCTTCATTTTAAAAAAGTAGGTTTCAATAAATGACCAGACCATGACACATTCTTCTGGAAAATGAAGGTTAAAAATATTTGCACTTTTTTATATTTCATATAATAATAAACCTAAACGCACAACAATCGGGATGGGCGGGCAAGCACGTCGCAACAGGATTAACAGGTATACTAAACTGTTGTTAAATTGTTTTCTTACTTGCATTTTAGGTGGTGGAAAACAACAGGGCCTAATATTAATGTATTTAGACATTGGCTCAACGTATTTGGCGATAAAGTTATGATTTGTTGTATTATTTAATATGTTAGGGCATTATATTCATGCTAGGTTACATAAGGTGATGTCTATATAGGCATTAATGTAATAATTTTAGATTATTAAATTATACCATTTAGAGTATAAATCTATTAAGCCTTGACATTAATTTTATCACTGAGCAATGATTAACTAATGTACTTTAGGTTATTGATTTAATGTAAATAATCATCGTATTAATGTAAAATATCATTGTCTTAATGTATTTTGGCTAAAAAATAATAAAATTCTTGCACTAGGATAATGATCAGGCAGACATTGTGACAATCCAATAATACATTAACTCATATTTTTTAAGCATTATCATAATTACTTAATTGCATTAATACTATGAAAAGGACATTATCGTAATGATTTTGCACTTAATGATCGTAGGACATTAATATCAGGTACGATATTTTTTTCTGTGCACCTTTGACAATATTGCAAATCGGTTTAATACACCATATGGGGAATTTCACGCTCTTTAAAATTGCTTTTGATTTTTTTTTTGTAACTCGCATTTTAAAAAACTTCTTAGTGTAGGGAAATATACTGATAATAAATAGAAAAAATCAATCTAAATAACATTATGAGTTGGTAATTATCAATTTCTTACGTTTTCAGTTATAAAAATGGCTGTAAATTCATTAAATATTTGTTGGATAACTTTTTTTTATGATTCAGCCCTTTTTTCTCCCTACTTTTTGCGGTTTGTTAGAAAAAATTTAAAAATAAACAATTTTTTTCAAAAACTGTCCTTTGACGACTCCTACTGGTGAACCAATGCGAGTTACAAAAAAAACTCAAAAGCAATTTTAAAGAGCGTGAAATTCCCCATAAGGTGTATTAAACCGATTTGCAATAGTGTCAAAAGTGGGTAAGCATTAGAAATTTGAAAAAAAATATATTTTTTTACATGCATTTTAAACGGTAAAACTTTAAATTTAAATAGTAAGTACTTAAAATTTATATTAAGAGCTCAAACTTGTTGAGAATTTTTTTTTCTATATGCAGATTAATATTTTGCTTGAGTACCGAAGAAAACAAAAACTTTACGAAAATGAATCACCCTAATGTGGAATTTACCTCAGCGTATGCATAGGTAACAGGATTTAGTTTGGTTGAATAATTAAAGGCAATGTGTATTGTGTTTTAGTCATTGGTAGGTAGTGTAGAGAGCATAGAGAGTGTGTGAGTATTCGGAAGACGAATAGAAAATGCATCGAGCGTGTGTAGTAATTATCGAGACAGGAATAATTATTGGTTGAAAGATGATAAATGTTTGAATAGAGTTGTGCGCTAATCATATTAGCGACGAGCGTTTCTGGTTAGGTGTTTACGACAGCGAAAACTGCCTACTACTCGTATTCCAAAACCGTAGCCGTAGCCTACGTAGTTCTACGTAGTTCTACGTAGTAGTAGGTTGGGTTGAGGTGGAATAGTGTGTGCGACGAATTAAGTTCTAAAAGGCAGTGAAGTACTTATACACCTGAAATGAAGAATTTAAATTATTTATTTATTTATTATAAAATGAAAAACTAAAATTTTGATGACAAGTCAAAATAATAAGATATAATTGATGACAAGCTGAAATAGCAATAAACTTAGATGAAGACGAGTTAAAAATTGTGATAATAATACGACTTAAACTTATGAAGAACTATGTCAAAATGATGACAAGCCAAAACGATAGCAAGTTCAATTTAAAAAAAAAACCTAAAACGATGAAACTTCACGTTTATTGAACCAATCAAAACTTTTGGTATCTTACTGGGCAAGATCCTTTTCTAACCCAAAAAGACCACGTTGCTTTTGTTAAAGAAAGATGCTGGTTTTTAAAAAACAGCTGGAAAATGTATGTACATTTATAATGTAACATTTTATTATTTGTCTTTTCTGTCCATTGAAAGTTTTCTTGATTTTAAATATTTAATAGACAAGATATATTAAATAAATAAAAACAATTTTACTATAAATATATTAGTTTGTGTATTTTGTTGACAAAAGTAAGAACGGACAGAATGGAGACATTTATTATTATTTTGCATTTATTTTTGTTTTTATGACTTAAAATATGCTACAAATTTTTCGAAAAATATAAGGTTTAAAATAATTTTAATAGGTTTTGCAAGACAAAAAATTCTTCCCAAAATACCTGAAATTTAAAAATATTAAAAATGACAATAAATAAATGTGATAATTAGTTTTTTAATTTTTTTACAAAAAAAGTCAAGATAAAATTATTAATGGAAAAGAATATAAAAATTTTAGAAAAACAAAAAAAAATCAAAAAGAAATTGTCATAAATGAATTTTCCCGGCGCATCCGCCATTTTTGTAAGTTCTTTTTAAATTACAGTTGTGTTGACACAATATTGTTAATTACTTACTCCTATATTTTTGAAATGTTTATTATCAAAAAAGCAAATTTTTATCAGTTTTGAAAATCAATTAAATTAATTTCTACTTTTTTAACTTTTGACGACATTTTCGGATTCAGGGGACAATTTTACATAAGAATTGGCTGTTAAATTTTGGGATACCATGGTATTCCATGGTTAACCATGTTACAAGTGAAAAAGCAGCCACTAATAACTATTAAATTAGTCATTTTTAGAGAGCAGGCTCTGTATTTGTGAGAAATATACTATTTTAGCTGTGGCAGGGTCCACATAATTCACAATTGATTTTAATAGATATATATTTTTCCAGCCCTCTCGCTGACATGTGGTTCAAATGTCAATGTGGAATCCAGGCAGATTCCCAAGAATTTAACACATCTTTTTTCATTATCGTTTTGAAGAAGTATCTGTTTTATTTTAGCAGAAAGGGTTATGAAAACATGTACAAATTGTAGTGGCAGTGGAGGACTAAACCTGTCGGGGGCCCGGGGCGGTAAAATAAAATGGGGCCCCTAGTCTGCTTATGAAATAATGTGATTGTTTTGTAAATATTAATGTTTTTTTATTTTACATTTGTTAGTAGATCCTCTTAGCAACACTCTTAATGTAATCAAGGATATGAAAATTGATTACAAGCTTTTCCAGCGAACTTATACTTAGTATACTTATATTTAAACTTGTTAATAATTTAAATCTTAAAAATCAAGGGGCCCACTCATGGCAGTCTAAAAATAATCATGATTTAATGTAATTATAACCTTTTTTCTAATTCCTGATGGATTGCAGGTAGGGGCTCCCGAGACCAAAATATTAAAAATCTGTTTTAGTTTTGACTTATATTTTGTTTTTTTTTTCATAGCATTCTTTAGAGACTTGAAATCTCCGGGGTATTTTTTATTTAATCAGTTTATATTTTATGGTAAAGCTGGGTCCTGAAATATACTAGGGTTTTAAAGTGTCGAAAAAAAAACGAAAAAATTGGAAATAAAAACTAGGCCTTGAAAAAATGTCTTTTTTGGGAAAAATTAAAGGTATATAATTGAAAAAAGTAGCAATCAACAACTTAACATTAATTTAATTTAAAAAAAATAAAACTAAACATTGAATTAAATTAAATTAATTTAATGACATTATGATTATATTCAGCGTTGGAAATTCACTTTTTTATAGATATCAGTGTACAAATAGTATTTACATATCTGTAAAAATTTGCAAATTTTTAGAAAAATTGACTTTTGCATTTTTTCGTATTACTCTTTGAATAAAATAAGAAAAATGCAAGTCAATTTTTCTCAAAATTTCCCCATTTTTTTTTCCGGAAAAAACGGTTTTTTCGCCGGCTCAATTTTTCCGGAAATTTTAAAACCCTAAATTTTAGATAGTTTTTTGTTGGACTGAGAAAGACTACTTAAGATTTGGGGGCCCTTCTGGACCTGGGGCCCGGGGCGGACCGCCCCCGCCACTCCCTTAGTCCGCCACTGTGTAGAGGAAAGTCGCCTAATTTTAGACACCTTTTCAAAATAATCAAAATTATTTAGATAAAATAATTTTTTTAATGCTTTATCTATTGGCTAGTATACAATGCATTGCAAAAGAAACTAATTTTAATATTTTTATTACAAAAAATGTGGTTTTTGTAGTAATTGCAATTTTTCAAATTTAAAATTGGGCCCCCAATTTCGGACACCCTATCCGAAATTTAAAAAAAGTTTTTCTACTCCTATTACGGAATTTGACCCTTCTAATATCACTTTTATCTATGGAATGACATATATTCCGTAAAGTGTTACAGAATGAAATATTCTATCATCTGATGACAGAATAAACACTCGTGGCGACATCTCTGTTTTTAATATCTAACAAATTTTAGACCGATCCAACCTCACTTTCTTCCAATTAAATTATTTTTCTATGGTATTTTTTGGAAACGTAGAAAAGTATAGTCTGAAACACGTTTGGAATTGCATATTCCGCTCTCGTAAAACCGTCAAACTCGCCTTCGGCTCGTGTGACAAACTCTTCACTCGAGCGGAATATGCTGTATTCCAAACTTGTTACAGAATATACTATTTTTTAGTAACAACATATTTATTAGTTCATGCATAAATATATTCCTTAGGCGACTCTAAATGTTAAAATTTGTTCAGTTCATAATTTTGTATTCCTAATTTCGGATAGGGAAAATTGAGAAACGCGAACCATCCAAAATTAGGACTTTTTGCGTTAAGTTTTTTTAAATAAAATCATTGAAAAAATTTCGTACTTTTGACAAATACAATGTCTTAAACAAACATTTAACTTGTCCATGTAAATTATACAAATTTTTACAGCGAATATTTATAAAAAAAATACGGTTTAAACTATGACCAAAAAAAATCTACGAAACGTGGTTCTGATGTTTACCACTGCCATCTAACGGAGAGTGATTAGTATTATCTAAATAATACTGGATATGCTTTCTTGGACTTTTTAGATTGCATTAGAGTCAATTTCCGCTTAATGATTTGATTAGTTTTAAAGATACACCACTATCTGAAATTAGGCGCCTACTTGAAATTAGGCGACTTTCCTCTACAATAAAGGTTGAAGTAGTAAAATGGATTATGATTCGAAATTTCTATTAAAAATCGAACATTTGACATTGGTGTTCCCCAGAGGGTGAAATTGTGGCGACGCCGCTGAATGAGGTGGCGTCAGGTTAGGTAGGTATGAATTTGTCGGCATTCGCGAATGACGGGCCTATTCATTTGCGGTTGCCGCATTAAGCCGAAAATAAGTGGAACGCAGACAACGTTATAAAGCTCCGTTCAATTACGCGTTCCGTTAAAATTTAATTTGCGCCGACGAAACGTAACTTTGTTTTGCGAACGAACAGAGAGATGATTTGCAGCTACAGCCGAGCTGCACACGTACGAAACGGAACACTTTAATATAATTTCCAGTTGCGCGGTTTCCGCTCAATCCCTTCGGAATTTGCACGTGCGTGCCGCCGGATGGAATTACGTTCCATCGCCCGGAATTACACAATCCGGCGACCAGAGGTTTTCGCTTCGATCCGGATCCGATACGTTGTTTCCCTTGTTATGCCCAGCTCCACTCTCATCCACTCAAAACCTATGCACTACTATACTTGTCTGTGGCAAGCTTATGTTTTTGCTACGATCTGCCTCTGGCCGTTCATTGACAGTGAATTCAGTTCTTTTCCATTATTCAGAGTTTAAAATGCATAACAACCTTTTCACGTACTTCCTAAATTCAGTAAGGTTCAAGCAGTGTGTCCAGATTATACACGATGAGTTCATCCACTCCACAATTGTGACGTAGTGTGAAAAGAGAAAGAAACAACGGTACAATTTTCGTAACATCAACTGCTTCCAAAGGTTTTTTTAAATTATTCAACAATTTAACAATTATTCTTTTTTAACTTTTATGCAACATAATGCTTTTAAAAATCAACTTTGATTTTTCTACTGTAAAACTCGATTTTGAATACTAGGTCCCTTTGGGGGGATTTTGGACCCCACAGTGCGCGAGTGAGTGGGCACTATTTAGAGACAAGGTCGTCACCGTGTCAAATTATTCCCTCCTCTTAAAAACCGAATGCTACATGATGCGTCAGCTGTTTATATCAAAAATGAAAGGATTCAAATCAAATAAAGGAGTAAATTATTTGCTACAATATAGTTTTTCAGACCAAAAAATGCATTAAAAGTTGTGGCGTTATCATTATAAAAGTTCACACTTATTATATTATATTTTAATTTGTATTAGTACATTCAGGCGCATTCACCATTTTTGTAACAACATTATTATAAAAGTTCACACTTTTGAATATTATATTTTAATTTGTATTTTTTGAAAATAGTACATTCAGGCGCATTAACCATTTTTGCAAAAAAATATTTCATCTTAATATTACCTATATAGAAAATAAATAATATGTTTTTTAATTTTTATGGCAAAAAATTTCAAAATCATAAACATTTTTGGAAAAAACAAAAAAATCTAAAATAATTTGCCAAAAAATAAAATTTCTGGAGCATCCGCCATTTTTGAAGTTAGTTTTTTTTTTTAATTTTTTAAATTTTATTTTATGGCACATTTTTAATGTCAAACAAATTTAGCTAAAACGCTGAGCTAAAATTATAAAAAACTAAGTTAAAAAAAATAATCTTAAATATATTTTTATTTTTATAAATTTTCAATAGGTACACATATAATATTATATATTATTATATACTATTATTGTAATAACTCTTATTTAAATGACTTATAAAATGTTTAATATAAAAATATTCAAAAATAGAATGGACCAAGATACTTGTAAATGTGTATTTTAAAATAATAGCCATAAGCAAATATACAAAAACATTAAGCATTAATTACTTTATCAGTAAACCCAGAACAGATTATGTCTACTTCTATTACGGAATATGAGCGTTCTATTATATATTATTATATATTATTTCTTAAAGGATTACAGAATGAATTATTGGATCATCGGATGACAGAATATGCACTGGTGGCGACATCTTTGTGTTTAATATCTAACAAATTTTAGACCGATCCAACCTCACTTTCTTCCAATTAAATTATTTTTTGAAAACGTAGAAAAATTCTGAAACACGTTTAAAATTGCGTATTCCAAACTTGTTACAGAATATACTACTGTTCCGAGTGGTTTGCCTCTTGTTCAGGGGTGCCGCAAGGATCTAATTTAGGACCCATTCTTTTTGTTATTTTTATTAATGACTTGCCATTAAATTTAAGTTGCTCCAAGCTTTTATATGCGGATGATTTAAAAATTTTTAAAGGTATACAAAACTTAAATGACTGCTTTGAACTTCAAAATGATTTAAATACTTTAAACCAGTGGTGTCTTAGTAATCGTTTAAAGTTGAATATATCTAAATGTAAGATTATGCGCTATACCAGGAAACGGAATCCAATTATTTTTGAATATAGCATTAATGATATTCCCTTGGATACAGTTTCTGTAATGAAAGACTTGGGTGTTATTTTTGATCAACAGTTAAGCTTTGTAACTCACATTAACACAAATATAAAATCTGCAACAATGACCCTTGGATTTATTTTTAGAAATACCAAAGGTTTTTCTTCTCAGTCCGTTAAATTACTATATTATTCGTTAGTGCGCAGCAAACTTGAGTATGCCAGCGTGGTTTGGTCTCCAATATATGCCTATCACATAACAAACCTTGAGAATGTACAGCGTAAATTCCTAAAAATTCTTAACTTTAGAATATTCAATTTTTATCCACCACAGGGTTCTGATCATTTAGTTCTGTTAGAGACTTTTAATGTATTGTCTTTGGAATTGAGAAGAAAAATTATTTCAATAACTTTTTTGTATAAACTTCTTCATGATCAGATCGATTGCATGGATTTGTTGGGTCAATTGTGCTTTAATATTCCTCGTTGTAATAGCCGACAATGTATAACGTTTAGATGTCCCTTTGCTCGTACAAACACACTTAAAAAATCCCCTTTATATGTTATGTGCAATATATTCAATTTTATTTCTACTTCCTGTGATATAAATTTTTCTTCCTTAAGCTTTATAAAAAATTGTTTATCCTAGTGTTTTATATTGTTAATTGTAAAAATTGTTAACTATTTACATTTTTAATTATTTATATATTGTTTTTAACTTATTTGTATTATTTATTTATAAGCTAGTATTTGTAAGTAAACACTATTATATGAATGTCCATTTATGGTATGTACTGTTGGGCAATAAATACCTATTATTATTATTATTATTATTATTATAATACACGCGACTGAAGTAATAATCATTACTGAACATTTTACCAATTGTATTATTAATATTCCCTTGACCATTGATTGTTAAAATATTAAATCATAAATATAAAGGATTAATGTTAACGTCTTATAATTAAGTTTACAATTTATAAATTTAGAATACAATAAAATATTAATTTTAAGTTATAACAAAACTGTTTACAATATATTAATAAATATGAGATATTTAATACTAAAAGTTTTTGGAATGATTACCAAACATTGGTCATTTTATGACATTTTATGTCATTTATGCTTTATGCCTTTTGTACGCTATTTTCTTTAACTTGTGCATTTTGTTGGATATTGATGTATGTATTTTTTTAAATAACCCAAGGGATAATAAAAATCATATACAATTAGATTCTTTATACCTAATTTATTTCTAACACTAACACGAAATCATAACATAATAAATAAATAAATAAATAAATCATAAACATGAGTTAATGACATAGGTAGGTCTGAACAAATAATAAAAAGCTTCATTTCTTATCATACATATTAGTTCCGCCTCTTAACATTGCATGTTTAATCTAAAAAGCCTATCAGAAACAATAATTAATCTTTGAACAAACTTAACGCCAATTATGTTAAAAACTAACATTTACAGTTAGGATGTTTTATGGTACAAAAATAAATAAATTAATAGCCTCTTTATGTGTTATTATCATCTAATTGTTTACCGTTTCTAGCATAATAGTTATAGGGCGAATAAGGGTCATAGGGGTTATAAGCGCTATATGAGGTTATGTAGTTATAACCACCATTTCTATCGTGAGAATCGTGGTCATAACTTGGAATGGTGTGGACCTTAACCGAGGTTTTTTCGTGATGATCATCGTTATGTTCGAATATTTTCTTCAGAGCTACTCCACCCACTATTAATAGAGCTGCTTTACTGGCTAGAAGAGCTTTACCTGCTATAATAGCTAGAGTTTTCATCACTATCGGTCCTGTTAAGCCAAAAATACCTAAAACATGATTGGGTGAAGGAAATGTTGTTGTTATAAAGTTGATAGTTTACCTAGTAAGACCATGAAAGCGTACTTCATGTATTTGCCTTCCTTTTTCATATCTTTTTTGCTGATACCTAAAGAGCCGAAACCTAGACCTCCATCGCCGCTTCCTCCCCCGCCTCCTTTGTTTCCGCCACCTCCTCCTCCCCCACCATCGCCATCCCTTAAACTTCTTCCATCTGTATCACCATCGTCCAAATGGTTAAATGTCAAACTCAAAGAATGCGATGTGATGAACCGGCCCACAGCTGTGGAGAGTCTTTGAAATGCAGACGAAGACCGTGCTTCTTCCATCTTACTTTCATTAAACTGGACTTGGTTTCGTTTGAACCTCATCCCCTGCAGTATGGGGATATCCCAGTTCATGGAGCGTTCTACAGCGTTTGCCGCCTTGTCGGCAAAGCATGAATACCTGAGAGTTAATTTAATTGAGAATTAATAAGTAAGAGTTTAATTTCATCAGTGGGCTCATTTTTATTTTAAATCTTTCTTAATTGCTCTTGCATCAGTTTACAATTTTTACTATGTTGTAAATGATTGGGTTTTAAGAATGATGTGTATGTTGGAAAAATCATAATATAAATTTCTGACGAAACTTTTTTTTTTTGAAATAGTACATTATAGACGGCCAAAAAAATTGACTATTTTTTTTTTGAAAAATATATCGAGAACGACAAAAAAAATTTCGTGAAAATTTGAGCCCTTAATATTAATTTTAAGAGGTCTATCATTGCTATTTTTGATTTTTAGTCATAATATGATGTTTAACGTTAGAACTGTCAAAACATTAAAGTGAAAAAAATTCCTTTTCACTTATTTTTATATAAAATTAAATTTTATACAAAAAAGGTCTGATTGAAAATTTTCCGAGTAATTCTTAAAGGAAATTTAATGTTCTACAAAAAAGGTCTGCCTAAATTTAATTCTTCAAAAGTTATTCACGAAGAAAAAATTGTTTTTCTTCGATTTTAATTGAAGAATTTTTCTTCGATTTTAATTGAATTAAGAAAAAATTGAAATTTTAAGTTTTTCTTCGATTTTAATCGTGAATAACTTTTGAAGAATTAAATTTAGACAAAAATGTTAAGAGACCTTTTTTGTAGAACATTAAATTTCCTTTAAGAATCCGACGTGAGCTTTTTAAAATATTCATTGATTCATTAGTTTCAACGTAAAAAGGGCAAATCGAAAAAACACATCGATTTATTAAGCTCAATTACTCGGACACGGCTCGTCTGACGAAAATTTTCAATCAGACCTTTTTTGTAGAAAATTTAATTTTATATAAAAATAAGTGAAAAGGATATTTTTTTTCACTTTAATTTTTTGACAGTTCTAATGTAAAACTGCAGATCTAAGCGAGGCAGTTAATATGCTTTCTCCGCCATGTAGTATACAAGGTGTAACCTAATAAATTTGTATTTTTGGATTAGAGCTACTGTTTTTTAATAAAAAAGCTATGATTTTTTTTACATAAACAGGACGCCACTGGATGTCACTGACCTATCCTAAAATTCACCATTGTTTTTACCTCTAAAACAATGATATTATTCATCCAAACAAAAAAGAAACATGTATGCGCACAGTGTTTTATGTAATATCAAGCAAAATTTTAAACGTATTCAAAATCGGTTATTATTGTGGTTTATCTGGGGCTACATAGACTGTTTAGTGTACCTGAGCGAATTTGACACATTAGAACAACTTCGCGAACTTGTCACTGCAGCAGCAGATGAAATCCGAAATCATCCGGATATGATAGCAATAGCGACACATCATAATTTTCTACGCCACTTTCATCTTTGTGTGGATAATAACATTAATTATAATTTTGTGAAACACTTCAAAAAATAGCTACATGAGCATCAATCGACGTAAAAAGTGAAAGGTAAAATTTAAAATCGAAGGGAAAACTAAGGAAACCTCGAGATACCTAATAAAAAGTAAGTATTATTTTATTTACAGTACCTAAAAATAACTGAGTAGGTATGCAAAACAAAAAACAAATATTAATAAAGTAATCAATGATAACACAAATGGGTGAATATTTCAAAAGTGTAATTCAATCGGTTCTGGCTTGTTATTTCAAAAGTTAATATCCCACTGAAAATAAAATACTTGATGTCTAGTTTAATTAACTATTTTTACTTGGTTCCTTACTTATTTTAGTTTAAACGAGCATAGTAAAAAATATATTTTAATTTTTGTGTCGCAAACGTCATTACCGTGCCTTGTTCACATTCGAAGAACAACAACATATTATTTTCTTACATTTATATACAAATTAAATCAAGCAATATCCTGTCTAACACAGACAAAGAAAATACAAAATAATACAAAGCAAGCAAGAAATTGCATTTTAAAATGTTAACTTTTCTTTTAATGCCGTTTAAACTTTGTTCACACCCATGAGCGTCATTGCCGTGGCTACTTAAAATGTGTCTAATTTCATATTTAAATACGCGATTCCGGAAAATGCCGGAAGTTTTCGAACGTCTTATATGGAAATATCCTGCCTGTCTAACGTCCACATATGTCAAACCATAAAGTTGTGACGTGCGCCGAATGAAATCGAAAACGGCTTGTTACGTCTTAGTCCGTCATTGCCGGGTAAGTATTATTTCAAAGTTTATGGACATACAAAATATTTACATTAACAAAAAACAAATGGTAACTTGAAAATTCCATTACATTTTCGAATAAACATTGAAAAACACTCCAACCTTAAAATCATCATTACCGTGCTCGTCATTGTCGTGTCCCTTACATGTAACCAATTTAAAATATTTGATTTCAGTGGGAAATTAATTAAAATGACAAAACCACTAAACAAGTTGACCAACGAAGCTAAAAGACAAGCAGAACGTGAGAGACGCAGAAGAATAAGAGATGACCAAGTAAAACTTTCTAAAAAAAATTACGTTTTTAGACTTCATGTCTATGTTCATGAGTGGGAAAGTCCTAAAAGTGCAAAATTAATAAGATTTGCAATTTTTTATGTGTTAACGAAAATGGTTCCGAAAATCGACAGTTTTAAAATATTCTTCCAAATGTAAATTTTTCATGATTATTGCCCACTGTGCAAGCATATTTTGCGTCAGTTGTCATAGGTCAGGAACAACCAAAAATTTTAATGATTTTTTTATTAAAAAAAAAATGGCACTAATGTAATTTACGCCAAAATAAAAAAGTTTTTTCTCTGTCACTTTTACATTATGTAAAAGTGACAGAGAAAAAACTTTTTTATTTTGGCGTGTACTATCATCATCTTAAAGGATGACAACTTTTTTGGTGACACCCTGTATACTATTTTTTTAAGCACTTAATAATTCTGTACTTAATAAGTATTCGAAACAACAATGACAGTACTGCTAAAATTTTGATTGTTTATAAAAAAGTATAAAATTTGAAAAACAATGTTATAAAATTCTGACCCTTGGTAAATTCAGGGTTAATATTCTTGCATTAATCCCACCATTTTTACAAATGTTACTCACCGATCATTTGATTTATAACAATCCTTGAAAACATTAACCACCACCCCATATCCTTTCAGATCCCCGGCACTGCTTCTATATCCTTCAACACTGATCATCGTCACCAGAAAAACAATCACAAAAACAAAACGCCACCGCATCCTGTCCAGGCCTTCTTAGACTCTTTTTACAGCAAATGCAACTCGATAATGTGCGAAAAATTATAGCGTTTTAAGATTTTATAGACTGACTTGTTGCATGCCTACAATAACCCATGCATACACATTGGATTTTTTTCATGCATGTATCAGTCTGTTTGTTGTGCTGAGGAAAAATTATTATTCTCACTTGTGCTGGCCTATTTTCTTACTTTAGATGATTCTATTGGGTCATATGGTTTTTTTCGACACGAAATCGTACCTAGTGACCGAGATGTTAAAAGAATTAAAATATTTTTTAGAAAAAGTAACTTTTTTATAACAAATTTTTAAAAATAATGGAAAGCATACTGTTAAAATATTAAATAATAAAAATAGTATATTATGTGGCAAGTTTGAGTCACGAATTTAATTTAGGCTTAATTAAATTATACTTTTTCTACGACAAATACTTAATATTATCTAAAAAATTATTTAAATTAAATATTTGTATAAAGCAACATCTATACGAAAATAAAGTAACCATCCCAATAAACATTCTTGACGTAGTTTTCACCATTAACATTGCCCGTCATTATTTTAATTAAACTTAACAATAATTGATACTTTAAAATATTAAAATAACTTCAAAATATGAGTATATTAAGAAAATACTTTATCCTTTTTTAAATTACTATAATTTAAAACATTAGCACAAATTATTAAAAATTCTTACACGGGAAATGTTAAAGGTATAAAAAGTGACAGTTGTATTTATTGGAATTCCCGTTAGAATTTCTAACTTGAGAATTATTCTGTGTAAATCAAAATTTATCTCTTAAAAATAGACAAACAATCGATTTAGATGCAGTTTTTCATAGTAAAAGAGAAGAGAATGTTTTATGGGCACTGTATGCAAAATTTTTAACGCTTTATCAGTTAAATTTAGTTACAGTTTGTAACTGCACTACCACGGCAAAATCAAACGTTCATATAATCTTTTCAAATATTGGCGCCAAGAAACTATTTAATACATTTGTATTTTTGTATTGAGATAATAAAATAATTTTTACTTTTAGTATTATTTTTTAAGAAAAGCACTTTATTTTACGATTGTATGACATTTGACAACTGTCAACTAACTTAAAACTAACTTCAGACCGTGACTTAAAACCTGTGGCTAACTTCAGCCCGTGACTAAAGCGCAATAAATCCACAACTTGTCAATGTGTATTTAAAAGGTCACTTAGTGTCATGAAAACATGTACGATAATGGGCGTTTTAAAGGTGGGAGTAGAAAAACTTTTAAAGAAGAATGGAATAAAAAATTAGGAGTAAAATTTATACTTGTTCATTAAATTACTAAATATTTCAGAAGAAATGTCAAAATTAAAAAAAAGTAATTAAAAAAACGAAAAATGTCAAATTCCAGTGTGTCCCCAGCGCTTGTCCCTCCTTTTTAAGTTTTAAATCAATTTATCTCGTTTTCTATTGGTCGGCCAAAGAATGTGTTAAAACAAAAAATGTAGGTAAAACTTAAAGTTATATTAAGATTTTATTCATCATATATTTGTTCTTATTATTAATTATAAAAATACTTCGTATACCTATATTTTACATGTTTATAAATTTATAAACTAATCAATAACAATCTTATTAAAATGAACAAACATGCACTCGCAAACTCGCAATTAAACATAGCTTAAATTAAATGTAGCTTAACTCGAGCAATATCCTGCCATTAGTATACTAATATATTTATTACACTTATTTTAATAAACCAATTATCCTAATAATTATTTATACAAAACACGAACTGTTCTTGTTCTTGTTTCATTTTTTCAGACCAAGGCAACGAAATGCGTTCCTGGTATTTTGCATTTTCAAATCAATATGAGCATGACCATTAACCTACTGTTTGTGTTAATTATTTGTTTTATGTTTGTTCGACTTACATTATGAATGCGTTTTTACTATTTGCGGCAGATTTTCCGAATGGTTTGGTTAAGAGAAAATTATCGTAAATGTAGTAGGCACATTTTAAAAATAATACGAATTTATATAGAAAAGTTTATAAACGAGTTGTGTACTATATTTTTTTCTACGAAAAATACTTATTATGTAAAAAATAATTTAAATTAAATATTGGTGTAAAGCGACATCTATAAAAAAAATGGGGGAATCTGTATTACCGGCGGTCAAAACGTACGTATTTGTCTGATTTTTCTATATAAATCAAAATTTATTCCTTAAAAATGAACTAACAACCGTTTAACTCCGATATAGCAGCAGTTTTTTACAATGAAAGTAAAAAGAATGTTTTATGGGTACTTCACCACAAATGTTTAATGCTTTGAAGCATTATGATAATTACCAGTTACATCTAGTTTACTGCCGGCGAAATCAAAAGGTTGGTACAAACGTGGCTATATACTTTTTAAATATTGGTGACAATTGGCTTAAGAAACTATTTAATACTTTTGTATTAAGATAATAAAATAATTTCCACATTTAGTATTATTTCAGGGCAATTTATTTTGACGATTGTATGACATTTAACAACTGTCAACTAATTTAAAGCTAACTTCAGCCAGTGACTAAAAAACTGTTGCCAACTTCAGCCCGTAACTAAAGCGCCATAAAGCCACAGCTTGTTAATGTGTATTTAAATGATCCACCCTAATAGGGTCGTCCATAAATCTCGTGACGGTGGAAGGGAAATGGGGAAATGTCGTGACAAAGTAAATCGAAAACAATTGCTTATTTGTTCCATATTTAGTCAGAATATTATAAAAAATAATCGAAACAAATATTTTTATGGGGTAGGCAAGTTCAATAATTCATCACAATTTTGACAAATTCTAGCGTCACGAGATTTATGGATGGCCCCTTATTGTCATAGGAACATGTACGAATCGTATACACTACGATAATCAACGTATTAAAGGTAGGAGTAGAAAAAACAAATTATTTCAAGTTTTAAAAGTATACTTTGTAAGTTGTACAATTAGTTTAGCTATATTTAAACAAATAAGAGGTTTAGAATTTGCATTTTTAGCTATTTTAACAGTTTAAGCAGTGTCTTAAAACTTAACTATCAAAATTGTACTTCTATAGTGTACCTACCTACCTATTTCTAGAAAAATAATTTGTATTTTAAAATCTACTTTTTTTGCTACATATCAAAATTAGAGAATCATAAACACATAGGTAGGTACCAACTAATAATAATGCTACAAAAATAAATCAACTTTCTATTGTTAAAATCTGACTATAGGTATCTTTGGAAGGTTTTTGTTACAAGTAGAAAAAACGCGTTTTGTCCCAAAACAATTTTCCTCCACAACTCAATATCTCAAAATTGGACGTAGTTTTTTTCATATACCTAGGTATACTATATATACTATAGCTATAGTTATAGGTATATGGTTTTTTTAATATCTAAGGTCATGAAAAAACCTTGTGATATACCTTGATATAATAATATATATATTATATTATGCATATAGAAATATAAATAAATATATATTAAAAAAGAATGCGTTCTTCCAATTTTGGGTTAGAATTTTTTGAAAACCTGATAATCAATTTTGAGGATTCATCAAAAACCTTCAAAAATGTATTAAAGAAATTAGTCTATGATATCATAAGCTAAAGCTATATATACATAGCTATTTTTAAATTAAAGAAATTATAATTTCTTTAATTTAAAAATAAAATATCACAAAAAGGTATACGTCATTTCAATTTAAATGACTGGAAGCATATTGAATGAATGTATACTTATCTAATTTTAATATTTATTTGGTCGCCTAAAGTTATTTTAAAAATATTGCAATTATGTGAATTAAAATAAGTTATACAGTACTATTATTGGCGATTTCATAGAAATGGATATAGAAAAGCAATAACTACAACAATTTTACAAAAATATTATTTTAATTAATTTTTATTTCAACATCTATAAACTTTCAATTTAAATTTTCAAATTTGCCACCTATTAGTACAGCTTCAAACCACTTGTTAGATGTCGGTAAAACATGGAACTGATTTGAAGCATTTAATTTAAAATTTAACATCTACTTAATTGATATTTGTGAAAAGTTGTTTATTGATACCTAAAGGAATAACAAAACAAAACAATAATTAAAATAAATAAAATATTTAGGTATTAACATAAATTGGAATGAAAAACAAATCACAACAGTAAAAATAATAAATAGAACTACCGGTAGACTACTATAAAACCAAATTTGATGATTTTTCTGTTATTATAACACAGAAAAAGATTTTTTGATAAAATTTGTATGGATCACAACTTTTTACAAAAAATTATAATTAAGGCTATTTACCAAAACAAAATTTATTACCTAACTTGATGATTTTTTTTATTGTAACAAAAATGTAAATATTGTGAATATTCTGGAAAAATGACAGTTGTGTGTATTAATAGTAGAGATAATGCGCATAATCTTGATTGTAACTATTCTTTATCTACTCCAGTAAGTAGATAATGAAATGATTTTTAAAAATAAAAACTTACTGGCAAATGGTTAACCTCACATTTTACCGATTTTAAATATTATTGTCGCCATATCCCAATTTAAAACCCGATTGGTTCAAATCACAGTGAATATTGAAATCGGCCAATCACTGATGTTTAACAACGTAAATAATGAGTTCATTATTCCCAATGTTAGGCAGGGAATTTATAATGTTTATCATTTATAATGAATTTATAATGTTTATCATTATATACGTGAAAAACCTAATATTATGCAATAAGAGGAGATAAAATAATATACAGTACTATTGTTAATTTAACCAAAATTTAAACAATTATTTTAATTAGTTTTGAAGATACTCTATTGTAAATTCTATCAAATTTCATTAAAATTTTTTAATTTGCCGTCTATTAGTGCAGCCACGAAGCCATAGAAAACCCCGAAATGTCGGTAATACCGGGAACTTACTTAAAACATTTATTTAAATTATTATTTTATTAAGTTGCATGATGAAAGCGTAAAATAAGAGGAAAACAAAATAAAACAATGATTAAAATAAATAAAAGATATATTAATATAAATTTAATTTAAAAACAAATAAAAAATAAATATATGTAAATTATTGAGTTCTAAAAACATATTTTAAATTTAATTTAAATTTTTTTAATATTAAATTAAGTATGAGAAGTTTGGAAAAAGTTTAAAAGAAGCTATAAAAAATCAAGTTAATTAAATAAACGTAGTAAAATTAAGCAAAATTTATATAAAAGAAAAATAATAAAGGGAAAAAATAAAAATTACGGGAAAAACTGTAAATATGTACGAAAAAAGAATCAAAAGGAACGTTTATAAAGTATAAGGTATAAAATAAAGAAAACTTTAAAAGTAATGCAAAATAGAAAAGTATAAAAAAATAAGAATATTTGTAAATCTTTAATAGTTTAGAAAATACTATAAAAATCCAAATCAAATAAACGTCGAAATTTTAAAAATCCTAAAAATCTCTATGAAAATAAAATCAGAAGGTAAATTTAAAAAATAAATAAAACTACCACATAAAATAAAAAAAGTAGCACAAAATCAAGGAAAATCCTAAAAATATATTAAAAGTTCTTTAAAAATATTTAAAAAAAAAAATTGAAAAATAATGAAAAAATTTGAAAAATAATGAAAAAAGTTGTAAACAAATTGTATGGGATGGGGGAATGATACCCAAGGAAAAAAACAAAATAAAACAATGATTAAAATAAATAGAAGAAAATATATTGGCAAAAATTTAAATCAAAAACAAATAATAAAAAGATGCAATTTGAATTAAAATGTGCACAAAATAAAGAAGTCACACAAAATTTATGTATCACTTGATTCTTTTTACAAAAAATATAATTGAGGATAAATTATTTACCTAAAAACATGATATTACCTAACATGATGATTTTTTTATTAAAATAACACAGGAAAAGATGTTTGTCTTTTTTTTTTAAATTGAACTAATTGCTTTTACTATTTTGCGCCTTTTTTTGATAGTCAGACAACCTACTTTCCAAGCTCTCCAAAGAGGTGGCAGTCGACAAATTGTCGACCAAATGTACTCTCGCCTTTTCCACATCCAAAATTCTATCCTTATTCGTAATCGGCTGAGGACTGAGCGGCTTTTCGGCATTGGCAGCCGCCAAAATAATCAAATCCTTCTGCGACTGCCTGGCTTCGACCAAGAAAATGCTCTCTTTCACCTCCTTGCTGGAAAATTGGTTTATTTTATCGAATATCACGCCATGGAGCTGCAATTTTTTCAGGTATTTTATTGTGGAGGGGTCTGCATTTTCGTCGCCCCAGCAGAAAATGACTAGGTGATTTCTATGGGCCAACTGAACCTAAAATAATAATTATAATCGAAATATTTTTCATTATACCTATTTCAAAAAATTATAATCTAGTTTTGGATATTTTTGATAGTTTTTGGACTGTTTTAGACAACTAAAGACAATCTATACTCATATGGTTAAATCTTCACACAACATTAAAATTGTAAGAAGTATCAACATGCATTTAACCAAAGTGGACATTTTTTTTTCTCAGTGTAATTTATTTATTGGTTGGAACTTTGACCAAAATATGTTACTGACATATCCGACACGTGTATGCATAAATTAAGATGTAATAAAAAGTTTGTATGCAAAAAAACTTATTAAATTTAGAGTAATTTATTAAATAAATAAATAGGTGTGTGAAATTCGTAGATCTGGATATGTTCCAAGTGGTATTTAAAAATAGTAAATAGCGTGCTTTTTTATTTCCTTAAATTTTAAAAAATAATTATGCAATTTAAAAGAATGCCTAAAATATATTATTTTATTTGATAAGATCTTAAAAATAAAACCATATAATTCTAGTAGATATTAATATTGCATTATAAATAAAATAGTTTTTCACTTAATAAGTGGTTGTGTTTTCAATTGAATTACGCGTAATATTTGATTAAATTTATTTATTATTTAAGTAGGTACCCAAATATAATATTCTTATTGTATTAAATACAAACAACCTATTGTTTAAAGTTTATTGTAATAAAAAATAAATAAAAACATTTGTGTAGGTGGTTTTTAAATGTCTTAAAAGAAAAGGACAATTTATAAAAAAACAGATAAATAAACTAATATTTAAAATTAATAGGTGCAAGGAAGGTTAATGTTTTATTAAAATAAAATTGCGTAATTTTTATCGAAGGTTTTGTTATGTTCCGTTTGTTTATATCCGTGATTAATAATTTAGCAGTAAATAAAGATAATTTGGTCTATAAAAAATGTTAAATTTTGAAAGCATTATTTATTGGTAAATAATGTATACAGGGTGATTCACCTAACTTATTCATTAGAAGTTTATGGAGAACAGAAAAAGACATTGATTTGAAATTTGTATAGCAATTTTAAGGCAATGTTAACTATTTTTTTAAATTATTTTCACTTGGTTTATTTATTTTTAAATTCTACGTAAATTTCTATAAATACTAAAATTTGATTATTTTTTTTATTTTCAACAGTTTTTGAGATATTTAATTTTTTCAAAAATTTTGACAAATGCATCCATCTTACTAATACATCTGTATTACCACTAATTGTAAAGATAAAAAGTTAATTTAGGGTGTACCTGTTAACTAAGGAGCACTCTATCAAAAGCCATTATTAGTATTTGAAATTTTTATACAGGGTGTCTGGTATTTACATTGACTCTTTTGTCACTTTAAATACCAATAACTTTCTTATTTTCAAAAAATAATAATCTAGTTTTTGATAGTTTTTGGACTGTTTTAGATAACTTTAGGATATGTTTAGACAATCTAAAGGTTATTGGTTGGAATTGTGACGACAATATGTTATTCACATATCCGACACGTGTACGCATAAATTAAGATGTTTGTATGCAAAAAAATCGTGTTAAATTAAGAGTAATTTATTAAATAAATAAATATGTAGTTGTAGAAAATTCATACATCCGGATCAGATCCAAGTATTTAAAAATAATAAATAGCGTGTTTTTTTAGTTTTTTATTTCCGTAAATTTAAAAAAATAATTATGCAACTTACAAAAATGCGTATCATTTCATTTGATAAAATCTTAAAAATAAAACCATGTAATTCCAGTAATTAATATTAAGTTAATATTAATATTGCATTATAAATAAAATAGTTTTGCAATTAATAAGTGGTTGTGTTTTCAATTGAATTACGCGTATTATTTGAAAAAAATTATTTATTATTTAATAACCCAAATATAATATTCCTATTGTAGTAAATAACAACATCATATTGTTTAAAGTTTATTGTGATAAAAAAATACAAACATTATTGTAGGTGCTTTTTAAATGTCTTAAAAGAAAAGAAGATTTTATAAAAAACAGATAAATAAACTAATATTTAATATTAATAGGTGCAACAAAGGTTAATGTTTTATTAAAATAAAGTTGCGTAATTTTTATCAAAGGTTTTGTTTTTTTATGTTTGTTTATATCCGCGATTCATAATTGTCTTAAAAGAAAAGAACAATTTATAAAAAACAGATAAATAAACTAATATTTAATATTACTATGTACCACAAAGGTTAATGTTTTATTAAAATAAAATTGCGTAATATATATTAAAGGTTTTGTTTTGTTCTGTTTGTTTACATCCGCGATTAATAATTTAGCAGTAAATAAAGATAATTTGGTCTATAAAAAGTGTTAATTAAATTTTGTAAGCATTATTTGTTGGTAAATAATGTATACAGGTTGATTCACCTAAATTATTCATTAGAAGTTTATGGAAAACAAAGATGATATTGATTTGAAATTTTTATAGCAATTATGAGGCAATGTAAACTATTTTTTTAAATTATTTTCAATGCGTTATCACTTCCGGTTATACCGGAAGTGATATCAACTTTGGTTTTTCAAATTGATGGATTAATATAAACTAAAATTTGATTATTTTTTTTTATTTTAAGATTTTGAGATATTTATTTTTTTTCAAAATTTTTGACAGATGGATGGTCTTACTAATATGTTTGTATTACCACTAATTTTAATATTAAAAAGTTAATTTAGGGTGTACCTGTACTAGAGATGTAAAAAACGGTTTTTTTTCAGATGTGAAAAAAAACATGAAAAAAAACCTAGAAAAAAAAACGGTTTTCAAAATGAAATTTTGAGTAAAATGTATGTAATGTAGAATATATTAAATTTTTCATTATTTAAAATTTTGACCGAGACTAAAAAATCTGATTTCTTATTATTTGGTAGTTTCCACATTAGAAACCAGTAGCAATGTAAAACTTCTACACTAATACAAAAAATTAAAGGATAAAAAATTGTTTTTGCGATTCTTCGGATAGCTGTATCTTTGTTAAAAATGGTCGAAAAATGTGCAATGCTCAATCCTAACGAATACCGTAATAAAAAAATCGATTTTTTTTTGGTTTTCTGCTCCACGGAATGTTCTGACTTAACCACCAATGAATAAATGTTCTACAAAAATTTGCTATTGTTTTTTTTTTGAAAAAAAAAATCCATACTCTACATGAATTTGAAAAATCATGAAAAAAGTGCTTTTTGAAAAATCAAACGCTGAATCGAAAATATTATATGTAGTTACTTTTTTTAGGACCAAATCAAAACAAGCGCGGCCCTTATTGGTCAATTCCGTGGTGGTGGCGCGTGCTTAGCATTTAATAATAATAAATGTCTTTATTGATTATAAGAGATACAATCAATGGGCGAAGTTCAGCTTATACAAAGCATGTATTTGCTGCTCTTCCACTTAACATTTACTAATTGTCATTTAGAGGCAAATTTTAGTCCATGAACTGGACTGGAAACATAAAAAATTAGGCAAACGGGACTAATCTTGAAAAAAACCTAAAATGTGAAAAAAACCATTTGAAAAAAAACAATGAAAAAAAAACAAAAAAAACCGTTTTTTTATGTCGCATCTCTAACCTGTACCAATAACTTTCTTTAAAAAAAGACCATCCATCTGTCAAAATTTTTGAAAAAAAAAATATTTCAAAAACTGAAATAATTAAATTTTACCATTTTTAGAATTTTACGAAGAATTTAAAAATGCAATAATATTTATAACGCATGGAAAATATTTTTTTTAAATAGTTTACATTACTTTATAATTCTTATACAAATTTCAAATCGATATCTTTTCCTGTTCTATTTGCGAAAGGGTGTTTGTGTTCCAGCATTGGAGCAAGGGATCGACGTGATTTTTTTGCATAGAGAAAGTAACAAGCTACTTTTTTTTACTTATTTTCGACTTTCTTTTTAGTTTTGTTTGCTTTTTGTTTTTACTTTGTTGGCTTTTTATTAGTGATGCAACGGTTTCGGGTTTTACGGTTACGGTTACGGTTACGGTTAGCTCTACGGTTACGAATAAATTCACGGTTATTAAAAAAAAATTACAGAATTACGAAAAGTAAAGTTTATTGTTCTAAATGAAATTAATACACACGTTCAGTAAAGGTTAAATAATAATTTATGTAAAACAAAAACAGAATTTCCAATAAAACTATAAAATAAAAGGAAATGAGTAACATTTTAAACCTAAAAACAGTAAAGTAAAACCTAAGTAGGTACCTGAATAGTATAATTAAAAAAATAAAAAAATTAAAAGTTAATATTCAAAATTTACGAGTCAAATTTTTATTTAAAAAACATAACATCTGCAAATTCTGCGGAATCAGCCTGTTCCTATTTGGTGTTTGCACAAAACCTGCAGTCGAAAACAACCTCTCCGAATTCACTGACAATGGTTTGTATGAAACGTGTAACACGTTTTCCAGAATGTAAACGGATTTGACGTATGTGGTATATTTGGTAACGTTAAATACTCTTCAATCTTCTTTTTACATGCATTCACAAAGTAGCATGAAAAACCGTAAATGCCGTATACGGTTACGGTTAACCGTATAATATCGAAAACCGTGAATTAACCGTAACCGTAACCGTAACCGTTGCAACACTACTTTTTATGAGCTATTTATCCCCCTTTTAAAAATACTCCATTTTCTAAGATCGGTATTATAGACAAAATATTTTGATCGTAAATTATTGTAGCGCTCGGTTAAAAAACGACTTTTTTACATCTGAAAATTTTTTTTTTTTACTTCTCCACCTGAAACTAAACTGCTCGTCGTAAAAATCGACGCACCTAGTTTTTTGGAAAATATTTGAAAGCTCGTTATTGAAAAATTACTGAATCGATTTTGAAAATCTTTGGAAATTCTGAATAGCTGATTCTTTGACTCTTATGTCAAATTTTGGGAATTCAATATTTTGCACATAGCATTATAGGTACTACAGGGTGTTAAACGAAGAGATGTAATTTTTCCGAAATTTCAAGTTATTCCCATTCATGAGGCAGTTGAGTTTGATAGTCGTAATACCCCTCCCTAATATAAGTAAGGTAATCCCTCGGAACGTTTTCGAGATTTTGTGAATATCGCGGCTTACTACGATTATATGCCAATTTATCAAAAATTGTCGTTATTTCCCAGTTTAGTTCAAAAAATGGGCAATAGTGGAGACCCCCTGCGCAGTACGAGACACTTACCAGCGACGGATCGCGCAGAATATCCTCCGTGTGAACGTTAATGCCCAACAGTTCGCTCATCAAGGCGTACTGGGTGGCGGAATTGATGGACCAGCATCTGGGATCCGCGTACTTGTCGTAAACCTGACTCTCCCCTATGGTCAAAAACATCACGGGGAACTTATTCTGCTTCAGCCGAATGACCTGGCAGATGTCCGGGTTGAAGCACGAAAAAACGATTCTCCTTTTGTCGCCGTGCGCCAGGACCACCTCCAAGATCGTGTCCAAGTACAGATTCAGGTCGTACGGATGGTACAACTCGAACGAACCGTCCGCCATTTGCATCGTCCATTTTATTTCGATGTTCAGCCCCGTGTGCGGGTCCAAAGTTTGCAAGGCCTCCATCAACGTGGGGAACGGCTGGTGCTCCTCCAAGTCGTCCTCGTTGAACGTTTTGGGGTTTTTCGTTTTTGCTTCGGTCAAATGGTAGACCTGAACAAAAAATAATGATAATAATATACATGAAAAAATTGTTCAAAATCATAAACACACCCAAAAACAGTGGATAGGTACATTCTTAAAAAATAATGATATAGTAGGTATTATTGGTATTCCCCAAGGGTCCATTCTGGGACCACATTATATGATTTTACGTTCTTCTTGATTATTACAGATTTACTTTATTAAAATGTTGATGTTTCAACCAATGAAGTAAAACTTTAAACTGTTAAAAATATATTTGTAAAATCATAAAAACAAGTTTTAGAAACGGCATTTTAGTCACGAGTGCTACTTAATAAAATGTTCATTTTACAATCAACGAAGTGAAACTTTAAACTGTTAAAAATATATTTGTAGAATCATAAAAAATAGTATATTATGTATCAAGTTTGATAAACGCCATTTTATAAACGAATTTAGTTTAGGCATGAGCAAGCTTGCGAGCGAGTGCTTGAGTGTATAGAAAAGTTTATAAACGAGGTGCATACTATATTTTTTTTTACGACAAATACTTATTATTATCTTAAAATAATTTAAATCAAAAATTTGTATAGAGCGCCATCTATGAAACAACAGGGGAAACTGTCAAATGTCACATTTGTACATTTTATAAACACAATTATAAAGGTTAAATCGAAATGTATCTTGAAAATTGACAGTTTTTCACAGTGAAAGTAAAGGAAATGTTTTATGAGGACTTTACAGTAGAGTCCGTGCCCGAATTTAAGTTATAGTTTACTGCCGGCGAAATTAAAAGGTCAGTACAATGTTCATATAAACTTTTCAAATATTGGCGTTGAGAAACTATTTAATATTTTTGTATTTAAATAATAAAATAATTTTCACATTTAGTATTGTATTACAAGAAAGGCACTTTATTTTATCGATTGTATGACATTTGACAACTGTCAACTAACTTCAGCCCGTGACTAAAAACCTGTTGCTAACTTCAGCCCGTGACTAAAGCGCCGTAAAGCCACAACTTGTCAATGTGTATTTAAAAGGTCACTTAGTGTCCTGAAAACATGTACGATAAATGGCGTTTTAAAGGTGGGAGTAGAAAAAAGTTTTAGAAACGGCATTTTAGTCACGAGTGTTTATTGAACGAGTGACTAGAGAAGTTTATAAAAGGAATTCTACTTTTTTACGACGCACACAAAAAAACATTTTTCACAAGGGCACTATATTATTAATATAATATTAATATAGTGTCAATTGACAACTTCAGCCAGTGATTAAAAAGCCCAAGCCCGTTGTTATTAAGTTTATACCCCGGCATACCGTGACTAAAACGCACAAATATATTATTGTTGCTTTCCAAGGTCATATTTTGCGACCATAACTGCAAAAACTATCCTAAAAATCGTTTAAAATTAATGTAAATGTGTAAAAAATATATTGTGTTCCGCAAGGGCCTATTCTGAGGCCACCACCACTTAACTTAATAAACTGCGCGTTAAAATTAACGCATAACAAGTAAAAAAATTCCAACTCTAAAACGCCTTTACTAATCTTTATAAAATATTGGATAATTCAGCTTACGTGTTTAATGGTTTTTCGAGAAAATATGCTTAAAGCCCTTTTATTTAATAATAAAAATCGCTCGAAAAATACTTGTATAAGTAATTTTATTAATTAAAAAATATGCTGTGAAAGACCGTATTTTTGTTAGTATACCCTGAAAATGTTGTACAAATCAAACGAACAGTAACGAAAATGCAGCGCTTCAAAGTCGTTCGTTTGATTTGTACAAAATTTTCAGGGTATACTAACAAAAATACGGTCTTTAACAGCATATTTTTTATTTACTTAAAAAAATTCTCTAAAAGTTTTTTTCGAACGGTTTTTATTATTAAATAAAATGGCTTTAAAAATATTTTCTCTAAAAACCCACAAACACGTTAACTGAGATTTAAGTTGAAGTATTTTTATACAAAATTTCACAAAGATTGGTAAAGGCGTTTTAGAGTTAGAACTTTTTACTTATTATGCGTTATTTTTGACGCGCAGTGTAGTTCAATCAACAATAAATTTTTAAACGCGATTGCAAAGTTCAAAAAGTAGAGTATAAAAATGCATTTGAAGCACAAATTGATCCGTATTATAAATAATGCATACTTAACAATAAATTTGTTGTAAATAATTGCACTTATATTAATTATTTAAGTGATTTGATGATAAAGGCGAATTATCTTTAAAATTAATTATGTGGGTATCACCACGTGTATTGATAAATAAACCAGAATAACAAAAAAATTTAAATCAAGTAAATATTTTTGCATTACCAAGTTACTATATAAAAAGTATTTATTTATGCTTAGTAGTGCATTGTTTATCAAATTTTTTAATTGAACAAAGGTTAACATTACTTTAAAAACTTTGCCAAATTATTGGGTAAAAATAGTACCTAAGTGGAGACAAATTTTTGTAACGCAAAATAAGTTCACAAATACCTATAAACAAAGTATTTGTTTTTTGTATCTCAAATTAAATATAAAATAGAATTAATCCCTTGTAAGAAAGTTTATCCAAGAATATAAATAACCCAGAAATATCTAAAAATTTAAACCAAGTAAATATTTTTGCATTACCAAGTTAAAATATACTTAGGTATACATATATATTTTGATAAGAAGTATTTATTTATGCTAAAGTGGTGCATTGTATATCAATTTTTTTAATTTAACAAAGGTTAAAATTACTTTGCCAAATTATTGGGTAAAAATAGTATTTAAGTGGAGACAAATTTTTGCGACGCAAATTTTTGTGGCGCAAAATACACAAATATAAACAAAGGATTTGTTTTTTATCTCAAATTAAATAGGAAATATATTATTAAGTAATTAATCCTTTGCAAGAAAGTTTATCCAAGAATATACTGACACATTCTATAAATAATAACCTTGATAATTGGTGTTATGTCCCTGATACACAATAAATTCCAAAGGTTATATTTTTTATTAGTAAATCATTTAAATTGTTTTTGGACTTTGACACATCAATAACGATATAGTATAGTTTTATTATATAACTAGTATATTATTATATGAGATAATGAAGGCTTTTATTCACGACGCCTGGCGGCTTGAGACGTAAATCATTAAAATTCGGTTTTTTTATCCGGAATTCGACACATTTGATTGTGTTGGTTAATCTACTTTGGTATTTTTAATATTTAAAATTGGTACTCCTGTTCAAACCCTTAATTTTAAATACTTTGACATTTGTCATTTAACTGTCAGAATTATAATAAACATACATGTGTATTTGTAAGAGGAACGCCTAAATGCAGGAATGGGCTCCATCTTAATATAATTTTTGCGTAAAATAAAACAAACCAAATCAAACCAAACCCAACCAACCCAACCCCCCGTAACCGCCCTATTGAAGCCTAACCACCCTATTGAAGACGATTATTCCTTCGTGCATTGCCCTTTATGTCGAACTTTGTTACCGATGGAATAATCGTCTTCAATAGGGTGGTTAGGCTTCAATAGGGCGGTTACGGGGGGTTGGGTTGGTTGGGTTTGGTTTGATTTGGTTTTATTTTACGCAAAATTTATATTAAGATGGAGCCCATTCCTGCATTTAGGCGTTCCTTTTGTAAGCTGGGAATGCAAATTTGCTTCTATTGGGCTGTAATGTTATATTTATTTCATCAAAAGTAAAGTTATTATTTTATAACAACTTATTTTTGACATTTTAAAATTTATAAACATATTTTTATAATTATAACATAACCACCAAACTAGTTTCTTCTACTCAATGTAGACAATTATAAATTTAGGGACCCTACTGCCAACTAAACCCCCAAATTTTTACATTGTCAAGTTTATAAAACAAATTGCATATTATACTATGAATGCAAAGTAATGTTTTTTGGAGTTAGTCAATTTTATTTGACATTTTAACTGACAACTGTCAGGCAGGTTTAACCTCACTTTTCCCCAATTTAATGGATTAGTGCATTAAGTGACTCATACACTAGTATATTAAATGTAGGAGTACCTAGATAAAAAATTAAGCATATTTTATACTTACCCTTAACATTCTAAGTTGTTCCAAAGTTAACTCCTTAAGAGGTATCTCCAACATATCACTGTCCAGTAGATCTTTTTTCTTCTTCATGGCAATGCAAACATGGAAATCATGGTAAATAATAGGCACTAAATCCTTACTCAATTGTACATCAAACTCTACAAAGTCAGCTCCATGAGCAATGGCTGTTTTAAGACTAGCAATTGTATTTTCTCGGACTTCAGCGCAATTTTGAGTTTTAAAACTAGACCCTGAGCCTCTATGACCAACATCTAAAGTAGGTCTACTCTTCTTCCAGTGTCTTTGGTATGTTGTCAGCATGTTACAGTTAAAGGTTTTCATGGGGGATATAACAATGTATTCCAAACGGATTTGGCCTAGAGGTCTATGCTTTGTACTTGTTACAGGGAGAACACATTTGCCCTCAGAATTTTGAAGAATTACTGAAGGCAGCAAGTAGCTGAAACCGGCATGATATGGTGGCTCACCCTCTTGAGATCTGCTACTGTACACGTAAAAATCAATCAGGAACGCTATGTTAGCAGGGCAAAGAACTGTAGATTGAAAAATGAGAAGATCGTTATTGTTATACTCATGACCAAATTGAGTTTGCACTTTGAAAGTTGGGTCATCAGAATTTAAACTTGCCACTTCAGTGAACGCATGCTTAGGGCTTTCTAATTGATCTTGTGTATCAGTGCTCAGAGACTCTTCTAGAGCTTCTGATAGAGAGGTTTTTATATTATTCCGCTGCAAGTTAACAGGTGTTACTTTAATAAAAAGGGTCCTATTGCTATATTTTGGCCGCCATAAAGTAAGAGGATCATTGCAAAGCTTCAATTGTACTATAGTTTCCTTTATCAACCAACCCCTATCAATTTTAAGATCCCCATCGTTGCTAAAGTCCCCGTATATGTCAATATTGTCTTCGGAAGACTCATCATGATAACCTATGGTTCTGGGGTATATTCTGGTCTCCCAATTCCTAACTATAACTTGCACCCCCTCCTCTATCACAACGCAAATGCAATATCTGTACTCGATCCTGGTTTTTTCAGGGATTTCAATGTACTGAGCCCAGATATCATCCCCCTCTTGTTTTAAAACCCGGCACTTTTCAGGCATAAATTTTCCCAACTCGGCAATATTTCCTACAACGCAAACCACCTCATCTTTGCGAAGTTCAGGGACTTGAACCTTAAAAAGCCATCTTCGTGGTACTAAAACACTTGATCCTGAAGATGAGCTACTGGAGTCACCTTTTCCCAGACGTGACCTGCAATTTTCGTTTTGTGGGTCTTCAGTGAAGAACCATTCCTGCATTTTACAAAAATACGTCAATTTCCTGTCATCTTTTCTGAATGAAAATGCCCTACCTGTGAGTTTTCCTCGGCGAACATGGTTGCCAGATTATTGATGCTAGCTGAATACGACCTGGATTAGAAACATTTTTACTAATTACTTAACTAACTAATTAATCATGCACCAAACTATTATCACAGAACTCCTATGCTCAACGAACTGCAAATGTGTATGTTTGAAAGTGAAATACAAAGATAATGCGCGCGCATTTTAAAAGCGACAGCGCATTAGAACTACACTGAGCGACATACATTTTGAACCACCATTTTTCAACAGTTTTGACAGATCAAGCGAAGTAAAATGCGGTGGTGGGGGTATATACATCAAAAAATCCACTTTCACATTTTAATAAGGAATGCAGTCAAATAATTGAGGTTATGTATCTGTTAGTTTAACGCTAATTTCGTCCTATTTTCTGAAAATAATACAATTTAATTTTTTTTAATAAAATATAGTTTACATAAACACAAAAAATACATAAATTCGAAAGAATTTTATACACTAAAAATACATTTTTTGCAATATTTTTAGAAAATTAGTTGAGTTTAAGACATTAATCAAATGTCAAAGGGAGACTTTTTGATGTAGTTGAATTTATCATTTGGTCCCTACGTCATCAATGTAAGGATATATATATGAAAAGTGAGATTAAGAACAGTACAAGTCCAAAAGTCAAAATTTTGACAAACTATTTAAAAAAATTAGTTTTTTACTTATAAATTCATTTTTGTAGAAATTAAAATATTAATATTTTAATCATTTTATAAAATATAATGTTCATATTCTGTAATTACAGAAGATAAGTTTAAACTTATCTTCTCACAAAAATGTAGGTATTTTGAACTTTAAAATTGATTTTAAAAAATACTTGTCAAAATTAAATTTTTGGACTGTTCTTATTCTCACAGATTCATAGGTATATCCTGGCTTAAAATATAATACAAATGTTTTTAACATTTTAAATTGAGGATTGAGATATAATAAAAATAAATTATAATACCGGCATACGTTCTACTAGTAGTATTTAGACAATCCCCAATAAAGTTGAGATTTCCCGCAGTTTGTGAAATACCCCACAAATTGCTATGGCAACACTGGATTTGATTCCCATAATGGGAGTTCCTACTAACTTACCGAAGTGTGCGCATGAGTCCATGTGTATCTAGGGAATTTTGGATTTTTAGGATTTTATAAAAAATATTTTAGAGAGAAAAGTAGTAATTATTACTTTACTTTTTAAATCATTCGTTTTTTATGGTTTCTCCATTAACACTTTAATAATGCTTTTGGGTTTCTCAATAAAAAAAATATGTAATATTTATATATTTTTTGACAGTAGTACCTACTATCACCGACTGTGACTCACAATACCTATAGGTACACACAAAGATTATTATCTTTGGGTATACACACAGAACATAAGGGTATAGTATACCCGGTATACAAGTGAAAATAATTGTATTCGCGGTGCCAATGGCGAACTGGACATGCGCATTTTATATTTTGAACGCCATATTTTAAAATGTGAACGAAATAAATGAGTCGTGTATTTTAAAAAACTTTTGTATTTAGGTTAAATAAATAAAAATACAGATTATTGGCTGAGTATTCTTACATTTATCCTAAAAAATGAACGAATGCTCTTACAAGTTACAAAGTTGTAAAAAATTAAATGCTAGTTTGTTGTCCTATTTACAGTAACATGAATAAAGTTATTAACACCAACAAGTTAACAAACCAGGTTTGTTTTTAATTATTAATGTACACGTGATTATATTGTACAGAGTATATACAAATTATTGGGGAAGCTTAATTATTTAGTATATCACAAAAATCAAGGAGTAGGAATCAAGTCCGCGGGGGGACTTTGTACTTCGAAAAACAGTGGTCAACACTTGTTATATTATAAAATACACCGGCCTTAGAAATTAATATCACATAATCGGTAGCACAATTCCATAAAAACCGTACAAAATATTGTCTTAGTGAAATTCTCTCAGTTGGGGTGAATAAACGGACAGTTGTCCCGATTCCTACAGTACCCGTGATTTTTGACGTTTTTGCAAAGTCTGCCCCCTCTGTGGCCGCCCGCGCCGCCGCCCCTGTTCCAATTCCCAGGACCGGCCCCGGGACCGTTCAGCCTCACCCACGGACCGTTGTTGTTCCCCCTTCCCCTGAAACCGCCGCGGTTGGGGCCGCCCCCGCGTCCCATGTTGAAATTATTCGGCGGGAACATATTTCCCATGCCGGGATTACCGAACGGTAAGTGCGGTGGGAAGTTAGGGGCATCGTTATTGAAACCGTCCCCTCCGTTGGGCCCGCCAAACATCATATCTGGGGGCGGTCCCAAATTCGGAGGGACACCCATCATATTACCATTGTGTAACATATTTGGGGGGATAAAGTTTGGACCGGGACCGTTAAATCTCGGAGGCATGCCGCTCTGGAATGCCGGGGGCGGTATTTGGGGGAAGTTGGGGTTAAACGGCATGTTGGGGAACATATTTGGAGGCATAACGGGCTCAACGTGTGGAGGTGAACCTTTAGGTTCTGGCCAGGGGGTATTACGTAAATCATTTTCTTGACCATCTGGATCATCCAGAGGAATAATTACAGGGTCCTTCATTTGATGGTTCTCAGGATCCGGCTCGAAGGGGCTGTCAGGTATTCTTCTCTTATCGAAATAGAGCGCGGGTAAAACATTTTTCTCTCTCGCAAACTGTATATCCTTTTCTAAACTCTTCGCCCCAGCTGGGGCAAGAGAATCAGCTTGCTCAATGAGATAAGGAAGCCGCCATATGGTTTGCTGTCCCATTATATCCTCGTTCGGTAATTTACGCGACAAAATAACCGCCTCCCTCTCCTCGCACATGTCCATCTTCGCCATATCCATGAAAGTCTTCGTAACGTTAACCCTCTCAGTCTCGTCGAGCTCAAAGTATCTGACCTCCACCAAATCATCATCAGTCTTCCATTTGATCGAACGTTTCGGCCCCTTCTTTTTGGTGTAACACAAAACCCCCTTCAAACCGTCCTCGTTAACCCTGCCCCTCTTGGCCTCAACTGGACCGTCATCTTCAGGAGGCGGCGTACCAGGAGCAGCCTCCTCCTCATTCTTGTTTTCCTCCGCATTCTCATCGCTCTCCTTGTTCTCCTCGCTTTCGGTACCATTGGTGTCAGCGCCCAGCGTGTCTTGGTAGAAATTGATGGGCGCGATGCTCTTGATGCCAAGAGGAGATGTCGGAGTGTCTTTGGTCTCTCCAGGGGAAGTTGTCGATGGAGAACTTGGGGTGTCTTTGGAGACGCTGGGCCGTCGCTTGCGCTTCTTCGGCTCTTTTTTCGTCGTGGCTGCCGTAAGGGCGTCCATGAAAATGTCGCTCTCCTGAAGAATGGTTGCTGTAAGAAAAAAATAACATAAGAATCTAATATTGAACAAAATAATTTGTATTAATAAAAACAGAGTTCGTCAGTTCATTTTATTACGTAACTTACGTAACGTAAGCATGGTCCTGTAAAAAAAAATAACAAAAAACAAACCATAGATAAAAACATTGTTTATTTACTAATGATAACAATTTAAAACCTCTTTGTTTCAAATATAAAAATAAATACAATGCGTATTTCTTAATTTTTTATTTAATTTTTTAATTAAATAATAACTGCACCAAATAATTGATAGATACATATTTCTGGATTTTTTCATTTGGGTCATAGTTTTTGAGATAATTATTAATATATTTTTAATATTAATTGTTAAAAATATAGAAAATTGTGGAAAACGCAATTTAAAAAAAATACCCTGTTAGTAAATTTTTTATACCAAAACATGTCCTATACATTTTTTTTATTTTGAAAATCCAAAAAATGTTGACCAACTTAGAAAAAGAGCACTGCATGTATTGCGTCCTTTTAAAAGGATGTCCATTATCCTCAGGGTTAAAAACTACTATATTATAATTATTTTGTTTTTTAATGAGACGTTCCCCAGTTGGCCAAAATTTTTTGAATTTTAAATTAAAAATCCATTCTTTTAAATTAAAATTGTATAAATTAAAAAATACAATTAAATTTTAAAATTACCGTGGGAATGGATTTATTGAAGTCAAAAACAATATAAATTATTTAATTTTGAAAATCCGATATTTTTTACTAACTTGGAAAAAGACTCTGTACTGCGTCCTTTTAAAAGGACAGTGGCATATCACAGTTAAAAACTACTATAAGTATTATAATTATTTTGTCTTTAATTAATAAATTTAAATTTTATATATTAATGAAAAATTAAATTAAAAATATAATAACTCGAAAACACCCAACATAGCCTGTATGTAATATGAAACAAATCCGAAAAACGTATTTTTGTGGTCCCAACCCACATTTTTTTTTCATTAAGTTTTGTCGCACAATCTTAATTTTTTTAACGTAAGTTATAAAAAACAATTTTACTTAATTAAATATTATATGGTATAATCTTTATTTGTTTTAAATATTTAATTAGCTTGCACGCTGATAAGAAATTCTTATTTAGAATGCATTTCCGTTTGTCCAAATAATTTTTTTTATTTAATTACATAAAACATTAAAAATTATTTATCATTATTATTTAATGATAAAAATGTATGGTTTTATGCAGACATTATTTTTTTATAATTCAGATTTAAAATTATTATTTGTTAACAAATACTTAAATTTATCAAAATTTTGATTATTTACATATAATAAATTAACATGCATAACAAAACGCATATTTTGCATTTATGTTTCGATTTATTACTAGCAGCATGTATAAACTTGAGAAACAAACCAAAACCTGATGAAATAGCGCTTTTAAACATGTTTCCTTAAAATACTGTAAATATATTTTTGGTCATTTTTAAGAATATTTAAATTTGTTACCATACAATACGGATAAAAATCTAGTGGTTTTGGTTCTAGTATTTTATTTTCACAATTTAAAAGCTTTCTGTATTAAATACACGCACATTAGGTACGGAAACAAATGTTTTTTTATACAAAGGTATATTTTATTTGGCTTCCTTTTTATAATGCGGGTGCCATATGTTACGTAATTCATCTAAATATACTTTTTTAAATTTCAAAATTAAATATTGTTTGTTGAATGTTTTGAGAACATTACTTTTATCAAAAAAGCAAGTATTTTAATTATGTATGAGATTTTTGCTATTATTTTGGATTTCTATTTTTATAAAAACGCAACCCTAGGGGTTTTACCGAAACTAACGGTCATGCGCATTGAATAAATTTTGACTAGCGTTCAGATATTTAAATTTATACTAATTACACATGCATTTTGAAAACATTACGAAATATTAATATTTCCGATCTATATATTTTGTTTTAGGTGGTATTTATATTTTTTCTATTATAAAATTGTCTTTTTGTTTTTTTCACATGGAAATTTTTAAATAGATATGCGTAGTTTTCTTGAAATTTACGATTTTTAATTATATAGGGTGTTTTAGAAAACAAGATGTTTAAAATTATTGTGTTTTACTTATACGAGTAATGGCGTAGTCTTTCTGAAACACCCTCTATATTCTGTTTTTATTCATTTTCAAGTATTTTTTTATTTTAATTTAATATTTGATTTTATTTCTATCTGTCTTTGTAATTAACTAATTTTGTTTCTATTATAATTTAATTTGCAATTTTAAACTTTATAGTTTATTATAGTAAACTACCCCCCAAAATCCCTTCGATTTGGCCCTGCAAATTTCTATTGGGGCCCCTTCCACACATCATAGGCCCCCCTGTAAAACTGAACGGATAAATAAAATAATAATAATATGCAAACATGCAAACTTAAAATAAAGGAATTTTTATAGAAATAATAAAAATGATAAGAAATTTCCAAGTATTAAAAAGAAATATATTTTTGTGAAAAACAAAAAAGAAATTAAAAAGAATTCACTTGGAAATTATAAAAAAAAAAGGGGACAACTTGAAGAAACGGCTGATTTAATATAATAAAACAGCACAAGACATCGGTTTTTATTGCACTGAAACATTAAAAACTCATTAATCATTCAAATATTGAATAGAATCAATAAAAACAGGCTCGGTTCCAGAGCAAAGAAGAAATATAGTCAAAAGGTACCTTACTAAAAAAATCTGCGCTAAAAAATTAACAGCTACATTTCTCTGGATCCGGGCCTGGTTGGGAATTGGGAATATTGACAATATTTCCAAATTATCCTAAAACATACATAATTTGTTTACTTGAAATTCCCTATTTTTGAAACCGCGATTTATCGTAAAATTAATATTAATTTGGAATTTTTTTTCGAAAAATAATTTTTGAAATAAATAAAAAATATGCTTTTAAAGGCCGTATTTTTGTTAGTATACCCTGAAAATTTTGTACAAATCAAACGAACAGTAACAATTGCGCTTCACTTTTCAGCAAAATAATCAAAAAGGGGTCATTTTTACCGTCTTTGAAGCGCTGTATGACCCCTTTTTGATTATTTTGCTGAAAAGTGAAGCGCTGTATTTTTGTTAATGTTCGTTTAATTTGTGCAACATATTCAGGGTATACAAACAAAAATGCGGTCATTCACAGCATATTTTTTGTCCCTATAAAAATTTTTTGAAGCATTTTTTATTATTAATTAAAAGGGCTTTAAGGATATTTTTTCGAAAAACCCTTAAACACGTAACTGAGATATAAGTTAAAGAATATTTATCCAAAAATTTTATAAAGATTGGTAAAGGCGTTTTAAAGTTGGATTTTTTTAAATTGTTATGCTTTAAGTTTGACGCGCAGTGTTCAATAATTTGCTATATATTTAAATCATTTTAACTTTAATTTTATATAAAGCACTATTTTTTAATTTTGAAAAAATCGATACTTTGTTAATTGTGAACCTATTTTATCGGCTAATGTTTTTAAATAATGTTATTTTGAAATGTTTAATTGTAGTAATGCTATTTTTATTACATTTAAACCACAACCAGTTAGTATCTAATCTAATTATAGTATTTAAAATAGAACTAGGTATTATTTTTGTTAAGTATTGATATTTTTTGTTTTAAGGTTCGTTCCAGGTAGTGTATCAAAGCGTGACTCATCCAATGACGTCACGTTTATTGTTTCCAGCTGCTGCTCCATTGACCAACTTTTATAACGATTTTTCCTACGTTGCTATTTTTACTAATTAATTGAAGATCTCATGGGAAAAAGCTGTTTAGAGACAAATATATTGTTGGGAGAAAAACATGTTTTACACTATTTTTTAGCCTTAAAAATAGTTTTTCGTTTAATAACCAGAAACTGGTAATTTATTTAAAAATAGCGACAAGCATTTTTTTGTTAACAATAAATTTGTTAATTAAGAGCTTTTTCCTCAGAGGTCTTTAATTATTCTACTAATTATTCGCATTTAGAGGAGAGGGTGATTCGGATCCTTTTTACATAACTTGTCGGTTTAAAACGTTTTTTATTGAACGATTTTTACAGATATTACATCTTTTTGATTTTTTTGTTATAACTTACCAAAAACGTATTTTAAATGGTAAAAAACATTTACAGCACTAAACACGAACGAGAAAATACGCATTTATTGTTGTTGTAAGAAAAAATGCGTATTTTGCAATGAAGAGAGAATCTGTAATAAAACAATTGTTAGTAGGGAAAATGGTGGAACTGACGAACTCCATTTGGAATGAGCCTCGACGCCAGGACCCTGAAAAATAAATAAACTGTAAGTAGAGAGTGTTCAAAAAAAACTTACGTTTCGGTTTCGGCGGAATCAACTTGATGGCGCCGGGCCGCTCCATTTTGTCGAGGATGGCGTCGATCTTCAGTTTTTTCTCGGGCGGCAGCTGCGGACTGCTGGTGGGGGTGTCGCGCGGAGGGGAAGGTCTCTTGGGGGGCGGCGTTACCGGGAGGGGCTTTTTTATGACGGCGGCTCGCGAAGGCGGCGGTTTCACTTCTTCCTCCAAGCCGGTGGAGCGCAACTTCGAGTTGAAGATTTTCACAGTCTTTGGTCTCTCTTCTCCTTTGTTTTTGCGGACCTCGATGGACATTGTGGGTTTTTTGCGGACCTCCTCCTTTTTGTCGTTGGGTTTTTTCGGGATTTTACCCAGTTTATCGATACTCTGCGGCTTCAGCCGCGCCAGCGTGTCCTTATCCTTTTCCGCCTGCTTGGATTTATCCTTTGTGTCCCCTTTATCCCTCTCCTTATCCTTGGAACTCCTCCTATCTTTGCTGCTGGAGGAACTTCTGCTGCTTGAACTAGAGCTGCTGTTTTTTGAAGACCCATTACTCCTATGCCTATCTTTATCCCTATCCCTATCCTTATCCCTATCTTTCCTATCTTTATCCCTACTCTTATCCCTACTACTGCTGCTTCTAGAAGAGCTACTCGAACTACTAGAACTCTTCTTCTTATCCCTACTCCTAGAACTACTACTAGACTTTCTATCTTTGTCCCTTTCATCTTTTTCTTTTTCCTTCAAAGTTTCTTCAGGTACTTCATTTTCCTTTTCGGTAGCTTCAATCTTGGCGTTCGCTTTGGAATCGTTACTTTCCGAATCCACCTCTTCAGTGACTTCAGTAACGTTTTTTTCCGCCGCATTTTCCGTTTTCGTGTTGGGATTGCTTTTCACAATCACCAGCCAATGTTGCACCAACTGACTGGAGAGAGTTTGAACACCTAAATAAAAAAAGGTTAAATATACCCCCCAAAATAAAAAATCCAAGAACCATTACCTGGCAACTCATCCCTCCTAGACAAATTCTTCACCAATTTGGGGATGGTGTTTAACTTTAATCTTTCTACATCGACAGGTGTGATTAAGAGTAAGCTTAAAATTTCATTGACAAGGTCCCAGTTTGATACATGCATGGCATCTTGCAACCATGTTTGCACCAAGTTCCAGCCCCCCTCAGCCATGAACAAATCAACAAGTTCAGACTCTGTTACTTTCAGTATCAGCACATAAACGCATTTACTAACTAGTTTTTTGGAAAATTTCGTCATTAAACTAAAAAGATTAATATTAATTTAAAATACCTACATTAAAAATCAAAAATTCTTACTTTACAAGTCTTGGGACCTCTTCTTTTGAAAGAATGCCTCCTGAAGGAGTAAGGAGAACTGAGAGGCATTTTAATAATTGCAATGGATCGATTCGCGGCTATAAAAAATACAAACAAATCGATTAATAAAGCAATAAATGTAAAGTTTCTTTAAAATTTTAAATTTGGCGCCTTTAACATTATTTGAATCGAGCGCCATTTTAGGATGCCAAGTTTCGATGACGTCACCGCCCATTTATAGAAATCGATTAATTTTAGGGCGTATATAGATAATTAAGCGTTAATATATAAATAATGTTTTGTAACGTTTCTTAACGATTCTTTCTATCAAAACACATAGTAAATCATAATCATTTTATTAAAATACAAATAAATCTGTTAGAACCTTACCATTTTGTCTTATAATCCTATTATTGATTTGTCGCACTTAAAAAGATATGTTCACTATAATTGAACTTAAATTATCTTGAATAATGGAATAGCTGATTCCAAAACGTCTATTAACTTAAAAAATCTATCCTTTGGACAATATGGCCTCCATATTACGTTGCATAACGAAAACTTAATTTATCTTAAAACCCAATACAAATAAATACATTTCAATAACTTGAAATAAAACTGCGCAATAAAAAGTCTATGAATTGTGGTATTATAACGTTAAATGGATAAAATTTAGTTTACAATTACACGCAAAATACGCTTTCAACAATCTTCTACCATTTTTCAGACGGAAATGAATCAATAAACACTGCGTAGCTGGGCGACCCAGGACAAAAGAGAAAGCCGGATATGACATGTGATCATGCGCAAACCAGATCAAAATTAGATTTTTTAAATTAATTAACCCTAGCACAGGCAAAATATTACAAATAATTTACTATTAGAGGTATACAAACAAATCCCAGCTAAACAAATTCGCAAAATCAATGTGTTTAAGCAAAAAATAATTAAATAGGCAAACATGACAAAATAAAAAGTCTCCAAAAACGTGTTTTTTCTCTGGTGACTTTCGCGACATCCTGAATCTGAAGTTGGCAACAAAATTGAGGTTAAAATTGAAGATGTTTTCCTTGACAGCCCTAAAAAATGTTATTTTGAAGCCTCTATGGACCAGAACAATCTATACATCGAATGTTTTAAGAAACACGTTGGACAGCGGCCAACCGGCTATAGAATATCGCGAAGTTACGAAAGATAGAAGCAAAATAATCCCTGTAGAAACGAGCATAAAGTATTTGAACAGCGCAGCCTACAAACAAACTTACGAAGGTAAACCAGTGTGGGTTCCTTATAGAAGAAACCATAAAGGTTCCATAGCGCCCAAGAAAACCAGAAAAACTTGCATTAGAGGGGGTCAAATATCAAGTGGAAACCCTTGCCCTATTTGTAGAGATGAATACCTAATTCTCCATGAACAAAACATAGCATTACTAAAACAGTTCATATGCCCACACACAGGAAGCATATTAAGTTACACTAAGACTGGATTGTGTCAAAAATCTCAGCAAAATTTGGAAATTGCCATCAAAAGAGCATATGATCGAGGCCTTATAACATACGACGTACCATTTAGAAAATACGACTATTCGCAATATTATCAAGAAAAACAGTAATGGAGGCGACTTTTGTTGTCATTGGGGGTGGAATTGCTGGAGTGACGTGTGCAGAAAGTCTGGCTTTTCTTGAACCTGAAGAATCAATCATTTTAATCAGCGAATCTTCTTTAATAAAGACTGTTTGTAATTTGTACAACATAACTAAAACTTTGGCAAATTTTGATGTTGTTGAACAAGATTCTCAAAGTTTAACAGAGAAATTTAGGAATGTTAAAGTTATTCATGATACTTTATTACATATTGATGATACAAATTTGTATGTAGAAACTTTGAGTGGGGTGCAAATTAAGTATAAATATCTTTGTTTATGTATGGGGGCTACACCTAAATTAATTAAGGATGCTGAAAATATACCCCAAATATTAGGAATTAGGGATACTGACTCAGTGGAAAGATTACAGGAAAAACTGGAAAAATCCAAAAAAATTGCCATTGTTGGAAATGGGGGTATAGCCTCTGAACTTGTGTACAAACTACAAGATGTTGAAGTACACTGGATTATTAAAGATAAGCATATTTCGGCTACTTTTGTAGACCCAGGTGCAGCAGAATTTTTTCAGACATCTTTAACAAAAACAGATACTGAAAAAATTGTCAGTAAACGCATGAGGTATAGTGAGGAGGATTTTCGGAAATCTGGGGCTGCTTTAGGCCCAGATTGGTATAAAAATTTAACCATAAAAGGTGGTAGTAACACACCAACAAAGCTAAAAGTGCATTATCAAAGTGAAATAGAAAGTATTCAGTCTAAAAACGACAATTTAGTGGTTAAACTTACAACCAATGAAGAAATATTTTGTGATTTAGTAGTATCAGCAACAGGTGTCAACCCTTCAACAAATTACACTATTAAAAATTCCCTAAAACTTTCCAATGATGGTGGAATTCTAGTAAACGAATATATGCAATCTAACATCCCAAATATATTTGCTGCTGGTGATATTTGTACTACAAATTTCCCCCCTGCAAAGCATTGGTTTCAAATGAAGCTGTGGACTCAAGCGCGACAAATGGGTTGTTATGCAGCTAAATGTATGTCTTCCCATAACAAAAACGAAGAAATTCTCCAGGATTTTTGTTTTGAGATGTTCTCCCATTCCACAAAACTTTTTGGGTATAAAGTTATCCTATTGGGCCTCTACAATGGCCAAAAGTTGGGGAATGAATACGAAATTTTACTGAGGATGACTAAAGAACGCGAATATATTAAATTTGTCCTGCAAAATCATAAACTACAAGGTGTAGTGCTAATTGGCGATACAGATTTAGAAGAAACATGCGAAAATTTGATTTTAAATCAGCTGGATTTGTCGCCTTATGGGGACGACATTTTGAACCCTGATATTGATATCGAAGATTATTTTGATTGATTCTGTTCGTATTTGTAAGGTTTTTGTAAATATATTTGTTAAATAGTCCGTTTTTGCTTATTTACCTTCCTAAGAATTAGCACCTGTTTAAAAGTGGCGCCAAAATTACAATCATAGATGGCGTTTATGTAAATTTATTTTTTATGACTATTAAGTTTGTCCGTACATTTTAAGAATATTTCGTTGCGCTTTTTGTGTTTTAAAAATTATTTATTTTCTCAACATTGCATAACTTATAATTACAAAAACGTGTACACCTATATACTATATGTGTATATAGGCCTAAAAACACGAAAACAATAAATAGCGATGGCATAATTCCCAGCGGGCATTTCTAATAGAACCATTAATGTCATTACTGCGCATGCGTATAAGTGACAGATGTCATTTGAATTCGAAAACATCAAACGGTCAAATCTGACAATCCAATACCGCTAAAACTATGTTTTCACTTAAAATTAAGTGATTTTTTTTATTAAAACTGTTGAAAATGGCTTTATCGGGGCCCGCTACGCCTCGGGCAAACTTCGCAACACCGAGAAGGTTAGTAAAAACGCCTGGACAGCAAGAAAACAACTTTACAACACCTAGGAGTCAATATGTAACCCCAAAGAAGAGTTTTAGGCCCCAAACTTCGTCGGATACGCCGGAATGTTTTAGTAATGTTACTGTGGAGACCCCCAAAGTGAATTTAAGAAGGAGGAGTAGTAGAGATAAATGTGATGAAGAAAGTAATTTAACTGTTGCTGTTAGAGTGAGGCCTATGAATTCCAGGGAGTTGGGGACAGTGGGGGTTAGTGATATAGTAAGGGTGAAAGATAAAGACTTAATTATTCAAGTTGAAGGTAATGGCAATATGAATTTTAATCACTTGTTTCAATATGACCACATTTTTTGGTCTGTGGACGAAGAGAGCCCTGTTTACTCCACACAGGAAGACGTGTTTTTAACAATTGGTAAACCTCTGTTAAACAGTGCTTTCAGAGGTTATAATGCCTGCCTATTTGCTTATGGACAAACAGGTTCTGGAAAGTCATTCAGTATGATGGGAAGAAATATGTGTGAAATCATTGATATAGATTCAGAGGATTATTCCGGTATTACGCCGCGATTTTGCAGGGATTTATTCAACAGAATAAACAGTTTACCTGAAACTCAAACTGCATCTGTTGAAGTGAGTTATTTTGAAATATACAATGAAAAAATACATGATCTTTTAACCCAAACTAACAACCTCAACAGACAGCCACTTAAAGTGCGCGAACACCCTGAATGGGGGCCCTATGTGGTCGACTTAACTGTACACCCAGTGAACACATACAAAGAACTCCGTAACTACCTCTTAATTGGCAACAAAAACCGCGCTACCGCTGCCACAACAATGAACGAAAAATCCTCCAGATCTCACAGTATTTTCACCATAGAACTATCTTTAATAGACACAATAGATGATAAGGAAACTAGTCGTAGGAGTAGAGTTAGTCTGGTTGACTTGGCAGGGAGCGAGAGATTAGGCAACTCTCACAACAGCGAGGAGAAGATTCGGCAGGGTGTTTGCATCAATAAGTCTTTGTTAACATTGGGAAAAGTCATTTCTTCACTAGCTGATCAAAAGAAGAATTTATTTGTGCCATATAGGGATTCTGTGCTGACTTGGCTTTTGAGGGTAAGAAAAACACAATATACCTACAATGCTACACACATTACTTAAAAATGTCAACATAAGATTTTGAATGTCAAAACACAATTTAGAATGTTAGAAATGATATGTCAAGATTTAGAATGTAAAAATCATAATTTGTATCTTCTTATTACTTAAAAACGCCAAAATTACTTTTTAAATGATAAAAATACATTACAGAATGTCCAGACATTTAAGAATATCAAACTTGTAAAAAAACACAATTTAGAATGTTAAAATGCCAGGGTTCTAATGATTTAAATCAATACACTTTTTAATTTTTATCACAATTTAAGTACCTATAAAAATAATTACCTATAGGTTATATAATTATAATTGATTAATTTGGTAGAGAACAGATGAAAAACCTTGTTAAAACTTTTTTTATCACACTATTTTGTTTATTTTCTTGTGGTTTTATAAAATATAAAAAATATTGTTGACTTCAAATTATTATATTTTGTACCTATAGGTACAATTTTTGGGGATGTGAAAAAAGCCAAGTAAAAAATAAAAAATTAACAAAATAAAGTAGTGAAAAAAATAAAAATAAAAAAAGTCTAAAAAGTCTATCCAATTCTACTTATACTTCTATAAGTATCTTTTTTAATTGAAGAGAAAAAATGCGGTTCTCAAATGTTTTGAAAAAAAACTGAAAACCAAAAATCGTTATAACTTTGTTAGGTATTCCAGGAAATTTTGAAAAAAATTAAGTTTTACATTTAAACATGCACATTAGACTGGGCCAAAAAAATCAACAATTTTTTTTTTTGAAAAGTATATCGAAAATATGGTTTGGGGCGACAAAAAAAAATTATTGTGAAAGTTTGAGTCCATAATATTAATATTAAGAGGTCTATACCAACGTTTAGGGCATGATTTTAAGGAAACGGTTCATCTGACGAAAAATTTCATTTAACCTTTTTTGTAGAGCATTTAATATATTTTTAAGTAAATTTTGTTAAACTCAATGGTTTGGGAGTTCTAAAACAAAAACTTGATGAGGGAAAAAAAATTGCGATGATAGACCTCTTAATTGTCGCCCCAAACCATATTTTCGATATACTTTTCAAAAAAAAAATAGTTGATTTTTTTGGCCCAGTCCAATACACATGTAACTACATTTTCATCCAATTTCTTCGCTACTTCACCATCATTTGTTTTGAAAATAGCCACTATAACTTATGTAAAACCATGTCAAATTTCACTATGGTGGCCATACTAAAAACAACTCAAAATCTAGTAGGCGAAAAAAATCTCAAATTAAATTGAAAATTTGGGTTTTTACATGTTAATTCCCAGAAATAACAAAGTTAGGAGTTTTGGTTTTCACAGGTTTTTAGTTTTTCAATATTTTTTTTTCAATTTTACAGACCTTGTAGATACCCATACATAATAAATATTCTATAAACTATACTTATAAACTTTTTTCTTTTTTTATAGGAAAGTTTAGGAGGTAATTCCTTGACTTCCATGTTGGCTACAATCACTCCAGCCAATTCTCACATAGATGAAACTTTGGCAACATTGAGGTATGCCTGTCAAGCCAGATCCATTGTAAATAGAGCTAGAATTAACGAAAATCCACACGATAAACTAATAAGAGAGTTAAGATGTGAAGTTGAAAGATTAAAAGCTTTAAGAATGGACTATGAGAGGTCTTCGTTAGGGTCTTGTTCTTCCATCATACAGTTAAGCGACAGTAATACCGAAGAAATGGAGGAGTTGAAGATGAAGCTGCAGGAGACTGAGAAGAAATTGGGGGAAGCACAGAAGAGTTGGGAGCAGAGGTTCATGGAAACCAAGGATTTGCAGTTGAAGGAGTTGGCCGAAGCGGAAAAATTGAAGATCGAATTGGAGTCTAAAGTGAGGATTATGAGGGAGGCTGATACGAATGTGAAGTTATCGCCGTTTAGGTCGAATTTTTTGAAGGAATTGCAAGGGGTTCTGACGGTTGATTCTCCGAAACTAAAATTCTGCGATGAGAATATGGTGGATAGCATCAAGAATTATTGTGGGAAAAATGAGTTATTGTGCACTTTTACCGCGAGTTCTTTGGTGATAACGAATCCGCAAAAAAATAGGAAAGCAATCGCCGTTTTGTCGAAGATTTCGAACCTGAATGGCCATGAAAATATACAAGATTTTGTAGAAAATCTTTTATGGACTGACATGAAGAAAGATAAAAAATTAACCAAAGCAGAAGTTAGGACTAACATGAACCAAATTTACGAAGCCCTTGCGAATTTACAGCCCCTTGAAAGCGAAAATAATTTGAATTTGCTTTTTGCCAAAGTAAATAAGTCATTGCAAAGTTTTGAAGCAGCACTTGTGACTAGTATAAGTAAAAATAACCAGAAATCTGTAACCTTTAATATGTAGATCTTGCCTTACTGTTTTATGTATTTATTTTTTATTTATAGTGTTTTTATCCACCACAACCAATAAAAGTGTAATATACAATATAAGCATTTTTATTTATGAAATAAAACATCAAATAAATAAATATAATTTATTTAACACGCGGTGGTAAAAAAGAAGTCAATTAATATATATATTTATAATTAATAGAAATTAGCAATAAATTAATACTTCTTGATGATGATTTTTGTACAAAAAGTTACATATATACAAAAAGACAAAATTGATTTTCGCTATAATTTTCATTCCAGCGAAGATCTAAACATTGAAAAATTGTCCAAAAAATGTCAATCTTTAAAATCAGGTTCATCAGCCCTCTTTTGGTATGTTTCCCCAAACTTACTCATATATTTTTTGATGTACTCTCTAGCTTTAGATTTTACGTTGTCGGTACAAGTCAAATCTTCTATCTTTGAGATGTGCTTCATTTCTTTCAACATCACGAAATGAGTCAACTAAAAAAATATATTGATGTAAAGCATAAAACATAATGGAAAACTTTAGGGTATTTCCATCTCAAATCGACCAGGCAATAAGTTGTAGGTCGTTATTTTTCAACAAATTTTTTTTACAGTTTCTCTTCCGAAATTGATGGTTAAATTGGTGCTGTTCACCCCAAGGAAATTTTTGAAAAATTTCCTTAAAAATGCGATAACTTTGCCAAAAATGTTTCGATCATTACAATTTTCTTTAATTATAGGTAAATGTTTACAACATACAAAAAATTTATAAAAAATTAAGTGAATTCACTTAATTTATTTTTAAATTGTTTTTTCTAAAACAGGCAAAAAAAATCGAAAAGGTCCAAATTTTGACATTGCCACTTTTTTTACTTCATATTTTTTTCGTTTGAAGTTGATAATATAAACAACTTTCACCAAAAGTTCCGAGTTGGCTAAATTCGTCGTTTCGGAATTATTATTTTTTAATGAAAATGCCGTTTTCTAGTAAATTCGTGGTTCATCGCAAAAAATTGGTATTATTATTATCTAGGGTCATGAAACTTTTTGACCTATGCAATTTTACATATTTCGATTCAAAATAAAATTCTGAATACATACATCATTTTTTAATTAAGTTTAATTTCTATATCTAGAGTGCCTTGAATTGGCAAATTTATTCTTTTTTGCAATGCTGGTTTTTAGTAGCATTCAAAAATTGAAAAATCATAATGCCAAAATTATTTTTTTTAATAAAAGAGGGTGGTTTGTTGGTCATAAAAGACATCCACTTTTTTTAAATTTGTTACCAAATATTAATGCATTTTTTAATAATATCGCTTTCAAACTCTTAATTAATTTTTAATGTTTATTAGATTTTTAAAGTAAATAAATTAAAAAGGCTCTGAAACTTTGTGTTTTAAAGTTATCAGATTTGACAGTTCGATAGTTTGTTTTGCTGGTTAGTGAATATTAACATTTTATTTTACTACAAAAAACATACGCTAAAATTTTTTATAAAATAAAATAAAAATAATAATTGAGGTGGTGAGAATCAAAGGGGTATTTCTAAACATAACTAGAGCGGTTTCATATAGATGCGAAATACGAAACATGTTTTCATTGGTCCATTTGATTTGGCGGAAAAAGCGTTTTGACGTTTCGACAGATCCTGCGAATTCACAAGATTTGAAATCTGGCGGGCGGGAATCTTGAGATTGATCAAATATTTTGCGAAAATCGCACGAATAAGTAATTCTGTCTTCGTTTCAACAATGAATGAGCGCATTTGTTCACCATAATAAAAACACAAAATCTCAATTGTCATAAAACAACAAATAGAAAATGTTAACCAAGTATGGCAAATATCGCCTGGGGAAAAAATTATGTCCCTAAAAAACCATGGCAAATATCGAATAGTAAGAAAAAAATTTCCCTAAAATAGTCCGCATCAATATGAAATAGGAGTTGCGAAACGCGAATATTCGTATTTCGCATTTCGCATCTATATGAAAGCGCTTTTAATCTGCGCATTCGTTTCTGGACCTTTTAGGCTTAATACTTATTTCCCTTCTTGATAGAGCGTCATTCAAAAAGTGTTTCACGACTGCCTCACTCATATCTGTTAACCGACCAACATTTTTCGGAGTTGTGCATTTGATTCGTTACTTTTAGGTTAAAAGTTACACATACAAAAATATTAAGAATTTACAGTAAAATCTTTAATTATTTAATTTACTTCCCTGTGAAACCAGAAGTGACAAAAATATGTTAAATAAGTCAAAAAGTTCTACACTTCATGACCCTAGATAAAAAAACAAATTTTTGTGATGGATCACGAATTTACTAGAAAATGTCAATTTCAGTAAAAAAATAATAATTCCGATATGACGAATTTAGCCAAATCGGGACTTGTGGTGAAAGTTGTTCATATTATCAACTTCAAACGAAAAAAATATGAAGTAAAATAATGTGGCAATATCAAAATTTTACCTCAATTTTTTTGCCATTTTAGGAAAAAACAATAAAAAAAAAATTGAGTGAATTCACTTAATTTTTTATATTTTTTTTATGTACATGGTAATAAACATTTACCTACAATTGAAAAATTGTAATGACTGAAACATTTTTCGCCAAATTATCGCATTTCCAAGTAAAAAGAGAAAAATCGATGTTTCTGTCCATTTTTCAAAAATTTCCTATGGGTGAACAAAACAAATTTAAGCAAAAAGAAAAAAATAAGGGTCTTGTTGATTTTGGTCGAGAAAATAACGACCTAAAATTGTTTGCCTGGTCGATTAGAGATGGAAATACCAAAGGAAAATAAATACCTTTCTAGCCAAGTGTTTGAAGTCTTCAGTATTCGTTATTCGAGCTTCTTTGCATTCAGGTTTCCTGTAAGCATTCAAGACACTAACAACCGTATGCGCCATGTTCGATCTGAACGTTTCTTTGATCTTTTTGGCGGCTTCGCTGTTGAAATCCGACATCTCCCTGATCTTTGCCTTGGCAGTGCGCGGTTTCTTCTCTTTCGGCTTTTTTATTTCCACCACCTCGACGCGCGCTTTCTTCACCTCCACCACTTCGACGCGCGGCTTACTTTTGGCAGCCAGTTGTTGCTGCTGCTGCATTATCTCCTTCTCCCGTTTCAGTTTTTCCTTGTTGTACTTGTAACGTTTTAGGTCTTCGCGGAATTGCAGCCTGTCTTCTTCAGTTCTTGGCTAAAATGATAGTTCTAGAGATGTAAAAAACGGTTTTTTTCAGATGTAAAAAAACATGAAAAAAAAATTTTTGTTTTTTTTTTCAAATCCGCTACAATAAAGCATATTCTGTCAATAAATAACATAAATCTTAAAAAATAAAGTAATTTTTCAAAACGAAATTTTGAGTAAAATGTATACAGGGTGCTTCATAATATATGCGTAGGACTTCAGGATGTGATAGCTCATCCAAAAAGATGAAAAAGTCGCTATTAAAAAAAGAATTAAAAAAAATGCAATTATCGTTTGGTTTTGTTACTTGTTCTAACGTTAAAATAAATTTTGTATAATTGGTAAAAGAAAATTTTTTCAAAAAATTGACCATGTTTTTAAACATAAAAGTTGATTTTTCTCGAAAACGGTCAACTTTAGAGCTTATGACCAAGAGTACCTTTTTTGTATAGAAAATATTGGCGGTTCGAATAGGCTTCTCAAAACCGTACTTTTTTCAGGGGCGTAGAAGTTGAGAAAAAAACACCCGCTACCCCTTCAAAATCTCCACCAATTATGAGAAAAAAAAAATTTGTTCTGGCACAAAATATAGCTTATTATGAGTAGAAAATGCTTACAAAAGCTGTTTTTTGTACGATAAACGGTTCCGGAGATATTCGAAAAAAACGATTTTTTTTCTAAAATTTCAACACCTCGTATCTCGAAAATTGTGCATTTTAGAGGGTAAGTTAATAGCGACTTTTTTCATCTTTTTGGATGAGCTATCACATCCTGAAGTCCTGCGCATATATTATGAAACACCCTGTTTTTTGTACGATAAACGGTTCCGGAGATATTCGAAAAAAACGTTTTTTTTTTCTAAAATTTCAACACCCTGTATCTCGAAAATTGTGCATTTTAGAGGGTAAGTTAATAGCGACTTTTTTCATCTTTTTGGATGAGCTATCACATCCTGAAGTCCTGCGCATATATTATGAAACACCCTGTATTAATAATAAAGTGAAATGTAGAATATATTACATTTTTCATTATAGAAAATTTTGACCAAGACTAGAAAATCTGATTTCTTATTACACACATCAAAATATTCTAAGGGACAATAAATAAAATTTACTAATACAAGGAAATCTTCGTTTATTAAAAAAAAAAAATTGTAAATGTTAAACATAAATATTATCCTTTCCAAATCAGGCAATTTTTTTTTAAAGTCAAGTAAAAATTATTAAATTAACAAAAACCCTAGAACAGATCAAATTACAAAAATAACTAATTTATTTAGTAAAAGTTTAAGGTCAATAAATGGAGTGTTTTGACTTTCTCAATAGAGGGTGTGTCCTCCTCGATTGTTAATAACTGCTCTGCACCTTCGTGGCATACTCAATATTAAATCGTCAATGTCAATTTGCTCTATTTGATTCCATTCAGTTGAAAGGCACTCAAAAAGTTGTTCTCGTGTATTAAAGACATCATTGTGCCTTAAAATCCGTCTACCCAACATATCCCACACATGTTCGATAGGGTTAAGGTCGGGCGATTGCGCAGGCCAGGGCAAAACCTCAACTTCTTCATTTTCGAGGTACGCACGGACCAATCTAGCTGTATGGGGACGCGCATTGTCGTGCATTAGTCGAAAATCTGGGCCAACTTGTGGTGCAAATGGAATCACAACAGGCTCAAGAATGATATCTCGATAGTCGATTGCATTTAAGAATCGTTCTAAGTAAACGAGGTCCGTCCTTCCGCCAATGGTGATACCACCCCAAACCATTACAGTACCACCTTGCTGTCTGTGAACTTCCTGAACTGTGGCCAAGCGTTCTGAGTTTCCAGATCGCCTCCAAACTCTTGTTCTACGAGTATCTGGAGCTAGTCCAAATCGGGACTCGTCAGTAAACAAGACAGGGGCCCAGTCATGCCTACGCCAGTTTACGTGTTCTTCAGCCCACTGAAGTCTGTTGGCGCGATTTCCTCTGGATAACACAGGTACTCGCACAGGTCTACGAGCATAAAGTCCGGCTTCATGGAGTCTATTCCTGATGGTTTGGTCACTAACTGTTACTTGATGTGCGGTACGTAGCTGAATTGCTAATTGCGATGCAGTTATGCTGCGATTTCGTAAAGCCTCTAGTCGAATAAAGCGATCTTGGATTTGATTAGTGCTTCTTGTACGGCCTGTATGTCGTTCGGCTACACTATTGGTTTCTTGAAATCTAAGCCACAACCGATTAACAACACTTCTGTGAACGTCAAGGGCTTCGGCAACTGCACTTTGTCGCATGCCCCCTTGGATCATTCCCACTGCACGTAAACGGGTGTCGCGGTCTAAATGATGTCTCTGCATTGTTAAAATGTTTAAAACTAAACTAAAAATTTATTGTATCGGTGGAAAAGCAAAAAAAAGTAAAAAAACAATTAAATAAAATATTACACTTTTTTAATTTTTTTAATTACAGTACGTTTTAAAACAATTTGATACGTTTTTTTATCCATAATGAAATTATTTTATTTATTTTATTTAAAAATAAATTTATAAACACAAAATAATAAAATATAGCCATTTGATACGCGTTTAAATGCTTGTCCCTTAGATTAATTTGATGTGTGTATTTGGTAGTTTCCAATAGCAATGTAAAACTTCTACAATAATAGAAAAAATGAAAGGATAAAAAAAATTACAAATTTTTTGTGATTTTTTGGATAACTGTATCTTCGTTTTTTGGTCCACGGAATGTTCTGACAAGAATTTGCTATTGTTTTTTAGAAAAAAAAAATTTTTTATACTCTACATGGATTTGAAAAATCATGAAAAAAGTGCTTTTGGTAGCTTTTTGAAAAATGAAAGCGCTGAATCAAAAATATTATAGGTAGTTACTTTTTTTAGGACCAAATCTAAATGTCATTTAGTGGCTAATTTTAGTCCATGAACTGGACTGGAAACATAAAAAATTAGGCAATTGGGACTAATCTTGAAAAAAACCTAAAATATGAAGAAAAAAAACTGACCGTTTTTTTCAAGTCGCATCTCTAGATAGTTCATAGAAAAACATTATGTTTTCCTACTAATTCTACTTACGCTAATTATTCTTTCTTGCACCAACCCAACTCTCCTTTTCTTGGTGGGAGGGGGTCTCTCCTCGTTCATAAAGTCGAATTGCTCCTTCAGTCTTATATCGATGGAAGTCAGTTTGTCCGAATCGTCATCGTCATCATCGACATCACCGTTAAAATCCATTTTGTCTTCGTCCTTTTCTTCGTCGGCATTATCGGGGCTCGGGGTCACGCTGCTATCGCCCCTGACGTGTTGCGGTATCGCGGATTTATTGAACGTTAGTTTGGCAGATTTTTCCATCTGCTTCCGCACTTGCAATAACAGCCTGGTATCGTCGACATCGTCCTCGGAATCCGAGTTGTCCGAGCTCGAATCAGAGCTCAAACTGCTGGATTCGGTAGACGATGAGCTTTCAGACACTAAAAATGGTTTAGTAGTGTTAAGCCTGATTTATAGATTGCCTTCCTTCCTTCCTTCCTCCCGTAGAACATGAACAATACAATCCCGTACGGGAATCTATAAACGGCACTACGGTTTTCCTATTGTTCAGGAAGGGAGGAAGACAATCTATAAAGCAGGCTTTAAAATATAAAGAATCATGCTTAAAAAAACTATTCAATAACATCTGTTTGCAAAATCGAAAAATTTCACATGATTTTGAGATGGTGCTTAATTAAATGAGTTCCTAGAAAAATTATAAAAGAGTTTTTCTACGACAAATACTTAATATTATCTAAATATGATTTAACCCTTTCGCTCACGAATTATGTTTGGCAGAGACAAAAATCTAAAACTTGATACAAACAATATAATTATTTGCTATTTTTTGGTATCTCAAAATTTTTTTCTCTGCTAGTTTTTTTACAAGGTGTGCTAAAATTAGGACATGAGAACGTGAGAAAATGGATAAAAATTCAGTCAAGTAGATACAAAAAAATGTAGCAAACGACGTACTAATATTTGTATAAAGCGACATCTATACGAAAATAAAGTAACCATAACAATAAACATTTTTGACGTAATTTACACCATTAACATTTCCTGTTATTTTAATTAAACTTAACAATTATTGATACTTTAAAATATTAAAATATTTTTTTTTTATTACTATATTTTATAATTACGATAATTTTATCACTAAGTATTAAACACGGGAAATGTTAAAGGTACAAAAAGTGACAGTTAATTTATTGGAATTTCCGTTAGAATTTCTAACTTGAAAATCTACCGGCGTTAAAATCTCAAATTTTTCTGTGTAAATCAAAATTTATCCAGAGATTTTTATCAATAATAGCTTGTTTTTTGAAAGTGAAAGTGTCAGCTTTACGTAAAAAACTGGACATCTTTGCGATTTCTATTTTTCCGCGAAGATATGTGAATTTTCGACCTCAATTTTTGCCAAAAACTACTTCTCCAACTTATTTTAACTTATGTAAAAGAAAGTTGTAGAATCCTCAGTAATCTTTAATTTGAATGCTTATTTCGCCAAATCGATTAATTAGAACTCAAGATATACTTAAAAAAATTGTAACTCCAAAAATTTAAGGAAAAAAATCGAAATTTTGTTTTGTTTAGTGGGTAACTGGTGTAACTAATTTTGTCTAAAATGTCCTACAACTCTCAGAACTGTTCTTATGTTACTAAAAGGTCCCACAACTATTCTGAAACTAAAAATAATTATAATGACTTACTATCATCGTCATTTGACGGGGCCGGTGGTTCCCACTGACTCTTCCTGATCTTGACGTGATAATAATACGGCCTACCGTACTTGTCCTTGGCGGTTTTCCATTTCGGCGGCAACTTAACCGGGGGCGGAATCGGCCCCATAAACTTAACCTCGTCTTTCGCCTTATCGACGGGGGCGGTCATGGGCAGCGGGGGCGGCGTTTGATACGGAAGTGGGGGAGGGATGGTGGTCGGCGGAGGGGTGGCTTGATAGGGGAGTTGGGGGAGCGGCATGGCGTAGGAGTAAGCGGGGACGACGGGTTTTGGGGGCGGCATGTGCGGCGGGGGTACGTTGATGTTGGGGCCGCGGAACATGGGCGTCTCGGCGGGGATGGGGATGTTCTGCCACTGGCCAATGGCGGAGTTCCACACGTATTGGAAACCGCGGCTGGGGTCGAATGGCGCAGTCAATCTGGGGTCGGCTCCTATAAGAATGCAGTTCCTTTCGTGTTCTCTCCATTGCTCGCGCTGTTTTCTCCTCCTCTCCTCCTCTTTCAACTCTACTTGCAGAGCGAACAGCTTTCTTCTTTCAATCTTCGTTATTTTGTACATGGACAAAACTCTTTCTCTTTCGTCCATTTTTTTCTTGAAGATCTCTTTCTCGACCTTTGGGTTCGATTTTCCTAAATATCTGCTGGTAGATCGACTTTTTTCCACATCTTGTTCTGCGTTCAGCATGTATTTTTTGTTCGCTTCCCTTTCGTGTTCTTTCATCTGTTCTATACGCTCTTTTTTCGGTATCCTAAACACTTCTTTCAAATTTGACCATTCTTCAAGCAACTTCGATGCCAACGCCACAATTTCTTCGCCATAATTCGTATTATCTTCCTCATCAGTTTTCGTTTTATTAACATCCTGATCTTGGGGCGAGTTGCTATCTGAATCGGGAGAGGTTACGCCTTTTCCAGACGCCCAATTTGCCACCGTGGAGAGAACTTTACTATCCTGCAACATGGTTTTGTTCGGTATCGGCAACATGGCTAAAGTTTGCAACATTTCCAATCGAATTTGCTCGAAAGTTTTCCCAGAGAGTTGCGCGTCAATCATGTAACCGTGCATCAAACGAAGACCGTGGTAATCCAAGAACAATCTTCTACAAGGCAATTCACCTCTGCGCAAGACGCGCAGAAGTTTCGCACGTTGCGATATTTCTTTGGCTCGCACCATCAACCTGCTCAGTTTAAGAGTATGCGCTTGGTTTTTCAATCCTGATTCCATTAGAGTGTCAATTTCTTCCTCCAATTGATCCATATCTTCGAACATCTCCTTTCTAGGTTTACGTCTTGGCACTTTCTTAGCCGGAGTAGCTACCACCTCGCTCTTGGAGTCCTCCAATTTAACATCAGCTATTGAAGAATCCATCGCTTCGTCACTCTCTGTTATGGTGACGTCTGCATCTTCAACCTTAGCTTCCGTTTCTTCGTCCTCCTCGTCATCTTCATCGTCGGAAGAGTCCGGTCTCTCGCCCAACCAACCTCGGCAAGTCGCAGCTTCGCAATAACACTTTTGAGCCTCTTTACCGTACCGCTGGAATCTGTAATCGAAAGTGATCTCCTCGCCGGCCAAAATGGTGCGCGTGCTGAAGAAACCGATGCGTAATTCCCCGTTTACCGTCCACTTTTGCGTTTCGGCGTTCGGATCGCACGAGTGGTTTATGAAACGCGAGATGTTGCCCTTCATGGTCGCGTCGATTATGGCGTCGGCTCTCAGAGACATGAAATAGTAGTGAATGTTTTTGTCGGTGGAGTAATGTTCGGCCCGTTTTTCGAATTCATCTGGATCCAGGACTTCGCCTACATACTCCAGGATGAATTCACCACTGAAAAGAGTGAAAAAGTGTGTCACAAATAGGGTTGGGAAAATTTCACTTTTTGCTTGTAGGTACTTGAAATTTCACTTGAAATTTTCATGACATTTATGAAATTTATTAAAATTTCCTAAATTTATGAAATTTCATGAAATTTATTGAAACTTTCAATAAATTTCAATCGCTTTAAGTGTAATATATTAATATTGAAATAAGCTCACTCGGGGACCATGGCAAATTACCTCTCTTACCTCCTACCCCTCTGTGGGCCCCTGCACCAATAATATAAATAGTACCTATGTTTACCACAAATTTCTTGATATTTACTTTAAAAAATATTTTAAAAATTATTTTAAATTTTTGGTAAGCTAATGAGATTGTGCCACTTTCATTGTTTTATATTTATATATATATTTATTATTTTTAAATATTTTAATGAAATTTTACGAAAATTGAAGAAACTTTTTTTATCCGTTTTCCGATGCAATTATAGCAAAAGTAAAAGTTTAAATTAATCATGACTTTTAACAAAATTTTAAAGTCTGATTTAATTTACAATTTAACTGAATTAAAAATTTAAATTAATTTATGCATATAAGTAACAATAATTACTTATAGTGTATTCAAATCCAAGCCGAACTAAACAAAAACGCCCAGACGCTTGATAACTCCTTCTTATTGGTCGATTCGGAATCTGTTGTAAATTATTATTAAAGGTCCCAGGGGAGGCCGCATGTGAAATTTATGCAAAATTTTCAGTAAATTGCGAAACTTTCAATGAAATTTCTAAAACTTTCACAGGCAATGTTGAAATTTTCGGATTGAAAATTTTATTTGAAATTTTTAAAAATATCACTTTTCCAACTAAATGAAATATTTCAAGTTTGAAACTTTCAAAGTTGAAATTTTCATTTGAAAATTTCAACTGTCCCAACCCTGTAAAACTGTTTCTGAAGTACACAGTAAAAAATGCATGTAAAATTACAAGTGTTTTACGATAATAAACATGTTTTCTTTACATATAAATAAATGTAATTAAAATTAAATGTACTTATATAAGAACGTAAAATTCCAAAAATAAATGTAAATGTACAAATTTATCGGATATATACAGTTAAACAATGAATTTTACTTTGTAAAAAGGAATCTAATTGGTGAAATTACTTAAAAAATGTAAAAATAGGTACGTAATATTTGTAAAAAAACAATTCACGTGTAAAAATAACCAATCAATCAATAACCAATCAAAGGCACTGTTTACAATCACTCTACATAAAAAAAATAAAACCCAACTACCATCGAGTTATCCTTCTACAATCTTTGTTTTCTGGACTTTATAAAAATATCGAATTTTATATAACACGTGTACAGGTGTTATTATTAAAAATACGTGTACAGGTCTTATTATTAAAAAATAGCAACATTTCTATAATATTATAGGCTACTAAACTTGCTTATACCTACTGCTTTATTAGATTGGAAGAACTCAGGAATTTTAACTTAGAGATACAACATGAAACAAAAACTTACGGCGACTTTAAAAAGTGTTACGAAAAATTTGTGTCTTTAAATAAAGACAAAAAACATGTAGTATGATGCTGAAAAATAGTGACATTTTATTAGTCAAAGATATCCTTAAAGAAAAAAGCCCCCTGACAGTGATGCGTATTATTTCATTTTTCAAATCATTGAACAAATTAATCCAATGTACAGGGTGATCCCCTATAATGTCGCCCCCCTTTAACTTTTTTATTTTAAGTGTCCCAAAAAATTTAAAAGTGTGGTTATGTAGGTCCTAAAAAATACTTTTTTTCCACGTATAAAGAAAATTGGAAAATTGTTCAGGATACAGGGAAAAACAAAAAGTTTATTTTTTTTTCAATGGATCACCCTATATATGAATTTATTTTTCGATTCCGTAAAATTCTAAGCATATTTCATAAAACATATCATATACCTAAATTCAACCGTTTCTGAAATATTTAAATTATTTTTAAGATAAGTTGAAATAGTTTGTCTTTCTCTGTCTGAGTACGCCATTTTTACTTATTTAACAAGACATATTGACATAATGTCACTATAGTAATTTATTTTCAATAAAAATTTTGGTATACTGAGGCTTCTTGATTTTTAACAGTTTAAAAAAACATTTAATGATAACATTTCGAATGCAAATATTTCAGAAACGGTTGAATTTAGGTATAAGGTTTGTTATATGAATTATGCTCAGAATTTTACAAGGAATCGTAAAATAAATTTATATATAGGGTTATCCATTGAAAAAAAATAAACTTTTTGTTTATCCCTGTATATTGATCAATTTTCCATTTATTTTTACATGGAAAAAAAAGTATTTTTTAGTACCTACATAACCACACTTTTAAATTTTTTGGGACACTTAAAATAAAAAAGTTAAAGGGGGGCGACATTATAGGGGATCACCCTGTACCAATCCATGTACTGACCTTAATACTGATATGGAAGAATTCAAAAAAATGGGGGGTCCGTTCATCGTGAAATTATTAAGTATTGGAATAAATATAAAGTCAGTAGAAGTGATTTGAATTTGATGAAAAATTTACAAAAAGCTGTGGTTGACTTTTCCTTAAAAAATATTTAAATTAATACAGTTGGTTTAGGACTTAATGATGTTTAATAAATATTTTCATAAATTATTTCTGTTGTGTCATTTTTAATGTAATTTTGAATAAAAATTAAGTTAAGACAAAATGAAACCAGATATAAAAAATAGTAAAAAAAAAAATAAAACTACAAAGGTCTTCTTTTTAAATTATCATAATAGGTAATTTAAAATTTTGCCATAATCCCAATATTAAAAAAAATTGCATAATAAATTACTATATTATAGTAACACATTAAAAACTAAAAACTAGCGAAGTGGTGCTGTAGTTTTAATTTATATCATTAAAAAAACGAGAATTATTAAAAATAATACAAACAATCACAAAAACATAAAAAAGTCAGAAAAAGGATCAGATAGAATTTGTAAAATTTCAAATTGTAGTACATGTATTATGTAAAAGTACTATTCATTTTTACAAATAGTTTGTAATATACATTGTGATAACACATAGCCATTTGTAAAAAACATTTCACATTTAAAAAACACATATAAGTCGATGGTCACAGAAATACAATGATCATCCAAGTATTTTTACATAAACATTTTTTACTGTGTAAACTTAAAGTAAATTTGTTAAAAATATGTCTAAAAATGTTTAAAAGTAATAAAATCTTACTAGGGTATATTTGCTGCAGCTCTTAACCCCAAACCTTTCTTCTGCGTATTAAAAACTTCAACTGGCGCGAACTGCACCTTTTGAAAACGTTTATTGGTACATCTATCGTTGACGGGACATTGATTACCGCTAAAAATATTTTAAAAAAATAATTCAGTATAATTCATATTCATTATATTTACCATTCAATCATAAGCAATCTATTGAGACAGTCATCACCACAACCATACTCGCCCTCCTCCATTTCTTCTTCAGTCAAGAAACAATCGCACGCCATTTTTTTCGCTTCTTTGCAAGACAATCTGTCGGTCAGAAACAAGTTTTCTTTGAGGTGAACAAATTGCTTCAATCTCAACTTGACTTGCTCGTCTTGTTCTTCCTTTGGTTTAACGTTGGATAAATTTATATCCATTGGAGAAACTTCTTTATCGGCCAAATTTTCCGTCGATTTAGACCAACGCGTTTTTCCCAAGGACCGTTCTTTCGGCATTGGAGATGCAGACGGCGTGCTCCTTTCAGAATCAGTAAAACCTGAATTGCTGTTTTCAGAAACATCGCCATCCAAAAAAGACTGCTCCGATTTTGATTTCACCAAACCATGACCTTTAGTTTTCTTTTTCAGCACTGTTATGGATTTGATTCTGCTCGATCTTCGAATCTCGTTCGACTCTTCCTCGTCTTTATTTTTAATGTCTTCCTCCTTTTTGTCGACTTTCTTCTTGTATTTTTTACCGCTTCTCGACTCTTTAGGAGTTTTCTCTTTCTTCTCTTTAACAACTTTGGGTTTTGCAACTTTTGGTGTGGTCTTCTTTGTTGCTTTTTCATTTGGAGTCTTTTTTGCCTTCGGCGATTTCTTCTCTGCGGCTTCGCTCTTTTTTGGTGTCTTTTTCGGAGATTCTTTTTGCTTTTTCTTCGTTTTTTTCTCCGAGCTCTCTAACTTCAACTTGACGCCTTTCAGGATTTCTTCAACCATTTCCTCCCTTTCATCTTCTTTTGGCGATTCGTCTTCTTCCATTTTTTGCAGTTGGTCTTCTATTTGGGTGTCTTTTTCTTCATTTTTTAAAGGTTCTAATTCAACTTCATTTTCTTCCAGCATCTCCTTAATTTCCATTTCCTTGTTCTCATTTTCTTCGTTTGTGTCTTCATTTTTGTCTTCTTCAACAGTTTCTTTCTCCATGGTTAAATCCTGGTTAACAAGTTCCCTTATTTTGTCTATGTCATCAGAAATTTCGCCAGGATCTTCTTCTTTCTCTTCCTCTTTTTCCGTTTCTTCTTTATTTGATTCTTTAATTTTAGGTGTGTCTTCATAAAAAACTGTATTTTCAAGCTCTAACTCAACTGAATCTTTTATTTCTTCACTACCTTGATTTTTCGATTCTGGTGTTATTTCTATATTTTCAGATTTAGTGTCGTCAATTTCTTCATCTTCTTCGTTTTGCTCCAAAATTGATTGTACTATATTAATTTCTTCTTGTTCTTTAGAGTCATCAAAAATGTCTTCATTTTTGTTAGATTCTTCAGATAATTCTTCATTTTCTTGATTGACTGGATCTTCATTTATTTCTGTTTCTTCCACTTCCTGAATATTGCTACTGCTCACCTCTTCATTTAGCGAAATATTCTTCATCGATTCCTCCACTAATTCTTCATCAACTAAATCTTTACGTTTTTCTTCATAAACCATTTCGTCAGCTTGTTGTCCTGAATTTTCTTCTTCAACGTTTTCTACTTGTACAACCATTTCTTCAACTTGTTGTTGTGAGTTTTCTTCTTCAATGTTTTCTTCTTGTACCAACATTTCTTCAGTTTCTGGTTGATCCTGGATTTCTTCATCAACCACCATTTCTTCTATTTCTGGAGCTTCTTCAGAATTTTGAGATGAGGTTGTTTCTTCAATTTCTTGTTTTTCTTCAGAAATTGCTTCACATGATTCAGATTTAGGCATGGAATTGGTGTTTTCATCTGTAACAGTAAATCAGGTTTTTTCTTCATATTATAGGATTAAAAAGTTTGACTACAAAATTTGTAGTACAAATACTTTTTTTTATTAAATTTATTCTAATCCAAAAGGAATACAAAAAACTTTAATTTTGACAACTAAATAACCTAACTTTTTTGGTTTTGACACTTAAATAGGTAACCTAATTTCTAGTCATTTAATTCAACTGTTTTTTAGTTTTATTAATTTTTGAACAAATTTGTATTATTTTTACCTTTTCCTTCTTCTATTGGGTCCACTGTGTCTTTAGCATCACTATATTCACTGCCATTGTTTGAAACAACATCATCTGTAGAACATTCCACAAAAACTTCTGGTGGCTCTTCAGTTGCATCTTCTTGTATAATAAATTCATTTTCGTCAACTGTTATAACCTCTACTGTTATCTCTGGTACGCTACTACTTTGAGAACCTTCGTCTAAACTCAAATCTAACTTAGATTCATTTAAAGATAAATCTTCACTTTCTGATGCTTCAGTATCATTTTCCTTTTCAGACCACTCGTCTAGAATCTCTTTAACAACTTGACTTGCCTCCGGAACACTTTGAACTTCTTCTACATCAACTTCCACCTCAAATTCAATCCTATTTCTAGGTTTTCTGCCTCTTTTAGATCTGCTTCGAGGGATTTCAATGTTTACCACACTTTGTCTTGCAGTCGATCTAGTCGACACAGTGCCCACAACAATTGCGGGCTTTCTCTTCGGTGGCATTTCGACGTTTTTAATTAACTAGTTTATCATAATACAAATATTTTTAAGGTTAAAATTTATCTTGACTTGTCAACTGCATTTTTATCACGCTCAGAAACGTTCGGTAATCTACCTTGTTATACATAAAAAAAGAATATTAAATTGCAGTAAAACTATTGGTTTTAGTTAACTTTAAGGGCTGATAACTGATAAATAAACTTTGCAAACATTTTTAGTTTGTAGACTTTTTGAATGTTGGCGAAACTGCTCAGAGAGTAGAGTGCAAGTGTTCTTTGGTGTTCTTTGGTAGAGTGTTTTGTAAGTTGGCAAAGCTGTTTTTTTATTTATAAACTGTGCATGAAGCCTACACAAGTTCTGTAGCAACAATCACGAAGTCTGTAGATATACTCAAAAAGATAGTTCTTGGCAACAACACTCACAATCCATGTTGTGTAAATTATGAGCAGATTATAAAAAAAATGAGACCTACTTGGAATGGACAGAAAAGAATCTGAAACCAAAGAACAGAAAGTAGAAGATTCTTTTTCTGATTGTTTGGTTATGTTGGCAAAACTGTTTGTTTATTTTCAAATGTCATGGTTTATTTATAAACACGAGATGTAAAATTATGTGACTTTGGGAAGAATTGGAGTGAAAAAATAAGGAAATATTATTTAAAGGTAATAATTTACTTTCCAAAAAAACAAAAATCAATAAAATTGACAGGTTTTTGCACCTACATATCAAAAAGATCAAAGTTTTATTAACATGCTAATATATTATTATAATAAATAAAAATTGTTTAAAATAGTGATACATAATAAAAGTTCATAAACAACAATTAAAATAGATTTAAATTCGTTTTTTCCATGATATGCCATGGTTCATAAAGTACCTTAGTTAATGTTCAATGTATCTTAACCATAACGTCACAATAACTACCTACACCATAAAACCATTTGGCCAAGCTAGTTATGCTAACATGGTATTTCTCCTATTAAGTTATTTAAAATTCCATTAAAATTTAAAAAAACATGTGGAATCACCATAAAATAACAATAAATAACGTATAAACCTTAAAAACTGTATGAATCTAGGTTATACCTAGTAAACAACAGAAAAATAACTTTATTTTTACTATACCACTGGTACAGTACCAGAGACTTCTCTGATACGTACCTAATTTTATAATTAGTAGTGGAAACCAGAGATAAAGAAGGTTAACAGCGGCTGTTAAACAGCCTGTTAATAACAGGTATACCTTTGAGTAAAGGAGCTATTAATCAATGGGTATACCTTTCTATTTTTTATATATTTAGTTCATCCTCTGTTGTTAGATGGCGCTTTTTGATTAAATTGAAATTGTCCAGGTATGCCGGACGTATGTCTGTATAAGACCACGATATATATCATATATTGTATAAGACCGTGCCCGCAAGAAATATGAATTTGGCCCTGCTGTCAGCAGGCTGCTGAGAGTGGGAAAATAATGATTTCCCAAATCCCATTTCTCAACTGCAGATGTCTGATAAAATATCAAATAAAATTAGCTTTAAATTCCTTGCGGTAAGTAGTTGAATAAAATATTGTGTGCGACTATTGGTCAAAAGAGGTAATTTTACTTGTTTCTTGGCTAAAAAGTATAATTATAATTACATATATAATTATAATAATATATAAGGGATATATTCTTATAAGGAATGAAATAAATAAGAAGGTCTGTAGAAAGGATACTTTAATTGAAACTTAAATCTAATAATAAATAGTTTGGACACTCCAAAACGGAATATTTAAATAAATAAATTATTTAGTTTTTCATATACCTAGTCTTTTTTAGTGATTTATCATTCATCCTTCCTCATATTGTAGTTCTGAAATACACATAAAAAATAATAAGATATACCAATACTGTTAATTAACAAAAATATCTTACCATTTCTGCGATAGCAGTCAAGTTATCAGACATTGCTCTTCCAGTTTGTTTGACTAAGCTAGCGAATATTCCATCTTTGTTTTGTAGTAAGTTATGGGGATGATCAAATTCCACCACAGTGCCTGAATCCATTACTAATACCTTATCTGAATCCATTATAGTGTTAAGTCTATGCGCTATAGTGAGCACAGTGCAATCTCCGAATTTATCTCTAATGGTTGTTTGAATTAAAGCGTCGGTTTGAGGGTCAACATTCGCTGTGGCTTCATCAAGAATGAGTATTTTGTTTTTGCGTATTATAGCCCTAGCAAGGCACAGAAGTTGTCTTTGGCCTACACTGAAGTTACTTCCACCTTCTGAGATTTTACTTTCCAAACCTGACGCTAAATCATCAATAGCGCCTTTGAGTTCGACTTGTTCCAATGCGCTCCATATTACGTCATCGTTGTGGTGGTCGAATGGATCTAAATTTTTTCTTAGAGTTCCAGAGAACAAGACTGGTTCTTGGGGAATAATGGAGATCTTGGATCTTAAATTTTCCAATGATATTTCCTTTGTATTCACATTGTCTATTATGATTTTTCCTTCAATTTGACACAATCTAAAGAGTGCTGATACCAACGACGATTTACCAGCACCCGTCCTTCCAACAATGCCAACTTTCTCACCTCGTTTGACGTCAAAACTTAGATCTTTGAGGACAAAAGGTTCATTTTCAGAATACTTCATGTATACAGATTCAAATTTGACGTTTCCTTCCTCAGGCCAAAATTTGGGCGGTTCTTTAACAACACCTTGTGGTTCAGGTTTGATTTCCGTGTACTCCAAAACCCTCTCCACGGCGGTCATCATGTTTTCTAACTCACTCCACTGCCTCATACCCCATTGAAACTGCCCGCACAACCCCATGGACTGAGTTATAGCCAAACCAACATTTCCTCCATAAGATTCCTTCTCGATGAATAGGAAGCTCACAACGACTAGAGCTATATAGATTACACAATGAAAATCAAGCCAAAAACCGAAGGTTTTTCCTGCTACCAAGAACATGTAAAAGGCTGAACTGTGCAAATTTTGATGCTTATCAAACTCTTCACGCAATATTTCCTGAGCACCAAACGCTCTAATAGTTGTTAAACCTTGCAGAGACGCTGATAGATGAGAGAAAACTGGGCTACGAGCTAAAAAAATTAATATTTAGTATACCATATAAATAAATTGTTCTACTTTTAGAGAATTACTTGTTCCTTCCATTCGCTTGATGTTACGACTTGTAGCCAAATATACAACTCTTATACCATAGAAAATGGTAAGGATTACAACGGTTGATAACAAAACCCATGGATTGACTATACCAACGACAATTGATATGCCCAGCACATTCAGACCAATCTAAAATACAAAATAACACTGTAATATACATTTTAAATAATAATAAATAACCTACTTGTATTGTATCTATCATAGCACCCGGTAAGTTTTCATCAACAGCTCCCATATCTTTCGAAAACCTGTTTAGAATTCTTCCAGAGGGATTATTGTTAAAAAACTCCATGGTGGCGAATACAACATTGTTGAACATATTATCGTGCAGTTTTCTTGAAGCCACCATGCAGAATTTATAGAATATAACAGACCTTGATACAACCATCACAACAACCATTACAGCAAAAGATGTGTAGATGTATAATCCGTTGTATTCAAAGAAAACAGTATCCCAGAAGGTTTCCGTAGTGTTCGTGAAGTTAGCTTGGGCCAACTTGTCTTGTTCATAGTTTACCCACCAAGTGACGAAGTAATCGTTACCATTACCAATTACTTGTGCCAGAATAAATATAATTAGCATAGCGAAAGCCTGCCATAAACGACCACCAGCTTTAAAGTACCTCCTATAAACTTCTCCAGATATTTTTCCTTTTTCAACGTGTTCTTTAACTTCCGTGGGTTCACCAGGTTTATCTTCCTCCATTACCTCGTGCTTGCTCTTCCTGTCTTTCTTCTCTTCATCATCGTTGTGTTCATCTTTGTGTTCGTTGAGCAAGTTCGTGAAGTCTCTGCCGGAGTTTTGTAGTTGTTGGTATGTTCCTGATATCGATATTTTCCCGTCTTCTAGCAAGTCGATCCTGCTAACTTTGTGAAGGTATTGCAGTTGATGGGTGACGAGAACTACACATTTGTCGCCCAGGTATTTGCTAATGCAGTCTTCGAATAATTGCTTACCCACGTGTGTATCCACAGCTGATAGAGGATCGTCCAGTAAGTATATGTCTGCGTCCTTGTAAACAGCACGTGCAAGATTGATTCTAGCTCTTTGGCCACCGCTCAACATTGTACCTCTCTCACCGACGATTGTTTTATCACCATAGGGGAATAGAGTGAAGTCTCTTTCCAAAGCACACACCCTCACAACTTCCTTATATTTATTCTCATTATATTCTTGTCCAAAAAGAATGTTTTGTCTTACACTACCACCAAATAACCATGGTTCTTGTGATGCATATGATACTCTACCATTCACTTCCAAAGTACCACCTTCCAGGGATAATTCTTTTAGTAGAACGTGTAGTAGAGTTGTCTTTCCACTTCCCACTGGCCCAATGATGGCTACTAATTGGTTTTCACTAACAGAAAAGTTGATGCCTGATAAAGTGCTTTCAGGTGATGATGAAGACCACCTACAAGCCCCATCCTGCAAAAATATACCAATACTTTTGCTGCTTATATCAGATTTTAGTACCAAACCATTCTGTTTCTCCTTCTGACTATTATCATTAACGTACATAACAGGTTCATTTTCATCGTGAATTTCTTCATACAATAAGAACGTTTTGATGCGTTTCACAGACACGTTGCATTCAGCCATCGATGTAACAGCTTGCGGCAAAAACATCGTAACAGCCTGTCTTAAAATACTGTAAAACGAAACACAACTATAAACGAATTCAGCATTCACAGTATTCCCAACTAGTACGTAGGTAAGTATGCAAAAGTAAATAGAAATTCTATTCATAAATAAAGCGAATGATAGAGTTAGAGCTCTGAGCATGGAATTTTTAGTAATTTCCACCATTTCTGAACGTCTGGCTATCTCGACGAGTTTCGCAAAAGGTTTCTCCCATGTGTACATTTTTATTACTTGGATACCAGATAGGATTTCGTTCATCAATCTGACTCTTTCGTCTGTTCTTATGGCGGTTCGAAGTCTGTACACTGAAGTTCTTTTACCCATGTACACTGAAAAAATGTTGATTGGTTTATCTTTATTAATAATTACCTAGGTATAACTTACTTTGTAATGGTATGAATGTTAATAAAAAACCTACACCAACAATGGACGTCAATCCAAGCTTGGAATATAGTAAATACATTACTATAACAGTTTCAATGGGAGCCCCCCATAAGTGATGAACATGTATCATGGAAAAATCAAACCTATTGACATCGTTTGAGAGTAGATTTACCATCTGACCAATTGTTGTATCAACAAGTGCTGACTTGTTTAGTCTTAATGTTTTTCTGTAGATCAAGGAACAACACGCAACTCTCATTTTCATTCCCAAATGTTGTAAGCGTAGCACGACATTGTGGCTTATGATAACTTGAAGCATGGATAATACCACAACCATTCCAGCGTAGAAATAGGCTTCTTTCTTGGTCATTGTTGAGTTTGGGTTGTAGTAGAGCAACAATTGGGATATACATATTGGTTGACCTAACCTAGAAGAATAAGTCGTTGTATTGTCATTGACATTAAAGTTAATTAGTAGGTAGGTGCATACTTCAAAGCGAATTCGTTAAAAAAGTACATTGCCCCTGTGAAGAGAAAGTCCAACTTAAAGGTTTTGAGTAAAACTTTCCATAATGAAGGATTTTTACTTCTAGCAAGTTCATTGTTCCACGCATTTTCCAATTTATCTCCCAACGTTATGGAATTGTGAACAGGTAAAGCATTGTATAAGTCTTTTTCTTCCAAAGGTGTCTTGTAACCTCTTATGAAAGTGGGTATAAACCAACTAAAAACAAAATTAAAGTCTTATAATTATATATATTTTTAGTTTGTGAACTACTTACCAGAAAAATAGTTTTGATATAAAATTGGCCCTCACTTCGGGATGAACTTTATCCTTAAATTTAATCTCATTGGCATCCATGACTAGCTATTTTTTATCTGTTATAACCGGCAGGAATACCTAGAAGAATAAACATGTATATTCTATATAAATTATTTTAGTACTTAAACTCCTATAAAACATTTTTTCCATATTCCTTTAAGTGCCAACAAGATTAAGTGTAATTTAATTAATATACATATTTTGATAACGTTTGCGGGATGACCTTGTGCTATCGTATATAATAATAATAATAATATAATACCTCATGATTTGTATGATTTTTTTTGTATTTTTTCATTGAAGATTGCGTTCCTTATTAAATAATAATATTTAGTTTAATTATCGTGGCTTATTCATTATTAAGATGTTTATCAAACATTTTTGACATTGTCACTTGCCAAAACACTTTTGAAAAAACTACTTAGTACAATAGATACGTTTAGTTTAAGTAGGTACAATAGATAATTAAAGCTCTATAAGTATTAGATAATACAATGTATTAAATACATAATATACAGTGTGTCCTCGGATGGACTTAACTATACTTGTCAAAATATTTATCAAAAAGTCAAATTAAGTTTTTTCATAATATGAGTTTTTGATACTGAAGATATTTGATATTGAAAATTTAAGATATTAGTTTTCAAATTTTAACAAATACTTAATTGTAGATATTGTAGACATGTCAGTTGAAAGCAACAACCTTGATTCATAATCGCAAAATGAGATAGCAGTCAATTTCTACAAAATAATAGGACCACTCAAGTTAGGACCTGAATTGATTTTATTTTTAACAAATATCTTAGTAACAACAACTCACATGAAAAAACGTTATTTGGCTTTTTGGTTTCTCCTTACAAGCTCTTCATATTGGACCTTAAAAAAATATTTAACTATTTTCAATTTTGCAAAATAGAAGTTTCTCATCGTGAATGGTATTTATATAACAAGCAGAAGAAATTATGAAAAGTGACTTTTCTTCGAAAAATTGAAAATAAATATTTTTACAAGTATTGTTAAGTTCACACTGTATAATATATTAAATACCTAATAATATTATAATAATATTATAATATTATGTAAAATTATTATTTTTTATACAGTGTGGTCCAGATTATAAGCATTATTATCTCAAAACCTTAAAAATGTTCACATATTTATTTCTTAATTTAGATTTGTATACAGGGTATTATTCTCTCGTATAATAATATACTACAAATGAATAATATACAGGGTTGTTTTAAAATTAATTTTTAATATTTCTATATCTAATATAAGGATAGAAAACAATTTTTAATGACATTACAACTAGGGTATTAAAAATTAAAAACCTAATGAATAAAAAAGCCACTTACACATCTGTAATGGCGTCGTTATTATCAATGCATATTAAAAGTAACTAAATACTTTTATCTATCTTATCAGACACGTTAGTTTAATAATATTTTAATAATTGAAATTTATAGAAGCTATTTATGCTGGCCTTTTAATTGTTTAAATCACTACGCTGTCCTATAACGCTAAAATGCAGTAAGTATATTTAATTTTAGTAATAAAGGAAACAAGTTGATTTTCATTGTTATAAACAACAAAAATGATCTTTTGTCCTTTATAACTTAAATTAAATTTATTATCTTATTTTAAATTTTAGCGTTGTAAGACAGTATATTTTTAAAATTGCTATTTTAAATGTGCATTTGTCATTTTTTGGAAAAAGTTGTATTCAGCCATAAACAATAATTGTTGTAAGTCGACGCGGCGAATGTTTTCCGTTACTTCATCAATTTTAAATGTTAAAAAGCGGTTTATCGACATCCACATACGCTGCAGCGACTATACAAAGAAACGGTTCATTGTAATGTCTGTGCTTGGTTCAAAAATTGATGACGCAACGGAAAACATTCTCCCGACTATATATAAGAAGGTGCTAATTTATATCATACTGTATATCCACAATAAAAATGTTTAAAATAATTGACGTATTTTACCAAATAAATGTGAAGTTACATTATTTTATATTTCATAAAATTTCATATTTAATAAAATTTAAAATTTTTATCTTAAAAAATATAAATTAAAAAAACAAAAATAATATTCTCAGCATATTATGCTGAGAGGTATACAAATTAAGGTTAAAATAGCGTCAATGTTAGAGTCTAAGAAATAAAAATAAAAAAACTATTTTAAACGTTTCCTAACTTTATATATACACACCTATACCTATACATTTATAAATAACTAAAAAACAAAAAATACCTTAAGTCACTTTTTAAAACTCCAACAAAACTACAAATATCACATTTCAATTTTAAGTACAATGGAAAAAATCTTTAGTGTTTGATTGAAGAGCTCGCGAGTTAAACTACTGGAAAACCGATTCGTCATACGTTAATATATCAGTATAATATGTTTAAATATTTCTTTGTTTGTTTAAGGTAAATGCCGTTCAAACAAAAAGATAAACCTAATTTAATGCAAATAGTGGTGAAATACTACGCAAAAATTTGTTGTAGTTTTTATGTATGCGCCACTTGATTTAAAACTGTTGCCTTGAACTTGTTCATTTTTAATTTTAAAATAGTTTTTTAATCTATATAAATATATATATACAGGGTAATTCACAACTTATTAATTAGAAGTTTATAGAAAACGGAAAAAGATATATTTTCAAATGGAATCATATAAATATTATTGCATTTTTAAATTCTACGTAAAATTCTAGAATTACTAAAATTTGATTACTTTTTTATTTTTAACAGTTTTTGAGATATTTATTTATTTACAGATGGATGGTCTTGCTAATATGTCTGTATTACCACTAATTGTAATGTTAAAAAGTTAATTTTTGGTGTACCTGTTAACTAATGAGCACTCTATAAAAAGCCATTAATAGTATTTGAAAATTTTATACAGAGTGTCTGGTATTTACGTTGAAATGCTGCAGCATTCCCTATACCTAAAATAAATATTTACAGAGTTATTACAAAAAATGTAAAAAAACTTTTATTTTTATTTGTAAAATTAGTAGTGAGCATTAGATTGTCTTTTATTTGGTATTTATGAAGTAATGTCAATGTCAACGTCTCTGACAATTGTGTCACAATGGGTGAAAAAATAATTTTAACTTTTAATGTGTAATATCAGTATTGTGCGTTGGATTGTTTTAATTTTGTATTAAACAACGTTAAAAGAATTATCAATTTAAAGGTCAAAAATTATATTTAAAAAATAAACAAATCTAAAGTAATTGTTCAATGTATCGCCATTGTTGTTTACGACACATTTATACGTCGCAAGACACCTTCAGAAGTTTTTCTCAAAATTTCCTTATAGGACATTTCCGAAAACGCTTGTCTTACTTTCTGAGTGGTGTTAAATTGAGATACTTCCCATAAAAAGTTCTTATTGTTCTTTCTAAAACTTTTTTGCAGTTGCCATATGTATAAAACATGTTTAGAATATCTTGATTATTGTAATTATTACTACCCATTGTAACACAACTGTCAGAGACGTTAACATTGACATTACTTTATAAATACGAAATAAAAGACAATCCAACGCACACTACTGATATTACAAATAAAAAAAATTACATTTTTTGCAATATTTCTGTAAGTATGTCGAATGATGTGACAATTGTACAGTAGTTTAATTAATGGCTTTCGATAAAGTGCTCAGTTAGGTGAATCACCCTGATATATATTTATCGTCATAATAAGTATATTTATCTACATATTATATATATATATATATACAGGGCCGGCGACAATAGCGGTGCTCGCGGGCTCAAGCACCACACGTAAAGGAAAATAGTGGTGCTCAGCACCACACGTATCATCAGCAGAAAAATTGCATTTCTTTTGCGGTCTATACATTTTTTATCCTGCTAGCCTGGGACACACCCTAGGGTATTTCTATTATACCGACTGTAACCGACCAAACTTTGAGTTATATTAGGTGTTTTCGCGGTGCTAATCCCGAACTATTTCGGACATCCTAGGCATGCGCATTTTAATATTTGTCATGCGCACTTTACATTTTGAACGCCAAATTTAAAAAAAAAGCGCATGCCTAGGATGTCCGGAATTAGTTCTGGGATTAGCTCCGCGAAAATAGCTATTATTATTATTATTATTTACAGTTCGTGCGGTTTGTTTATTATCTGGGTTTTTTGTTTGCTACCATCAATTGTGTTACTGGATAGATACCCGACTTTTTATCAACAAAGGTAAGTTAGTTCGAATCTTAAAGTAACTCTGTTATAATTCTCTCGTAAAAAAATCTAGAACGATTATTTTAAACCCGTATTTTTGATGCTGGTAACCCTTAATCCAAGAAGTGACATGTGCCAACCCTAAAAACGTCCGATGTGGCAGTAATATACCTATCCCATTCGATTCCATTACAGGGTGAGTTTTTTAACTTGAAACTTTAAAATATGTCGCGTAATAAGCACTGTCGAAAAAACTATATAAACTAAATTTAATAATTCCGGGGGGATATATTAGTGCTAAAATTAGTTTATCCCTTTATATAAAATGTGACTGAGTTTGATAAATACATTGATTAAAAAACTATTCCAATTTTATTTTGTTCTCCTTCCCGCAACCCCCAAGGAAAAGAACACCCATGGGTGTGCACACCCCCTATCCATTAGCCACTGTAGATGAGCATCACACGTCAAAATGAAAAGCTGCCGGCCCTGTATATATATATATATATATATTAATTTATAAATTAATCGAGTTCTATTAAAAGTTTTTAATCAAGTCACGGTCATTATTTTTTGTTTTTTTTTCCTATTTTCGTGAGATATCTATTTAATGATATGTACACTGCTTTCGATCTAAATGAGCTCGATCTAGATAGATAGAACCAGATTTTTTATTTAATTTAAATATATTTACATTATTGTACGGTGGTGTATAATAATTTGATTTGTGAACTAAAAATTTATGTATAGTTGGCATATTGATATAAATCCCATGTAATATTTTGTAATTCCCCACTTATTATGTAATTTACAGAATCATTTATGAATATCAATTACCCAACTTTATCTTATTTAAGTAATTGTTAAATAAACACATTAACTTGTAACATTAATTTAAAATGTGCATGAAATTTAATAGCAACAATCGGTTTGATAGCAACAAGTGTTAATTATCATGTTTGATTGTTAAGGTTGAACAACATGGAGGAGGTGAATTTTAAGGAAAACAAATTAAAATATTATAAAATTCACCCAAAGAAAGAGGCATGTTGGATATCGCAAATATTCCTATGGTAAATATAACTAAACAAAAAACATAAGATATTAAATGTGTATTTTAGCTGGTTTTTTTCAATTTTCTACAAAGGCTACCGAAAAGGCCTGACAGAAGACGACTTATTGGGAACCTTGAAAGAACATGAGTCCGCTTATTTAGGAAACAAGCTTGAAAAAGCCTGGATAAATGAAACTCTTCATAACACAAAACCATCACTATGGAACGCCATAAAAAAAGTATTTAGAAAGTATTTTCTAGTGTCAGGATGTATGTTTATAATAGTTGAGTTTGTAATAAAGTAAGTGTTAACTAAATTTGTAGGTTTAAAAAGGATTATATGATGTGAAACGTAATCTAATGTAATTGCAGATTGGCCCAGCCCCTTCTACTGTCCAGACTTATGGCCTATTATGTACCAAACCAAACCGCAATTACCAAAAACGAAGCATTCCTATATGCATTCCTAATTTTTGTCTTTATTTTTTTACGTGCCATATTTGTAAACGGTTACAACTTATACATGACCCATCTGGGTCTTAAAATACGTGTAGCTGCTTGCTCTTTGATATACAGAAAGGCAATGAAGCTTAGTACAAGCTCTTTGGTAGAAACAACAGTTGGCAAAATGGTGAATTTATTGTCTAACGATGTAACAAGGTTTGAATCGCTGTTGCATATTCATAGTTTTTGGGGTGCTCCTTTGGAATCCATAGTCATTTTGGTGTTACTCTATGATAGACTCGGATTTACATCGATTACTGGTTTAGGCTTGTTTCTATGTTTCATCCCATTACAAAGTAAGTTACACAGCAATAAATATACCATAATCTAGTAAAATACTTTTAAGGTTGGATGGGAAAAAAAAACTCTGTTTATAGACTGAAAACAGCTTTAAAAACCGACGAAAGAGTCCGACTAATGAACGAAATCATTACGGGCATACAAGTCATCAAAATGTACGCCTGGGAAAAATCATTCGCCAGACTCGTACAGGCTAGTCGTCTAGCTGAAATGAAGTACATAAGGCGGAAATCGATGCTACAGGCCACAAGTGTTTCCCTAAATTTGATCATGAATAGATTCGCCATATATTTGTGCGTTATCACGTATGTTTTGTTTGGAAATAGTCCTGATCATCAGTATGTTTTCGTGTGTACTTCTTTCTATGGGATGTTGCAGTCATGTTTGACGAACTCTTTACCCAAAGCTATAACACAAATGGCGGAATTTAGGGTTTCTATAAAGAGATTGAATAAGTTTTTGATGCTGGAGGAGATCCACTATAAAGATACCATTTCAAAAAATAAAGATATTGGTGTTTATATTCAAGGCATGTCAGCTAAATGGGCTGAATCATCTCCAGACAACGTACTTAACAATATAGACTTTCGTGTAAAGTCCAAAGAGTTAATAGGCATAATAGGACCTGTAGGTTGCGGTAAAACAACACTACTTAATGTTATCCTACAAGAAATTATACCCAGTAAAGGTACCATTGATATTAGCGGCCAAATATCTTACTCATCCCAGGAACCTTGGTTATTTGGGTCTACCGTCAGGCAGAACATACTTTTTGGATTAAACTACGACGAAAAAAAATACATTAAAGTTATAAGGGCTTGTGCTTTGGAGAGGGACTTATCTTTGTTTCAATATGGCGATAAAACTTTGGTAGGCGAACGAGGTGTCATATTAAGTGGTGGTCAAAGAGCTAGAATCAATCTTGCACGTGCTGTTTACAAAGATGCAGACATATATTTACTCGATGACCCTCTATCAGCAGTGGATACACATGTTGGTAGACAATTATTCGATGACTGCATCAAAGGTTACCTACAAAATAAGTGTGTTGTACTTATAACCCATCAATTGCAATATTTACGTAGCGTCGATAAGATCTATCTCTTGGAAAATGGTAACGTAACCATAAGCGGAACCTATGAGGATCTTCAGAAGTCCGATATTAAGTTTACTGATATGTTAATCGACTCCAAAGAAGATGAATCAGTGGAAAAAAACGATAGGGAAGTTACCAAATACATAAATAATAATACCAAAGAAGAAAAACAGGTTAAAGAGCACATGGAAAAGGGTAGCATCAAAACAACTGTGTACAAAACATACATATCCTCAGGAGGGGGTTATTGCAAATGGTTTACCATTATAGCCCTATTTTTCATCTGTATGTTTACCATAGGTGTATTTGACTATTTTATAACGTTCTGGGTCAACCTGGAGCAATTTAAAAACATGAACCATACCTCTAACTTTACATTTAACGATACAATTTTCAGCGAAGAAATTTGTATGATAATATACTCCATCCTATTGGTACTCTTGATACTAGTTATTGTAACAAGAACAATATCGTTCTATAGATTTTGCAACAGCGCATCCAGCAATATGCATAATTTGATGTTCAAAAACGTCGTTCATGCGACCATGAGGTTTTTTAACACCAACCCGTCAGGAAGGATATTGAATAGATTCTCGAAAGATATCAATGTGGCTGATGAAACTATACCATTAAGTGCTATAGAGACATTTCAGGTAAATTGATCAACACAGCAAACGGAAAAATAAAAAAGTGTATTGGATGACGCCACGTTTGAATACAGTTTTCTAAATCTCGCCAAGGTATAGATTTGTATTCGTCAGTAGACCGTTCCAATACTCTCCACAGTATATGAAAATTATTTTATTATTAAAAAAAAATTATATACGACATGATTGTGATTTTTTTCATTTTAATAATTAATTAAACTGTGTTGAATATTTTTTCTATAGGAATAATTGCCAATGGGTCATTAATTTATTTGTTCGTAGTTGCTACAATAACCTGCACTGGGGTGTACCTTTTGATCAACCAGATTTAAATATTGCTGTACTAACATATACCTGTGAAGATAGTGCAGGGTCTACCAACAGACCTCATTACTAAAATTAAACTTTAATTATTGAAGTTTAATAGCATATCGTTTTTTCAACATAACCTCTGAAATTTTTAATACAAATATAGGTACTTTATATAATACATAGATATACTTTACATTACATCCTCTGTGCTTTACATATCTGATTTGTTACGGTAAACAAAAAAGACAAAAGAACCAAAGAAAGGAACTATTCTTAAGAAAATCATATGCAGAAATGAGAATATTCAAAATACTTGCATCAATCAAAAGATCAAAACCTCTTGCAATATTGAATTACACCCTCTTTTTATGCTCTCAGAAATATTAACTACAACAGTATTAGAAAGACTCCAGTTTCAGTAACTTGGTAGAGTAAAGAGAAGTCGAATCCGTTGCGATATTGCATTGCGCTGTTTTTTTATAATTTTCGGGGACATTAACGAAATCATTGCCAGTAAAGCTTAAGTTTCTATTTCTCTGAAGAGAATAAGAATCCTAAGTTGCTGCACCATAATGGACTGCCCCGTTTTTCAAGAATTTCTAGAGACATAAATGACTGCACCATTCGACAGGGTCGAGTTTCTACCTCTCTGTTATAAATATAAAAAATCAAAATAATGTATCACTATTAAGTTTGACTTTAACTATGGTCGTGCATAGGTATAAAGGCGAAAAATATAAAAGCACGATTCAATACAGTTGTAATAAAACTATTCAAACGAGTCATACTATATTTTTCCGTTTACTGTGAATCTTGTACTTATGACAATAAAAAAAAAAATTCTTTTGGTTTAGAGCGGTTTACAAGTCCTGGGTGCCTCAATTTTGATAACATCTTTGAATACATGGATTCTAATACCCACGATATTGATGTTTACTTTATTTTACTTCCTGAGGAGAATATTTATCAAGTCCAGTAGAATGATAAAAAGAATAGAAGGAACAAGTAACTTTATTTATATTTTTCAGAATTATTTTTTACTAGTGAGTGAATTTTTAGCACGTAGTCCAGTCTTTACCCACTTCTCCGCCTCTATTCAAGGTTTAACCACCATAAGAGCTTTTAGAGCTGAAGATATACTCCAAAAGGAGTTCGATAACTTCCAGAACATTCACAGTGCCGCACATTACATGTTTATGACTGGAACCAGGACTTTTGGTATATGGTTGGACCTAATTTGTGCTTTTTATGTTGGATTCGTCACCCTTAACATTTTCTTTATCGAAAATGGTAAGAAATATAACAATACATCTTCCAGCTTTGTTAATTTGGTACATTTTAAACTCTAGAAACTTATGGTGGTAATGTGGGTCTTACGATAACACAAGCTTTGAGTATGTGTGGAAAATTTCAATGGGGCTTAAGGCAGTGGAGTCAGCTGGAAAACCACATGACTTCCATTGAAAGAATATCGGAATATATCGAAACAAAAACGGAACAAGATGGTTTAGGGAAAGTTAGAGATGTACCCAAACTTTGGCCTGATAGAGGCACGATAAAATTTGATGGGGTTTATTTTAGATATTCTGAAAGTGAACCTTATGTTTTGAAGGGTGTTAATTTGGAGATTCGTAGTGAAGAGAAAATTGGTATTGTTGGTAGAACTGGGGCTGGAAAGTCATCCTTAATATTCTTACTCTTTAAACTTGCTAAGTTTGAGGGTAGTGTATTTATAGACAACATAGACAGTAACGAAATATCCCTAGTAAATCTTCGAAGCAAGATATCTATAATACCACAAGAACCAGTTTTATTCTCTGGAACGTTAAGAAAAAACCTGGATCCTTTTGAAGATTATAATGATGATATCTTATGGAATGCTTTGAATAAGGTCGAGCTTAAGGCTGCCATTACAGAACTACCTCTGGGTTTACAGAGTACAGTCTGTGAAGCTGGCTTAAATTTCAGTGTGGGGCAAAGGCAATTAATATGTCTTGCTAGAGCTCTCATAAGAAAAAATAAAATACTTATATTGGATGAAGCTACCGCAAATGTAGATCCTCATACAGATGCTTTAATACAAACTACAATAAGGGAAAAGTTTTCGGACTGTACAGTTCTAACCATAGCACATAGACTGCATACCATCATGGATTCAGATAGGGTTCTTGTGATGGATGAAGGATGTATTAAGGAGTTCGATAGTCCTTATATTTTACTTAAAAATACTGACGGGTATTTTTATAGTTTGGTCAGTCAAACTGGTAAATCTACGACGAAAAATTTTATTGAGATTGCAGAAAAGGTATGGCAAATCTTTGTTCACTGATTACATACTTACACCTTTTTTTCAGAGTTACTTTGACCAAAGAAAAAATCGTGAACTAGTCGAATAATGCGATAAATAATTGTAAAAAAATGTATTTTAATTCTTTACAAAAATATAAAACCTAACCTAATAAAGCACATTAGAATTTTCCACCAACTGATGATAAATACCAACCTTATTCATTAAATTCTCCGGAGTATCAAATTCTTTGATTTCGCCATCGTCAACCACCATAACAAGGTCGGAATTTTTGACAGAGTTTATTCTATGGGCAATGGTTAGTATGGTACACTCCCCAAAACATTCCTTTATGGTTTTCTGTAGTTTCCCTTCTAATTCTTGAGTCATGTTTGCCGTTGCTTCATCAAGGATGATGATTTTGCTTTTGCAAACAAATGCTCTTACCAGACAAATCAATTGTTTTTCTCCAGAGCTGTACTGATTCCCCGAATTCAGTACCTTTTGGTCTAAAGACTGCACCAAGTCCTTTAACTTCATTTTTTCTATTGCAGTCCATATCTCCATATCTGTATATTTGCCCAGTGGGTCAATATTACTACGAATCGTACCTGAGAATAGCACTGGGTCTTGTGGAATGTTTGATAATTTTATTCTAAGGCAATTTAAGTTAACTGTATTTATATTAACGCTATCTATAAAAATATCGCCTTCTGTTTGGTATAGTTTGAATAAAGCTGTTGTTATCGATGTCTTCCCAGCCCCTGTCCTTCCAACAATACCAACTTTTTTACCAGCGTCAATTGTGAAGTTTATATTCTTCAATGCCTTTAAACCATTTTTGTATGTCAGGTTTACATTACAATACTGTATTTTGCCTTTATTGGGCCAGTTGTTCAAAATTTGTCCATTTGAATGTTCCTGATCTGTGTCTGTATACTCCATAACTCTTTCCATGGAAGTCATTTGAGATTCCAACTCAGCCCATTGCTTAATACCCCATTGGAGGCTCCCCGTTAACCCCATTGCTTGTGTTATAGCTAACCCTACATTGCCTGTATTATCTGGAAATTAATTGTAAGAAGATGATTAAAATTGCATTCAAGCATTTACCTCCACTTATAAATAAAAAGTGCACTATAACACTTGTGATGAACATGGTGCAAGTCATATCCAAAATAAAACCAAAAGTTCTGATTGCACAAATCATCATATAAGAAGCAGATGTGTACATGTCCAGGTGATTCTCAAATTCTTGTTTGACTTTGTTTTCCATGTTATACGCTCTAATAGTTGTAATACCATCTATTGTGGCATTTATATGGGACATGAGAGGACCCCTGGCTGTAAAAATAAATAAAAAATAAAAGAAAATAATGGTATTTCATAAATTACTTGCAGCATCAAGTCTCTTAAGACTTCTTCCTACGGGGATATACATCGACCTAACAAAGTACAATTTTATGATGAGAAGAGTTGCCGGTATCAAAAATCCTATGTTAACCATCGATATAACAACAATTGTGCCAATCAAAGCACAGAGAACCTAAACAACAATATATTATTAAGAAATCTCGAATTGAAATTTCAAAAAACTAACTCTAAATATTTCATACAGCATAAACGGTATAAACTCGTCAATACCACACAAGTCTTTCGCAAATCTGTTTATAATATTCCCAACCTTGTTTCTATCAAAAAAATCTATGTTTGCGTGTAAAACCGAACGTATTAAATCGTTATGTATCTTTTCTGATGAGGCTGCTGATAGATAGAAGTGTGAAAACGACTTTACTATAGCCAAAGCTGCGCTTCCAAATACAAGGATTGAATATACCATTATAATATCATTTATTTCGTTTTGTTTTTCTGATAATATTGTGTTGTTAGTGCCGTTTGCTTCTAATTTGGTCATATTTTCCTGCAGTACGGTCCTAAAATTATAATTACAATATAAAAATTTCAGAAATTATATAATGGTCACCATTTTCCTATGAGTTTATCACCAGAACTCGTTACAACTTGGAATGCCACAAATAAACATATAACCACGAAAATTATGAAAACACCCCCATAATATCCAAAGTATCTTCTGTACACTGCAAACTCAACCTTCCCTTCCTTATTTATTTCTTTATATGCATCTTCAACTTTGGGTTTTTCCAAAAATTCATCTGTTTCGGTAGGTTCCTTACTGTTATTCTCACCTTCAAATTGATTCTCCTCGACATCGTCAATATAATAGGTTATCCTTTTATCAAGTTCCTCCTTCTGACTTTTAATGGTCAACGTTTTACCTTTATTCAATATTATTTGGTTATCAGCTAGCTTGATGAAATGTATATTATTACTCACAAAAATAATAATCTTGTCCTTCAAGAAACCTTTAAAGCATTGATGGAACACATAGTTGCTTACATTAGTATCCAACGCTTTCAAGGAGTCGTCAAATAAATATATATCACAGTCTTTATAACATGCTCTTGCCAAGCTAACTCGAGCTTTTTGTCCTGTACTTAAGTTTGCTCCTTTGTCGGTTACTAGTGTGTTGTCTCCATTTAGTAGGGTTTGTAGATCTTTGTTTAGGCAGCACACCTTTAAGATGTCCTTGTATCTAGCTTCGTTATAGGGTTGTCCAAAGAGGATATTTTGTTTGATTGTCGATGGGAATATCCAGGGGTCTTCTGGGGAGTATGATATTGTTCCCTGTATGTTTAGTATGCCTTTGCTTATTGGTAATTCTTTTATAATGGTTTTTATGAGGGTAGTCTTCCCACTTCCGCATTCACCCGATATTATGTTCAATCCTGACTGTATTTTTAAAGATACGTAGCTTAATATTTCTTTTTCTTCAACTTTAACGGCTATTTTGTTTAGGTATACCAATGGCTCCAAGTATATTGTTCCAGAGGTTTCTTTTAGTTCTTCTGCCGATAACACATAGTTCAACCTTTTTAGACTGGCATTAACATCAGATAAAGATATAATGCCGAGTGGTATTGTGTTAAGTAGGTATGACCTAAGGCTGCTGTTATAGCACGTGATGACGAAAAAAATTGTTGGTGCGTCAACTTGGTTACCCAACCAAACATAGGTCATTAGAAGTAGGTACAGAGATATCTTGGAGTTTAATAGAGGTAATATCATCCCTAGTGCTCTAACATAGAATAAGTGCTTCATTTTGACTACTTCTTCTTTTCTGCTTTCGCTTATGTTGGTGTAGAAAAATAAATCCCAAGCATACATTTTGATTATTTTGATTGCAGATAAAGCCTCTTGTGTTGACTGTATGCGCTCGTCGGTTTTTTTAACTGTTGCCATCTTAAGTTGTGCCATTTTTTTGCCCAAAAACACTAAAACAAACACTATATTCACATGTATATTTTGTTACATAAGTACCTTGTAGAGGTGTTAGAAGTAGTAGACATCCAAGTCCAGAAAGCACCGATATTCCAACCTTTGAGTAAATTAGATAGCAAATAATTGTTGTCTGTATAACACCAATCCACAAGTCGTTTAAAAAAATAAAAATCCTGTCGAAAGCAAGCATATCTTTGGTCATTAATGTACATATTTTCCCGACTGAAATCTCTTTCAGAGCTGATGGTGATAGCTTCAAAACTTTCCTGAAGAGTAAACTGGAGAACGCTGTTCTTACTTTTATGCCAAACTCTGTTACTATTTGCATGTAATTGTGGTTGTAAATACAACCAAAAATTGTTATGAATATTAGTGAAAAGCCATATTTGTAAGCTTCTAATTTGGTGTATTGTTCGGGGGTTTTAAAATATTGCAATAGTTTGAACAGAAATATTGGATGAAGAATACTACAAAAAAACTTGTTTAAATTTGTTTAAATAAATTGAACTAAATCTTACACAATGCTGCTTTTACATATGAGTTGTATTAGTCCCAGTAGAAGATAGGATTTCCCATACTGACTCCATATTAACTTGTAGAGGGAAATTGAAGTATTTTTAATTTTAAGAAAAGTCCATTTTTCCTCCAAGGATTTACCAACGTTAGCAGCCTTAAATTCAGACACAACTTCATACACATCATCCAAATTTAAGTCCCGTTTTCTTGCTGTTTTAAATAATGGTAATGTATATCTAAAATAAACGTATTCCTCTATTAATTAAATAAATTACTTATATTGAGAGTACTTACAAGAAAAATAACTTTTTGAAAAAATTGGCGTCTTTTACAGGGTTTCTTGTTTTTTTAACATTGCATTCAGGATCCATCTCAACTTTACTGGTATTATCTAAATAGGTAATATTTTATCAGTTATTGAAATTGGGACAAGTGAAAAAATTTAAGGTAAATATATATAAATCATTGTTTACTTTGAATCGCAAAATATACAGCTATCTGATAACAAGTTTTTATTATTTATAGAAATATTTAGTTTTAATAGGCAGTTTCTATATATATTTTTATAAATACATGGATAGTAGGGTGAGCCAAAAAAACTAACCTATCGGATTTATGGGTTAAAATGAACCTACACACCGAGCAAAAAATTTCCCTGCAAGGCAAAATTTTTTGCTCAATTTTAAAAGGTGTCAGTGAGCATTCTAAGTTTTCCATTGAAATAACACGTAAAAAAATCTTTTTTCATTAAAAAGACTATAACTTTTGAACCGTTTGAGATAAAATTTTTTACGTCGCGGATTCTTGTAGAGCATAAAATTTCCCAAAGAATCTATACCAGGATTATTTTTTTAATTCAAAAATTCGTATGTTTGAAAGCTTTGAAAAGTGTAAAAAATCACTAAAACTGCAGTTGTATTTTTTTCTATAATAATGAAGAAAGAATTTTTTAAACAATTTTCTGGAATTCCTGGGGGTCTTTAGATAATACACCTTCATTTTGTCGCACTAATTGTGGAACACCCTGTAGTATAACTGATAATTTCAAGCAGAAGTTTTTATAAAAATAAATTTTTCTTTTAAATCTGCTAATAACTCATTATAACTTTATCTGAAGACAGACAGTATATCGATTTACTTACTGAGTTTGCGCATTTTGCCTCTGTTAAATACTACATTTTATAGATAAACCTAAAAATACTTTAAATAATACTGTGTTTAACCTAACCACTTTAAAATAACTTACTTAATTCTGTATTTCTTTACCAGCATGTTCGTTATAATCGATTTATTTTTAGAACGAAAAAAAAAGACTAGGCATTATATGTTAGCTTCTCGCATAAGGTTATGTGTATATAACACATTGATAATGTTTACAAGGATACAATAAAAAACTGTCATTAAACTGTAAAATTTATTCAGTTCAAAGATAAAAACAATTTCATGACTTCATGATAACACCAGATTGTATAGCCATTTTATAAAAATAACCATGTTCGTTTTTCAGTAATACTTCCGGATCATCGAATTCTACGATCTGCCCATCGTCAACCACCAATACTTTGTCAGATTTGATAACAGAATTCAGGCGATGCGCTATCGTCAGAACCGTACTATCGCTAAAATATTTTTTTATGGTATCGTGAAGTAGTTTATCTGTGTCTGGGTCCATGTTGGCTGTGGCTTCATCAAGAACTATGATTCTATTTTTAGTCACTAAAGCTCTAGCCAAGCAGATCATTTGTTTTTGCCCTGCACTGTATTTTGAACCGTTTTCCGTTATGTAGAAATCTAGACTTGGTATGAATTTGGTTAACTCAACTATCCGGATAGCCTTCCAGATTTCATCGTCAGTAAACTTGTTAAGAGGATCTATGTTCACCCTTATTGTTCCAGAGAATAGTATGGGGTCCTGAGGGATTATAGCTATACTGGATCGTAGAAAATCTAGGTTTAGTTGTTTTATGTCTATGTTGTCTATACGTATTCCTCCTGTGACTTCATAGAGTCTAAATAATGTTGATATAATTGAGGACTTTCCCGAGCCAGTCCTACCAACAATACCAATTTTTTGTTTTGATTCTATGGTGAAGTTGATGTCTTTTAATATATGCTTTTGTGTTGTCTCATATAAGAGATTAACGTTGATGAACTCTATTTTTCCAACGGAAGGCCAGTTAGGTATCGTTCTTCCATATTTCTTACATTCCCTTTTTACATCTGTGTATTCCAGAACCCTTTCTATAGAGGTGGATTGAGCCTCCAACTCAGAAAGCTGTCTTACAGAATAAGTTAGAAGGCTGGTCAGCATAAACCCTTGGGTTACTGCCATACCAACATTGCCTGCACTATCATCTAAAAAATATAATTATGTAATCATTTACTTTTATATTATACATTATATAAAACGCACTATTTCCGAAATATATAAATCCCATAATTAAAGTGGATATAAATATAGTGGAAAACATATCAATCGAGAAGCCATAACCTCTTTGCGACATAACATTCATGAAAGAATTAGAGAAAAATAAATCTTGATGTCTATCAAACTCCCTTTTTAAGATATCTTCTGTCCCATATGATCTGATGGTGCTTAAACCATCCAAAGAGGCGTTTAGGTAGCCTATGAGAGGACTCCTAGCTAAAAAAAAATTTAAAGAACAATAACATATTATTATATTATTGAAAACCTACTGGAGGCATTGAGACGTCTTAGACTTCTAGCTGTTGGTATGTAGTATGATTTCAAAAAAAATATTATGCACCCAAAAATTCCTGCTGATATAAGGAATAATGGATTTACGGTGGCTATAAGAAGAACAATACCAAACATAAATAAAATAATCTAAAAACTAACGCATAACATTGATTTTTACACTACCATTATTCTTACCCTTAATAATTCATAAAATAAATAGGGTAAATATTCATCAATCACAGATAAATCTCTAGAGAATCTATTGATAATATTTCCTATGAAGTGCAAATCAAAAAATGACATGTAAGTGTTCATCAAACATCCAACCATTGAATCGTGTAACTTCAACGAAGATTTTAATGAGAAATAAAAATGGAAAACTGATCTTATAAATGTTAAAACAACTATAGACAGTGTAAGCATAATATACCAATAGAATGTTGTATTATACTCGAACATTGATTCCTCAATATCAGTAGAGTTCATTGTGGAGTTGTTTCTTAACAGGGATATTTTTGTTTGCAAGTTTACCCTAAAAAACAACATCAAGACCATGTATAAGCACATAATGAAAATTGTTACCAATTGCTTAGTAATTTTTCAGCGTAATTCACTATGAATTGTGCCGATATAAACAACGAGAAAACCAACAGCAAGGCCCAGCATCCACCATAGTAACTCAAATACTTTTTGTAGACAGTTAATGAAACCTTCCCTTCCTTTTTGGTTTCCTCGTATAAATCCTGTTTGTTCTCTGTAACTTTTTCCAAAAGAGAATCCTCTTCGTTTCCATCAATTAATTCATTTATTGGATCCACCAGTAAATTGGCTTTAGCATCATCGATATAGTTAGTGATTCTCCTGCTAAGTCTATTTTTAGATGTTTCAAATGTTGATTGTCCGTTCAATGTTAAGATATAATCAGCATGTTTCGAGTGAAAGTCGTTATGAGACACAAAAACAATTAGTTTTCCATTGAGGAACTCTTTCAAACACTTCTGGAAAACGTACATGTTCACTTTGGCGTCCAAAGCTGTCAGACAATCATCTAACAGATAAATATTGCTGTTTTTATAACAAGTTCTCGCCAAACTGATTCGGGCTTTCTGCCCTTTGCTGAGATTAATGCCTTTGTCACCAACAATAGTTTGGTCACCTTTTTCGAGTAAATTGAAATCGTGGGTCAAAGCACAGACTGCAACAACTCTATTGTACCTATCTTCGTTGAAATCCGAACCAAATAGTATGTTCTGCTTTATGGTGGAAGGGAATAACCATGGGTCTTGACCTGCGTATGATATGGATCCTTGTATGTTTAATATACCTTTTGTTGCTGGGTATTCGCCAAGAATAATTTTTAGAAGAGTTGACTTTCCACTACCAACATTACCTGTGATGATTATCAATCCCGTTTCAGCACTCATTGAGACATCTTCAAGTATAACCTGATTACCTATGGTAAACCCAAGATTATCCATATAAATCTTCCCTATTTTGGCGTTACTATTTTTAATATTATTCCTCTCTAATTCTTCAGCATTCATGACTGCATCCAATCTGTGCAGTGAAGCTTTTAATTCTGCAGTTTGACTGATACCAAATGGTATGTAAATTGTAATAAACATTCGATTCATTTCAAAACATGTTATAACATAATATACGTCTTCAGCGGTCATTTCATTGCCCAGCCAATTATTCGCCACGATAATTAAGCAGAATGAGATGCTTGTTAGTAATGTTCCCAAGGAGAGAGATAAGACTTTTAGGTAGTAGATTTTTATCAAAGCAATGATTTCTTTCCTAAAATGAAAGGTGTATTATAGATGTTTTGAAAGGGTTTAGAATAGTTTACTTTCTAGCATCATTGACGTGTTTTTCGAAAAAATATTCCCATGTATACATTTTTATAATTTTTATAGCTGTTAGAGCCTCTTGTGTCACCTGGATTCTATCATCAGTTTTGGTGGAACATTTGATTCTTAAATCACTGCATTTTTTGCCCAGATATACTAAAAAAAAAACAGTTTCAATTCGCGACTTAAATGTACGTGGAACTTACATTGAAAAGGAACACACAGCAAAATAAAACCAATTCCAAAAAATGCAGACACTCCAATTCGAGAATATATCATGTATGTTACAATAATCATAAGAACTAAACCGTTCCACATTTCGTTGAAAAAACCTATAACTGATTCGAAGCTGAATATATCTTTTGTCATAAGTGTCACTATTTTTCCCATGGTGATTTCAGAAAGGGCTATGGGGCTTAATTTGAGTGATTTTCTATATAATAGCGAGCTGAATGAGGTGCATACTTGTAGAGAGAACTCTTGTAATATTTGTTGGTAGTTGTTGTCGAAGAAATATTTAAAGAAAGTTATGCCAATTAGTAGGGAGCCATAGTAGAATGCCTCTTCTTTATTAAAGGATTCTACTGAAGCAAAGTTACTTACAAATTTACCCAATGCTTTAGGTTTCAGAAGCCTAAAAGGTATGTTATTTTTTGTATTATTTTTTTTATTAGTACTTACACAAAACCTATTTGTACAATAACATTAAGTGCTCCCAAAAGAAGATACTTTTTACCATAGGTGGACCATATAATGCTATACAGAGAAGGTTTTTTGCTTTTCTTTTTTTCGATTTCCCAGTTTTTTTCCAGTTTATCACCAAGCTTTTCTGATTGAAAATTTGGTAAAATTTCATAGATATCGTCGTTTTTTAAATCTTTTTTGTACCCTTTATTTAGTAAGCCAAAAACATATCTATAAAAAAAGTTTAATATACGATTTTCCCTCTTTACGTAGATATCCATGTAAAAAGTAAAAATTTTGACTTACTTGAAAGTTATAATAGACAATATAGATGCGTTTTTTCTTGGATTTTTTGGTCTAGTTTTTCTGTAATCATAATCCATGTTCTTAATTTAGAACCAACTCTTCTAATAAAATCTATTTTAATTCTACTAAATGATAACAAATATATTTGTTATCATTTAGTAGAATTAAGTAGAATTAAAATATATACAGGTAAGTATCTCAGATTTTTTAAATTGTATTTATCAAACAGGTACTAGATTTTAATCTCATTAATAGCAATTTTCATAATGTATTTATTTAGTTATTTATATTTTAAATTCCCACAACTTTTTCGAGCATTTTTTTGTCACCACCAACTTAAAATAGGCAGAAGCCATTGTTAAAATATTTGTGTGTAAAGTTGGAGAATGTGTTCTGTCGTCGAAAATAAAATTGATTACAGTGGTGTGGAAGAATTATCGAATAGCGAAGAAAATAATAATAATAATTATGATGAAAATAATACTTTTGCTGAAGAATTTCAGGACGAATTTGGAGAACAGACAACAGTAAGTTTTAAAACCTTAAATATTGTTTTAAGAAGTATATCAGCAATGTTGCATTATTAACTTGGAGGTCAAAAAATTAAAATTTTCAAAAATGGCGAATGCGCCGAATCAAAGTTTTTATTTTTACATAAATACTTTTGCATTCATTTTTAGCATCTATGCTGCGAGATTTGCAACATAAAGGTAACAAGTGCGAAAATCCTGCAACGACACCTATACGGCAGGAAACATAAAATGAGATCTGAAAGGAAGGGAAAATCGTATTACTGTGATCTATGCGATCTTACAGCAAACAGTGAAACACAACTCAATATTCACATGAGTAGTAAGTGCATACGTAAGGGTGTCTGAAAAAATTGATATCGCTAACACCCTTAAATACATATAAAAAACTTATAAATATTTTTTAGGTTCAAAATAATGCAATAAATAATTGTAACAAAAATGTATTTTAATTCTTTACAAAAATATAAAACCTAACCTAATAAAGCACATTGGAATTTTCCACCAACTGATGATAAATACCAACCTTATTCATCAAATTCTCCGGAGTATCAAATTCTTTGATTTCGCCATCGTCAACCACCATAACAAGGTCGGAATTTTTGACCGAGTTTATTCTATGGGCAATGGTTAGTATGGTACACTCCCCAAAACATTCCTTTATGGTTTTCTGTAGTTTTCCTTCTAATTCTTGAGTCATGTTTGCCGTTGCTTCATCAAGGATGATGATTTTGCTTTTGCAAACAAATGCTCTTACCAGACAAATCAGTTGTTTTTCTCCAGAGCTGTACTGATTCCCAGAATTCAGTACCTTTTGGTCTAAAGACTGCACCAAGTCCTTTAACTTCATTTTTTCTATTGCAGTCCATATCTCCATATCTGTATATTTGCCCAGTGGGTCAATATTACTACGAATCGTACCTGAGAATAGCACTGGGTCTTGTGGAATGTTTGATAATTTTATTCTAAGACAATTTAAGTTAACTGTATTTATATTAACGCTATCTATAAAAATATCGCCTTCTGTTTGGTATAGTTTGAATAAAGCTGTTGTTATCGATGTCTTCCCAGCCCCTGTCCTTCCAACAATACCAACTTTTTTACCAGCGTCAATTGTAAAATTTATATTCTTCAATGCCTTTAAACCATTTTTGTATGTCAGGTTTACATTACAATATTGTATTTTGCCTTTATTGGGCCAGTTGTTCAAAATTTGTCCATTTGAATGTTCCTGTTCTGTGTCTGTATACTCCATAACTCTTTCCATGGAAGTCATTTGAGATTCCAACTCAGCCCATTGCTTAATACCCCATTGGAGGCTCCCCGTTAACCCCATTGCTTGTGTTATAGCTAACCCTACATTGCCTGTATTATCTAGAAATTAATTGTAAGATAATGATTAAAATTGTATTCAAGCATTTACCTCCACTTATAAATAAAAAGTGCACTATAACACTTGTGATGAACATGGTGCAAGTCATATCCAAAATAAAACCAAAAGTTCTGATTGCACAAATCATTATATAAGAAGCAGATGTGTACATGTCCAGGTGATTCTCAAATTCTTGTTTGACTTTATTTTCCATGTTATACGCTCTAATAGTTGTAATACCATCTATTGTGGCATTTATATGGGACATAAGAGGACCCCTGGCTGTAAAAATAAATAAAAAATAAAAGAAAATAATGTTATTTCATAAATTACTTGCAGCATCAAGTCTCTTAAGACTTCTTCCTACGGGGATATACATCGATCTAACAAAGTACAATTTTATGATGAGAAGAGTTGCCGGTATCAAAAAACCTATGTTAACCATCGATATAACAACAATTGTACCAATCAAAGCACAGAGAACCTAAACAACAATGTATTATTAACAAATCTAGAATTGAAATCTCAAAAAACTCACTCTAAATATTTCATACAGCATAAACGGTATAAACTCGTCAATACCACACAAGTCTTTCGAAAATCTGTTTATAATATTCCCAACCTTGTTTCTATCAAAAAAATCTATGTTTGCGTGTAAAACCGAACGTATTAAATCGTTATGTATCTTTTCTGATGTGGCTGCTGATAGATAGAAGTGTGAAAACGACTTTACTATAGCCAAAGCTGCGCTCCCAAATACAAGTATTGAGTATACCAATATAAGATCATTTATTTCGTTTTGTTTTTCTGATAATATTGTGTTATTAGTGCCGTTTGCTTCTAATTTGGTCATATTTTCCTGCAGTACGGTCCTAAAATTATAATTACAATATAAAAATTTCAGAAATTATATAATGGTCACCATTTTCCTATGAGTTTATCACCAGAACTCGTTACAACTTGGAATGCCACAAATAAACATATAACCACGAAAATTATGAAAACACCCCCATAATATCCAAAGTATCTTCTGTACACTGCAAACTCAACCTTCCCTTCCTTATTTATTTCTTTATATGCATCTTCAACTTTGGGTTTTTCCAAAAATTCATCTGTTTCGGTAGGTTCCTTACTGTTATTCTCACCTTCAAATTGATTCTCCTCGACATCGTCAATATAATAGGTTATCCTTTTATCAAGTTCCTCCTTCTGACTTTTAATGGTCAACGTTTTACCTTTATTCAATATTATTTGGTTATCAGCTAGCTTGATGAAATGTATATTATTACTCACAAAAATAATAATCTTGTCCTTCAAGAAACCTTTAAAGCATTGATGGAACACATAGTTGCTTACATTAGTATCCAACGCTTTCAAGGAGTCGTCAAATAAATATATATCACAGTCTTTATAACATGCTCTTGCCAAGCTAACTCGAGCTTTTTGTCCTGTACTTAAGTTTGCTCCTTTGTCGGTTACTAGTGTGTTGTCTCCATTTAGTAGGGTTTGTAGATCTTTGTTTAGGCAGCACACCTTTAAGATGTCCTTGTATCTAGCTTCGTTATAGGGTTGTCCAAAGAGGATATTTTGTTTGATTGTCGATGGGAATATCCAGGGGTCTTCTGGGGAGTATGATATTGTTCCCTGTATGTTTAGTATGCCTTTGCTTATTGGTAATTCTTTTATAATGGTTTTTATGAGGGTAGTCTTCCCACTTCCGCATTCACCCGATATTATGTTTAATCCTGACTGTATTTTTAGAGATACGTAGCTTAATATTTCTTTTTCTTCAACTTTAACGGCTATTTTGTTTAGGTATACCAATGGCTCCAAGTATATTGTTCCAGAGGTTTCTTTTAGTTCTTCTGCCGATAACACATAGTTCAACCTTTTTAGACTGGCATTAACATCAGATAAAGATATAATGCCGAGTGGTATTGTGTTAAGTAGGTATGACCTAAGGCTGCTGTTATAGCACGTGATGACGAAAAAAATTGTTGGTGCGTCAACTTGGTTACCCAACCAAACATATGTCATTAGAAGTAGGTACAGAGATATCTTGGAGTTTAATAGAGGTAATATCATCCCTAGTGCTCTAACATAGAATAAGTGCTTCATTTTGACTACTTCTTCTTTTCTGCTTTCGCTTATGTTGGTGTAGAAAAATATATCCCAGGCATACATTTTGATTATTTTGATTGCGGATAAGGCCTCTTGTGTGGACTGTATACGCTCGTCGGTTTTTTTAACTGTTGCCATCTTAAGTTGTGCCATTTTTTTGCCCAAAAACACTAAAACAAACACTATATTCACATGTATATTTTGTTACATAAGTACCTTGTAGAGGTGTTAGAAGTAGTAGACATCCAAGTCCAGAAAGCACCGATATTCCAACCTTTGAGTAAATTAGATAGCAAATAATTGTTGTCTGTATAACACCAATCCACAAGTCGTTTAAAAAAATAAAAATCCTGTCGAAAGCAAGCATATCTTTGGTCATTAATGTACATATTTTCCCGACTGAAATCTCTTTCAGAGCTGATGGTGATAGCTTCAAAACTTTCCTGAAGAGTAAACTGGAGAACGCTGTTCTTACTTTTATGCCAAACTCTGTTACTATTTGCATGTAATTGTGGTTATAAATACAACCAAAAATTGTTATAAATATTAGAGAAAAGCCATATTTGTAAGCTTCCAATTTGGTGTATCGTTCGGGGGTTTTAAAATATTGCAATAGTTTAAACAGAAAGATTGGATGAAGAATACTACAAAAAACTTGTTTAATTATGTTTAAATAAATTGAACTAAATCTTACACAATGCTGCTTTTACATATGAGTTGTATTAGTCCTAGTAGAAGATATGATTTTCCATACTGACTCCATATCAACTTGTAGAGGGAAATTGAAGTATTTTTAATTTTAAGAAAAGTCCATTTTTCCTCCAAGGATTTACCAACGTTAGCAGCCTTAAATTCAGACACAACTTCATACACATCATCCAAATTTAAGTCCCGTTTTCTTGCTGTTTTAAATAATGGTAATGTATATCTAAAATAAACGTATTCCTCTATTAATTAAATAAATTACTTATATTGAGAGTACTTACAAGAAAAATAACTTTTTGAAAAAATTGGCGTCTTTTAGAGGGTTTCTTGTTTTTTTAACATTGCATTCAGGATCCATCTCAAATTTACTGGTATTATCTATATAGGTAATATTTTATCAGTAATTGAAATTGGGACAAGTGAAAAAATTTAAGGTAAATATATATAAATTATTGTTTACTTTGAATCGCAAAATATACAGCTATCTGATAACAAGTTGAAGTTTTTATTATTTATAGAAATATTTAGTTTTAATAGGCAGTTTCTATATATATTTTTATATATACATGGATAGTAGGGTGAGCCAAAAAAAACTAACCTATCGGATTTATGGGTTAAAATGAACCTACACACCGAGCAAAAAATTTCCCTGCAAGGCAAAATTTTTTGCTCAATTTTAAAATGTGTCAGTGAGCATTTTTCCATTGAAATAACACGTAAAAAAATCTTTTTTCATTAAAAAGACTATAACTTTTGAACCGTTTGAGATAAAATTTTTTACGTCGCGGATTCTTGTAGAGCATAAAATTTCCCAAAGGATCTGTACCAGGATTATTTTTTTAGTTCAAAAATTCGTATGTTTGAAAGCTTTGAAAAGTGTAAAAAATCACTAAAACTGCAGTTATATTTTTTTCTATAATAATGAAGAAAGAATTTTTTAAACAATTTTCTGGAATTCCTGGGGGTCTTTAGATAATACACCTTCATTTTGTCGCACTAATTGTGGGACACCCTGTAGTATCACTGATAATTTCAAGCAGAAGTTTTTATAAAAATGAATTTTTCTTTTAAATCTGCTAATAACTCATTATAACTTTATCTGAAGACAGACAGTGTATCGATTTACTTACTGAGTTTGCGCATTTTGCCTCTGTTAAATACTACATTTTATAGATAAACCTAAAAATACTTTAAATAATACTGTGTTTAACCTAACCACTTTAAAATAACTTACTTAATTCTGTATTTCTTTACCAGCATGTTCGTTATAATCGATTTATTTTTAGAACGAAAAATAAAAGACTAGGCATTATATGTTAGCTTCTCGCATAAAGTTATGTGTATATAACACATTGATAATGTTTACAAGGATACAATAAAAAACTGTCATTAAACTGTAAAATTTATTCAGTTCAAAGATAAAAACAATTTCATGACTTCATGATAACACCAGCTTGTATAGCCATTTTATAAAAATAACCGTGTTCATTTTTCAGTAGTACTTTCGGATCATCGAATTCTACGATCTGCCCATCGTCAACCACCAATACTTTGTCAGATTTGATAACAGAATTCAGGCGATGCGCTATCGTCAGAACCGTACTATCGCTAAAATATTTTTTAATGGTATCGTGAAGTAATTTATCTGTGTCTGGGTCCATGTTGGCTGTGGCTTCATCAAGAACTATGATTCTATTTTTAGTCACTAATGCTCTAGCCAAGCAGATCATTTGTTTTTGCCCTGCACTGTACTTTGAACCGTTTTCCGTTATGTAGAAATCTAGACTTGGTATGAATTTGGTTAACTCGACTATCCGGATAGCCTTCCAGATTTCATCGTCAGTAAACTTTTTGAGAGGATCGATATTCACCCTTATTGTTCCAGAGAATAGTATGGGGTCCTGAGGGATTATAGCTATACTGGATCGTAGAAAATCTAGGTTTAGTTGTTTTATGTCTATGTTGTCTATACGTATTCCTCCTGTGACTTCATAGAGTCTGAATAATGTTGATATAATTGAGGACTTTCCCGCCCCAGTCCTACCAACAATACCAATTTTTTGTTTTGATTCTATGGTGAAGTTGATGTCTTTTAATATATGCTTTTGTGTTGTCTCATATAGGAGATTAACGTTGATGAACTCTATTTTTCCAACGGAAGGCCAGTTAGGTATCGTTCTTCCATATTTCTTACATTCCCTTTTTATATCTGTGTATTCCAGAACCCTTTCTATAGAGGTGGATTGAGCCTCCAACTCAGAAAACTGTCTTATAGACCAAGTTAGAAGGCTGGTCAGCATAAACCCTTGGGTTACTGCCATACCAACATTGCCTGCGCTATCATCTGAAAAAAAATAATTATGTAATCATTTACTTATATATTATATAAAACGCACTTTTTCCGAAATATATAAATCCCATGATTAAAGTGGATATAAATATAGTGGAAAACATATCAATCGAGAAGCCAAAACCTCTTTGCGACATAACACTCATGAAAGAATTGGAGAAAAATAAATCTTGATGTCTATCAAACTCCCTTCTTAAGATATCTTCTGTCCCATATGATCTGATGGTGCTTAAACCATCCAAAGAGGCGTTTAGGTAGCCTATGAGAGGACTCCTAGCTAAAAAAATGTTAAAGAACTATGACATATTAGCATTTTATTGAAAACGTACTGGAGGCATTGAGACGTCTTAGACTTCTAGCTGTTGGTATGTAGTATGATTTCAAAAAAAATATTAGGCAGCCAAAAATTCCTGCCGATATAAGGAATAATGGATTTACGGTGGCTATAAGAAGAACAATACCAAACATCAACAAAATAATCTAAAAACTAACACATAACATTGATTTTTACACTACCATTACTCTTACCCTTAATACTTCATAAAATAAATATGGTAAATATTCATCAATCGCAGATAAATCTCTAGAGAATCTATTGATAATATTTCCTATGAAGTGCAAATCAAAAAATGACATGTAAGTGTTCATCAAACATCCAACCATTGAATCGTGTAACTTTAACGAAGATTTTAATGAGAAATAAAAATGGAAAACTGATCTTGTAAATGTTAAAACAACTATCGACAGTGTCAGCATAATATACCAATAGAATGTTGTATTATGCTCGAACATTGATTCTTCAATATCAGTAGAGTTCATTGTGGAGTTATTTCTTAGCAGGGATATTTTTGTTTGCAAGTTTACCCTAAAAAACAACATCAAGACCATGTATAAGCACGTAATGAAAATCGTTACCAATTGCTTAGTAATTTTTCAGCGTAATTCACTATGAATTGTGCTGATATAAACAACGAGAAAACCAACAGTAAGGCCCAGCATCCACCATAGTAACTCAAATACTTTTTGTAGACAGTTAATGAAACCTTCCCTTCCTTTTTGGTTTCCTCGTATAAATCCTGTTTGTTCTCTGTAACTTTTTCCAAAAGAGAATCCTCTTCATTTCCATCAATTAATTCATTTATTGGATCCACCAGTAAATTGGCTTTAGCATCATCGATATAGTTAGTGATTCTCCTGCTAAGTCTATTTTTTGATGCTTCAAATGTTGATTGTCCGTTCAATGTTAAGATATAATCAGCATGTTTCAAGTGAAAGTCGTTATGAGACACAAAAACAATTAGTTTTCCACTGAGAAACTCTTTTAAACACTTCTGGAAAACGTACATGTTCACTTTGGCGTCCAAAGCTGTCAGACAATCATCTAACAGATAAATATTGCTGTTTTTATAACAAGCTCTCGCCAAACTGATTCGGGCTTTCTGCCCTTTGCTGAGATTAATGCCTTTATCACCAACAATAGTTTGGTCACCTTTTTCGAGTAAATTGAAATCGTGGGTCAAAGCACAGACTGCAATAACTTTATTGTATCTATCTTCGTTGAAATCCGAACCAAATAGTATGTTCTGCTTTATGGTGGAAGGGAATAACCATGGGTCTTGACCTGCGTATGATATGGATCCTTGTATGTTTAATATACCTTTTGTTGCTGGGTATTCTCCAAGAATAATTTTTAGAAGAGTTGACTTTCCACTACCAACATTACCTGTGATGATTATCAATCCCGTTTCAGCACTCATTGAGACATCTTCAAGTATAACCTGATTACCTATGGTGAACCCAAGATTATCCATATAAATCTTCCCTATATTGGCTTTATTATTTTTAATATTATTCCTCTCTAATTCTTCAGCATTCATGACTGCATCCAATCTGTGCAGTGAAGCTTTTAATTCTGCAGTTTGACTGATACCAAGTGGTATATAAATTGTAATAAACATTCGAATCATTCCAAAACATGTTATAACATAATATACGTCTTCAGCGGTCATTTCATTGCCCAGCCAATTATTCGCCACGATCATTAAGCAGAATGAGATGCTTGTTAGTAATGTCCCCAAGGAGAGAGATAATACTTTTAGGTGGTAGATTTTTGTCAAAGCAATCATTTCTTTCCTAAAATGTAAGGTGTGTTATAGATGTTTTGAAAGGGTTTAGAATAGTTTACTTTCTAGCATCATTGACGTGTTTTTCGAAAAAATATTCCCATGTGTACATTTTTATAATTTTTATAGCTGTTAGAGCCTCTTGTGTCACCTGGATTCTATCATCAGTTTTGGTGGAACATTTGATTCTAAAATCACTGCACTTTTTGCCAAGGTATACTAAAATAAAAACATATATATATATACTAAAATAAAAACATTCGCGACTTAAATGTATGTGAAACTTACATTGGAAAGGAACACACAGCAAAATAAAACCAATCCCAAAAAATGCAGACACTCCAATTCGAGAATATATCATGTATGTTACAATAATCAAAAGAACTAAACCGTTCCACATTTCGTTGAAACATCCTATAGCTGATTCGAAGCTGAATATATCTTTCGTCATAAGTGTCACTATTTTTCCCATGGTGATTTCAGAAAGGGCTATGGGACTTAATTTGAGTGATTTTCTGTATAATAGTGAGCTGAATGAAGTACATACTCGTATAGAGAACTCTTGTAATATTTGATGGTAGTTGTTGTCGAAGAAATATTTGAAAAAAGTTATGCCAATTAGTAGGGAGCCATAGTAGAATGCCTCTTCTTTATTAAAGGATTCTATTGAAGCAAAGTTACTTACAAATTTACCCAATGCTTTAGGTTTCAGAAGCCTAAAAGGAATGTTATTTTTTGTATTATTTTTTGTATTAGTACTTACACAAAACCTATTTGTACAATAACATTAAGTGCTCCCAAAAGGAGATACTTTTTACCATAGGTGGACCATATAATGCTATACAGAGAAGGTTTTTTGGTTTTCTTTTTTTCGATTTCCCAGTTTTTTTCCAGTTCATCACCAAGCTTTTTTGATTGAAAATCTGGTAAAATTTCATAGATATCGTCGTTTTTTAAATCTTTTTTGTACCCTTTATTTAGTAAACCAAAAACATATCTATAACAAACTTTTAATATACGATTTTTACTCTTTACGTAAATTTTGACTTACTTGAAAGTTATAATAGACAATATAGATGCGTTTTTTCTTGGATTTTTTGGCCTAGTTTTTCTGTAATCATAATCCATGTTTTATTATGGAACCAACTCTTCTAATAAAATCTATTTTAATTGTACTAAATGATAACAAATATCTCAGATTTTTTAAATTGTATTTATCAAATAGGTACTTTAGATTTTAATCTCATTAATAGCAATTTTCATAATGTATTTATTTAGTAATTTATATTTGAAATTCCCACAACTTTTTCGAGCATTTTTTTGTCATCACCAACTTAACATAAGCAGAAGCCATTGTTAAAATATTTGTGTGTAAAGTTGGAGAATGTGTTCTGTCGCCGAAAATAAAATTGTTTACAGTGGTGTGGAAGAATTATCGAATAGCGAAGAAAATAATAATAATAATTATGATGAAAATAATACTTTTGCTGAAGAATTTCAGGACGAATTTGGAGAACAGACAACAGTAAGTTTTAAAAACTTTAATACTGTTTTAAGAAATATATCAGCAATGTTGCATTATTAACTTGGAGGTTGAAAAAATAATTTTCAAAAATGGCGAATGCGCCGAATCAAATTTTTATTTTTACGTAAATATTTTTGCATTCATTTTTAGCCTCTATGCTGCGAGATTTGCAACATAAAGGTAACAAGTGCGAAAATCCTTCAACGACACCTAGACGGCAGGAAACATAAAATGAGATCTGAAAGGAAGGGAAAATCGTATTACTGTGATCTATGCGATCTTACAGCAAACAGTGAAACACAACTCAATATTCACATGAGTAGTAAGTGCATACGTAAGGGTGTCTATATATAAAAAACTTATAAATATTTTTTAGGTTCAAAACACAAATCCAAGATAACAAAAAAAGAATACTCAGAGTTTACAAACTTGTCAGCAAATTCCAAAGCATTATGGATTCTTATATTCTGTTTATTGTGTATTTTCCTTAACTTGTTGCTATTATTTAGGCTATATCTATAGCTTTTTAAGTATTTATTTAATGGGCCTGTAAAAACACTTTTTAATTTTAATTTATTTATAATGCTAACAAATGAAACTATTTTTACTGCCCTGTATTTGATCTCTTTATATACACTTATTTATATTTAAAATATTACTTTTAATTAAAACAAATTAAATTATATTATATTACTTATTTATATATATTTATATTTATTAATTTTATATTTTTTTGTCATTAATTTACACAATGTTCATATTATTAAACTAATATTCTTGTAACATTAGATTTAATAAAATAAACGTAAATTTAATAACAAAAGCGAGTTTAAATTTGATAGTCAGACAGCATTAAGGCTAAATAAAATAAGGCACATGTTTAACAATATAATTTATTAAAACAAAAAATTAACAATGATCACAAAAAATTTTAAAATCCTGTTAAATATATATATCATTTAATAAATACCATAAATAATTAATTTTGATATTCCTGAGATTAAAATTACATTTTTTATACAATATAATTACAAAATTTGTGCTATGTAACATGATAGTGAAATAGTTAAGATGAATGTGTATATGTAGTATAGACAAATGAAAAAATGACTTAGTTTGTTTCTAGTAATTTAAAATTTACACGATTTTTTTTAAGTTTAAAGTCCACCACCACTACGGTCGACTTCGATTTTCTTCTTCAACATTTCTTTTTCGTGCTTGAATTCTTCCAATTCTGCCATTCTGGCGAATCTCGAATACGTCACGTGACCTGATTTGATCGCAGACATCATCTAGAAATGGTAGAAATAAAAACCTACTCCAAAATTATTTGTAGTTTGTTAGCAAAAATTTACAGACATCCACAACAAAATTTGGTTCAAAAGAAACAGCATGCAAATAGCGCCAAAAAAGTACAATACGGCCATGCAAGTTTTTGGGTAATTTTTTTCATAGCATTTACAGCTAAGGAGTGTTTCTTGAAATTTGCTTTCCATAGAAATGATGTATATGAAAAGCTTTAAACCAATTAGATCACGGCATTCTTCACAGCACACTGGGTCTGATTGGTTTATTGCTTTCTATGGAGATCATTTTCTAAAGTATCTCAAGAAATACCTCGCTGAAGAACTTTTAATACGTGAAAATAAAACTAAATCAAAGGCCAAAGTCATCTAAAACAGTGCACATATATCACAGTTAACTGTTTCAGACCTGCAAGTATTCATCTAGTTCGACTTGGCCGTTCATATTGGTATCGATTTCCTTTAAAATCTCGTGCAACTCCTCGCCGGCGACCTCTTTCTCACCATGTTGCTGTAATATAAAAAACCCTTTTAATTTCCTCAACTTACTTGCAAATAATCAGATAACTCCAGTTGTCCATTATGTGTTAGATTTATGTCACTTTGTAATGTGTGAATTTCGTCATCTGTTAGATTCATTCCTAAAGACTAATCAAGAAGGGAAAACATAAATAAATGTGTGTGTATGGGAATTTTAGTTACAATGATAATTATATTACCTTTAAACTTCTACGTATGTCATTGATGGATACGTATCCCTTACGGTCTTTGTCGATAAATTGGAAGCGTTTGATGTAAAGCTGGATTTCCTCTTTACTCAAATTAATCGGTATCTTATCTCTGCTGGCTCTATTAACACCTTGTCCCATCTCATTCTGCAAGAACTCGGACGCCAAAGTTGTCTGTTTCTTCTTTTCTTCCTCGGACCAGTTGAGTTCTTCAGCCATGATGTTGATGATATCGGGAAGTGCCTCTTGTGCTGCTTGTACGTTCAAAAAAGCCAAACGGACTCTTCTGGCGATCATGTCGATAGCTGTCATCGCGTATTCGCGGACTCCATAACGTACTTCGGCGTCGATGTAAGGGAATTCTGGGTGCAGTTTTTTCCCGATGATTGGCCATCTTTTACCTGAAATGGCACCATTTTTCAAAAGTTAAATGGTGAAGGATGTGCCTCGTAATAAGAAACACATTATGTGAGACATATTTACCTGTTAAGGCGGCCATTTTGGCTACAGTAAACGCTCTATCACCATAAGACTTGGCCAAATGTTGAGCGACTTCGCATTCCAAACCAAAATCTTGTACCAATCTTATGTACATCGTTGGAGTCCACTCGTGAGCACCTTCCAATAATAAACCGTCAGTTTGACTCTTCTCATGTGTAGGCTTCAAGTTGCAAGCTGAAACCAAACATTTACTGATGATTTTATACCATTTATCCGGTGATTGTAACCTTTAACTGCAGCATCAATGGTTTCCTCAGACATTGATCTGTATGTGGTCCATTTGCCTCCAGCAATAGTGACCAAGTTTGAATCGCTCACGTGTACAATATGGTTTCTAGCTAGTGATTGAGTGTCTGGTTTGTTGGGGTCTGATACCAATGGTCTTATACCGCTCCATGCAGACAAAACATCACCCCTGCGTACTAAAATTATAAACTTATTGGTTTCAGTACACTTTATGGATAAAATATCTTACCTTCAACATCTGGGTTGAGGTAGTTCTTGACTTCTTCAAGGATGAATAGAATTTCGTCTTCCGTAGGTTTAGGGTTGTGTGTAACATTGCAGGGTAAGTCGGTGGTACCAGCGATGGTATGTTTTTGCCATGGTAGGAAGAAAATAACCCTACCGTCACTGGTAGATGGATCCAGAAGTCCCATTTGTTCGGGGCTGTAATATCCTGGTAAAGTGATATGTACACCACTGCTAGGGCAGCATATTTCCTTGATTGTAGGGTTGTCCATTTTTCTTATACTGTCAGTGAACGGTCCAGTGGCGTTGATAACGCATTTAGCTGGAACGTTCCATGTTTTACCGGTCATCTCGTCTTTAACACCAACGCCAGTAATAATTTCTTTACCGCCAACTTTCTCCTTAATCAAATTTGTAGCTGATACGTGATTCAAAACTGTAGCACCGTGTCTGGCGGCTGTAACAGCGATTGCTAGGTTCATTCTAGCGTCATCTTGCTGGCCATCGTAGTAAACTATAGCACCACAGAGCCTATCGCCGCGCAACATTGGGAACAATTCCAATGCGTTCTTTTTTGATAGAAGGTAGGAACTTTTTACTGTTTTGGAGCCAGCTACTATGTCGTACATTTTGATGCCAAACCAGTAGTATGGGACTTGCCACCAGCTAAAAGAATTTTGTTAAAATGATTTTTGTTTATAAAATTTGGAAATCTCCAAAAATTTGTGATCAAAAATAAATCGCTTATGACTGAAGTAGTTCACGAGTTACCAAATATGATTATCCAGATTTGGCATTGAATATCCCAGAATCTAGCGAAGCTAGGACTTAGTTTAAGTAGTTTACGAAATATTATATGTTTTATAAAATATTAATTAACCAGATTTGGTATCGAATATTCCAGAGTCTGGAGAGGCTAGAGAATTTAAATTTGAATAAAAATATGTATAAATAGTTTATAATGCTTCCTAAATCTATAGGAAATTGCTCACGTAATTCACGAGTTACCTGCTATTTTACATGATGGTAATTATCCAGTATTGGATGTCTCAGAATCTGGAGAAGCCAGAGAGTTTTAATTTTGCTAGTATATGATGTATAAGGAATTTATTATGCTTCTTAAATTTAAAGTACATGGCTTAAGTGGTTCACGAAATACCAGATATTTTAAACGATGATAATTATCTAGATTTGGCATTGAATATCCCAGAATTTGGAGAAGCTAGAGAGTTCAAATTTGGGCAAAATAGGATGTATAAATAGTTTATAATGCTAGCTAAATCTATAGGAAATTGCTCACGAAATATCAGATATTTTACATAATGATAATTATCCTCACAGGGTATTGGACATCCCAGAATCTGGAGAAGATTCAAAGTTCAAATTTGGAAAATATGGGATGTATAAAAAGTTTAATACGCTTCCCAAATTTTACGGGCATATATTAAATTATTGACGAGTTACAAGATATTTTACAAGATGATAATTATACAGATTGACTATTAAATATCTTAGACTCTAAAGAAGCTATAAAACCTAAAATCGTTTAGGATTGTTTAGTCTGGTCTTGTCATCAGGTTTATAAATAACGTCAAGATTTCTTGATTAACTTACGTGTATACTGGCAACATGATGGGCAAAGGATGTGCCAAATGTGGTGCAGACTCCAACATACTGGCCCTTTCGTGCAAAGCTTCCTTAACCATCCTGTACTGCTCAATGTCGAGCTGCATGATCGCTTTCTGCAAATATCTGACCCCGCCATGGATCAACTTGGTGCTTCTGCTAGAGGTACCACTGGCAAAATCATCGGCTTCGATCAAGGCCGTCTTTAATCCTCTCGTTTGGGCGTCCAAGGCGCAGCCGGACCCTGTGGCACCCCCGCCGATGATCAAAACATCGAAGGATTCTGTCTTGAGCGACTTGATTTGTTCGTCTCTGGTTGGCAGGTGACGTTTGAAGCGTTTTTGGTGTTTTTGTTCGGCTTTTACGGTCGCAAACTGTGAAGAACATAGTTCGTATGAAATTAGTTCGTAAAAGAATTGTACAAGTTGCAGCGCGAATGAGCCCAAGTGAAGTATAGAATTAAATGCTGCAGTGAGAATCATTTGAGGTTATTGACTAAAAATAGCAGCGTTTATATAGGTTACGTAATTTGTTGGCTAGTCACGTTGTATTGGTAGTAATTATTTTTATCGCAACATAAACAGTTGTAAAAAATACAATAATTGACAGATTGTCAAGTAATTCTATAAGGGATTTATATGATTAAAAGTAATTAAATAGAATGATCTCATATAAGATAATATTATATTGAATTTGTTATCAGTATACATTTGTTTATTATTAGTAATACCTACTTTCATATTATCGTTTAATAATACATATGTGGCGACTCCAGCTCCTATAGTGCCCGCTAGGCCACCAATGGCTAATTTCCTAAATTTCGATGCCATTTTTTTTTAGTTAATTTCTGAAAAAAAACATAAATTTGATTATAAAGCTGGCAAATTGTCAAGGTTGCACATGATAAGAAAGATTTTATTCATTGCCAAATATTTTAAATTTCTAATATTGTTTCTAAATTTTCATGGCTTGCAATGTGCACATTATTATAAAAAAAAATTATAACCTTTTGATTACGAATTTTATCTGTTTTCAAGTAATTTACGCGGGACTTGACCTTCATAGATATTAAATTTAATAATTAACATCATAGAAATATACAACAAAAAATTATGTTAAAATAATTTAATTATTATTATTTAATTACACGCATATAATATAAATAATTAATAAACGATATTAATATAAAATACATAAAATAAGTAACAGATTTATATGTAATGAAAAAAAGCATCTACATCACAAAAATTAAAATTAAAAAAATTATATAAAATATTTCACTGTTAAAATAATTTAATTATTATTTAATTACACGCATATAATATATGTAGGTACATAATTAATAAACGATATTAATATAAAATACATAAAATAAGTAACAGATTTATATGTAATGAAAAAAAAGCATATACATCACAAAAATTAAAATTAAAAAAATTATATAAAATATTTCACTCATGCAATTGTGGTTGTAACATTAATATAAGTGAAAATACCACGTTGCTATGACAACGGATGGTTTGTATCGTAAACCTAAAACGTCATAACCACTTTTTTACGTTTTTGTACAAAACTCGTTAAAATAAATCGTTTTGGTGATATTAAAGAAGGGACATGTTGAAAAGAAAAGAATAATTAGGTATTACTATTGCAATAAATAAAGTTAGTTAAGTAGATATATTTTGTTTCTACAAATTAACCATTTTTTGTATTTTTACTCAAAAAATATTCGCCCTACTTAAATGGTGCTTATGTTTAAAAATAAACCAAATAATTTTTATTCAAGCTTGAACAAATTATTACTGCGCTTTCATGAAAATTATCGGTAATTTTTAAGCACTCGTGGTATTATATTTTGTATATGGATAACGCTTATCGAAAAGGCGCCAAAAACTTTTTCTGGGCTTAGTAAAATTATTTGTAAAATAACTCATATTTAATAATTAATAATATATAATATTTAATTTGTAAAATAACTCATATTTAATGATCAAAAGGTTAAAAAATTAATAATGATTTGGGAACCTTCTCAATTCTTTTAAGAAAAGTTACAAATGATGATTATAATCATCATTTGTAACTTTTCTTAAAAGAATTGAGAAGGTTCCCAAATCATTATTAATTTTTTGAGCAGAATTAAAAATGAGTTATTTTGCAAATAATTTTGTTTACCCCAGAAAAAGTTTTTGGCTTTAAGTATAATTAATATGCATTGCATTATAGGATTCTGTCACTTCCGGTTTAACAGCGCATTGAGAATATTTAAGATTAATAGATTAACAGCGGCAACCAAAATTTCTTATTGATGTCTATTTTATTTCTCTATAAACCTATAATGGATCAGTTAGGTGAATCACCCTGTATATCTAAAATATATTTTATGCTATGTAAGCATAAATATAGGTAGGCAACATATTTATTCTTCCCACCTGGTAAGAATTTGACATTGAATTCTAAAACTAATTGATACTTATGAGAAACCGATCGTTTCTTTCAAATTAAAAATACAATTTTATAGTATTAGTTTTTGCAATTAATAAATTTTAGTACCTACCTAACTGAGTACGTGTTATATAAGTTTAATAAACGCATTTCTAGGAAGTTTTTATGGTTTTACCCAACAAATAATATTAATTTTATGTTAAAACAATAAGCAGAAATAATTACTAAGACGATTTTTGAAAAACCCTCATTATTCAAAATTGTATACCTATTTAAAGCGTATGAGCGCTACTTATGTAAAATTGGTTAAATAAAAGTAAAATTAAATCATCTGATAGCAAGGTCACATGGGATTACACCATAAACGCTATATAATTATTAAATAAAACCGCTAATAAAATATTAACGCACCTAAAATGTATGTGACTATAAGGTTATTTATTTGACATTGCCGTAAAATACTCTATTAAAATAACCTAAATATAGAGCAAGCTATGTTTAAACGTAAAATATTAAAACAGTTATAGTTACTACTGCAAAGCACGGTCGATTTTGACGTTTAATATTTAAGATGTACTTACTTTTTCATTTGTAAGGTTATGTAAAAGCCACAATGTCACCCACAGTCACTCGGGCACCGCACGCTCGATTTCGTTCGACGTGTTTTGCGCGACTATTCGCGGATTTCGTGCAGCAGGAGCGTCAAAAAGCGCGCGCTGCTCGTAGTAAAATCGATCTTGGCTGGCCACGAGATTCTCCTACTTGATATTTTTTTTCTATGCTTGATCCACAAAACTAGTTTTGTGGCTTGATCCTACTAGGATCATCCACTAGATCGCGGAATTATTACGGCATGTTTTACAGGCGTGCAAATCCGTGCTCTCGTGGATGATAATAGGTTTTATTTATTTCCGTACCATATTAAAGTTTAGTCTAAGATAAGTGGTGTTTGGTTCATTTTTAATGTTATTCTTCCAAATGTTAAGCAGGGAACTTATAAGTCTATATATAGTATAGGTTAAATAGCAATGTTATTATAGCATGGGTGAAATTTTATTAGATTTTTAAATTTATAAGAAAGTAAAATATTATCTACCACACTTTGATTTTTAATTATTTTTTATGTAAAATTGTTAAACATTAACCACTCAAGGCAATTGACGTAGACAATAAATAATATTATCGAAAATTAATTTATTTTGCAATAATCAGTCTGATAATAAATTTATTAGTATATTTTATTTACTAGGTAGTAAGCACTAATCTGGACTGACTAATAACAGTCTGGAATTTTTTATTATTTTGTACTTTCCATATTTTTATATGATTAACATTTTTTGTTATTTCTTTTAGTTAGTTCTTGATATAATTTTTTTTAATTTTCAAATTACAACACTTTAGAAAAACTAGAAATTTGTATGTAGTTCAAAATTATTATACACCGCCGTACAATAATAAAAATACATTGAAGTATACTTACTAATAAGTACAGAATTATTATGCTTAAAAAAGCATATACCTACAAACACGGCGGAAAAAGCATATTAACTGCCTCGCTCAGATCTGCAACCTTAGCTTAGGCCTCGCGACAGCAAACAGTGAGCTAGGCTTTAAATTCTGGGCATATTAGATAATGTACTATTTTCTACTTCTATTGCATAGTAGGTATTGACATTATTTGTATTTTTATGTAATTAGCGCCCCGCCTGACAACGGGAATAATGAACTCATTATTCCTCTTTTTAGGCATCAGTGATTGGCCGATTTCATTATTCACTGGGATTTGAACCAATCGTTTTGTAATATATACGAGGAGGAACTATAGCACTATATATAGCAACTATAGCAACGCGTTTAACAGCTGATTATTAAAAGCTACTATAGCGATGCTTCTTTGGCGTATAAAAAACACATTTTTGTTAAAAACTGTATTTCAACAATAAACATATAAAACAGGTAATTAAATACATTATATATAACACATAAATAAATCTGTAAAACAACTTGTCACCATTTGCTACTAACTATGTAAAAATAGAAACATTTTACCAGTACATAACTAAAAAAAGGCAGTCTTGGAAAATCAACTTTTACTACTGGCAGCCACTTCAGAATGTATAACAGCTTGAGCTTTGGTCATGATTTCTAAGGCACCTTTTTTGGCCAACTTAAGAGCCAAATCTTTCCCCAGATTTAGGGATTTTAGGAAAACTTCTAGGGGAGCTTCTTTGTGAAGGACCAAACCGCAGTAAAGATTTTCACTTTCTTTGATTGGATCGTCAGTTTTTAATATTTCGTTTTCTATTATAGAAAGATTTCCGTTCTTCATGAATGGGCATTGTTGATATAACTCCGTGGATGTAGATGTCCCTTCCATAGTTGCATTCACCGGACATTTACCTGCTTTAGAGTGTGACTCTAAATACGGACATTTGCCCATAAAGTCCGATCCTATGGGCATTTTAACAGGACAGTGCTCATGTGGATCATTTTTTAACATATCACTCAGTATATCTTCATCCAACTTTTGCCTCTTCGACGGTTTCTCTTCACTACTTTTATTAGGGCATTTTTTGCACTCTTTTAAGCACTCCATATCCTCTATACTAGTAGTTATAGCCCTGGTGTTAAAGGGACAACTGGCGCATTTCTTTAACTCGCGCAAAAATAAGCCACAACTCCCCTCTTCAACGACCTCCTCAGTACCATCCAACGACCAAACAGCCCCCTTTAAATTCAACTTATACTCACTGCTACCAGCAACGTTTATTAGTTCCGATGATATCGCCACGGGGGCGCTGCATCCGCCACCCAAAGTTTTCATGAAGCTTCTCTCAGAAATCACCCTCAAAGCCGTGTGTAAATCGTACAAAGGCGCTAAAAGTTTGATTGTATTTTCATCGTTTTCCCTGCATTCCACTGCCAAAGCGCCTTGTCCCACTGCGTATAAAATCTCTTCTGGCTCCAAAATCTACAAAAAATATAGAAAGTAGTGAATGTGCTGAACTCCGAATTATTTGGTTATTCCCAATACAATACAAATATCGCAAGAGGGCTCTCGTGTAGCTGCGCAAAACCAACGAGGTTGAGACGCCATCATAAAGAAAAAACCACACAAAGAAGTCTTTCGACGCCATTTATTAGCGTTTTTTTATTAGTCGATTTCTGTGTTAAGTGCCTAGTGATAGTAGTGTACTTATACCTTAAAAAAATGTTTATATGTGTAAGGTTTAGGGACGATGGCGTAAGAATGGTTGTCACAGCGGACAAAATAAAAAAATTTGACATAAACAATATCGACTTTGACCATGCCTACAAACATCCTTTGCAAGAAAGACAAAAAAAAATTAAAACCGAGTAAATTTTATTTATTTTTTATTAGGTACTTTTTTGTGATAGTAAGTTATATGTATCAAAACATACATACATATATTACAAAAAAATAAAAAATAAATAAAATTACTCAGTTCCAATAAATTTTTTGTCTCTTCTGTGAAAAATTAATTCTGGGTTTTACCCGGTTATCCTTCTGGAATCTAAAATTATTTTTAAATGAAAAATAAACTGGTAGGTATTTTCTAATCCAAATTTAAAAATATTAATTGGTTTTAATTGGGTGGAATGGGTTTGGCGCTATGAATTACCAATTGACCATATGCAAGGAATGCGGTGGATGTTGCCAATGGTAAAAAATAAAATTCCCTATTGGGAACATTTAATTATATTACGTTGGATACACTGAAATTTTGAATTTCCCGCACAAACTGACATACATTCTAGGAGTTCCCAGAGATAAAGAAGGTAGTTCCAATGTTGTATAATAAATTAAGGTGCGAATTTCAAATGTGGGAATTATTATTATTTATTATTATTAAAAAAAAAGATGGAAATTAATTTAGTTTGTGCGGGAAATTCAAATTTTCAATGTAGCCAACGTAATATAATTGAATGTTCCCAATAGGGAATTTTATTTTTTACCATTGGCAACATCCACCGCATTCCTTGCATATGGTCAATTCATTTCATGTGCATTTCTATTGGATTTAGCCAATAGAGACAAGAATAGGCATGGATTGGTATTTTCCAATCCAATCCGCTGACTTCATTGGAACTTACCAATAGGAATGCAACTGGAATGAATTGGTGATTCATAGCGCCAAAACACATTTTAAACCAATTCAAACCAATTACTTACTTTTTATTAGATTCTATTGGTCATTTACAATAGGGTTACCACGATTTCTTTTTTAACTTTATTATAATTTGTTAAACTTAATAATTGCACCCAGGCTTTCCCTATATTTATAAATTTTCGAATATAACGTGAATTTTCAAATAACATTCCAACCCAGTTACCACATGACGTCACATGGTGCGATAATAATACTTATTTCTATGAACATGCGCATCAGCATACAGTGTTACCAACATAACCTTATGTTCTGTGAACATAACCAGAGGCAAAGAACATAACATTTGATTTGACACAAGGTTCATTCCAACCAGCAGTAATTTCCAGTAATATTACTGATACACATGCGCGTTTGTAAAATGTCGTTCCAACCAACTAAAATTACTAGTTTAGAACTGGCAATTACTGTCAGTTCGTCGTTCCAACCAGAGTTACGAACAGTTAAATTACGGTTCAAACGATTCTTGCTCGAGAGCAAGAACTGTTGATAATAAAATTAGACGCATGCGTAGAAGGGGCACATAACCTCATCTTTTTGTTTATTTATTAACGTTTGTAAGTTTGTTTTCTGTTAAAGTGGACATATTATTTAAAAATGACTGCTATACAAGGTGATTTTATTAATTTTTAATGTTAATACATCTAATTTTTGTCATTTGTGAGCAGGAATGGAAGAATTTATTATCAATGTGTGATGTTATTAAAATATACTTTTATATATATTTATAAACTCAACAAACGTGGGTTATATTTATTTCTAGTAGCAATGTCCCCAATAAAATCTTAATTCCTTGTCATCCAAAGAATCATACAAGTAATTATTTAAAAAACCTGCCATATTTATTACTTTATTGAAATAGATATACCTATAGGTATATATATATGCGCTTTACTTAGCTTTTAGCACAATACAATTGTGGGTTTTGGGTTATATTCTTTTTCTTCTGATTGTAAGTACTACCAGTTCAAAAAAGGTTCCAACCAGTTTATACATTATTCAAAATAATTTTACTATTTTTGTTCGCGCAGTCGCATTAACGCTGTTACGGACGATAATATTACGGTAATATTACTGCTGGTTGGAATGAACCTACAGATCATAAAGATTATGACATTTCCTCTGTCAAAATTAAAATTTGTTGCTTTTTTTAATGAAAATTTATGTTCATGGATAAATATACAAAAAAAGGATTTTAAAAGCACAATTGGCAAGTAAAAATATGGTTTAGAGTAAAAAAGGTATTTTTTTAATTAATAAGTTTTATTTTATTAACTAGTTATAATATTTACCTTGCTTATTCTGTCATTCCACCCCATTCTTATTAAACCGGCTGCTGCCAATATAATGGCGTGATATTTCCCTAAATCATCCAACTTTTTGAGCCTTGTATTCAGATTACCCCTGATATTTTCTACCTTTAAATGGGGGTATTTTTTTGCTAGTTGAGCAGTTCTTCTCAGACTTGATGTTCCAACAACACTACCCTTAGAGAGAGTTTGTAGAGAGGCATTTTTTATGCTTTTTTGAAGAACTAGGGCATCTCTTGGGTCTTCCCTTGTTAGTACAGCCCCAATAGCCATTCCAGGGGGTAAAGTGGTGGGTAAATCTTTTAGAGAGTGTACTACGAAGTCCACACAACTTGTGGATAGAGCAGCTTCCAATTCTTTTGTAAATAATGATTTTTCCCCTATTTTTGGTAAAGGTATGTCTAACACCTTATCGCCCAAAGTATTCATAGTAACTATAATAAAAAATAAATGTATAAATTCTTAAAATATGTGACTTATTTTGTACCTATTTCAAATTCCTTATTGGGATTTAAATCTTTAAGCAGTGATATAACATGTCGGGTTTGTATCAGTGCAAGCTAAAAATAAAAGTTCATGAATAAATTACACAACGAATTTAACTTTTTTCCCATATTTACCTCACTTTTACGCGATCCCACTCTTATTTTCTTGTCTTGAGACATTTTATAACCTTATTCTGTTAAAATTATCAAATTTTATAAATTACAGGTAAAAAATTAAACTATGTTATGGCACATCACCCACTTATAACTTGTACATTGTTTAAAACTAATATATGCGTTATCATGATATTTTATTTATGAATTGGTCAAAATGATACATGACAACTACCTAACCTATTTATGACATCCTTTTTGACAGAAAGAGATAGAACAACCAAACCAACTTAAAGAAAGAAAGAAAGAAAATACGTTTATTTTGAAAAATCCAGAGAGTGCACGTTAACACTCTATACGGATTCATCCTCTCACAACAATACAACAAAAATATACAAACAATAAAAAATAAAAATATAAAAGTAGTAGTAGTAGATATTCATTTCACATTTCGTCATGTTTTAAAAGCTTAAGCTAGTTTCTATACTATAGATAGGTACATTACATGTTTGATAATGCAAGGACGGAAAAGAGAATAAAAATAAAATAAAATGACAATACCCGTTGAAACACCCTAGCTTGGAAGTCTAACCCGAGGCGTCCCCCAAAGCCCGAACAACAACCATCAGTGCGGTCTGAGCATAGACCACACTGGTGACCATTACAGCTCAGACTCCAAAAGATATCTCAAGTCAGACTCCAGAAAACATCTCAAACCAGACGTAAAACCCCTAATGTGTTTGTTTCTGATTTCAATAGGCAACGCATTGTAAATTTTGACACCATTATGATATATGCAACCTTTACCTCTCATTGATAAAACCCTTTCTAGGTTTACATCAGACTTATGACGTGTGTTATGGTCATGGTAGTCGTTGCGAAATTTTAATGAAATATTGGAATGGCGAGTATTAAGATTAACTTGGTGTATATAAACAGATACCTGGTATTTATAGATGTTTTCAAGAGGCATAACATTATAGTTTACAAAAAGAGCTTTTGTGCTGTATCTAATTGGGAGGTTGTATATATTTTTTATCGCCCTATTTTGCAAGATTTGAATAGGCAAAATAAGGCCTTTACGTGCAGGATACCACAGTGCAGTCAAATACTGAAGGTGACAATGGACAAGCGAAAAATACACAGACCGAAGTAGTTGTGCTGGCAACATAAAACTTAGTCGCTTCAACACTCCCACCGGCGCAAGTAGTCGTTGTCTTAATTTTAATAAGTGCTTTTCCCAGGAAAGGTTTTCATCAATGTAGAGGCCCAAGTATTTTATTACATTAGAATATTGTAGATTGTCATTTCCAAACAAAATAGGCAATTGATCAATGGGCTTATAGTGGCTATGAATAAACATATATGATGATTTTTTTACATTGAGTGATTTCTATTAATTATATGATTTAAACCATAAATAATGATAGAATAATATGTTGTCTATGAGTAGAACTAAATTTTGGGTACTTATTTTAAATGCGTTTTTTTATTTAACGCAGATAAACTTAAATATAAAACTTTTAAACACATACTTAAAATAGGTAGGTATACTGCAGAGAAAAAAACAATAAAAGTCAGCCCAAATTGTCCCATTTAAAAGAGCTTAAGTTGACATTCTCAAGAGTTATATCTGGATAAAGTTTAGAAAAATGTAAGATATCTAGATAGTATGGCAAAATTCTTCAGTTTAGATTAAATTTTGTGTAAATTAAAACAAGTATAATAATTAAATGTTTTATTACATTAAAAAAAAATACAGTATTAACTTATAAATAGCTCTTAAATTATGTATAATAGGTATTTATGTCCTAATTAAGTCCTAATACCAGCAGGGCTTTTTCTAAAAATGGTAAAGTGTTCCAAATATTGATGTATAGTATCAATGGGTGTATAAACATCGTTCATCTTGTTTTGGAAGTAAACAGGTGGGTTACTAAGCACTGAAGACCCCAAAAAACCTTGCAGAAACTCTTTCATCAACTCCCAACACATTTGCGGCACAATGCAGGGTCTATATTCAACTTCAACCAGGATTCCCTTAAAATTTGAACTTACTGTAACTGTACCTAATTTAACGCAGAAATCCCCAATTTCAAATCGCGGCCCTTTAGATTCTGCCTTCGTTTGTTTCTTTGACGTATAAAAACTCGACATTTTCATCATTAACAAGTCAAATAAGCCATCGGTTGCTAAAGGTATAGTTTTTGTTCCTGTCTCTAATAACGAAAAAACTGTGGCTGGCTGCTCGGAATTATGCAAGACGTGCACTGTTCTTTGATGTCCCAGCTGCGGAACCGAAGAATAAGTCTCGCAATCCACCAAAAATTGCCCGTGTTGGACAGCCCCCAATGCAGCTATTCTTTTCGTTAATAATTCGATTACAGCCGGTCCTGTGCGATTTTCTACGGGAAATTGGTGCAGAATTGTCACCCCCATGCTTAATTTAAACTTTAAGGCGTTTATTTTCTGTTAAAATTGGTTAAATTGGCGATTTCAAAACAACCATAACCTAAAAAGTTGTTTACGTTTTTGACAGATAATGCAGTGTTGTCAAGACTTTTATTTTTAATGATAATTTGTTACCTGTATTAAAGTATTTAAACCATTTATATGTAAAACATTATATTTTAGCCCTAATAAATTAAATATGAGTGTACATATTATAGTTTTTTTTAATGTATTTTAAATAAGGGCACAAACTTTATAATGAAGAAATTTGACAACACCGCCTCAAAACAAATGTAAACCTAACCTACAAATGTTGTTTTATTCGCACGTGTTTTTAAGTGTTGTTTTTAACGAAATAAGTGTTGTTTAATAAATGTAAGTAAACTATCCTCAAAAATACCAAACATTTGACTAAAAAATCATTTCTTTTAGTATAAACAATGGCCACTTCTTTGGCAGAACAGCTTCAAAGGTTAGCGGTACCCCAAACGAGCCTTTTAAAGAGAGATAAGAAGAGGGCCTCGCTACTCTTTGACCCCAAAGAGGCTGCAGGGATAAAAAGAGAGACTTTCTATCAAATTGGGCTTGAAGGTTTGGAAGAATTAATTGAGAAAAACGCGCAGTTCAAGCAGTTTCGAGAAACACTGTTTGGAGTTTTGTCAAAAGACTTTGAGAGGTCCGTACAGAATACCGACGCGAATAAATTGCTGGATAGGAATATTAAGAGGTTCTTGTTGATTTTATCGCCGTACTTTTTGATTAATTCGTCGCATAAAGCGCTGGAATGGCTTATACATCGTTACATGATTCAAGATTACAATCGGGAGGATTTGTTGAAGTTGATATTGCCTTTTCACGAGTCAAATATATTTGTGAGGGCCTTACAGTTGCTGCAGTTTAAGGATAGTAATGACACATGGTATTTTTTGAAGGCATTGCAAAAACCTGGTTTACACTTAACCAAAAATGCATTACTGAATCAAGCAGCTACAAATAGCTATATTTTAAAGTTTGTGGGGAAATACATACAGGAATTAATAAAGGAGCATAATAAACCACAGTTATTGGCTGTATCGTTTAATTTTTATTGTGTAGTTTACATGGGAGCAATAGAATACTCTACAAACATTAGAGAAGATCAACTATCACAGATGCTACCATTTCTATTAAAAGGCTTAGCTTCTGATATCCCAGACTACTGTGCAGCCTCATATTTAATTGTAGCACGACTTGTTGCTAAATCCACACTAAGCAATAAAATGTTGGATGCTTTAGTTGAAAAAATATCAAAACTCAACAACAGCTCACTGAAAACAGAATCCTGTTTGGTTTTGCTTGTACTCTACCAATCTCAGGATTGGTATAAGAAAGTTCCAGATGCGGCTCTACAGAATTTTTTGGAGAACAGAGTTTGGTTGATGAAGGAGTTGCATACTTTGGATACCAATGGGAGTTATATTTATCCTTTTTTGGAAAGGTTGGTTTCAAATTCCTTTGCCAAATGCATGATGTCTAATGATAATGGAGAAATTAAGGAGTTAATAAATCAGATATTGGCTGATTTGAAACTGGATGACTTCTTTGTTGGAACATTTTTATAGTAAGTATTTTTTTTAATTTGCTGTAACTTCTCAATTTGTCAATGGATCTGAATAATATTGACTTTATTTTATAGCCAAATCCTTCTACAATATGTAAATGGAATTTTATTAGTGAATAATATTTAGTAAATACAGGGTTTTATGTAATTAATGTAATATACTAAAATACTAAATACCTTTTGACATGGGGTGTAACGAAAAAATATTTAAAAAAGTATTTTTCCAAAGATAAAGAAAAAATATGCATTAGAAGTTTTTTATATTTTTTGTGATACACCACTGGTTACACACTTGTGTTCTGTGAGTACATAGATACCAACCAACAACGTAGCTGCGCGTTGCCAGTAGTAAAAAATTGTTACTAAAAATTTGTTTTGCAAAAAATAAATAAAAACTCAATAAATACAAAAGTTTTATGCTCTTAAAGCTTTAATACCTACCCTTCTGTATTTATTTACTCATCCAGCTATTAGCTTAAGCAATGATTAAAAAATTTAGTACCTATTTTAAAAACTCCATAACCACAAAATTAATTTTTTCATCGGTTTTTTCTTTCTGCTTACTCAGATGAAATTAGGACAAGTTCACAGGTTAAACTTTAAACATTCAATTTGTGTAAATAAATCCAAAAGCACTTCCCTTAGTTAAGATATATAAATTTGAGCACATAACCTAAAATTTGAAAGAAATGCACTAGATTCTGTTATAAAAGTTGTCAAAATTTGTTTGAATTTACCTTCATTACAAAAATGACATAATAAACAATTAATGAAAACCCCAAATTAACAATTTGCATTGTTGATTTTGTCATTTTTGTGATTTTAGCTAAATTTAAACAAAATTTGGCAACTTTTTTGACAGAATCTGTAAACGGTGGTTTTTACCAACCTTAACATAATAAATTAAATTAAGTAGGCAACCAGATTAGCCTAAAGTTCCAAGTCGATCAGTGGCGTACTTTTTGGTAGGATAAAGGTTATTATAAATTATTTTAAGTCTTTGATATTTAGGGAAAAAAGTTTCAGGTGCTTCTTTATTACATTAATTACATCACCCTGTATTATACAGTGGAAAACGAGAAAATTATACAAATTTTCAATTAGATATATTTCCTAAACTCCTTAGATTTTAGTGATTCTTGCACTATTTTGTGGCAATAACATTTCTACTTTTCTACCTACATGCATATTTATAAATAGTAATGTTTTATGTTATTTTATAGGAAAAATAGTAAAGGTGTAAAATGTCAAATTAAAGCAAAAAACAATTACTTTTTACACTTTTTAATCGACGGTATTTGCTAAAATCCCTGGTGGATTTTAGTTTTTCTTGTTTTAATTTATAGCTTAATTCCTTAACTTGGACTATTTAAAGTTAAATTAAAAAAATAATATTACACATTATTAACCCTACGTTACTCGCGCGGCGTCTATCAGACGCCACTGAATCTATTAGTTATAGTAACTTTTGAAACGAGATAAATAGGGACTTCCCCGGCCATGTACCTTTCTTAAGTGGATAGTAGAGTAATCTGCGCTCAAAAAAAACAATAATTTAGTAGGTAGATTTAACATTTTCAAATTGTTTTTTAAACTTTTTTATACATTTTTATTTGCATTTTTAGTAATAAATAAATGTTTGAAAGAAATAGTCTTGATGATTTCATTAATATAAAATACAATAACCTTCTAATAATTATTTTATAACGCAAGAGTCTCTCAGACGCCACGCGAGTATCGATGTTACGAAAACTGGCTCGAGTAACGGAGGGTTAAGGAAAATAGCAAAAATTAGCTTACATTAAAATAAGAAAATTATACCAATTTTTAATTTGTTATATTTTCTAAACTCCTACATGGATTTTAGTTTTTCTTATTTTAATTTATATATTTATATGTATGTCTACTATGATTATATAAAATTTCATTAAAAATAATAAACATTTAATATTATACAAGGCAAACAGCAAAGACATGACATTTTGCTCAAATTTTACCAACTATTCTACTTATAGGTATGACATTATTTGCAAAAAAAAATAATTATATTTTTTTAGTGCGTTGTTGGACTCCCTACCAAAGACCTTCAAAATCTCGGAAGGTCTCAAAAACTGGCTCACAGAAATCGTCCAAACTTTGGAAAGACAATACCCGACCCAGTTTGATAAAACAGTCTATAAAATCATGGCGAGCGATCACGAACCGGCGATGAAAAAACGCAAAAAAATGTTGCACAAAGTGTTGAAAAACACCATGACGTACAAAGGTAAATTCGAGTTGATCGAGAATATGTGCCACGCGAATGAAGAATGCAGAACGCAAGCCATAGAGCAGTTGAAGAATAATTTCGATAATTTCAACGACACCGACAAGGAGATTATCAAGAATTTGCTGATTGAGAGGCTTAACGCTGATAATCCTAAGGTAATTAAAAAGACGCTGGATGTTATTGCTATAAAGCGGAGCATTTTTGATGAGGTTGTATTGAGGGATGTTCTTTTTACGTTGGTTAAGAAATGCAAGACAGGGAAGCTGGAAAAAATTACGGAAACGGTTTTAACCATGTTGATATCTCTACCGGAGTCGTCGAAAGATTGGTTGACATTCATGGCGTTATTCCCATATCTGATAACGAATTCTCAAGAAGAGTTTGATAAGTATCTACCCATTCTATCAGAGTATATTAAAAATCACGAAATTCTTAAAAGAACGCAGAATCTTTTATTGTCATCGAAAGATCCGAATGAGTTCGCCAAAATCGTCATCAAAACGTTGCAGAACTCAAATGATATGCACTACACGTGGAAACTAATCAACACCCTGTCAGGCGTACCAACGGAAAAACGCGACACTTTACACAAATACATCGCATCTGTGATAATAACGAACATATTATCGAAACAATCCTCAATTGATACTTGCAAGCTAATTCTTGAGATTCTGTACACCTACTTTAAAAGTACGGATAAAGTATGCAACAAAAACACTTCAATAGCTGATAACATATTGGTTTGTTTCCAAAATAAACTACCCATAGATGGTTTCATAGATTGTGTGGAAAATATAGCGTATAAAACGGCGGTACCGCCGAATTTAGGCGCTCTAAACTTCTTCAATGTCGAGGCAAATGAGTATTTTATATTCCTCTTTAAAATTATCATGGCAAATGAGAAGGATCAGAGTATTGCCATGAGGATTTTAGAGCATTTTTGCAAAACGTTGCAGGAAAAGTTGGAGTTTATTCTGAATGTTTGCTCGTCTGACCACAGCCTCTTAAGTGACGAATCTCTAATAACAGGACTTAAAGTAATCATATCCTTATTAGAAAAAGATGCAGGAGAAAACATGCAATCATTCAACAACATCAACGTACTTATAGTACCCTTCCTGCTAACCCTCCTAAGCAGTCCTGAAAACGACATCAGGAAATTATCATGCACCATAGTTAACATTCTTCATCAACCGCAGCAAAAGAAATCCGAATCATTTCTGCCGCTACTCGAAGGTCTTCACAGACAAATCGAAGAAATAGAGCTCGATAACGAGCAACTACCGCTCATAGTCTTCAAAATTTTGGCGCCCGAAAACACAAAAGGCAAAAAGCTAGTCCGAGAGTTGAACATCATCCGCAAAAAACTCATCGCGATTGTATGCGACGATGCCAAGTATCCTCTATATCTGCAATCCGGTCTTCTGACTGTTTTATCGCACATCAACGGCATCGAAATGTTCGAGGAAATCGCTAATAAAGCCATAGTTATACTGAAGAAGGAATTGATTGTGCTGAACAAACACGAATCGATTATTGTTGAAAATTCGCTGTTGAAAATCGAGCAGAACATCGCGGATAAAATCACTTGTGGTACTAAGATATGGGAGTTGATAGAGGTCGCTTTGAAAGACGAAAAAACTGTCGTTACGTGCAAGGAGAAGAATTTATGTCCTACTTTGTTGGTCTTAAACCAGCTAGAGAAGGAGATATTCTCTCACTTAAAGGAAGATGTTACCAAAAACTTGCTTAAACTGCTTACTGAGATTTCCACGTTTGGGCAAAACCCAGAAATACTACCAGCGTCGAGTAGAATCTTCAAACACATTGATTTGGATGTAAAACATATTCTAGATTTATTGGTGAGCATGAAGGAAGTCCAATCACCAAAACTAGATGAATCCAAAAAGAAACGACGGTTGAGCGTGGTACCAACAATCGATATATTGGATACACCAGAGTGGAAAAAAGGCACAACAGTACTAGAATTCCTACAGGACAAAAAGAAGATCAGAAACTCCAACATGCTACTACCAATTCTCTTTGACATCCTCAAAAAATGCCTTGACTTTGATGAGCAATCTTCAGTGGAATACCCCAAACAACTTTTACTTTCCCTGATATTACATTGCTGCACAAAAATCGAAGAAACCCTCCCAGAAAACGTCTTCAACATGGAGTTGATAGTGCAGTGCATAAGAGCATCACAAAACCCACAAACTCACCACCATGCTCTTCTTGTTTTGGCGTGCACAGCACAGTTAATACCTACACAAGTTCTGCACCATATTATGGCCATATTTACCTTCATGGGTTCGTCGGTGTTGCGTCATGATGACGCCTATAGTTTCCAGATTATCACGAAGATTATAGACACGATTATACCTATCTTGGTGAAGGATTCAGATGAGGTGAACATAAGTAAGGTTCTTAGAGTGTTTGTGGATGCCATATTGGATGTTCCGGAACATAGACGATTGCCGTTATACAAACAATTGCTGGAGAGGATAAACGCGAAGGAGAATTTGTATTTATTCCTACTGCTGATATTCGAGTCTCATGTTTGCCATAACTGTCCAGAAAAGCAAGGTTTTAGCATCAAAGGGATTGATACAACACCGCGTAGATTGGATATAGCTGCCAATTTAGCCAGAGAATTTCCACCGGAAATTGTTATTCTATCTTGCATTAAATTAATAAAATATTTGAAGGAATTACCGGAAGAGAAAGACGACAAAATGGATTCAGATGAAGTCTGCGCAACTTTCGATATATCCACTCACACGCCAAAACAGTTTAGGCACTATAAGTACACTCTCTTAACTTTTACTTCGAACCTGTTAGCATCAAACGAATTCGTGAACAAAATTGCACTACTAAGCGATAAGGATTTATTGAACTTGGAATCGCTATACAAAGAATCCATCATACATATCTTAACTTACGTCCAGAGAATTTCGAAGGTGGCTGATAAAAACATCAACACTCCTCAAGCCCAATACTGGAAAGTTGTGTTACATCACAGCTACGATATTTTGGACAGCATAAACGCCCTTCTAACCCCCCAAATGTTCCTATTGGTCTTCAAGGGGTTGATGGTACATAACATTTCTACAGTACGGAGACGCGCTTTGGAGTTATTGAACACTAAGCTGCAATATAACACCTCTTACTTCACTGAGTGTGATGTCAATGAAATATATGCTTTAATTCCGGCCATACTGGCGATTTTAGAATCACTGGAAAGTAATATAGAACCTGAGCAAGAGTTGATAGTACAAACAGCTCTATTGTCGCTTAAATTGATATCAAAATCACTTGCAACCCAAGATCCAGAACGTTTTGTAACCATCTTGGATTACATAACGGTTTTGGTGAAGTCTGTGAAAGCCTCCCCGAATGTGCAAGCTTCAATAGTTTTGTGTCTGGCAGAATTAATAGCAAATTTGAGGGCCCACGCTATATCAAACTTGCATAGCTTCATGCCGGCGTTAATCAAGATTTTGAAGCATCAAAAATCACAAGAAACGCCCACCTTATTGCTGCTAAGCGTTATAACGGCAGTGGATAAAGTTTTGGACAGCCTCCCATTATTTTTGAGCCCTTATTTGGAAAAATTATTATTCGAGTTATCAATTTTGATGTGTCATTGGGGTTCTAGCACTGAAGAGCAAAAGTTGCAGCCCAAGTTGCTTTCGATTCGACAAAAAATTGGTAGTGTTATACCGTCGAGAGTTTTGATACCTGCTATAGAGAAATGTTACGATAATTTGATTGAGAAAAGGCAGTTTAAGGCCATAAGCTCTCTTATGGATATTTTGGGGGAAAATATGACGAATTTGAAAGGACCAGAGATAAATTCCAACCTACAGGAGTTAACCGCGTTTTTCCTCAACGCATTACAGTTTAGATCCAATGGTAATTGCAGCTTGAGTGAGGCCAATGAGATAGAGGGGCACATTATCAAGTCTTTTACTATTTTAATATTGAAATTATCAGAAGGTAACTTCAGACCACTGTATTACAAACTTTTTGATTGGGCTACCAGGGCAGAAGTTAAGTCTGAAAGGGTTATAACTTTCTATGGTTTATCCAGTGGGATATCGCAATCTTTAAAGGGTTTATTCGTCCTATTTGCTGGTCATTTCTTAAATAACTCCGCACAAATTTTGGAAGCTTGCAATAAGATTAAAAATGACGATTTATACTATGATGATGACGATAAAAATATGCTTTTATTGACGAACGTACTGCAAACTTTGCATTCTGTATTTTTATATGATAACCAAAAATTCATCAACAAAGACCGATTTGAAGTGTTAATGCAACCTATAGTGAACCAATTGGAGAATACCTTAGGAGGAATGCAAAGTTTGATAAAACGTAACAAAGAAATCTTAACACCCTGTATTGTTAACTTCGCGTTGGCTACCGCCGATGATTCATTGTGGAAACAAATGAATTATCAAGTTCTGCTGAAGATGCGACATACCGACTCGGATGTTCGCTTAGTTGCCCTGCATTGTTTAACGGAGTTGGTGAAGAAATTAGGGGAAGACTTTCTTCCGCTTTTGCCGGAAACCATACCGTTTTTGGCCGAGTTGCTGGAGGATGAGGATGAAATTGTGGAGAAGTCTTGCAAGAAGGCTGTGCAGGAAATGGAGAAGGTTTTGGGTGAACCTTTGCAGAAATATTTTTAAAGATGTTATGTTGAGAGTAAATTATGTTTTAATTGTATTGTTTTTTATTTATGAACACTGGGTTAATATTTTAAAACACAATTTATAAATTATTTTTATTTAAATAATAAAACATTTCAATATAAAAGTATTTGGTTAATGACTATGGGTTCCTATGGCAATAAATATTATGCAATAAACATCTTTAAATACTTTTTAGTTTAAATATTATTACTTTTAATAATCATCTATTTGAATGGGTACTGGTGCTCAATGTTAAAGTTCCTAGTTCTTCCTCCTTAACTTCTATGGCACTTCTATAAATAAAAAAATAGTACTCTTATAATTATAAAGTATAAAAAATATAAATACCTTTTTTTCACTGTGTATATGTAAAAAAGCACTATTCCATTCACAATGAATAAAGCCAATATAAGCAAAGTTGGGGCAATTAAATCTATAAAAAAATATATTAGAAAAACAATAATTTTTTTTAATAAAATTTTACCTGAGGCCATTTCTTCCTTATATGTAACACTTTTGGTAGGAATATTAGAAAGAATATCTCCTAGAAAATAAAAAAAATAATTAATAAATGTTACGCCACTGCGCTGATAAACAAAAACGATAAAAGGTATGTCATTTTAAATAAATATAACAGGATATTAGTACAGTCATCTTAGTCAAAAAAAGGGATCAATCTCGGAATCTAACGGAATAAGCTGAATTTTTGTACAAACCTTTATTTTAGCATTACAAATGTTGTCTCAAAAGTCACATATGCCAACGTGTGAGCGGCCTTAGATATTCAAGGTCAAAGGTCGTAAAAATCTGTTTTTTGAGAATATCTCGTTTTATCTGCCTCCTAGCGTATTTGTATATATTATAAAAGTTGTAGATCATAAAATTCTCTAAAAGTTTTGTAAAAAACATTTTTTTATACGTCTAATCGTTTTTGAGATAGAGGGCGCAGAGTGTGTAGCGCTCAGCCATACGTACCTTAGCGCAAGGTAAGGGTGAATCCCAATCTATTATACCGTTTTTTTAATTAATTATTTATTATATATTACTTAAATAATAATTTAATACCTTATATTAATTTTTATATTTCTTTTAAATCAAATAGTCATTAAATATTACTTACCTTTGACATACAAATAATTAAATAATGAAGTGAATCATTCTAAATATATTCTAATGTTATTCTAATTAATGATAAAAGCATTTTAAGAAGAAAAGGCATTAAATGAAATGGCCTTGAATATGTAATCTCTGGTCATCTCTTAGATCCAGATATTACTTTTAAAATAACAGAGCTGAAAATACTATACTGCCCTACTATGTAGAAAAGCAGTAACTGCTAAACAAGAAATTTGTGGGAAATTAGCATAAACAACATTTTTATAAAAAGCACATTTCTGTGTTGATTTTGAAAACAAAATGTCAATAGCTCTACCATAAAACAAGAAAACGCATTTTGCAGTTTTTTGTAGTTACTGCCTTTTTCCATAGTAGGGCAGTATAGTATTTTCAGGTCTGTTATTTTAAAAGTAATATCTGGATCTAAGAGATTTAATGCCTTCTCTTCTTAAAATGCTTTTATCATTAATTAGAATAACAATAGAATATATTTAGAATGATTCACTTCATTATTTAATTATTTGTATTTCAAAGGTAAGTAATATTTAATGACTATTTGATTTAAAAGAAATATAAAAATTAATATAAGGTATTAAATTATTATTTAAGTAATATATAATAAATAATTAATTAAAAAAACGGTATAATAGATTGGGATTCACCCTTACCTTGCGCTAAGGTACGTATGGCTGAGCGCACCACACTCTGCGCCCTCTATCTCAAAAACGATTAGAAATTTAAAAAAATGTTTTAAACAAAATTTGTAGAGAATTTTATTCTCTACAACTTTCAAAATCAATGCAAATACGATAGGAGGCAGATAAAACGAGATATTCTCAAAAAATTGATTTTTACGACCTTTGACCTTGAATATCTAAGGCCGCTCACACGTTGGCATATGTGACTTTTGAGACAACATTTGTAATGCTAAAATAAAGGTTTGTACCAAAATTCAGCTTATTCCGTTAGATTCCGAGGTGAAATGCCTAGATGACTGGACTATATGTTACCTTATTATTTTAGCAGAAATGCGTAAATATCAGACTGTTTTTCCACGTGTTTTCGACGTTTTAAAGGTTAGAACCGAATTTATGAATGAAAAGTTGTCATGCGATATTTTCTACACATGGGCGTTGCGTTCATTTATTTGCTTTATAAATAGAATTCTTTATTCTTAAGGTTTAGATTTGCTTGACTTTGCTAATCAATAATCATATGTTTCATACTGATATGCATACAAGTCTTTGTGCTTTGCAAAAATGTATTATTTTATTTACGCATTAATAATTTTTTTAATTAAAAAACTTACCAATGAACAATTGTCACTAACATACAAATTGAAGAGGAATAAAGCAAAACTGCTTATTTTGCATTAGGATAAGCAATGAATAAATGTAAACCAGTTTAACAAACAGTTGCGATAAGAACTATTGTTGTTTAGTTACTGGTCGGTTATTGTTTGCTAGTTCTTAATTTATTCGGAGTCTGCGAGTGGGGAACTCAATTATTGTCAATTTATTTATTTGTAAATATAATTTGATGCTTGTTTAGTCTACAAAACATCATTTAAGAAAAATCTGAATCTGAAAATAATTTTATAATAAGTCAATATAATTTGAAAGAATAATATTATTTCAAATTATATTGACTAATTAAATAATTATTATTTGATTATTTTAAAAACGTTACAAAAAGTTAGCAATTATTACAGGGTTCTCAAATTCCTAAAAGGATATTTAAATTTGCCCCATAAACCACCACCATGATAAAAACATCAGTTTGTAATATTGGTTGCCTACTCTATGGTTGTGTGATCAAAATTAGCGAATTGGATCCTATAGGATATATCAAAACAAAATTAACAATTAAAAAACTATTTAATACTGTAAAGAACACAATTAAAAAATCGGACCTACACAGTTCCTTTACTGCAGTAGAACTAAGCACTAAAGAAAAGGAACAGCTATGTGAAGCTTTAAAAAAAGAAAAAAACGACGTCCTATTAATAAATACAAAACAGTGACACAAAACTACCCTATAAGACATTTTATATTATATATGTATACCTTGGGATAAAAAGTAGATATTTTTGTTATCCAATGAATAATTTATTTTTATCTAATAAAACGTTTGAAAGTTTGTAAATTTTTCCTAAAATTTATCTGAAATGTCCTTAAATTCTACTAAGATTCGTCATAAAATCCTAAAAATAGCACTTGAAAATTCCCTGGGAGCTGTTATTATATCATATAACTGAAAAATTTAAACTATAGTTTCAATTTTTATAATTACATATACCTATGTAATTATTTGAAAATAATCTCCCGCTATAAAGTTTTTCAGAAAAATTCATTTGTTTATTAATTAATGTTTGAATGAACCTTTCTGCACAATTTGATTAAAAAATCATTATCTCGTAAACTATTTATAAAAATTGATAAACGCTTAAAATTCCACGCCGCGGCGCGCCGTTTCATAAATAACTAAATGATATTGTTTGGCGCACGTTGGACTAGAATGACGAAAAAGTGGCAAAAATTCATTAAAAATAAAACTAATAAAGATCTCATTGTGAAATTTAAACGCCATATTTATGTTGTATTAATCTTGATCCTGTATAAATTTTAATTCAATTGGTTCAGTGGCGTAGATTTTATAAGGGTTTAAATGATTTAAATCTTTTTTAAGGAAGCTCAAAAGGCAGTTAAAATTTAAATTATTTTAAAAACCTTATAAAAAGATTATTTTAAAATTTTTGATATTAATTACCTTGAATCTGTACAAATTTTAAATTAATTGGGTCAGTAGCGGCGATTTTATACTGGTTTAAATATAAAAATGTTGTAAAAGTAGATCAAAAAGTACATTATTATTTACTGCATCTTTAAAAAAATTTAACTCAAGTTTTGTGTGTTTAGCAACCTTGACTCTGTAAATTTAATTTAATGATGGAAAAAGTAGTTTATATGTATTATCAGTTCAAATGGCAAAAATATAAAGTAAAATAAAATGTGGAAATGTCAACATTTTTACTTCATTTTTTTTTGCCTTCTTTAGAAAAAAAAATTGAGTAAACTTACTTAATTCTTTTAGTAAACATTTATGTACCTACAATTAAAAAAAAATTGTAACGATACATATTCGTACGGGTCTCCTTGATTTAGGTAGAGAAACTGTAAAAAAAATGTTTGCCTGGTCGATTTGAGATGGAAAGACGCTATTATTATTTTTTTATTTGTAATGAAAAGTTAAAAAAAACAACGAATAAAAATCAAATTTTGAGAACAGTTTCAATTCATGATAATAAAACCTATTTATTTGTTTATAAATAATTTTCCTGATAAGTTCTTATTAAAAAAACTAAATTTATTAATGAATTATTATTTTGTAAATATTTTGCTTTATAAGATATTATGTAGCTATAATATAATTTGAGCCGATAAATAATATTTGAAGGTTAACGTAATTAAAACTAAAGAGTGAAAAACAAACTTAACCAAGAGTCTAGACATTTTAAAAAGTTTTAGGGCAATTTTTAGTTTGTTTAGACAGTTTATAGGACAATAAAAACATCTTAAGCTAAAGTAAAACTTACTTTCGCAATTCATCAAAGGCAGTGTCTCGTTCCAGCGGTCGCCTTCGCAGGAAATCACCTTCCTGCGAGCACCTGTATCAGGAAAATGAAACCCCACGCAGCAGTGGAACACCGCAGCGGTGTCGTTTCTGTAAACAAGGTAACCGTCTTCGGGCAGTTCCGGCATGGGGCACCCCAAGGCACTGTAGTGTATGAAAAATCCTAAAAAAAGTCTTTAGATTACAAGGTTTCCAAAAACTATGACGATATCTACCTCTGCGAGGGTTGAAGTCATTTTGCGATTTTAGCACTATGGTAAAGTCTTCTGTAAATGAAGTTAATACTATGGGTGGGTGCTCTTGTACGCACGAGGTGTATACCACTTGGGTATCGTCTTGGATTTCGAGGTAATCCGAACAGTCACTGTCGGTAGGGTTGGCTAAAAAGATTATTTAGGTATGGATTGGATATAGAAGACTCTGAAGAAAGTCAACTAGAGCTGGATCCCAAGCAGCAATTTTGGTTCCAAAAACCATTACCAAAGTGGTGATTACTTTAATTTTTACTTAAAAGTAATTCTAACTTTTAAATAGCAATATTTTGTAACATAAACTTCATTCGTTCCTTAAATGGTTACTGTAAAGTAAAACTTGGTTGCCCCCAAGAAGACTTTGCAACTTTAAAAAAGGTTTTATAAGTAAAAAAAACTTTCAAGCAAATTTAATTTGTAGCAGTTACTTTCGGTTGCTACCTAAAGATTACATTATAATTATTTTTACTTTGTAAGTTAAAATCTCGAAACTGGAACATGAGTTAAAAACTACAAAGTTAATAACTTAAAAGATATTATTTTAGTATTTGGAACGTTTATGGTACTATCCAAAACCACCGTAAAGTAAATTAAGGTGGAAAAAAACTTTAAAGTAGCGAAAACTACTTCAAAGGAAAATGCTTCTTATCGGCCATTTTTTACTGTACTGGGTTGTTTACTTTTTAATAAATAGTAATTTTGTTGGTAATAGACGGTATTGATAATTAAATAAAACATTAATAATAAATATTAGGATCTTTTTATTTATAAACATTATTAAATAAATAATTTGTTTACACTTAAATATACAAAAACTAAATTCATAAGTTCCACAGTAAAATTTAAAGGGTTTTTAAATTTACCTGCCTAATTAAACATTATATTGTTATTCTGGAAGTTATAAACTACCATTACATATTTAATAAACGACGACATTGAAAAGCCAAGTCCGTAGTGGTTCCATTTAAAAAATGAGGGATAGTATAATCTTATATAAGTTTGACAAAGACAGTTAATACAGAAGTAAAAACAAATAAATAAAAGTAATTATAACGCTCTAGCAACGATATTGAAACGTTCTAGTAACGTAGCAGCTACGTTCCAAATAGTAGCACGGTTTATAGCTAGTGACATAGGTATTTGTTACCTTTTTGGAACTTAATAATTGTTCCCCACTTTAGTCGTAACTTAGTAATAAAAGGGTAATATAAAGAGACCGGCGACTGTGGCAAAACACTTTAAAGTTTCTTCAATAGTCCCATATACATAACAAATACTTAAATTGTTGCTTGGGATATAACTGTCTTAAGAATGTTTATATTATGCAAAACAGTAAAAAAAATAAAATTGTTTTTAATACTCACAGTGAAGCGATAAATCGATGATAGACAGTTGTATCTTTTGACTAGGCGGGGCTTTTATCTTCCATTGGCACTCCTTTCCAGAGTAATACAGCGGATATCCAGGATTATGGATGAATCCTTGCGATATCCCGCTACTGTTTGGGCTTGGCAAATTGATGACACTGTTGCAGTATTTTGTTATCACCCGTTCTAAAAAGCAAATAGATAAGTCAGTGGCTTTATTTAATTAAACATATCCATGTCAAAAAATGAGAAATGATTATGATATGTACCTGATGGGGGAAACAATATTAAACGAAAAAAAAATTGTAATGATGTGTGAAGTAGGTTCATATTAAAGAAATAGATACTAAATAAAATTGTAGGTGCAATTCGTTCCTATTAAATATTTTGCAATCTAATCTTAAATACTTATTATTCAATAATTTTCACAGAAAATACAAAATTACAATATACCTATATCTTTGAATGCATTCAATTGCATGCATGCCAATTCAATTCCATTATGGTTACTTATCAAGTATGTTTTGGCAACTGAGGAGTGATCTTTCAAAAGGCCGTATTTCCATTTTTATTTGAATGTCATTTTTCGACAAAATCACAAAGGTATTGTTAAAAAGCATAATATATATTATATATACCTATAGGTATAATATATATTATATATACCTATAGGTATATGCATATATGCATAATGTATACATATTATATATTGTATACATATTATATTAAATGGTAAATATGTTGCACAAGATGTTGAATGTCAAGAATATGATGAACAAGTGTTGTGTTTATGTAATGAGCCAGAGATGGATATCCTTAGAATATAAACCTTACATATTTTTCAATATTGTTAGCACAATATAGATGGGCGTTTCTCTGTAAACTGGGCAACTCATTGTCTCAAGCTAATATTGTTTAGAAATATAACAGATCATAAATATTTCGTAGATAACTTCAAAAGATAATAACCTAATCTACCTATGCTCGACGTTCAAAATCCAATAAAATAAACTTTAATGTATCAAAATCGTTTTTATAGTCCTTAAAAACCAGTCCCCTGACGTGTCACCAAAGCAAAATGGTCACTTCAGACTAAATTAATTAAAGACAGTAACTATTGGAATCAACCTAATTGTTTAATTATTCAACCAATATTGTTTGCTTGTTACTGTGACTTATTTATTTTTTATAATTATTAGTTTGTAATTCTAAAAAAGTCATCTAAACTTTGTCTCCGGATTTTATAAACAGTCCCCTGTATAGATTTTTCAGAAAATGCTCAATGTTTTCCAAAGTAATAGGAATATTTTTGGTTCATCTGCCGTATACTAATAAATAGACCGATATTTAGACCTCGAATAACATTTATTAAATACAACAAAAATATAACAAAAAAACTTGCCTAGACAATTTCTTACTTCAAGTTGCCCAGTTTACAGAGAAACGCCCAGATATTTTTCCATTAATTTTTTTAAAACGGTATTCACTAGAGCAAAGTATTCCTCAAGGTTATGACGATTTCAAAATTTGAAATTCAAATGTTTATAAACTATAGTAGGTAATGGTTGTTGTAGAGTCCATATAACATTACAATATTATGGACACTTTGTAGGTGGTAATTTGTTAATCTAATAAATCGTTTTTATATGGATTATATTGATTTTTAAAAATATCACCCTGTATGTAGATATTTTGTGTTAAGCCTCGGTATTAAAATACTCGTGTAAGGGCCGTGTTACGCCACAATAGACAGTGATCCTATTTATCATTTGGTGTGACACAGTTCCCCATTGAATGGCGTCAACTTTTAGAAATTTAGGGTAAAGCGTGAAAATTGGAAAATCTGAGAGATATTGCGACTTGCACACACGTTCCTTTTGTTACGGGTAATCCCTCTCACAATGAGACGTGGAAGTACCTTATCTGGGTTGTGTATTTATTAATATTAATTTTGTCCACTATGATATTGCAGTTCTCTATTGTAAAGGCTTCTCTGCATCTGTTGTGTTTATTTTTTTATAATTTGTTATGGTTTTGTAGAATATGTATTTATGTTATAAAAAAGGGCTTACCTGATATACAAGCATATTTTACTGTTAAATTCCCTGGACCCCAGTTTTTTGAATCTGGACAATCATGGGTTAGCTCAAAACTGCAATGGTTCATTCCAGAACATCTAAAAATAAATTAAGCTTCTTTATTCCTCACCACGAAGTGATTCTTTAAATCTCCTCTTAGAATTTAATTGTGTATTTAAAAATATATATGTCAGTTTCGGTTAAGTTGCTCTACCAATCATTTACTTAGGAAGTTCAATGAACACTATATTGGATTATTTTCTAAACACCTAGTCAAAATTGGTTTACGTTAATTGGGTGAATTAATGAATTCTTTAAAACGACACTTTGTATACAAAGTGTCTATAGGTGGTAATTTGTTAATCTAATAAATCGTTTTTATATGGATTATATTGATTTTTAAATACCTACGTTAAAACGACCTTATTTGAATATAAAAATTGTCTATGGAGACATAATATCCAATGGACAATATAAGCATTGTTAAATATGTATACATTCTATAGAATAGTCTGTACTGTGATACCTATCTCCCCCAAACATCGTTAAATTGCATTTTTGGATTTAGACACTTCCTTTTCTAAGCACATGGCATGTGTCCACATATATTTACCACGGCCATGGTTTATGTAGGCAGTAAATTAACGACATTTCTAATCATTTTGAAATATCTGCGAAAATTCGGTGGTAATTACATTTATTGCCAATAAAATGGGTAAATTGCAATTTGCTAATGAAGGGGAGAACATTGTATTCAAAATTGGCGCAAGGGCGCAACTGAATTACCAGATGTTAGATATTTTGTTTGAAATGTATAGTTTTGAGCTTTTAAAGCTGGTAAAATTGGGAAGACAAACAAGACAATTTACTAATCGAATTGGAAAAGTTATAGGTAACCCAGAACAGAGATTGAGAGAATCGATGCAATGTCAACAAAATTTTCTAAATCCTGTTCTTGACGATCTTTTGTTTGAGATGTTTGTTTTCATTACGTTTGACCTGGATTAATAAAAGATGAAGTAAAAATACTGAAATTTACGTTAATAGTTATTTATGTATCAAGGCAGTAAAGTCGTATTTTTTATCACGAATGTGGACATTATTACCACGTGAGTGATAAAAAATGACTTTAATGCCGAGGTGCATATTAAATTTTATCCGAAATCACATTTAATAATTCTAATAATTAATACTGATGATTAAATCAAATGTCATTTGATGATCAAATCAAATGTCATTTGAATGTAGGAAGTGTCTACGTATAGTGTTTGTTACATATTTGCCCGCCGCGGCGATTTTTTAATCTAATTAATAAAATTAACTTATTATTTTTATTAAAAAACATTTTATGAAAGGGTCCAATCGACCTCCGCGACGGTGCTTTTTTTTAAATATTATCTAGTTGCTGCTGAGGAGCAGTAGACACATCTTAAAATGTATAATGGGTTGCATACAATACTCGTATTGTTGACTACTTTACTACCAAATTCGGATAAAAATATATTTGCTATATTTTAGGTGAAATTACCAAATGAGGGCAGCAATTACCAGAGACAATTGTCCCTTAAGGGAGACTCTCCCTTTTGTGTCAATTACTACTTGTGAAGTGTAGGTTTAACCCGGCGCACTGTGTCCCCAAGTCGAATTTGATCTCTTGATTACAAATTTTTTGGTCATAATAAAAATATAATCGGATTTTTAAATGCACCTAATAAAAAAATAATCAACATTTTTACAAGCCATGTTAAAAATTAAATATATAAGGAAAGTTATAATGTATAACTTATACATTGTTCAAATTTAAATTTTATCTTAAGAATTTATAAGCTAAAGGAAAGTAAAATTTACAAAAATTATTGTGGCATTTTTTATTAATATCTGTCAAATCGTATATTATAGTTTACGTCAGGAACATTGTTTATGACGTATTCATTAAACAACCCTAAAAAATAACACGTTTTTTAATGATTTTTGTTGCATTAAAAAAGTTGGAAACACATTTTTTATTACATATACGGCAAATTGCATTGCTTAATGAACTGCTAAACATTGTACATTTTTGTACAAGACTAAAAATTTTGATAAAATATAAATAAAAAAAACATTAAAATTAAGATAACACCAAAATTTTGTCATCCGCAAGTCAAAATATGACACACCCCTTTATTAACAAGGATGATAATAATAAATCCCTAACACCCCATAATTGGGTGCCTCATCTTGTTAAAAATGTAATCATCATCATCATCCAAAGCTAGTTCATCATCCCCTCCTCTGTGAATTTCTAGTTCATTTATTATAATAATAATTATGTGAATGTATTGTTTCATCTAACATTTCAAAATAAATTTGACCATTCAAATTTTGGTCAATATATAAGGGACCAATAATACGATATGTCAAAATTCCTGCTTCCTGTTTAAAAATATTATATAAACTTTATTTATACTATAGGTAGGTACTATATTATCATACATTTTTAAAGTTTTATAACAAAAGTACCTAATTATTATTATATTATTTTATAATATTCCATATATAAAAGTTGTAATTATAAAAAATGATCACCCAGTTTATTTTTTTACAAAATTGGATTTTTTTTAGAAAAAGTTGTACTAAAAATTGTACTTAAATTATTTGTTTAAAAATTATTTCAATAAAAACTTTTAAACTCTCGATAAATGTTTATAGGACCAAACGTTAAAATTTGTGTCATAAAAAATAATAGGTTTAGCAACTTTTTAATCACTTAAGTAATTTGCTTAAAATTTTTCCAAAAAATAATTGCGGCGTTTTATTAAAACTGAAATCCTAGAACATGATACATTTTTTTGCAAAATCGTTTAAAAATATTTTAAATCGCAAACGAACGTTTTAGATTTATTTTTGCAAATTATTTATAAATGAGGACGAAAAACTAATTTCCTAATATCATAACATGAAATATAGACCTAAAAATATTTTCTCAAGTTGTTACTACATATGTTTAGTTATAGCACTAAGTGCATCCAAACATTATGATAAGGAGCCAAGTTTGGTTTGTTCTTTATTTATTAAGATACTTAGGAGTACATTTAGTAAGTACATCAAAGCCAAATAAAACACATTTATTAGATACCCCCTGTAGATAAATAACAGAAGTCATCCTTATTTTCTCCTTAGATAAATAAAAAAGTTACTAATTAACTAAATGATAAATTTTGCCAGTTAATTGAGGTGACGTGCATCCCATCGACGAAACAATATGAATTCCTATACCAGCATTCACGTCTGAGCTCCTGATAGCCGAAATATGAAATTCGTCCGTGCACATGTGCGGAGTCTAGGTCACGGATTTCGCAAAAACCAATGGAAAAAAATAGGAGGCGAGGCCACGCACTTGAAGCAAGGCCACCCTCGCTCTCTACCGCAAACGGAACGTATAGCAGCGAATCATCCAATTCGCAAAAGTTAGAGGACATGGGCGCCGCTACATAGGGGCAGGGGGGGGCCCGGGCCCCCCCCTGGAAATTCATACCCAGAAATTCCGGTACTTCATAATTTGACGGTAAGTGCTGATCGTTATCATTTGTTCATTATTTTTTAGATAAATTAGATTTGTTATCTTATAATTTAAGATTTGTGCCGTCTTAATGAATACTAGTGTTGTTACAGTTGTAAAATGAATGAAATGGCTGGATGTTCAAAGAAATCAGAAGCACAGTTTACTGATTCCGTTCATAATCCTATGGCGAAGAAACCAGAAGCCACAGATCATTATGTTCATATTCCAAAGATCTTCGATGGAATCTTATATACGTGCAGTAAGGTTCATATCAATTTTAATTTGGAATCCAAGGGGTTTTAGCTTAAATAAACCTAAAAATTGAAATAATCCGGAAACTGTTCTTGGAAAATTAATGAAATAAATATTAAAAAAATAGAGGATTTATTTATGGATTCAGAATTTAAATCCTTTTTTGCAAGTGGATTTGGGATTTATGATTTAAATCCAGATAACGTAATGGATTTATGATTGAGGATTTAGATCCAGTTTATGGTTTATGGTGTGGATTTATGGATTTAGATTTAAATCCTTTTTGCCGGATCTTGCCCATCCCTGAGTAAGACACGTTCTTGGCTGACATATTTCTATATACGAACTATATATGTTGAAAAAGTCGACTATAGAAGAGATTTCTTCATAAGCCTAGTGAATTGATAAACAGATGGTGCTAATAATTGTGTAAAATTTACAAATATACATACAGGGTGTCCCTCATGACTAATCAGAATATCAAAACATGACCTTGGTAAAAAATCATTAGTTTTTAAGATATTGGCATTTTTATGAATTTTGTGAAACTTTACACAAAAACCCTGAATAGGACTGCTATTAATTACAATTCAAAATTAAATTAATAGCAGATTTTGTAGCTGTGGCACTCGAAAAACTAATCTAAGGTGTCAAGTTTTACAAAATTCATAAAATGTCAAAAACTAACGATTTTTTACTAAGGTCATATTTTGATTTTCTGCTTTGTCATGAGTTGGTCTATCAGTCCTCCAAAGGATCTCGTTGACTTTTGGGACACCCTGTATAAAGATGATATTTTATTTGACTTAAGTTTAATGTGAACTTCTACAGTACAACTTGATTATAAATAACATCTATCAAAATTCTAAAAAACTTTAAGGGCCCCCCCTTAGACGAATTCCTTCCGGCGCCCATGTTAGAGGACAAGGTTTTTTGTAAGGTTATATGTTTCGGAGGGTCGAGGCAATTTGTGTATTGATCCAATTTTTATCATGCTGTTTTGTTTTGTTTTGTTTACAATTTATTGATTTACATTTTATACACAGCGCATTTAAAAAAAAATATGTGTTTTATGCTCTAAGATCCATTACCTTGGAGTATATAAAACATGGATACATCTCAACCCTTGTACCTCGAAAAATTTAATTTAATTTTTAATACCAGGTCACTTATTGTCGGATTTATATATAAATTTCTAGCAGTTACGGTTTGGGAGTAATTAACGTTTTTCTAAAATAAATCCCAGAAAATAATATTTTTTTGACGGATCGATTTTAAATCAGCTTTTTAACCATTTAGAGTAAAAATTCAAGCTTTATTTAATTAAACGAATTTAAACCAATTAAGTGTTTTGTTGCCACTTTGTTTAAATTCGACTATTCCACTCATTACTTTATGGACCAATCAGATTTCAGAAAACAAGTGGTTTTTTCAGTTTTGCAGCGATAAAACTACCATTTAGGTAAAAAAACACTTTTTTATATTTCGCATAGCAACCAATTTGTTGCTATGCGAAAAATAATTGTCAATGTTGACGTTCCTAATTTTAAAATAAAAAATCATACAGAAATTGATTCGGCAGTTATTTCTAATTAAAAAAATTTTTTTGATTTTGATTTACTTAAGATTTTTACTTGTAAATTTCGCTCGTGGCATTAATTTAAAACCACTCGCCTGGCGGCTCGTGGCAATTTGCGAAATTTACAAGAAAAAAACATTCGTATAAAAATCAAAAATTTTATCGGTAAAATTTTACCACTAGTGGTATTATATACGATTATTCTTTTACTCTTTAATTCGTGTTTTTTGTTGGCCCAATTTCCCTTTTGAAAAGTTTTTGAATTCCGAAGCAACTTTTCCCCAAATGTCGATGTTTGGTTATTTTATTATTTGTATGATTTTATTAGATAAATGATTAAATTTCAACTTTTATTTTTTATACCTATATATATTTTCTTGACTAGTCAAATAAACCATATGTTTTGCTCCTTAAATGTACCTGGTTTGATTGATAAATAAATTATTATTATTATTATTATAAAAAAATATTCAACATTCGGCTAAAACTGAGAAGAAATATTTATTTTGGTGCGAGAAATAATATTTATTTTTATATAATAAACAGTTAAAAAATTACATATTTTTTATTAAAATAACTTTAGAAAAAATAAATTCTTGTCATAAAAAGGGTCATAAAATTTGAAAAATTTGTCATAAAATCATAAAAAAGTACAAAACAATGCTTCTTGTCATAATAAGTGTCATAAAATTTGAAAAATTAGTAAAAAAATCATAAAAAAGTACAAAACAATGCTGAGAACCCTGAGTACCTACATTATATAACAAAACAAAATAAAAACTTTACAAAGTTCTAATTAATAATAATATTTGGTTTGCCGTTGAAATTTCTCACTAAAATTTTTAATGAATTCCATAATTAAAATATTTATAGCACATTATCTGCCCATTATCTAATCCTAATTATTCATTAAAAACGGCAAGGGTTAAAAGCGCAGATGTGTGGTAGCTACTAACATTCCTTCATTAAATATTTATAGATTTTAAATGTCCCCCAAAAGCCATTAATTTACCTTCCTAATTATTTAAAATACAAACCGTTCATTTCCGATTTTGATTACATTTTTGCAGGCAAATTGTTAAAGCTTTACAATCAATACTGTATACATTAAAGAGTGCACTGTACATGTACAACGGCGCGTTGTGAATAAAAACAAATTTGCAAGTAGAAGAAATCATAGATTGTTAAAATTAGGATTTTATAAATAGTAGATTTTAACTTAAAAACTGTTTTACGCTAATAATAATAATAATAATAATAATAATAATAATAATAATAATAATAATAAACTAATATGCTTACCGATAATTTAAAACGTCCCTAGGATGTATTGGACGAAGAGGGTAATCATCTTCTTTACTCCAAAAAGTGGTCAATTCCGTTTGTTTTTCAATGTTGTATGGTGTAAAATTGACTTCCAAAATCGCGATAACAGCACTAAGACCTCGACAAGTTAATAGAAGTCTGCAGGATTCGCAATCGCTTATGGTTACTGTTTCTGAAATTTAATAAAAATATATATTTATAAAGCATGAGATATAATTAGAACTTATGTGAAAAGCTTTTAGCAAATATATTTATCATTTTTATGTGTTTTTGAGTCCGTATCAATAATTTATTTTCGTTATTTTCGTAGATATACTCTATAAAAGTTAAGGGTGAATTTATGTCCGCCTAGGGAGCATTGGTTTCAATATTACCAACTGTCCTAAAAGTAGTTTTTTGGGAGATTTTATAAAAAAGATTTTTTATATAGCATAGGAAAGTATTGTAAAAATGGGGAAAGAAATTTATACTAAAAAATATTATAACAAAAAAACTATAATATTTTTTTTTTAATTATATTAAAGTTATTTTTCGGGAAAATCTTTTTTGGGTGATATACAGGGTGTCTCAAAAATGGCGCACAAACAACCACGTGGTATGGCGTAAAACTATATTTACCATCATTTTCGCTCCTTTAAAAAAAAGTTCAGTGAAAAATATTAATTGATAAATGCTTAATAATCTAATATTTCTTAAAAAAAATCATGCTTGTCATTTTTTTTGCCCTTATTTTAATAGTGAATCAGGCAAGAAGGTTTTGTATATTTATTAACATTTTGTTAAACAGTGTCATTGTTTTTTTATTTGAAATATTTTAATTCAGTACTGCTCACAGAATTTATTTAAGGAGTCGTACAAGCGCCATGGCGCAAAAATGACCGTATATATAAATTTTAACACAATAAAAAAAGCTACAAAACTAAATTTTATTTAAATCGAACAAAAAGTGTTCGTGTTACAGCACTGAATTTTAAAAATTGTCAAATTTTGGCTAAAAACGATTTAGCTAATTTTGTTAAAAACTGGATTTTTAAGAAAAAACTATGGATTTCTTTTATTTTTTTTTTAGTTTTTTTAGGACATTACAATGATCCTTGGTTAAAGCACTTTAAATTTAAAAAATTGTCAAATTTTGGCTAAAAACGATTGAGCTAATTTTGTTAAAAACTGGATTTTTAAGAAAAAACTATGGATGTCTTTTATTTTTTTTTTAGTTTTTTTAGGACCTAACAATGATCCTTGGTTAAAGCACTTTAAATTTTAAAAATTGTCAAATTTTGGCTAAAAACGATTGAGCTAATTTTGTTAAAAACTGGATTTTTAAGAAAAAACTATGGATGTCTATTATTTTTTTTTGTCAATTGTCAAATTTTGGCTAAAAACGATTTAGCTAATTTTGTTAAAAATTTGATTTTTAAGAAAAAACTATGGATGTGCTTTATTTTTCTTTAGTTTTTTTAGGACATTACAATGATCCTTGGTATTTGATTAACAAAATAGACATATATACGAACAAGTTTTCGCAATATCTTGAAAACAAGAGCCAATTAAGCAAAATTATATGAAACATTGCTGTAGACGCGTGTAAATACGGTATATATTTCTATATATATAATATACAGTGTGCTCAACAAACAAGAGAGAAATGGATAAAGCGATCACACAATCAATCACATTACATTCGTCTCTCTTTTACCTGTTGCATAAAGGTGTCCCGAGGATGGCGCATAAACGGATTATTTTAAATATACAAAAAATTGTACAAGTAGTTTTCGAGATATTAATCATTTATGTTCAAAAACCTTATTATTATTATTATTATTATTATTCAATTTTAAAAACCAGACACATAAAAATTGTGATGCGTTGGTACGCCCTTTTCAAGACACCTTGCATAAAAAAATTCAAAAACTTGAATTAAAATAAATAAATAAAAACCTTAATTAAAATGAATAACTATAAAAAATAAATATGTAATTTTTTTTTTCAATATTCTTAAAAGGTATAAAAACGTTTCAATCGTAAATAAACATTTAAGAAAAAATTATTAATTATTTTTTAATAAATAACAATCTTAGGACACCATGATAAAATCGCCCATAAAGATATCAAAGCAGCAATTGAGATAGTTTTTATGAGTATAATACTCTTGTGCGGAAGTTTGGTCCCCCCTTACTATTTCTCTAAATAGAAAATTGAAAAGGGTCCATTATTTCCCACCCTCCGAAAACGCAAAGTGGTATCTCGAACAATTCAATTCAATAACAAAAATGGGCATGCAATAAAATTTGTATGATAAATATCTTAATAAATCAGCAAAAATCTCACCTATATACTTTGATTTGATAGTCCAGAATTGCAGAACCATAATAAGTAATTTGGTGAAGGAAAACATCTCTTTTCGACGTTACATTTTTTATTTTGTAACATACCTATTTTTTGATTTCACCTAAAAACAAAAAATAAAACGTTAAGTGCTAAATTTATAGAAATGTGGAAATATTAATATAAATATTTAAAACGTCTTGTAAACACATACATCTATTATTGTTTTATTTTATTTGGCAAAAGAACAAAGGTACCTTGCCCTAAATTTCGCTCAATACAAACTCCATTTAACCTGTTTTCCTTTTACGACTTCTAACCCTAGTGAATTCATAAATAATTCTGTATGCAAGGGGAGCAATTGGGTAATTCAATTTTCAATAACTTTTTGTTTGTGGGAAAAATATCCAACCTTACATTGAAACAGGTATTACTTTTACTATTGTATTACCACGTTTCTTGCATTTATCCTGTTTTATTAAGGTTTCCTAAATATGTATTATGTTACAAATTTCTTGACATTATACTTTTAATTTTGTATATTTAATAGTATATTTAATAGTATATTTAATAGTATATTATGTATTAAGTTTTATAAACGCCATTTTAGTTACGAAGCTTGCGAGCGGGTGTTTAATAAAAACGAATGTCTGGAGAAATTTATAAATATGAATTTAAAAATAAGCATACATACTTATAGTAAGTTTTACTTTTAGTTTTATTATATAAACATTTTTAAATGTGTTTTTGCCATTCTAAAATAAGATATTAATAATAATATTTGAAATTTTTTTCATTCTTGCTATTTTAAAAGTTCTTTAAATAAATTGCTGTATTCTTTTGAAATTTTAATTATGTATTAATGTTAATAAACTGCATTTTAGTCACGAGTTTTAATTGGGCACGAGCGATGCATGCGAGCGAATGTTTAATAAAAATGAGTGTCTAGAAAATTTTATAATGATAACCATTATAACAGCCCCACCTAACAGCGGGAATAATGAACTCATTATTCACGTTGTTAGGCATCAGTAATTGGTCCATTTCAATTTTCACTGTGGTGTGAACCAATCGGGTTTTAAATTGTGAGATGGCGACTATAATCTTTTTTAAAATTGGTAGAAAGTAAGGTTAACCATCATACAGATGTAAGGTTTTATTTATTTTTGAATTTTTTTTTAATATCTACTAATGGAAATAGTAGAAATTATGTGCATTATCTTTCGTATATAATAATAAACCATTTCGTAAATAATAATAAACTACAGTCACTGTAGTACAGTGGCGGCTGGTGGATTTTGGGTATAACAGTATTTCAGTTATTAGACATGGGACCCTCACCAAATTTATAATAGTTTATAATGAATTAAATAGACAAGTTCGGCGCAAACAGAATTTAAATTGAAGTTTGCGAAAAAAAGTTAGTTTTTCCTGTCGCCTCACCCGCCTCCAGCCCCCCCTATTTAAGATAATTATAATTAAAGTGGTGCAATTTATTATCTACTATAATTTATCGACAAATTTAAAATTTTATTTAAAAAATCCAAATATAACAGGTAATATACCATTTTAAATATTTTTTTATTTTAATAAAATAAATAATAAAAATTTAAAATCGAATAAAATCTGTAATTTTTGGATTTTTTAAATAAAATTTTAAATTTGTCGATAAATTATAGTAGATAATAAATTGCAATACTTTAATTTTAATTATATTAAATAGGGGGGCATGGAGGCGGGTTAGGCAACAGGAAAAACTAACTTTTTTGTGCAAACTTCAATTTAAATTCTGTTTGCGCTGAACTTGTTTATTTAATGTCATTATAAACTATACATGTCTAATAACTGAGATATTGGTATACATAAAATCCACCAGCCGCCACTGATAAACTATTATCTACGAAGAATAATTAAAAGATATCTATCAAACGAATTTAACCTCACTTAACAATTTATAATAAAGCCAACTTTAGTCCTTAAATTTATATTTTAATTTAAGATTTGACTTTTTAAAATTAAATATTTTGCTTACAAAATATAATGATAAATAGTGACTTAATATTTTTATTTGCCTATTGACATATTTGACCTTTTAACTCTTAAAATAAGTGATAATAGCAATAAAAACTCAAAATACCTCATTTAAACACCTAATCACATCATAAATCCTCAAATTCAAGACATGTCACACGAAAAATACGACTTTTGCGCGTTTTTTTTCGATCTAGCATTCGTGCACAGAGCTCTACGATGTTCGATACGTCACTGGCTCGTCGCGGCGTGCTACAAGCGTCGCCTCCCCCACTTTTGCTACCCGAATATCAACCCTCCCACGTAACCGTAAAGCCGAGGGTAAGTTTTGCTTTTGCAGTCATAAACACAGTGCCCCAATGAGCCAGATAGAAGGCTAAGATGATGCGTCATAGCTTGCTCCAAGGATTAGCAGATTTTTGATGTAACGATTGATCTTGAAGGCTGTTATACAGGGTGGTCAAATGTTTTTATTTTGTATTTTCTATTTTACCTGAACGATATAAATATTAACATCGTGGTATTTAAAAAAAGTAATTTGTAACTTAAAGATATTTTATTAAACAAAATTATAACAACTTAGTGCATAGCGAGTCCGTGCCATTCAAAGTCTACAGGTGGGCGCAAAACCATCATGGAACGGCCGTCGTAGATGATAAATAATCCGGAATGTGGGAGCATCAAGGCGACTTTGTGGGTGTCTTCGTGTTCCAGGTTGTTCCAGAATACCCAGTCAAGAGATTCCATCCATTTGCCGTCTTGTCCGTCGATTTTGACGTGGTCTGGAGTAAGGATCATAGTGTGGGCGGCATCTTGGATTTTAATTCCCTAAAAGTTTAAATGAATAAATGCTTAAAATGCGCCTTATTTAAAAAACTTACCATAACATTTTCAGAGACTTCCTGTACGAACAAAGCTTGAGTAGGTTTGGTGGCATCATTTCCAATGATCATGCTCCAGTCTTTCTTGTTGGAGATCTTGTTCCAAACTTGGGAATCCATGTCGATTTTTGAAAAGTGAAGCTTGCCCATGTTGTGGAATACATGCATCATTTTTGGGTACTGAAGGGAATCTGGGTGGAAACCGTAGAAAGCCCATGTAGATATTGGCAATCCAGTCATGGAGAATAAGTGTTGGTTGGTGAAGACTTCGATGTCTACCACGGAACGCGACATTGGATAGGTGACTTCGATTTTGAGGTTTTGCTCGCCAATTTTTTCGTGGTGTTCATCTACCCATTGGAAGAATGGCATGTGTTCGGATTTAACCACATCCAATACCTTGATTAAATTCTTTTTAAATTCATTTGGTACCTTGTTGGTTTTAATATCGTAGACGTATTTACGGATGGAAGTCATAGCATATAAACAGTTCATTGTTTTGTATGAAGATACGCTGTAGGGCATGGGGTATTCGCATGAATGGTAAGAATGTTCTGATGGAGCTAACTGTTCTTCTGATTTTTCTCCAGTCATGGTAATCTCAATGGTAGTATCATCTAAAACGCATTTGTCATCGGCGGATTGACCCATACCAATATTAAGGTGGCCAGTAACTCCCTTTAAGTTCCATTTCCTGGTACCATCAACGCATACTTTGTAGTCTTTTTGACCTGGAATAATCCTAGTAATAACCATTTTCAATGCGTTGACACTGTGGCCATCGTTTCTCTCCCAAACAGCATTCATATCCCAAGTCTTTAAACTCTTTTCAGCGTTCTTAACAGCGTAAGTAACCTTAGCGTTAACTTTCATAGCTGGAGCGTAGATGAACTCCCTGGACAAAATTGTACGGTCGAAACGAATAGTTAGGTCAACGTTGGAAACATCGTTTTTGGGCCATACTCTTACGAAAAGACCATGAGTCTTGGGCATTGGCATCATGTCGATATAAGCATCCATATTCAATGCGGACAAGAACATGTGTTGGAAAGGAGTTTTAAAGTGTTTAGTGTAAGGTTGGTAGAACATATGTCTGGCGTGGTTAAAGGTTCCATTGGAAACGGCTATCTCGGAGTCGTAGACTTGGATTTCCCAGTTTCTTCCGGAGATTGAGTCTTCGTGGTATGATAGAGGGTACTGAAATTTATAAATAAAATTATAAAAATGTTAATAATTTTGTAAAATTTTGCCTTACATTGTGTCTATGCTTCTCTCCCCTGGTTACCATGACGTGGTGCTTGGAACTAGGACTAGACAATTGTAATTCAGAGGTGGCTTTGCCCTGCTCATTCATAAAAACAATAGATGCGACATGGCTTCTCAAACCCATCAAATCTTTGGTGGCATCATTATGTTTTCCAACGGAAAATTTGATCGTTCCTTGTTGGGTATTAACGGAAACATCCATTAACAATGGAATCATTGAGTCGTACGAGTGGTACTTGTTGATTCCTTGCATAGCATCGGCAATGGGATTGTAAACTGTAAGACCATGTTTGGCGTGAGCCCAGGTTTTAACGCTGCCATCAATGTGCAATTTCATTACTTTGTCGACAGTTTCTTTATTGAATTTCATGTCAATTAAGTGAACCTCTGGTACGGAAACGATGAGAAGAGCTGGCATACCCATATCGGTGGGAATCAAAGTTTTAGCGTACATATCATATGAAATGGACATTTGTTTCTTGCTGAAACCAGATCCCTCCTTCCACCATTTCATTACGGGCATCTTCTTAAGCATGGCAAGTTGTTCGAAGTCGATAAACATAGTGTCGACAATTTGGTTGTCTTTCATTAAAACGACTTCAATGTGCATGTCTTTTTCCAACTCCGGAGACAGATTTATTATGTTTAATACGTTTTCATTGAAAGTCATGAGACGGTCGTTGGATTTGGTGTTAAGGGTGAACAAATCCCAGCTCCTCTTAATACCGTTGATCTTGATGTTAACTACGTAGTCAGTGTGGAAAAGATTGAAGATTTGAGAGGTCTGAATTCCGTTAATTATGATGCTGTCATTGGAACGGATGAAGACTCCGTGTAATCCCATGCCAAACCCGTATTTGATATCCTCGAAATCAATCAGGTCGTATTCTGAAACACCGTGGGTTGGTGGGTTCATGTACCTCAACAATTGTCTGGCCCAAATCTTCATGTCGCCGTAACATCTATCAGCCCTGTTGCTTAAAGATTGCAAGTAAGTGTAGTGGAAGTGGTAAAGTTCCATGCAGGGGTCGTTCTTAAGGGTCCAGTACATGTTCATGAAGGTGGTTTTGTAAGGGATGGTCTCCATGATGATCCAGTAAGCGACGATTCTTAGTTCGGTGTGTTCCTTGGTGTTTGATAGGATTGGCCATAATAAGTCATAGGTTTCTTCGTGGTTTCCCTCGGCTACAGAACTAAGGGTCCACATAGCCCAAAGTCTGATGTGATGGTCTGGGAAAACTTCTCCTCTAATTATTGGGATCAAGTGTGGGATCATGGAATCAAGCCCCATGTTTGAAAGAGCGCTGAAATAGACAAGACGTTCTTTGTAGGTTTTGGCTGATTTTACTTTTTCGACAAACATGGTAACGTATTTTTCAAACTTCTTTTCGATATCTTTGCTGGATGGAACTTCAGTTTCGAATTCTTTTTCGTCAAAGAACTCGTTGAAGTGGCGGTATTTGTACATTTTTTGTTGGAATTTGTGAGACGAGCTAACAATGTTAGAGAAAGCCAAGATAGCGCTCTTCTGGACTTCCCAGTCTTTGTTTAAAGTCATTAATTTTTCCATCTCGGTTAAAACAACTTGATTAGGGGCTACAATGTGTTTGGGCATATCTTGTAACATGTCGGTCAAAGTATTATCATCGATTTTGTCGTTTTCCATGCACTTCATGATACAGTGGAGGGAAGCTCTGGTTCCAACAATAGGCAAAAGTTGGTGGTAGATTTCTTGAATGTGTGTGGGTTTGGTTAAGACTAAAGTATATAACTCTTCCATGCCTTTAATATCCAAGTGCATCATCATTTCCTTAAGTTTGTTGATTTTTTGACCTTCCTTAAAGTTGGGAATGTTCATGTGGATGTGATTAGCTTTCATGTAGCTCATTACACCTTCCAATTCAAGCATAACCTTTGCGATTAACTTCTTGGAGTCATATACTCTACGTCCCAAAGCCAAAGATGGTACGCCCTCGGATTCCGCGGTTTCATCGAAAATAGTATAACTCAAATCTTTGATGACTTTAGACGGGGTTGCGATGGGTTTAGCATCGACTTTGCTGATGAACTCCATGGTTTGGTTAACGAACAAGTATTGGGCTTCGGATTTACCCTCGAATGGGTGATAGTAGATTCCACCATTAGCCTCTACACGCTTAACAATTTTGTGTCCTTCATCTGCTACCAATAAGTATTTTCTTTGACTGTCTCTGCTGTAAGGGGCTTGGTGAGGAGCGTCACACTCTTCGGGGTCGACTTCTTTGATTGAGTGCCTCATGATTTTTTGGTTGGTTGGGATGACGAGCATCTTTTGTACCTCCATTACGTCATCGGATTTAGGCAACACGTTGTACAATACTCTACTAACACCATAGATAGATTGTTCGAATGATGTAAAACCATGTGGTTTCTTTTCGGACATGATCTTATCACCTTCCAATTGCAAAATGGTGGCAATGGACTTCTTGATGTTCACAGCCCACAAATGTTCGGACTCCTCGACCATAATTTCAACAACCTTACCATCAGCATCGTACTTAATAGCGAAAGGCTTCATCAAGTCAGCAACCTCACTTGGAGCGTCCAACTCTTTAGCCAATAACTCATCATGATGGTTCATTACTCCATTGTAGAGTTGGTATTTGAGGTCGGCCAAAAAGACGTGGCAGACCTTGTCGGCGCAGTTGAGGTTAAGTTTTCCTCTAAGCATAAATTGGGAAGCATGGTTGGTTGGGATCAGAGTGCCAGCTTTCACGATGGCTTCATACTCGTAGACCAGCTGTTTACCAGCTGGGACGAAGAAGGCGCTGGAGCACGCCAATAGTGCTAGAACTAGAAAAACAAATAATTTTAAAATTTTATATGGATATTACAAATTTGCGACTTTTTATTCTATAGAAAATGATCTATAGAAAGCAATAAACCAATCGGAGCACCTAAGGTGCTTTGAAGATTACCGTGCCCTTTGCTTTCTATACAGATCATTTTCTATAAAAAGTGAAGTCGCAAAGTTTAAAAAATTATGTCATATTTTAACGTATACAGTTTTAAAAACGACATTAACAAATAAAATTATATGTTTTTAGAATCTGTCCAGAGAAATTTTAATTGAAGTTTAAAGTTTATTAACATTAAATCTAAGACCAAAAATGTATTATTGAAAAAAACTATTTTAAATAATAATAAATATAATATTCAATTTAATGTTATATTTAAAAATAATTAATATAGGTTGACTTACCGAATAAACCTGTAGTGGATCCCATTTTGGTAGGAACTGACTTTGGTTTTAAAAACTCGAGTTTATATACAAAATACCAATTTATCAACGATTGATTGGACGGTAAAAATGTTATTAAAAAGATTTGAGAAACAAATCAAAAATATAACATTTGACCCGAATATTGTTTTTGTTATTTTATTTTTTTACTTGATTTTAATTATCTGACTTAAGAACTTGCATAAACAAATATAAGATATGTGTCGTTAGGTAATAAAAAATCGTTTATAATTAATTAGTAAAGACCAGACTTTTAGGCACTTAAAAATTAAAAAGCTCCCTAAAGGGCACCCAAAAAAGACAAAAAATAAATAAATAAATAGTTTTGATACAGTATATATATTATAAATATTTTCAATTTATAAAAAAAATATTTAATTAAACAATTATGCATTTTTAATCTTTCTGTTGGTTTTTATTCATATCATAAAAGTAGCAAACAATTATTTTTTGTCATTTTCTTTTTTTTAATTATGTCATTTACTCGATAAAATCATTATCAAGGTACTAAAAAGGCAATATGTTTCCTATTTAACTAAAATTAAAAAAAGGGTTGGTGCAGTAAAAATGTAAAAATAAAAAAAAATAAAATAAATGACAGAATGTTTTTGCAAAATATTTGCTATACAGGCTGCTGATAAAAAAATTGATTTTGGTCCAAGTTTGACCTTACTTTTTGACCATACTATGTACAATTATTACAAAATTATCGTTTTAGGGGTTTTTGGGTATGACAAATTCATCAGTTTTTAAATTTAAAAAATGCCCAGTACCTTTTGACGTTATTCTAGACCTTCTATTAATCATAGGGGGCATGGAAATGACAAATGACAATGTTTTTTTTTATTCTAAAGATAGAGCACTACGAACAATTTTTTTTAATCAGTCTATTTTTAAATAAATACTGAATTGTCGCCAATCAAAATAAAACACTGTATATTGGCGTATCCACATGATTAATCACAATGCCAATCACGTGTAATTATTCTGTGCGTTCACGTGAAATAATGTTTAATTAAAAACAATAAATACACGGTGATTTTGGATGAGGAAAGTTGAAATTTTGCTTTATTGATAAATTATTCTTTTAATAATGGACATAATAAAACAAATGTGGCCCCTAGCCAAGGGTTCAAGGAATGACATTTTCAAAAAACCAAAACAATTTTGAGAGGGCTTTAAACATTATTAAACATTAAAACTAAACAAAAGGTACCTTTGGCTTCTATAGGGGCATCAAAAGTAGGTATTATTTAGTATTTTGTAAAATAAATTATTTAACTTGAAAATTTAAATGGGATGCGATATTTGTTGCGCCCTCTATTGGTGAGTAAACCCACCCTTAGCTAAAAGGGGATGAAAACGTAAAGATTACTTTTTTCTTAATTAAAAACTGAATTATCTTGGACTAGAGGGAGCACTTAAATATTAATAATTTAATATAATTAAAAAATATGAATAAACTAAAAAAAGATGACAAATAAGTTATAACATTGGGAAATATTTAGAAATAAAACAAACAAAATATTTAAATTTTATATTACAATTAAATATGTAGTAATTTATTTAGGGTCCTCCATTAAAAATTGATATAACATCTAAAACATTTTTTTTCGAAAACTGTCATTAAAAGTTGACGCAAAATACTTTTAAATTCGTTTCAAAATTTTCTCTTCACATTTATAGTAATTTATAAATTTATAAACTGTGTGATACAGTTTTCGGAAAAAATTTGTTTGATACGCAATTGCGAAATTCTTTTGCATCCTCGAATGATTTTTTTTGCTCGCTATCGCTCATAAAATAACTTTAATTCTTGAATGCAAAAGTGGCATTTCGCAATCTAAACTGTGATAACATGAGTTTGTAGTTTGTTAATTTTATTTTGTAAAAATTTAACATAATTTTAATATATTACCAGAAATCTGTTATTATTGTTATTCTGATTCCTTATACCTATTTAATTAGTGTGCGAAGTATCCGAAAGAACCATCACTGGTTTTCAAACTGAAAGTGGGTTAAAGTTACGAAATACATCAGTAAGTGTTGTAGTAGTAGTGATAATTATATTGTACCAAATTTCTCTATAATTTGATGATTTCAGAATGGTGTGTTATTTAATTGTTTGTATGTTATTTTTGTGTTCATTTATGTAGGTATGTGTTAATTTTTTTGTTTAGGAAATTGATTAATAAAGCAACATTACTTATCAAAATTCTTTTCATTTAAGTTCCCAATTTCCAACAAATACTTTTGTTAATGGGTCTACAAACAGGTTTGTAAAAATAAGGTCCCTTTTGAAAATTACAAGAATTTTAATTGAATTATTGATATAGGATTACAGATTACAGTTGGTTGTAAACTTAACATAAAGTTTTGTGGACCTGGATTAACATAAAATCTGGTTAATATTTGGTTAAAATTAACAAACTTTTTTTACTGTGTAGCATCAACATACCAAACTATATACCATCTAGGAATTATTTATTTAAAAATATTTGGAGAAACCCTATACTAATTAATTAAATATCTTAATGTATGATAACGATGATTCATTTTAAAATAGACATTTGATTAAAGCATATGCTTTTAAATATTAAAATGTTATAAGTTTTAGATATACTCCATATTGATGATAATTTGGATATAATTTTTTATGAATTTCATTTTTAACAGTTCGATGTTTTCATATCAAATTCGTGCTGTTGAATTGCGATTTCGTGGTGTCAAGTTTGCAACCTAAAAAATAAAAAAAAGTTTCCACAAAAATCATTAAAAGTGTAAAATGTATTTTTATAAAAAAACAATTTAACTTTTTCTGATTGTCATTTTATCGGGGGTCTTTCAAACGGGAAATTTGTCGAAATTTGTAATTTGGAAATATAGCCATTGTGTGTATCTTTTTCAACTTTTTGTGCGCCCCCCGTAGTGACTTCTCATATCAAATTTAATCTCGATTTTACTGCATCGAATATTTTCTAAATAACTAGATTCCTTTACATGAAAATTCGTAAATTTAGTTCAGTGAAATAAGTTCGCTAACTATTGTATTCAAACAAGGTTTTCCGTGTAGGATATATGTAGAATATATTCGCTTAAATTTTGGCTTTAAATTGCGTGTTCTAGCAGATTTAGATTTACCCACAAAGTTCTACTCTGTGGATTTACCCTTAAAGTCTTAAGTTTGAACTGTGTGCAGTTTTTGACATGAATTGCAGATAAATTTAAGTCGCTTTTGGTTACTTTAATTTCATGGAAAAAAGGCAGTTTTTATTATTTCTTGTTCCAAAGGGGTTGGTACATTCGAGTTTTATATTGCAGATTTGGAATCTACGCATACGAGTTTGTAGTTACATTTTTTTCCTTCAATTTTTAAGAACGCCATAGCGTTTTAAAAACCGCAAGATTATATAAAAGAAGTAGTTTCACACTAATTTTCGACATCATTTTGGACACAATATTCTTAATAAAAATTACTTACTCAATATTTTTTGAGTCTACAATTGAAGAATTGGTTTCTTCGCGGGAGATTCTAGACCATTCATCTTTCACCCTACAAAATATCAGATTATTTTTATTTTAGATTTTATTAATATAAGATATCGTTAAATACATGCATTCTGTTAAAAACATAAAACCTATTATTCATTATTTTAGTAGAACAAAATATATATTTCTTAACAGGGGCGGACCGTTACCTTTGGGGGCCCTGGGCTAATGCTGTTTGGGGGAATATACAAGTTCGGGTTTTGTCAAAAAGATATCTTATATTTATAGATATTAAATAACTTGTTAAATTAATGCATTTATATACAATACAGTACAGTACAGTTATTACAACAAAATGATTTAATTTTTTTTAATAAACATAAATAAAAAATAAATATAAAAGGCATTACTTTTATTAACAAATAAAAACCAAAAAACTTTTTGAGGTCAAAAACAAAAACCAAGAATAAAATAACACTTATTTTTAAAATATATAAATATAATAAATAAAATATTCTAGGGTTTATACAAGGTGTCCTAAAAAATCCTGTACAATTTAGGGCCATGGCCCTATAGGTATGTGCACATACCTAATCTGGTTCAAAATAAGTCGATTCAACCCAACTTACCCAGAGGCCTTTAAATCTTCTAATTTTTTAATTCAATAGTCGCAGGGGATTTTTTTAATTTTAATTATATAACTCGTAAACGGATCAATGGGCTTAATTTAACAAAACATATTTTAATGGAAAATCAACGTTTTGCAAATAAGGTCTTCTATTATTTAATGATAAATATACTGGTTCAAAAGTTATTCAAGCTAAAAGTTAAATTTATAGTAAATTGTAAGAATCATAAGACCTTTTTTGTAAATCATTGTGTTTTATACAGAAATATGTCATTCAGAAAATTTTAAAATTTGTTTGTATAAATTAATTTTTTGCAATAAAATTGCTATTTTTTTGAAATTTATGAATTTTAAAATATTAATTTGTAAAATCATTAACATATGTTACCAATTTTACAAATTATTATTTTAAAATTAATAAATTTCAAAAAAATAGCAATATGATATAAAAATTATAAAATAACATATTTTTATATTTTAAAAATAATTTTGTAATAAATAGTTTTGCCTAAAAAGTAAGAAAAACTTGAAATAACCATAAAGTCTATTTAAGCTTAAATAACTTTTGAACGAGTAGATTTACCATAAAATTATAAAAAAACAATTTTTGTAGAGCGTTTATAAATGACCAGAACATATATATCTGTCCTTATTATTTTAGTCCATTGATCTGTTATAGAGTTATATACCTAATTTTAAAGTTATGTTATTTAAATAGGAAAAAGAAAATCGCGATGAGGGACCTCTAATAATATTAAAAGCTAAAATTTAAACAAAATTAATTTTTTATTTTTTTTTAAATTTCATTGATCCTCATTCTTAAATGAACTTTAAATTGCCTTCATTTTCTATGGTATTTGCTTACAATTTATTTATTTATTATACAGGGTGTAGATCTTATCGAGACTAACACTTTTTCACATAACTCGTTTTTATATAAAAAAAATGGTAGGTAATTTATTATACGAGGTGTGTTCAGAAAATAAGGGGAATTGTTTAATTTCGCGGGTTCGGAGGGTCCGGTTGTCATAAAATTTTCTTTATTATGTTGGTATACATGCCCCCGAAGTATGATAAAAACTTTAACTGTTTTCATTGTTAACTTTGTCTGTGGCAGCCGCTAATGTTAGACGCACTGTGGTTAGACGTGTTTTATGAGCTCGGCGATTTTTCGTTCGTTAAAAAAAATGGATCAAAGAATTTGTATCCAATTTTGCTTAAAAAATGAAATAAATTCTGTGAAATGTTAACAAAGGCCTATATTGAGTCTGCTATAAGTAAAACAAGAGTTTACAAGTGGTATAAGAGTTTCCAAGATTGGCTCATCCCATGAAATTTTTTCGAATGTTTTGGGTATGAAACGCGTGGCAGCAAAATTTTTTTCTAAAATTGTTAAATTTTGAACAACATTTTTGGCCAAAAACAATACTGTAATGATGCCCCAGCTTCCATATTCGCCAGACATGCCTCTGTCTGACTTTTTCCTATTCCCAAAAATTATACATTATAAGCCCATCGCTGAAAGAACTAAAGGCTATCCCAAAGATCGAGTTTTAGAAGTGTTTCGAGTATTAGAAGAAGAGCTGACACATGTGCATAATATCCAATGGGGACTATTTTGAAGGCGACAACATTAATGTAGACGAATATTTGTTTCAGAAAACGAAAATTCCCGATATTTTCTGAACACACCTTGTACATTATTTTGCTTCAATATTGTCAAAAATATTCTTCTTTTATAAGTCTATACATTAAATAAAATAAACACAAATAATATTTTATAAAATAGAGAAAATGGGATACCACGGTATTCCTTGGTTAACCATGGTACAAGTGAAAAAGCAGCCACTAATAACTATTAAATTAGTCATTTTTGACTAATTCATTTTTAGAGAGTAAGACGCGAAGCGGAATATTAGAAAAGGAGCGCAAAAAAGCAACTTTGCTTTAAATTTGTATATTTGCAAATCCTAATCTAAATTACCTATCCCACTTTTAGCCTACACATATTTTTAAATTAAACTTTGCATTTAAACATATGTATTTAGTTTGCTAACATTAACTTTGAACTCTTCCAAGACTTGCACAACTAATTCTATGTAAGTTCATTTAAATATTATTACAAATTTATTAAACACACAAACCATAAATTAAACTTCTCATCATTGTTGTTTTCTAAAAGGATTCTAAGAATCCACTAAGTTTATCCCACAAACCTTTTAACTGAATGATTTTCCAGCGTGAGATCGGTTAAAACAGTCGTGTCTCTACGCTGACACATATCATAAAGGCTTCAACAACAAAAAACACAAACAATTAGACAAGAAACACAAACAATTATGAACGGACACTTTTTTGTTTTGGTGACTCAACTTACTCCAAATCCTCGGCCTCCGGAGAAAGCTCGATCTTTTTGCAGCAACGAATCAAAGCCGACTTTTTACCACTAAAAAGTTACCTTTTTCTAGTATTTATCTACTTTTGTTTATCTGGTCTTACCTTTGTGGTGAAGGCTTGTGCTCAGTGCCTATAGAAATTAAAGTAAAATTTTTGCACGGAGTATATTCGTAATTTTTCAGCGACTGTCTCAGGTAAAAACTGTTTTTAATAGCAGTTTGGACCTAAAATAACAGAAAGAAAATAAATGTTTATTTTTATTTTTTAAATTATACCTACCTCTCCATTTAAAAAGCAGTAAAGTACAGCCACGAAAAAACCTTGAAAGGAGTTTAAAAAATACGTAACGTAGGACCATAGTGAAAATTTCCAGGCTTCGTCATAAATATAATCAATCTGGAAGAGGATGTTTGGAGTGCCAAGCAAAGGTAGCAGAAAAATTGCGGCGCGCACTGCTTTTCTACAAGTTGAAAATATTTCATAAACACAAGACCTTACTTGACATTTATATTTTCTGAATAAAGGAAAATATTAAATTATGTTTTCATGTAATTAAATAACCTAATTTATGTTTAAAATGATAATTAGTTTATTTAGTTGATTACAAAGCCTTTGCAAAAACAATGAAATAAAAATAATGTTAAAAAAATATTAATTAGGCAATGTTACGTTTGTATGTTGTACAAAGCAATTAACAATAAAATAGACTACTTTGTGCTTTTGGCTTAGAAAATACACTGAATAATTTTATTTGGGTATAATTTTTAGCCTACCATCTAATCTCATTTGCATTGCAATGCAAATGAGATTAGACCGTGTTTACTAAAATATACTGAGCTGCGAAATTGCAGCATTTGCCGGTATGGCTTTTTGTATTTAAGTTAGGTATTAAGTTTAGTTATGGTTTTGTTAATTGAAAAATGGATATTTTTTAAATATAATATCTTTTTAAGTTTGAACATTGACGAAAAACACATATAAAAGCAAATATGACACTGACTAAAATTCAAAGGCGCAAATAGTTTTTTAATATAAAAAATGCAAACGCAATTCCATCAATTTTTATTCCCAAGTGATTTTGCCATTTCCTTAAATTTCCATTGAAAACGAAACAAGAAATATTTCCCACTTTCATCAAATATAAACTCGAAAATACGAGAATATAGGCTAATAGAAAAACTATTTTTAGATAAGATATCTTACCTTACTTGTTCTATTTCACTAGTTCGACTTTCCCTTAATTTTAGAACCAAAACTCTTATTATGTTCAGAAGAAATAAAAAATTCACCTAAAAAATGTTTAATGTAGTATACCTAATATTTTTAAAACAAACTGTACAGGGTGTCCTGAAATATCGTGCAATGCTCTACACGTGGTATTTGAAGACAGAAATAGAAATAATTGTCTTATAAAGTGTGCAATTGTTTTTGCAAGGCGGCTGCAAAATATAAAAATTTAGAGTTTTCTACGTCCTTTTGAACATCGATAAAATACATCATTTTCGAATAAAAATTAAATGAGCAAAAATTTTTTTCAATTGTTTTCAATTTTATATACTAAACAGGAAAAATTAATAAAGAAAATAAATATGTTCCCCTAAAATATACAAAAAAATGATAATAATAAAACATGTTCGGGGTCGCCTTTAAGAGTCTGTGGATTAATTTTCCGACCCATCTTCATATAAAGTTTTCTTTTTATATTTGGCTCTAAAGTAGAGTATTGCACACTATTTTTAGGACACCACATATATGTTTTTTTCGAGTTATCATTCAATTTCCTTAGATTATGTACAGAAGAAATAAAAAATTCACCTTCATCATTTATGTTTGCATGTATTAGGGTGGTCCAAAAATAATATATTAAAATATATTTTTTCTTCAATTATATATATTTATTATAAATTTATTCATTAATTCATTCATTAATTCATTTATTTATTTCCATACACATACAATACGTGCAGTAAAATTTCTCAATGGGGTGTCTAGGAGACAAATTTGAAGATACAAAATTTTTACTCAGATAATAGAGACTATAAAAATGGTGATGAAGGAATATGAAAAACATCCAATTATGACACATGTTTTGTTGGTATACTCTCTAAAAATGAAATAGTCAAAATTGACTAGTTTTAAAAGTGTAAAAGCAGTCATTTAACAGCCAATTCTTAAGTAAAATTGTCCCTTGAATCCGAAGAGACAGTCAAAAATTATGAAAGAATCCCAAAAACGGTTCTACTTTTATAACTTTTGACGACATTTTTGGATTCAGCTGTCAATTTTACGTAGGAATTGACTGCTAAATGTCTGGGATACAAATTGCTGTTAACAAGAATAATTAATGGCTGCTTTTTCGATATGACAATTAGTCATTTTTGACTCATTCATTTTTAGAGATTGTCATAGCGAAAAAGCAGTCACTAATAATTAGTCAAATTCTACTGAATGAAATATTCAAATTAGTAGATTTAAATTTAAAAAAAATTCTGACCCAGCCGGGGTTTGAACTCGGGTCTGTCGCTTGTCAAACGTATGTTATAACCAATGAGCCATCAGTCACTTTTATATAAATCAATTTTATTTGTCAATCAATATTGCTCATAATATTTTAAAGTTGAATATATTTTTTGTGTTGCTGTTTTGAGCTAAACTTTTTGCATCTTTGTTTGTTTTTATGGGCCATTCAACCATTTAACTCAAACAATAATATGTTGTTGGCCGCAAACGATTAAAGAAAGCAGTTACTTTTAACTCTCAGAAATAGTCAAAAATTATGACTAATCTTAAATTAGTCAAACTTTATCTATTTAAATAGTAAAAAATAACTATTTAAAAGTGAAAACGACTATTTCATTTTAAGAAAGAAGGCAAGATTTAACAATGTTTTTTTTCTCTATACAATTGTGAACCACCTTAGTATGTATGTATGTGTAAATTTTTGTTAGACATTCGAGTGGACTACTTACCAATATAATAGTACATCTGGGACCCTCCAGTATCCAGTAATAATCAAAAAAGTAATAAATTTTCCAAGTGCTGAAAAAAGTACAAGTACCTAAGTTTAGCAATATAGCGCTTTAAAAACTTTTTTATTTACTTTACAACTCTTTTTATTATTTACCAAATCATATGAGGTGAGCTCAAAAAATAACCAGAATTTCAGAATTTATAACTTATTTATCAACATCAATATTATCCATTTAAAATTAAGCAATCAATTAAGGTTCTATTTTTTATTTTTTAGGAACAAAAAAGTCATATGGGATCAAATAAGGCTAATATAATGTAACATTTTTGACGGCCTTGTGTTTACAATTGTTCACTCTCTAAAAATGAATTAGTCAAAAATGACTAATTTAATAGTTTTAATGTCGTCAAAAGTTAAAAAAGTAGAACAGTTTTTGAGATATAATCAATTTTCCATTTAATATGGAATTGACTATATCTCAAAAACTGCTCCACTTTCATAATTTTTGACGGTATTTTCGGATTCAGGGCACAATTTTAAATAAGAATTGGCTGTTAAATATTGGGATACCATGGTATTCCATGGTTAACCATGGTACAAGTGAAAAAGCAGCCACTAATAACTATTAAATTAGTAATTTTTGACTAATTCATTTTTAGAGAGCATATACTTTCCAGACATGATTTTGTTGTTGTTTTGTGTTGGTAAACATGATTTTTACCAACACAACAACAAAAAAATGGCGCGAATTTAACTAATACAACCCGAGAAAAATGTTATTTCTAAAACCAAGACTATAATATTTAATGACCTGTCAAACCAAATTGGTCATTTCAAGTGAAATTAAATAATAATCTTTAGTGATATCGATATAATTGTGTAGGTATTACGAAAGAAAATTAATTTTGTTTTGTTATTTGATATTGGGAGAATATAAATATTCTTTCTCTTGATGAAATGAAATCAGAAGCCTCGAATGTTAACAAGATTTCGCATAGCACCTCATAAATAACATCGGTCCCGATTTACTAATTAATCATCTTACAAAATCGATTTATTCTCTAAGGACTATCGGAATTACCTGATTAAAAATTTACTCGACCCCTTCTAAAGTTGAAATAAAAAATAAGTCACTTTTAAATTATAAATCACCTTTGCCATGGTATGGTAAAGGTGTCACTGTAGTTCTTTTGTTATTCAGGATATCTGGATTATTGAAAGGATGTCGCTGACAAAAGCGTTTACGGTTTTAATTCCTTGCGATTTTACGAATACTTTGCAGTTTATTAAAGGGATTGCGCAGCGAAAATTACACGAAACAGTTAATTTCTTTTTATGCTTGGCGAAAAGTATTTGGTATAAAAATGTTGAACGTTTTTGTAAATTCTTTATTAAAATGACTAAATATTGTTTTTTCATAAAACCTATATGTTATGATTTTTTTTAATCCTCATAAAATTCTTGTCCCATTGTTAGCTTTGAAAAACTTCGCAGTTCGCATTGGCATTGAAGAAACATACGAGAAGCGATAGCTACATTCGGGTACACTTCGCCCAATTAGCTTCCCAGTAAAAGATTATAGAAATCACGTGCTGAACTTTATTAATACGTATTTGCATCACTGCCCACTCATAAGAAATCCATGCATTAAAGGATGTAGGAAATTAAGAATTAAATGAAAGGAAATTGAAGTTTCTGTTAAAGGAAGTAGAATAAAATAAAATATAAATATGTATATATATATATATTGGCATTGGTAGCAACTAGTTCTTGAGGTCCCTAGGGGGCTATGATGTAAAGGCAAGGAACTTTAGCAGACTCGGTTCCCCTTAATACGGCCCTGCTTGCACCAAAAGTATATGCGAAATTTAATTTTAATCGACTTCCTAGATCTGTTTACATACAAGTGAAGCTAAAATAAAGCATAACACATTCCGGCCCACTTTTTACATATCAAAATGTTCTTAATTTTATAAGGAAAAACATGTGAAAAAAAAAACAATTTTTATCTTCAAAACGACCAGAAAAAATATTTTGCAAAGGTTCAAAATATTGGTAATATTTATATAAAAATATTTAAAAAGCTAAACAAAATCCCTTCTCATTTATCATTCTTACATGAATAGTTTCGAAGATATGGTAATTTGAAATATCAATGTAATTGGTTTACTTACTACTTTACGCCAGTAGTAGGCAACCAATGTTACAAGACTGAAATGCCTTCCATCTCGCCACCGAATGGTATGGTCCAATGTTGGGTCTCATCAGTGTCAGGCAGTCGGTGACGGGAGACACGCATCAAGCTCGGCACTTTTCACTTATAAAGAAATAAGTGACCAGGACAGAGGCGAGATGTAAAAAAAATTCCAATCATTATTCTTGAACCAGATGAAAAAAATAAGGGTCTTTTTTTCGTTTATACTTCGAAAAAACTATTCATGTGAATACCCAAAGTTATCTGCTCACCTAATTGGAACTACAAAGTCGTTTAAATTAGCAAAATTGGTGGGATTTTTTCTTATGCTTAAAATGGTGAAAACGGATATACAATTAAACGTCGGGTTTCCAAAGTGTAAATTATGCACATAATCTCGAGTATAAGACTATACTTTATATACTCCAGTAAGTAGATAATTAAATAATTTTCAAAATTGTTACCCATTTTAAATGTTATTGTAGTCGCCTTCTTCCAATTTAAAGCCCGATTGATTCAAATAACAGTGAATATTGAAATAGGTCAATCACTGTTGCTGAACAACGTGAATAGTTTATTATTCCCGTGGTTAGGCAGGGAATTTATAGAGTTTATCATTATTCACAAAAAAACCCAATATCATGCAATAGAAGTAGATAAAGTAATAATTTCAACAAACACCATTCTAAATTAAATTGTCTTTTAAAAGTATACGGGGAGTGTATCATTTAAAAAAATATTATTTTTGTGAAAATTTCGGAAACGCGACTTTCAATTTTGATGTTTTTTTAACAATTAAATCTGAACACAAGTTATGTAATATTACTAATATATATTGGGGTGGTCCTTATTTGGATTATAAATTGTTATGCTCCTATGGTTTACACTTTTAAATCGATAAAGAAAATCCCTGAAAATTTGGGGTCTCTATATCAAATCCAGGATAGTTTGCTTTGTGGTTAAAGTTACTTAAAAAATGGTTTTCTACTCAAGGTGTAATGCCCATATTGTGAGAACTAGCCAAATACCTCGTCACCGTGCTTTTGTTTTAAGCTTGCTTCACAAACACCGACAGACAGCCTGTTCGGTCTTATTAGACCTCATCAGTGCCGGATATCCGTAGTCTGTAAACACACTCGAAAGCACGCTGCCAAGAGCCTTATACATTAATTAATTAATCCGCTTGAAAACAAAGACGCATGCGATATTAAACGTACGAATAAACTCAATTATTTCTTAAAAATTTTAATTTCTCTAAAATTTATTAAACTTTCATAATTTTTTAAAAATTTCAAATTGTGATGTTAAGTTTTTTTTGGTGGAGAATTATTATTAATAAAAAAACAAACAATAATTTTTTGCCCAAAATTTTCAGGTTTTCAATGATTATTTCCCTCATTATAATATGAACCAATCAAAAGCCTTGAATTTTCGAATAAATTTCGTTTAAATAAGCGATTAAATCACTAGAACTATTTAACAGCGATTCAATTTTAGCCTCCATATTGGATTTTTGTTTACGATTTTATGGTGTTATTTACAAGTTTTAACAAACATTTTTTAAAAAATAATAAAAAATAAGTTATCTAGTTTACGAAATATCAATTAATTCTTATTACATACCTTAAATTAATGGAATTTTCTTTAAAAAAATATTTATAAATTTTGACACATACGTCAGATTTTATAAATTGTCAAATAGTTTCCTTTAATTCGAGAAATAATCTAGACGTATATCACTCAACCTATAAATTTAATCTGTCAAACTATGCTCAGTAAGTTTTTTATTTGATTTTTCTTTTTGGAAAATAGTTTCATGCAAAATAATTAAAAATAAAACCCCTCGACCGCTACGCGGTCTCGTGATTTTATTAAATTATTTTGCATTCAACATTTTCCAAGAAAAACCAAACAAAAAACTACTGAGCCTAGTTTAACCGATTAAATTCATAGTTCTCGTGATATAATATATGAAAATATTCATTCTACATGTATTATTATAGTAGTAGTATGTACCTATATACAAAATTTTGTAGTATGGTGTGTATACTATAGTAGCAGAAATAAAAGCATGTTGATAAAATCGTTTATTAACAGGCTTTTAAATCTGCTAGCAAGTATCAGCAATTCAATTTTTCAAGGGGCAAAAATGCAAAGAACCTTTTGTTTAACAACAGGGTCGAGATTACCAGTACATTCGTATGGCGCGCGCGGGCATGTCGCATTGTTCCTGCCTGCTACATTCTACATATTTCATATTTTGCTGCTTTTTATTAGGTACTTTATTTTTAATGCTAGCCCTAATTCATTCATTTATGAAATTTGCCAGAGTTTAGTTTTTCGGTCTTAAAAGTTGTAACATGTTTTGTTTAGAAGGAAATTTTTAATACAATTTTCCTTATAGTATTATAGTAAGGAAATATATTATATCATATTAAAAATTAATTATATTACAACAAAAAATTAATGTGTATAATATTAATTGTTAAAAAGTTTTTTCTAATTTTTGTTATATATTTTTTAAAAAGAAATTCAAGCACTGGAGCCGCCAGGAAAAATGTTAAGAGAGTTTTTTATACGTACGTATATTTTCTATACAGGGTGCACCAAATCTCCTTTTATGTGTATATATATGGGTATTTTTCTAAAAGGGCCAATTTTAAATAATTATATCTTTTGGACACTTTTCAACACTTTCAAAATAACATACAGGTGTCAGGCTGATAGCAATGGATATGCCAAATTTAAAAATATTTTTTTAAGGTAACAGTGTAATTAAATGAGGGCAAAAAAGCGGTATCAAAAAATAAACAACTAGTTCTGTACCCAAGATCCAAAATCTCTAGCAACCACTACAGAATTCTCGCGTAAAATGAAAGTCCTTCATAACCAGCTGAACTGTGCGTGCAACTTTCCTTATGCTCTTCCTACTATTTGCATCAAAGGCATTAACAATTGCTTCTTTATTTTCCGCCGTTCTAATACGTTGAGGAGCACATATAATTTCGTTAGAGGTGTGTTCAGAAAATAACGGGAATTGTTAAATTACGCGGGTTCGGAGGGTCCGGTTGTCATAAAATTTTCTTTATTATGTTGGTACCTATACATGCCCCCGAAGTATGATAAAAACTTTAGCTGTTTTCATTGTTTACTTTGTCTGTGGCAGCCGCTAAGGTTAGACGTGTTTTATGAGCTCGGAGATTTTTCGTTCGTTAAAAGAAATGGATCAAAGAATTTGTATACAATTTTGCTTAAAAAATGAAATAAATTCTGTGAAATGTTAACAAAGGCCTATAGTGAGTCTGCTATAAGTAAAACAAGAGTTTACAAGTGGTATAAGAGTTTCCAAGATGGCAGTGAAGACGTTGAAGATGACGAACGCCCCGAACGCACAAGCACATTAACAACCGATAAAAACATGGAAAAAGTGGAAGAAATGGTTATAAACCATCAGAGAAGTCGCTGATGATGTTGGTATATCGAAATTTTTTCAAATGTTTTGGGTATGAAACGCGTGGCAGCAAAATTTGTTCTAAAATTGTTAAATTTTGAACAAAATTTTTGGCCAAAAACACTACTGTAATGATGCCCCAGCCTCCATATTCGCCAGACATGCCTCTGTCAGACTTTTTCCTATTCCCAAAAATAAAGAGAACCTTAAAGGGCCGTCGTTTTGCAAGCATAGATGACATTAAAAGCGCATCGCTGAAAGAACTAAAGGCTATTCCAAAGATCGAGTTTTAGAAGTGTTTCGAGTATTGGAAGAAGAGCTGGCACATGTGCATAATATCCAATGGGGACTATTTTGAAGGCGACAACATTAATGTAGACGAATAAATAAATATTTGTTTCAAAAAACGAAAATTCCCGATATTTTCTGAACACACCTCGTATATCATCAGCAATACCCTGTATATTTTTGTCAGTGTAATAAAGCTTTCCTGATTTTCTTCGAATTTTCTGCATCGAATAACCTCTCCATTCGAGTATTATAATATTTAATGTAAAACTACATAAAACAACATCAAACTTTCGTATACTAGATAAATTTATAAGCCAAGAGATTCATAAATTATCTTCTGTTTATATAGCATATGCATTAAGCTTGTATCAATATGGTATATAATATATATTATGACAACTGACAGACAGTTAGTTTATACTATGTTTATCCTTCACAAAACAATACAAAAACCCAAGTCTGTATTAGACTACATATTTCTAAGTAATAAACAATATAAAATACTTACGTATTTACTTTTACAATCATGGTCACGAGCCATATTAAGGTCATAAGTGCCGCTCCACTCCACCCCAAGTAAAAATATAATTTTATGTATGTATATTCTTGAAACACTGTCACTGCAATCATGTTGTGCAAATATAGACCCTCGATAAACATCCACATAAACATAGCGGTTCTGGTGTATTCCAATAAAGCTATGCATGTTTTGTCCAGAAATGGCTAAAATGTCATAAAAATCTTAAAATGGCCGCTAAAACTTGCGATTTAACACCTACAGATTTTTTTAAAGAACGGTTTTTTTTTTAATTTAAAATGTGCGTTATTTTTGGGACACACTTTGGTTAAATATATCACAAAATAAATGTTTATTTATTTTTAGTTTTTCTTGCCCTCCATGAACTTTAAACTATTTTAATTAAACGATTTTTTGCATTAATGCGAATATTAATGAGAAAATTAATCTGGTGTCATTTGCAAAGTTTGAAATTCCAGTAAACAAAACTTTCTCTTGCAAATTAATATTATGATTTAATCCAAAATATAATTTGAATCAACAAAACGCTTATAAATGGTATTATTTTATAATTTCAATATATCAAATTCGTTTTCATTTTGTGAGGACAATTCAAAACATTCTCGTTTGTACATGTTAAAATGTCAAAACAAAACCCAAGTTATTACTTAATTATATTAAAAAGAAAAAAACAGCTATTGGTATTAATTTATCCTTTACAAAATAACTTTCCACAGGGATTTCTCTGGAAATTTTTTTTGGTGCCTTCCATTTCAGGAAACATAAAGGGTTTCATTATTTTAAGGTTTGTTTTTCAGAATTTCTCAGAGAGCATATTCTTTCCATAATGAGTGTAATCTTGGTCTATGTTTTCTTATTTAATATAATTTTATAAAACGGAATAGTTATTATTTATTTTTAAATTACAGTTAATGATACAAAAATATTGTCATTTTTATTCATGTATTTCCTTATCAGCTTTACTCAAACGCGAACAAAATCACTCAATTAAGAGAAATATATACATATTTCTCTTAATTGAGTGATTTTGATATTTGAGTAAATGCTCAAATAATGTTCTAAATAATCCATAATGAGTTAATATTTACCCAAGACAAACCCAATATTCACATTTACCAGAATCTAAATTGAACAAAATAACTCAGTTTTGTTTTTTTACTCATTCAGATTTCACACACGTATATTGAATGATGAAAAAATGAACTCAACCTGAAGTGGACCTTTTTTATACATAATTGAGTGATTTTTGAGTGAAATTTTACTAATTTTTTTACAGTGTATACGGGTCCGAAGATTTTTTTATTTTCGCATACAAAGCCTTAAACCTTGGTGGACTATTTTCGATGGGCCATCCTGTATATATAAAGAGATACCGTAATAGAAAATGTAATTTTGCAAACTTACCACTCGTTGTAAAAGTCCTGAATCACTAAAAAACTGGTCCGTATACTTGATAAGCCTGAACAAAACTTGCATTAAAGTTGATATGAATAAATTTATATGTATTTTTGTTCTGTTATTTCTCAGCACCCTAAAAGAATAGATTATATTTAATGTTGGTTTAAATTCAGGTTTTTAGATCTTATTAATTGTTGAAATCAGACTTTACCTTTCGGAGGTTTTTTCTAAATTGGAATTCGATCCCAGAATAGCTTCATCCCGTAAGTATTTTGAGAAATTCTGACCCAAAGGTTAAGAAAACGCGGTTTGTTACATTACAAAATAATTGTTTCTCACTAACTCTAAAAGTACTACTCTTTAAAATCCTTTTTAAATTGTTTCAATATCTTTCTCTTCCACATGATACCGATAATGAATTCATTAATACAGCATATTTGATAGATGGAGAAAATATTTGATAGATGGAGAAAAAAGCCAAATATGCGGATCTGGCCATTGTGATAAAGCAAATGTGGCGACTGAATTATTATTATTATTATTATGATAATTATTATTATTAATATTATTTTAATGCTTGCATTCGAGGCTATAACCCCAACAGCGGTTAAGGAAAAAAATTTTGAACATAAGAATAATAATACAAAGACTAAAAATAATATTATAAAAACCAAATCATGAAAAAACTATGGCTCTGCTAAATTTAAACATTAGTGATCAATTTTAAAGAGTCATTACTTTGATCACAAAAGCCTTAATATAGTTAGTATTGACCTGTCTGATGGTCCAAGTGATTAATATAGTGTTTCCTTTAAATAATTGTTCCATTAATATAATTACATGAGCAAACCTCTGTCTATCAGTCCCTTTACACCTATCTAACAATCTACCAGCTTTAAATACAGGGTGCCCCGAAAATTTGCCACTACATCTGATTCAGCTCTAGAGGTAGTAATACGGGCTTGTATAAAACAAATTGTTTTGGGACAACCTTATATATATATATATATATATATATTTGATTTCTCACCTGTATTGGGAAAAAATGTAGAGGCCAACCGTCAATGATATTAGAGAAACTGACAGCCCAATCATCTCCAAGCTTCTCGTTACTTTTGCAATCTACAAATAAGTATTCAATTAATGAAAACGCTGAATATTTATTTGACCGTAATTTATCCTTGTTGCCGTAAGAAAAAGATATGTTTTTCTATATTATAATTTTTTTAATGTATAGAGTAATCAAATCATAAAAATGGCTTATTTCGGTAAATACACAACAAACTTAATAATGTTATTTTTCCTGGTTACTAAAATAGGGGCAACAAAATATTGCATTCAGAGTTCAGACCAGAAAAGCAATTTCACGATGACTTTCCGTTCCTTCTTTAAATTTAAAGCCTTTCAATTCGAAATTACTAAAGTTCTTTGAATCTTGTTGAGATCAATGAAGGATTTAGGACGGGAAAACTAAGGAAATGTATGCAGGGATTTACAATTTTAATTACCACATTCGTGGTCCTTTAGAAGTTTCTGGGGGACCAAAAAAGATGCCGATTTGAAATTTTAAATGCGTTTATGGACCACAAATGTAAAACCCCGTATATCTTATGCACTTTGGACAAAGAAATTCTAATTATTTTTAACTATGTCAATGCCGTATAAGCGGACAGAAGAAATTTTAAAATTTAATTAATTTTTTAATTTTACAGCATTATCGAGTGACTAGGGGAAAATATTGACAAAGCATTCTAAGTTACTGTTATTAAAAGTCGGAGATTTCGCGGAAAGTCTATTAAAAATTGGAAAAATATATAAAAAGGCATATCGATAAATTAATTTATTATGCTACAGAGCAATATTTTTTAAACCCAGTATTCAGAGTGCCTTGAAAATACATAAAATTAGTTTAATATTTTAAAAATGCATTTTAAAACCCAAAAAATCTTTGTCGTAATTCACTTTTATGTATTTTTTACAGATACCAAATAAAATTCAAAATTATCTTCATAGATCAAAAATAGGAACCAAAAGACAAAAAATTTTAAAAACGCATAAAAGTTGATATTTTAAAATGAGCACTACAAATTTTGATAATAACTACTACAAAAATATTTTTTTTTAGTTTCTTGGGCTTGATTATACATATATTTATTTGTAAGATTTTTTTCAAAGACTAATTAAAAGCTTTTTAGCGGATAAATACGTAGAGAGTTTTTTAGGGGCCTAGAAACCATGTGGAAAACGATGGACCCAAAGGGCTGAAATTGTACAAAGTTGTACGTTTGTGTTTTAAATTAATATTCTTACATCTCTTTCCTATCACATACATTGTTTGCTACAATTTAATAACACAGCTTTAGAAAAATAGTTTTTCAGTTTTTAATTTATTAAATATTCTAAATTCCGCTTTCCTCTCTCAAAATTCATGTAAGCTTGTAATGAAAATATAGAGGGTCCCATTATTGATGTACGAAATTTAATTTGACAAATTTAACAAATGCCGGTTAATCATAAATAGCCTACACAATTTTTGTTATTAGGTTTGCGGTGGAGTTTTTGGAATCTTAAAATATTGTTGAAAAGATTTCATTTCAATTATTTAAGATTTTTCAACAAATTACCTGAGAAAACCAAGGGCAAATTAGGCTAACTTGACAGGTTAATAACTTTTTCATTTTAAATGTAACACCCGGTATGTTTTTACATAATCAAATGGTTAATTAAAAACCTTTCGATTAATGTTATTATTCCCTATACCCAAAGATAATAAGTTTAGAGATATTTAACGATTTATAAAATTTTAAATAATATTTTGTATCAAGAAACCTGTGACGGGTAAGTTGACGGTATCTATGGTTACCACGTAATTAATTTGTCATTGTTCAAAATTTAATGGATTCAATTTTTCAGGGTATTATAAACAATTTGTTGACTAATTAAGTGTTTTGTGAACAATATTACTAATAAATTCAAAAAATGAAAAGTTATACAGGGTTCCCCATAATAGGCTACCCATTTTAACATTTGAATTAAAAATTTATTAGTTAACAAAACAAACTTTTTATTATACTAAATTACAGCTAACTCTTTGGGATTTATGATGACTTATAAATATTTGGCTAATTTAATTATAACTTTAAAAAATCACGTCTTCTAAATGACCTCCACCAACTTCAACACATTTTTCAATATTAGATAAAAAGTGGTAAAGTCGTAAACGCAATTCTAACTCGTTCAATATTTTCTGGTGTACGAACTGTTTTTCGACGCCCAGGCTTCTTCAAATTTTGTACAGAGCCATTTTCACGCCAATGACGAACCCATAACTAGTTTTACGATTTGGTGCGTGACCCCTATTGTTGTTATTAAACTGACGCCGGAATTCACGCCTAACTTCTTCTATCGAATTGCTCTTATGTAAGTTTCTACACAAAACCCACGTTGTTGGACTGAGTAATCCATGAAAGTTCAAACGGATGTTGAAATAATGTCTCAAAGCAAAAAAAATAAATAATTTAAATAATTATTGATGAAAACTAACAAACTTCTCGTAGAAAAAATGACGTTCCAGGAAATTATTAATTTAAAACTTATTTGTGACAGGCTTGATTAATAATTAACTTAAATCCCAAAGACTATAGAAGATATTTCCATAGAGAACAACTTATTTAGTTATCTCGTAGGGAATTTATTAATAAAATAAAATGGGTAGTCTATTATGGGAAACCCTGTACAAACACTATTTGCTAATTTTGAAAAAAACTCAACAAAGCTGTAGGATGTCAACTAGATGAAGTACTAGCTAATTGGAGACAATAAAATATAACATTTATTTTATAAAATATTTTAATAACAAAAAGAATGCATAACTTCAACAATTAAATAAACCAACAATATTTTAATTAACAAATTTTATTACTAATTTATTACTAAATGTTTAGTGTCCTCCATTTACATTCAGGATTATTTTAATTTTTACTTCTACATTAGACGTTGCTCTTTTTGACTAAAATATTGTTAGTTTATTATTATTATATATATTAGATTGTTAAAGTTAAAACAACATAAAAAATTGACGCCAATAAATTTTGAACAATGACAGATTACGATAGATACCGTCAATTCACCAGTCACAAAATAATATTTAAATTTTTATAAATTGTTAAATATCTCTTAAATTATGAACTTTAAGAAGAGATGGAAAGTAGATATACTATACCAATACGGGAACGGAAGTGAGCCAGACAGGTGGATGGGCGTTCCTAAAGGGGGCGCCCCCCCTGGTGGGTGGTGGGGGGTGATCATATTAGCTATTGGTGGGCAGGCATTTGGGCAACGCCCTCAACTGATAAGCGTAAGTGAGCCTATTGGTGGGTTGTTGGCGGATGGCGGCTGGCGGATGGCGGCCATGTTTGATAGATATTAGCTATTGGTGTTGTGGTTTAAAGTGGGCGGGGCTTAGGTGTTTAGTTGGCATTACTGGAGATGCAAAAGATAAGCGATATGCATATTGGTTGTTTGTGGTTAGCGTATTAGTTTGGTATTACTGGAGATGTAAAAGATAAGCGATATGCATTTGCTGCAGTGGTTTGATATCCGGGGGAGATAAGGATTTATTATTATTTTGTTGTAAATTTTTATTTTTAGACGATCAGTCTCCCGTCCGACCTTATAATAACAACATTTTAAACAGGAGAACATATAATATGGTGGGTAAAATGATTAGTGTAAAGGAAATTGAAAAGGCAATCCAAAATATTGATAAATTTTTGGAAGAATGTAGTAAAAAAAAGAATAAAGAAAAATTTGAAAATAAATATCCTACTCGACAGGAAATATATCGAGAATTTTTGGAAAAGGAAAAAATTAAAAAATGGATCAGTCAAAAAGAATTTTTGGAGCAACATCTTAATGCTAATGTTGTAAAAACCCAATATGGTAAACATTTTGAGTCGTGCCCCTGGTCAAATTCAGATGAAGGTCCTGATACATGCCCATGCTGTATGGTTTCAATTTATACGAAAGAAGCTAACGAGGTGTTAAATAAGTTGCCAAAAATAACATGCTGTTGTAAAATTAATTGAATAAACTTTAATATATATTCCTTAACAAAACTATTTGAGTTCAGTAGTACCTAAAATGCGTTGCGTTCAACAACCCGAAAAACTACCTATAAATAATTTAGATTTATTTGAAACCAGTTCTGATGCTAGTAAACATGGTAATTTACTACCAAATTCCTTTAGAGCAATTTTTTGTGGTCCTAGTGGGTGTGGTAAAACAAATGCTTTATTAAGTTTAATATTTAATCCTAATGGAGCTAAATTTGAAAATATTTACGTTTATTCAAAATCTCTTTTCCAACCAAAATATCAATTATTACAAAATGTTTTAAGCAAAGTAAAAGGTGTGGGGTATTTTTCATATAAAGATAATGATGAAATAATTGAACCTATGGAAGCTCGAAACAATTCAATTTTCATATTTGATGATGTAGCTTGTGATAAACAAAATAAAATACGCGAATACTATTCAATGGGTAGACATAAAAACATAGACGCTGCATACTTATGTCAAACATATTCAAAAATACCAAAACAATTAATACGTGATAATTGTAATATTATTGTGCTATTTAGACAGGATGATATGAATTTAAAACATGTATTTGATGAACATGTCTCACCTGATATGCCTTATAATCAGTTTAAGAAAATATGCTCAGAATGTTGGAATGAAAATTATGGTTGTTTAGCTATTATAAAAGATTTTCGTTTAAACAATGGACGTTATCGAAAGGGATTTGATAAATATATAAATATGTAGCTAATATTTTTTTTGAGTTGAGTAACAGTAATAGACTTTAAGCTGTTATTAATATTTTTTGCTAAGTAACCTTATAATCTTGGTAGAACCGCTAAAAATACTGTCACAAAAACCGATAGAAAAACTGTAGAAACTGCTATAAATACTGCAAAACTGTCGCAAGAACTGATAAAAAACTGCAAAACTATTACAAAAACCGATAGAAAAACTACAAAAACCGATAGAAAAACTGCAAAAACTGCTAGAAAAACTGCAAAACTGTCACAAAAACCGATAGAAAAACTGCAAAAACTGCAAAACTGTCACAAAAACCGATAGAAAAATTGCAAAAACTGCTAGAAAAACTGCAAAACTGTCACAAAAACTGCTAGAAAAACTGCAAAACTGCTGTAAATACTGCAAAACTATCGCAAAAACCGATAGAAAAACTGTAAAAACTGCTATAAAAACTGTAAAACTGTCACAAAAACTACAGGCTGTTATAAAAGACTCCCGTTTAAACAATGGGTGTTATCGTTTGATAAAAATATAAATATGTAAAACAACTATATTTAGTATCATTAGTAATCATGGCACCAACCACTGTCAATGTAACTGAAAAAATTAATGAACTCTCTCGAAATATTAGAAAAAAATATTTAGCTCTTAAATTGGGAAAAGCTGAAAATGATGCTACATTAGATAAAATTTTTAGACCAATCATAAAGCCTCTTGAAAAAATGGCATATGATACGGATTTTGTGAAAAAAGAAGCTGAAGAAGAAGATTTATTACAGCCAGCAAAAAAAATTAAAATACAATCTCCTATAAAATATAAAGCTATTGATAAAATACTTGAAGCATCCCCCAGAAAAGGTATTCAAGATAAATCATTAAATATCTCAAGCATACGTTTTCCTGAAAATGACACCACTAATGAAAATAATCCAAATGAAAAAGAAGCTGAAGAAGAAGATTTATTACAGCCAGCAAAAAAAATTAAAAAACAATCTCCTATAAAATATAAAGCTATTGATAAAATACTTGAAGCATCCCCCAGAAAAGGTATTCAAGATAAATCATTAAATATCTCAAGCATACGTTTTCCTGAAAATGACACCACTAATGAAAATAATCCAAATGATTTTTATAAAAGCGAATATAATCCCAATAAAACATACCACCCCACATTTTCTGGAAATGAAACTATTTATGAAGATGATACAAATGATTTTTATGATAATGACTTAAGCTTAAGTAGAACACTCGACAACGAATCAATCATGGAAACAATTCCGGAAAATTCTATAGCAGAATATTTGGATTTTTTCAATGAATTACCTAGAAATTTTGTTGAAGGACATATGAGAGATACTAGCAATGAATATGATCATACTTATATTCACCACGATTTGGATACAGGCAAGATCAAATTTGGGGATTCAATTGTGGAGTTTAAAGGTCCTGATTTTATTGTAAATAATAATTTATTCAAGGGGTCCCCAGGACTGTACGAATTAATGTTTAAACAAAATCCTAAGAATTACATGACATCAGATTTTAAAACATTTGGTGAACTTGTTGTGCTTACAAACGCGCATAAAAGAAATTTTGATCCCAACGAACAAACCATGGGGCATAGAGGGCTCAAATATAAAAATATTATTAAGCCTGTTTTAGAGCAAATAAAACAGCAAGATATAGATAAACAAAAAGAACATAGTCGTAAACTTAGAGTTGGTAAAGAACATACTGAAAAAATTGGGTTTGGCAGAGCATCGCCCACCTTGGTAACATACAATGAAAAACCAATAGAGTACATTTATTGGGATGACGTAAATGAATTGGTTGAAAGATTAAAGTTATTAGTAGCCTCCAAGCATGCTGGCAACACATCAAATGATAATGAAATTACAGCAATTATTAATGAACTAAAAGAAGCAGGTGTTATATATTAAAACAAATAAAGTTTTACCAGCAGTTTAACAATGCCTCTTAACAAGTTTGGTCAATCTCTCGGTCAATCTAATCAAAATTCGTTATTATCAAAATTACAGTATGGTAACAATGTACTAAAATATACTCCCGATGGTAATATTGACGCAGAAAACCTAAAAATATGTAATGTGAAATCACCAACTTTAAATGCAGATGCTACTAATATGGGTTATGTTGATCAAATATATGCAAATTTTTATGATGATACAATAAAATCACTTAGTAAATTTGAACAAGAGACATTAAAAGCACTCGAGCAATCGGATGCAAAAATAAAAAAGGAAATTGAAAACCTTGATAGTAAAAAACAAGATAAATTAATAATTAATTTAAATAAAGAACTAGCTATTTTAACGCAAAATACCGATGAGTTAAAAGAGCAAATTAAAGAACTTAATAAACAAAAAACAATAATTTTCAATGATTTGAATTCTTTAAAGAATATTTCAAGATCGCATGTAAATGCACGTAATGACTTGGATAGGCAAATTAAATTCCTTCAACAGACTCAAGATGTGAACTTAAAGGATATAAAACAGCAAAATGAACAAAACATTATAGATTTTAAAAAGCAAATCAAAGATCTTAATACAGCTTTAAAGTCTCTGGATACAAACGTGGATAAATTATTTGAGGACGTCAAAAAAAACAAATCCGCAATCAATGATGTGGAGAAAAATATAATAAAAGTGATTACAGGGACTGCTGGTGCTAGTACTCACTCTTCCACCACACCATAATCATGAAACACACCAAGGAAAAAATTAAACTTGTTAATGAACTTCATAGACCTATAAGAAAAAATTTTAAACGTCGAAAAACAATTATTAAGGGCATTGATGACCTTTGGCAATCAGACTTAGGGCAGATGGACATGTATGCATCAAATAATAAAAATTTTAAGTACATATTGATTGTTATTGACTGTTTTTCAAAATATTTATGGGCTAAACCATTAAAAAATAAATCTGGGGAAGAAGTTACAAAAGCTTTTAATTTAATATTGAAAGAAAGATGTCCACAAAACTTACAGACTGATCAGGGCAAGGAATTTTTTAATAGTAAGTTTAATGAACTTATGCAAAAATATTCAATAAATCACTATAATACATTTAGTTGTAAAAAAGCTGCAATCGCCGAGCGTGTTATAAGGACTGTAAAAGAACGCCTATTTAAATACTTTAGTTTAAATGGATCATATAATTGGGTTGATATATTGCCACAAATTGTTTCAAATTATAATAATACAAAACATAGAACAATTAATATGAAACCAATTGATGTTTGTAAAGAAAATGAAAAAAAAGTTTTAAAGTTTGCCTTTACTCATTTAAAATTAGCAACCAAACCTAAAAAGTTTTCCATCGGCGATATAGTAAGAATAAGTAAAGCAAAACATGTTTTTGATAAAGGATACACCCCCAATTGGACTACAGAATTGTTTAAAATTGTGAAAGTAAAAATTACAAACCCAGCCACATACATTTTGGAGGATTTAAATGGTAGACCCATTAGTGGAGCATTTTATGAGGATGAGTTGCAAAAAACAATGCAGCCTGATATTTACCTGGTGGAAAAAGTTTTACATAAACGTGGCAACAAAGTCTTCGTGAAATGGTTGGGCTTCGATGATTCACATAATAGTTATATTAATAAAACAGACTCTTTTTGATTACCCCACTCTTTTCCAGTTTCTCACCACAAAATCAAAATTTAATTTAGTTTAAAAAGTAAAGTAAAGCAGTGCACACATAAAATGGGTAGTAGTGATTTTGAAGGTTATGATGCCCCACTGAATGCAGTGTTTAATAGATATGAAGAAGCTATTAAAGCTGAAAAAAGATTAATTTACACAACGACTTATGATTTCCAATTATTCTCGCTGGAATGTGGGCTTAGTGGTGCAAGGGATTTTTTACCAACAGTAAGAATGATTAACAAAGTTACTGGTGAACATCTCTCTTTTATATATGGTGAATGGGTTGGTGTAATTGAATCACTCCAAGAACTTCTGGATGCACATCACACTGATGAAATTCAGCTTTGGAGGAACATGAAGATTGAATTAAATATTGATGGCAATAATAAAATTTTTAAAATATCAGATGATTGTACCATTTTTTATTTTACGCTAAATGATGTTTTTGAAATTCTTGAATTAAAAAAGTTAATTTTTAAAAAACTTGAAATGTTAAATAATTTAAATTTTAATTATTATTATCATAATCTATTAAAAAGCACATATGAAGCGATGAAAACTGAACTTCGTTTTTATCCTCCATCCCTTCATGCTGTGCTAGACGTTCTGTCATCCCTATGTTCTTGCGGTACTAGTGTAGAAAGTTATTGTTTTTTAGAATGCTTATACTATTTAGATATGAAAATGTCAAATGATTTAGAAAAATATACTGATTTTTAAACGTACCCTTGAGTTTTAATGATGATTGTTGTTAATAAAAACACAATAATTTAAAATAAATAAAATATATTTATTAAAATTAGAAATAATTATTACATAATATTGTAGTGCCCATGAGGTAAAGTATCTGTTGAATTTGATAATAAATGCCTTTTATCATCATATGGACTTAAACCAATTTTACTCTGTTCAATACTAAACACATTATGCGCATTTGATTTAACCACCAATATGGGTGCTGCAGAATTGTCAACCACCCCCACCAAAACAAGGTCGTTATGTTTACATTAATAAAAATTGTAAAGATAACAATTTATTTATAATAAAAAATTAATAATATAAGGCAACTATAATTCAAAAGTGTGAAAAATAATTAGTTGTTAAGTTACTATCATTGAGTAAACATGTTTTCAGTAGCCAATTTTTTATTACTATCTACATTCATTAATAATACTTTATTTGTAAATTTTCCCAAAAACACTCAGGATTGTTATGTGGCATTCAGTGTTAATAATCCAATGGTAAAGACTCAATGGCCAAATGATTGGAATCCAATGGATGCAGCTCCTGGTACATTCAAGATTCAAGTTAATGCCTCAGCAAATAGCTCTATATTACATTATAAATTAAAATATATTTTATCAGCAGATGGTGGAAAGACTAGAACCCTTTTTGAAATAAATAGTTTAAATAGTGTAATAACTAATTTAACCAATTTATCAACCACTACAGAATCGGAGGTGGCTTCTTCAACAACATTTTCCACAAAAATATTTATAGAATTTATATCTCTGTTAATAGTAGGAATTATTTTACTAACTATTTATGGATTTTTATACTTTTTAGGTTATGTATTTAATAAATGTAAAAATATGTAATAAATATATTATTTAACTTACCTTTGAGTTTTATTCTAATTTTATACATAAAAACAATATAATTTTTTTATTTATTTATTATAATATTATTTTATTTAAAGCACATAATTTTTTTTTTAAATAAGTAATGTCAAGCGAATCCTTCCTTAGGTCCTCAGAAATGCTCATAGCAGCAAAAGCCTTACACAGTTCATACATTTCAATGTCTTCTTTTAATGCCTGCAATTCTTTATAAAATTTTATTTTTCTTTGAGCAAATTCTTTACAATCCATGATTATGGGGTAGATAACTTTGAAGCCAATTATGTAATACTAAGGCATGTGTTGTACTACACCTACCGCTTCTAAAATGATTCAAACACATGAGGGGTTTGTTTTTAAACACTGGCTGCTCCCAAACGTTCAGCGTTTCAACGTTTATAATTTTTATATTTGGTAATAACTGCTCACAGATTGTTTTTAAATATTCATAATTTTGATTTCCTTTTGTGTAAACAGTGTCGTATTCAGGTAATAATTCCATTAAAATGTTGTTAATCTCATTAAAATTTATATATCCACTTGAATATCGTAGACCATGAATTTTTTCTTCAAAGCAAACTTGTTTTTTATTTTTTCGCGATAACAGCTTAAATTCTACCATTGGTTTTAAGAGATAATGATTTGTTTGCAATCCATTGGTAACCGTAACTTCTTTTGGATGAAAAAACCATTTTTCTTCGAAGAATAAATTAAATCCCTGAATATTAACAGACACAACCTTCATCTTAGGTAGAATAATTTAAACTAAAAAAATTATGATAAACTACGAACTATTTCGCTGAGTGGGAGATGCTCCATAATGACGTCATGTATAATAACACAATATGCTTTTGTATTATCGGGGAAGCCTTTTTTCGCCTCAATATCAACTTTGATGTCAACTGTACTCGATTTTAAGGATTCATTTCTTCTGGAACAATCAATTACAAAAAGAGCGTGGTTCTTAAATTGTTTATAATCAAGTAGAGAGTGTTTTGATATTGTTAAATCATTTTTAAAACTTGAATAAAATTGTGTATAATTGTGATGGGCCTCGATAAAATTATTTTTTTCAAAATTAAGGTCCATGCGTTCTATAGGAAAATATTCGCCATTGAGGATAACACGTATATCAGATATATCAATGTTGTCAAAATATGAGGGATCTTTTGTATCATTACCTCTTCTATTGGTATGAAAAGCTAAAATTATATAGCGTGGACTTTCCAATGCAGTGCACGTTTTAACTGACCATATTTCCTTAGTGGCATCTTTAGTTAATTGGGGTAGCTCATGGGATTCCCACTTTCTAAATGGAATTACTATAGGTCTGTCTGATTTTATTGATTCCAACAACTGAAGCTTTAATAAATCATTGGGTGTAATAACTTGTACTTTTAACGAGATATTTTCAACGGTTAATTTAGCCTTTGTTGTGCCAGCAGCCGCAGTTTTTTCTGTTATAATTTGACAATCAGAGTCATTTCGAGCTCTTACAAGACGTATAGTTTGTTTACCAAATTGAGCCAGCTGATAATCATTAAATATACCAAATAAATGATGTAATGGTATACGTATATTAAAAGTTGAAATTTTGGCTATTGTTGAGACTATTGGTTGAGCTGGGTAATTCCATCCTGCAATGCCTAAATGGTTTGAATCATCGCTACTGTAATTAAGATAGCCCTTAATTGTGCTCACAATACCTGGGTCGCGAATACCATCAATTTCTTTTCCATTTATTTCATAAGAAATTCGGTCAAACAAAAAAGCTCCAAAATTATTTATTAAGGTTGCCTCGCCATCCCCTTTAGTTATTTCCAATTTACCATCTATTAATAGAGCTGCATCGTGCATAAGCAGCCAGGAATCTCTTTGATTTATTGAAATTTCTATAACATCACTATTATTAAAAGATTTAACATAGGGGTAATAAGTTCTGTAGTCAACCTTTTGAATTGTTTCACTAAACTGTGGTTTTCGATAGATGTCGAAGATTTGGTCTAATGATGACATTATATCCTAATGATTGTAGAAAAAGTCTATTTGAATTAGTTAAGCTGTTTGAACTAGGCAAGCGTTTGCTGTCAACTGATTTCAAATTGTTTGTGCTAGGATTTTTATAATAATTATTGAATGTTAGTCCCATTATGATAATTTTTTTAATTCCAATCGAACTATAACTTCCTCTCCACGAAAATTAACTGGCTTAAAATCTTGGTTTAAAATTACCAAAGTAATATTAAATATTTCTTGTTTATTTATTATTGGTAAATATATAAGGTTTCGGGGAATTTCGTTGATTGTATAGCCTGGATCAACGTCTACTGAAAATTCGTAAATTGTATGTGTTGGTAGATAATTATAATAAGCACCTGTAGATATATTACAATCGATGTGAATGGTTCGAACTTTTATTATATTAACTGGGAGATCTGATTCGTGTTTTTTACCCGACGTTAAAGTACGCTTAGAAAATCCTAATATTTTTCCTATACCATCAGCCTTTGTAAAATCTATTTCCAACGTATTGCTTTGAATTTCACACTTTAAAGTATTATTATTTGGTTTAAGTGAAAAATATTTATCATAATCTTCCTTTTTAACGGTGCCAGGAATAATTTGTTGTCTTAGGTAAGTTTCTATATCTAATATTTCATAAGTACCAGTTGGTATTATTATTTTCTTATCCACACTCGCTTCTTTATAATAAAATGTATTTTCACCTTCTTCAATATTAGGGATACTGTTATAGGAATAAAACCCTATCAATGCTATACCGTAGTCAAAATCTGGATTAAGTTGTATTGGATTTGTAAAATCTATACTTAAAACATAATTATTACTTTTTAATGTAAATAGCTGGGACATTATCTTTAAACAACGGTTAATAATAGACTAATCATATTTTCTTATCTCATTTATTTTTATAAAGAAACCACAAACATAAATGGCCACAATTAATTTGTTTAAAGTTTTGAAAACAATCATTATTATAATTAATTTTAACATTTTTTCCTAAATAATTTACTAATTCTTTTGGCGGTTTAAGACCACCAAAACTATCAAAATAAATAACAGAATTGTTTCTTTTAGTATAAGCTACCCAATGTGTACCCAAATTTTTCGAAATGTCTAAATTTAGGATTGCAGATTCATTTTTATTTTTTATTTTTGGTAAAGCGTCTCGCATAAAAACCCCTCTAAAATAGGGTATTTTAAGCTTTTGTGCATATTTTACCAATTCAGAATCATATAGGGCTCTATTGGGTAGCTTTATTGGTAGTTTTTTTGTTTTAAAAAAAGACCATATCCTCCCTTGACATTCCTTTTTAAATATAATCCCGAACCTTTTTTTCCAATTTCCTCCATAGCCCTATTATGTCGACCTAATTCTTCAAGTTTCTTTTTAGCATTTTTTGTGTCTATCACCGTTTTGGCTACAGCGCTTGCGCCTCCAGCCAATGATCCTATGGCCCCTAAGGCTGCGAATAGTGGTAAAAGGGGTAAAAATCCTCCTTGTTTATCGGATTCAAATGGAATTATTCTAGGCACCTTAATATTTTTACGACCCCCAGCTTTCTTTATAATCACCCGAGCTGCTTTAAGTGCCGTTGCAGTAGATTTTTTAAGTGAATTTTGATTGGATATATCTAAATCTTGAACATGTTTTTTAATTTTATCAACCAAACCACGTTTAAATGAGATTGGTTTTAGAGTTTTTTGAACGCCCATTCCAAGTTTTCTTTTAACCTTCATTCCCGTTGTTACTAACCAAGCTGCTGCTTTCTCACCTAATTTAGAGTTTTTAGATTTCACCCTTTCCCAAGCTTTATTTTCCAAAATCCAATCCGCTTTATGTCTATCCTCCAAATTTTTATTTTTTGAATAAGCAATATCGTGATCTTTACATGCAGCGTCTAAGGGGTTTATACCAGTATCACCCCTTTGAATTCTCTTATCTAATTTAGTACCTGGTCCGCAAAATTGATAAGAAGGCACGTGAAGCTCAAAGGGTAGGTTGTTAATTGCAGAATTTAATAAACCGCCACCTTTAAAAGTCAACATTGAAATGATTTTTTTTTTAATAAAGTTAACCTTTTATAATTATTAATAAAAGTATGTTGAAAGGGATGTTAATATATTTTTTAATTGATTTAAAATTGTTTCATTCGGACAATTTATTCCAAATAAACTCCAATCAAAAACTCCTGCTCTTATTAATTTACCAGAAAATTCGTTATATTCATAAAATAAATTTTTTTTAAAAAAATAAATGTTACCATTTGTATAGCGAAATGCTGAAGATATATCTGGAGGGATTCCTGGGAAAAACTGTTTTATAGTCCCCCGATTGACTGCATTTAAACTACATTCATCAATTTCAGTAACCCAATAATCATCATGAATAATATAAGTTCTACCTCTGTTTGAGTTAAAAATGGCATTTATGTTGCTACTTCGAGCAATATTAAATTTGTCTATTGTTTGATTAAATGTTTCACATGCAAGACTAGGAAAAGAAAACGTACTAACACGTTTTAAATTATCTATTATTACCACACTACCACTAGGTGTTTGGTATATATGTAAAAAATCATTATATTTAATATAATCACTAATTTTTTTAGGCTTTTTAAGATTTATGCCGGAGGGCTCTCCTATATTTAAAATCCACGCTAACCCATTGTTAAAAACATACAGATGATTATTATTTGTGACTAACATTTGTTGTGGATACTCGATTTGACATAAATCAGTTAAATTTGGTGATGTTTGTGTAGGTTTTTGTGTAGAACCCGTTATTTTAGGTCTGCTTGTTGTTAAAATTGTTTTTGTTGTTCTTGGTTTATCTGTAAGTTTCCTTGTAGTTGGGATTGTTTTTGTTGTTGTTAATATTTTTGGAGTAGTTTTTGGGGTTGTTGATGTTACTATTTTTGGAGTAGTTGGGATTGTTTTTGTTGTTGTTAATATTTTTGGAGTAGTTTTTGGGGTTGTTGATGTTACTATTTTTGGAGTAGTTTTTGGGGGTAATCCATATAAATTTTGTATATTTTTTTTATCTTCATCGGATAGGGTTGTTATATTTGGTGAAAAATATGCGTACATTAGTGCATTATTATCTGGTGAATGACTCAACCCCAAAGTATGTCCAATTTCATGAAGCAATGCGGTATATAGACTTGTTTTATCATTATCTTCAGGTACATCGAAACCAAAATACCAATTTTCATCTGAATCTAAATGAATTTCCGTACAGGAATTAATATGACTTGGGTGGTATGCGTGACCAACTACAGCACCCTTTCCATCAAATGGTGCAATACAATAACCCTTCATGCATCGAACTGAATTTCTATGGTTATTTTTCCCAAATGAAATTAGAATGTCAGGATTTCTAAGCGAAAAAATAAACTTTAGATTTACAAATTTTTCCCACTCATTGAAAGCTCTAGTAGCAACTCTTTTTATCTCTTTATTATATGCATACCAATATATATTATGTTTATTCCATTTAGGTGGGTTTTGCGTCAATTCATAAATATTGTCATCTGGTATAGAGCAACGACGTGTTTTTATAAATTCTAAAAGGTCTTTCGTTATTTCACCACTTATGTTTAAATTATATCTCTCCTGAAATAATATTAAAGCTTCTTCATAACTAGTCAACGAAAACTCTGAACTATTAAGGTAGCCAAATGTTTCGAGATGTTTTATTACAACATCTTTATCAGTTAAATTATTTGATTTTACCAAAATTATACTTGGTAGAAATATTAATAACAATTTAAAGCCCATTATTAACATAATCAACATAAAGCAATATTAAGACTGATCACCGAAAAAGATTTCTGGACAATAAATAGACTTGTCGGGACAAGTTGGGGTGACGTCAGCCGAAATGGTACCAAAAATAAAAATTTACAACAAAATAATAAATCCTTATCTCCAAATAACTGATTACCGCATTAAAACCCCCGAAACACAAGTCGGGACAAGTCGGATGACGTCAGCAATTCAAAATGGCGTCAAAAATGAAATTTACAACAAAATAATAATAAATCCTTATCTCCCCCGGATATCAAACCACTGCAGCAAATGCATATCGCTTATCTTTTACATCTCCAGTAATACCAAACTAATACGCTAACCACAAACAACCAATATGCATATCGCTTATCTTTTGCATCTCCAGTAATGCCAACTAAACACCTAAGCCCCGCCCACTTTAAACCACAACACCAATAGCTAATATCTATCAAACATGGCCGCCATCCGCCAGCCGCCATCCGCCAACAACCCACCAATAGGCTCACTTACGCTTATCAGTTGAGGGCGTTGCCCAAATGCCTGCCCACCAATAGCTAATATGATCACCCCCCACCACCCACCAGGGGGGGCGCCCCCTTTAGGAACGCCCATCCACCTGTCTGGCTCACTTCCGTTCCCGTATTGGTATAGTATATCTACTATGGAAAAATTCTCATTTGACGAACACTTCCGGAAACTTTCAATCGAAAATTCCCGAAAAAAAATATTGAGGAAATAAGTTTTTTGTTCCAGGATTGCCAAAATAAATAATATTGGCTACTCATATACGAAAATAGTATTGCAGTTCTGACCAATAAAATTAAAAAAAAAACTACAGGCGAAATAAAATCAACATTTTTGAGGAAGCTTGAGTCTACGTTTTAAAAAATACATGCTCTGGAGTTGCTACAATTATATTTATTAGTGCCAACCCATTAGTGTCTGTCCAACCATTTGAAAGAAATGTCAGCCTCTTGTACTTTACCTTCAACTACTTTTTGGATTCCAGCATATTCAGAGTTAAGCAATGTTGTACTTAATTTATTTCTTTCAGGTAGCTGGAAACTTGAACATAGTTGCTTAAAAAATATTAAAACATCAGGTATTTTGACTTAACCAAAAGGGCAAGAACTAGAGTAAATTGCTCGAGCAAATAAACTGCTCCAACCACTCAATGTGTCGCGACCAAAAAGTTCGTTCTTTTTCAAAACGACATAACTTTTTTGTTTCTTGAAAGATTTTATTTTGGTTTGTGATGTCTACTAGCCTCATCCTCTGGCAATTTATGCTATAGATATGAATCTCACGGTTGGTCAAGTAAATTTCCTACAGGGTGATATGTTAAACAGTGAAAATTTTCAATAACTTTATCCAAGCCCCGTTTGTATTAAAATATTTTTTTTTCGTTTTTACTTTAAAATAATGAAGTATTATGTGTTGCCTTGAAACCTTTTTCAAATTTTTCGAATTGGAATCTTAGCAACGAAAATATGATTTTTTTTTTCAAAAGAGTACATTTAAGGCTTTTTTTAGGCAATACACTCAGTCTTTTTAGGAACAAGAAGATAAGATGGTAAAAGATTGTTCCTTAAATAATTCTGAAAAAGCGACAAGCAACAAATTTCTATTATTTTTAGAGGGCCTCAGCTAAGACCACTTTTTGAAAATGACATTTTTGTGAAAGTTTGCAAAAACTAAACCTAAACCGATATTTACTTTCGTAATATGTTTTCTTCATAATTTTGACCTCCTGATTGTGATTCAGTTGTCAAATTTAAGTCTCAGATAAAACCAAAATCACTAAGAATCTTGATTCCAAAACAATTCCTGGCGGTTAAATGTGTCAATAAAATCCGATTGCTGGTTTTTACTGTTTTTTTTACATATCGTAAATGAGTATTTAAGGGACCACCATATTGAGAAAATGAATTGGCCACCTTTGTCTCCGGATATGAATCCCATTGAGCATGTGTCGAGCATGCAGGGTAAAATTGAAGATGAAAGAGAGGGAAGGAGGCATAAAAAATTTGTATGAATTGGTAAATGCTATTCAGGAAGAATGGGGTACCCCAAAAATTTCTAAGGAACTTGGTCGAGGGAATGCCCAGGAGGGTTAACGAATTATTACGGCTTAGGGGAGGGCCAACGAAATATTAAAAGGTATTATTGTTATTGTTTGTTACATTTTTCTGTTGAATGTTGAAGTTTTGATTATGATTATATCTACGCATACAATTTTCAAAAATGAACAAAAATATTTGTATTTAACTTTATTACCAATTAGGTACTTATCAATGATGTTATCACTACTGCGCAATGTAAATGTATGTTATGTAACATTATCCTAACCACTCAAACAAATTGCAGTAATTTCTCCCAAAAAATGAATCCCCAAATGGCATTTTCATCATAAATATGCAAGAAAAACGACAGCAATCGGATTTTATTAAGACATTTAACAACAGGGAATTGTTTTCGAATTTTGATTTTTGATGATTTTGGTTTTATCTGAAACTTAAATTTGAGAACTGAATCACAATCAGGAGGTCAAAATTATAAAGAAAACATGTCTCGAACGTAAATATCGGATCAGGTTTAGTTTTCGCAAATTTTCACCAAAATGTCATTTTGAAAAAGTGGTCTTTGCTTAGGCCCCTCTGAAAATAATGGAAGTTTGTTGCTTGTCGCTTGTTCAGAATTATTCAAGGAACAATCTTTTACCATCTTATTTTCTTGTTCTTAAAAAGACTGAGTATATTCCCTACCAAAAAGTCTTAAATGTACTCTTTTGGAAAAAAAATCATATTTTCGTTGCTAAGATACCAATTCGAAAAATTTGAAAAACGTTTCAAGGTAACACATAATACTTCATTATTTCAAAGTAAAAACGAAAAAAAAATTATTGTTTTACAAACGGGGCTTGGATGAAGTTATTGAAATTTTTCACCGTTTTACATATCACCCTGTAGAAAATTTACTTGAAGAACCGTGTGTTTAATATCTATAGAATGAATTGCCAGAGGATGGGGTTAGCAGACATCAAAGACCAAAATAAAATCGTTCAAGAAACAAAAAAGTTATGTCGTTTTAAAAAAGGACGAACTTTTTGGTCGCGACACATTGAGTGGTGCGCAGTTTAGTTCTTCCAATTTATTCTGTTTGATAAGAGACATGTTACCAACAAATTCTTTTATGTTTTCAGTAATTGCATTGCTATCTGGTGGACTCTCTTCTTGACTTTCAGTAGACTTAAAATTTTGCATGGAAAATCTTATAATATAAGATATTATCTTGTGGGGCACACTTTTTTATATGTTTGACAATTTTGGTTGCATGAATAAATATATTTTTTACAGAACTTGCAGTGAGCCTGGTCTTTTTTGCACTATTTTGTAATAATTGCTGTACCTATAAATAAGCAACAAAAACGTGATTTTACCTTTGTTTCTTGTTTTTATTTTGTTTACCTTTTAAAAGGAGTTCATCTAATTTGCGTTCACAAAGACTTCATTGTAACACGGTGCTGTAATGAGATACTTTACCCCACCCAAAATTTTGATTTTATAGGTTGGCTACTTTAAACAGCATACTGGTAAAATAATATTTTGCATTTTGGATATAATATTTTTATGATTTTTCTAGTACTTACTATACTTTTCTTGCAATAAATTTTGTTTAACACCAAAGAAAATCCTTTTTTTATTCTTTAACATTAACAGCCGCTTATTGTAAATAAGTAAATTAAGGACAGCATGGCGAATCGATTTTGACATTAACTGTCAAACTGTGATACCAACTATCTAAAGTAAAATTCGACCAAATTAAATTTAAATTGTTGCAAAATAGATAATATAGGTAGCATAAAGAACTCATTTCATAAGACCTTTTGTCGCACTCGTCCATTACAAAACTCGCTCCTTCGTCGCTCGTGCGACAAAATGACGTCTTATGACATTAGTTCTTTAATATACTATTATGCAACGTGTTTTTTGCAAACGATTTATAAATTGTAATGATGAGATCCTCAAGAAACTTCTTCTTTAAATTAACACAAATTAACTTCTTCTTATTTAGTTTCTTGGCCGTAACTTTGCAAATCAGCTATAAAACAATTGACATTTACATAAAAAACAAGGACAAGTTTCCGGGAATGTTTCCGGTAACTTTAAAAGAAACTTTCAAAATGAAAAAAAAATCCGACTGGAAACTTTCCAAAATGAAAACTTTCCTTAAAATGGAAAATTTCCGATTAGTTGTATCTATCATAACATGTTACATTTAAAATAAGAAAGTATTGAAATTTTCAAGTTTGCCTAATTTGCCCTGGTTTTTTCCAGGTAATTTGTTGAAAAATGTTAAAGAATTGACAAGAAAGAACAATGTTTTAAGATTCCAAACAATGTTTTAATATTTGCAAATAACAAAAAAGTTATAGGCTATTTTTGATTGAAGCGCATTTATCAAATTTTAACGAAGAAACTCAAAAAATATTCACTTTAAGTATACGACCTGGTATAATAATTTAACTCAGAATTTTATGTAGAATTTAAGAATGTAAAAATATATAGGGTGTTTTTTAAAAAATATTTTAGAAAAATAGACTAATGGATTTAAATCGATATCTCTTTCTGTTCCTCAGAATGGACCACGAATGTGAAACACTCTGTATATTACATTAAAATTCATAAACATTTAGGTCTTACCTGTGCACAAGTATTATTACTGAAACCGTTGCACATCCTCGCAATTTCCTGGAATTTAGGCATAATGCAATACTCATAGTGACTTTTTGTGTTGTTGGTAATAATGTTCCACTCCCATGTACCATTTTCGTGGCAAATTTTTATGGCTTTGGCTGTGTGAAAAATAATCATTATTAAAATATAGAGAAATCCTTATTTTTTTTTAAATACTATGGGAGTTAAATCCCACCTTTTTGGCATGGTCTGAAAAAATTCTGTACTAGTTCAGAGTAAGTAAATATTTTATGGCGTTGTGCACCTTTAGGAAAAGGGTGTAAACTTGTAACTAAGTTCGTGCGAACGCCTAACTTAACTCTTAACCGTATGTTTGACTTAAAGTTACTAAATAAGTAATTAATTTCAGGGAAAATTTATATTAAATTCATTATTAAAATTATCAATGAGGATTTAAAAGTTTTAATTACATTACAAGATGCTCTAAGCTTATTAATTATTACTTTGGGGTGTTTAAATGCAACACCATTTAATAAAAGTTTAAGATTTATTTCTCCTTTTGTATAATGTTTATTAATAAATATATAAAACTTTTTAAACGATTTTATTTACTACGGAACAAACGAATTTGTTGGAGTGTATTCACCAATTTGTAAGAACAGTTTTGGTCCTCATTAGTGTCGGGTAGACATGTACACTTCAACAAAATGCCCTCGCCGTTACTATAGTAGAAAGCAACATAGTTGGAATATTTGCGACTCCAATACTATAAGAACGAGTGTGTTTAACGCTACAGGGCTACCCGGCACTAATAAGGACCTCCTCTACAAGAAAACAATTTTGGTAAAGCAAGATAGTTAGAAAGTCATTTTATACCATTTAGTGCCAAACCTAATATTTTTTTTTATTTAGTATTACAAAAAGAACGTATTATTGGATATATAAGTTATTACCACCCAATAAAGTTTCTGGTCTTTTGGGACATTCCATTGTAGCATTTTCTCCGGGACATGTTTCTGGCCATTTTATCCATTCGTCCCACTCGGCAGGACATGCTGAAAAACAACAAAATAATAATTTTGTTTATAAAATGTGACTGAACCCTTTTGTTAAAATGAAGGTCTAAAATTAAGTTTTAAGGCTTAAAAAGATTTTAAAACCTAAATTTATACTTTATTATTGCTATTTGTACAGCTAGAGCTACTGTTTTTTTAATAAAAAAATTATAAATTTTTTTTGAATAAACCAGGGAGCCACTGGATGTCACTGACCTATCTTATATATCATCATTCTTTTGACCTCAAAAAAGAAATAGTTATGCGCATAGTGTAACTCCGAGAACTTGTCACTGCAGCGGCAGATGAAATCCGAAATCATCCGGATATGATAGCAAGAGCGACACATCCTAATTTTCTACGCCGCTGTAAACTTTGTGTGGATAATAACGGCGGGATAGTTAAAGATTTATTATGACTTTGTGGAACACTTAAAAAATAGCTACATGAGCGTAAAAAGTGAAAGGTGAAATCGACGAAAAAACCACAGAAACCTCGAGATAACTAACAATAAAAGGTAAGTATTGCTTTATTTAAAGTACCTAAAAATAGCTGAGTATGCAAAACAACAAAAACTACCAACAAAGTAATTAATAATAACACAAATGTAAATTTTTAATACGTTCAGAGTAAAACCGAATATAGGGAAACGTATCGGGCGTGGCCTTGCTTCCCTCCAATGCGCGACACAGTAGCTAAGCAAATAGCCTGCATCGCTAATGAGATTTTTTGCATTATTATCATTTAATTTTTAAGGTCGTCTTACCTGCTCGACCTTTCGTCATGTCGTTTATCACACAAGCCCGATACGTTTCCATATATTCGGTTTTACTCTGAACGGGCTGTATATAATTTTTAATTAATATTTTGCGTCAGTTGTCATAGGTCAGGAACAACCAGTGGCGGCCCAGAATTTCTACTTTACTTATAAAAATTTTAAATTATTTTTGTATTAAAAGAAAATGGCACTAATGCAAAAGTAATTGAGGAAAAACTATCTTATTTTGGCGTCTATTATAATAATTATTATTCCCTCAAAAAATGACAACTTATTTGTTGACACCCTGTATAGTATTTTTTTAAAAATTGAGAAAGCAATGCTAAACCCGTGAGGTTTTATTAAAAATTTTAGTATTTTAAATACATTATTGACGTTGGTATTGTATATTAACTTGATTAGCGTTGCTCATCAATAGTTACTATTTTCTTTTTTCAGTGTAAGAAACATAATATGTCAATATATCAACAATATATTATATTGTTTCTGGGGATGCCAAATAAAGAATATGATTTCATCTCAAAAACGCAGAAAATCGTGTTTTTGTAAATATGTAAATAATTTACTGCTTTTCAGGAAAATATATAAATAAAATTGATTTTGAAAAATTTCATCAAAATACTGTGTTTTTTTTTAAATTTTAAATTCAAGTTCTTGCTATGACCTAATATGTTAAATTTAATATATAGTTTGAATAACATTGTCATTTACACGTGTTAAATTGTTGTCAAAGTAAATCGAACAGGGAGTAGCTTATTTGCAAATAAGCATTGTCTCTGAATACATTATTAAATTCATTTCCAGATATGTGCACATTATTAATATCGTTTATACAAATGTATTATAATTTGCGTGGAGTTATACATAATCAAATGAACAAATTTTCAACGACATTTACATTTTAAGCGGCGTATATAGGAATGACATGTTGATACTCACTGTTATTTGTGATTTTGCCGGAACAGTTCATCCTAAAACAAATTTTATTTTAATTAGTTTTTAAAATAAATTTTTGTTACTTTTATTTTTTTATTTAATCATAAAATGTATAGATTTTATGATTAATAAAAAATATGCTTTTATTTATTAAATTACACATGTTTTTCAATTAATTTTTTTTTAAATATAAATAGTTATAAACGAATTAAACATTGTTTACATGAAAAAACAATTTTGTAATTTAATAAATAAAAGCCAAAAAATAATATAGAAATATTAAAAATATATATAAAAAAGTTAAAAAACATAAAAACCAAATATTTTAACACTTTCAATGTTTTAAACAGATATGTATGTTATAACTATTAACGTACATTACATTATTAAATGCAATAATTACTATTACAGTTGTTTATACATTTTTAAGAATAATAGTAATAGTAATAGTAGTACAAAAACCATAAAAAACAAAATTTTATTCTAATGTAATAGTATATTAGGTATCAAGTTTAATAAACGGCATTTTAGTCACGAATTTAATTTAGTCACCAGCGAGCTTGCTAGCGAGTGTTTAATTAAATATATATTAAATATGTATACTTTTTTTAGGACAAATACTTATTATTATCTCTAATGATTTAAATTAAATATTTGTATAAGCGACATCTACCTGTAAAACAATAAAACTTGTGAATCTGAAAATTTTAAATTTTTATGTAAATCTTTTATAATTTGTGATGTAAATCGAAATGAATCCCTTGAAAATGGACCGTTTAATCCGATAAAGAAGCAGTTTTTCACAGTGAAAGTAAAGAAAATGTTTTATTGGCAAGTTAAATCTAGTTTACTACTGGCGTAATTAAAATGTTTATATAAACTTTTCAAATATTGGCGTTAAAAAACTATTTAATACTTTCGTATTTTTTTATTGAGATAATAAAATATATTTTACATTTAGTATTATTTTACAAGGTCACTTTATTTTAATGATTATATTACATCGACAACTGTCAAGAAACTTAAAACTAACTTCAGCCCGTGACTAAAAGGTCGTAAAGCCACAACTTGTCAATGTGTATTAAAAAGGTCACTTAGTGTTATGAAAACATGTACGATAATGGGCGTTTTAAACGTGAGAGTTAAAAAAGATAACACCGCCCAACAGCATGTCTGTTGCATGGAATATTTTAAATGATTCTGTGCAAATTTTTGACGCTGATTTTAAATATGTTATTAGTTTTTCTGTATCAGCTCTAGTTTTTAAATTATAAGGAGGGGTGTTTTTTGAGAAAAAGATGCATTTACCGTACAAAAATATTTAATTATAAAAAAAACTATACACTCTGGAATTTTCTTTTATATAATTTTCTACTGTTTATGAATTATGAAGTGGTACTCTGAATACTCCAGCAAAAATCGGCCATCATATGTGCATTCCAGCGACCCTGGAATCGTTCACCTTGTTCTTCACTCATATCACCGAGATTTTCAGGAAAGTGATCTAAATGGCTATGAAGAAAGTTTACTTTGATGCTCATGTTGCATCCAAGTCGCTGGAAAAAAAAATTTTAATAACCCAAACAAAGGAATCCCATGCATTTTTCTCAATCCCTGACATTGAACTGCTGGAATTAGAATCGTTCACTAGTTTACGAATTTGTGGGCTGTTGCCTGCCTTGAGCTTTTCTAAACTCAGATTTAGAAACTTCCTTGGAATATACTTGAAACATTCACCGTCTTTGTTTAGTGCTTTAACATATTGTTTCATTAGTCCAAGTTTAATATGTAGAGGTGGCAATATAATACGATCTCGTAACACAAGAGGTACATTGACACACTCAAACGAAATTTTTTAAAAACATATTCACCACAAATGTTAATGTTAATGCATGTTAATGCAGAGCCTTCTTGATAAAGACATGATGGAAATTACAAATATTTATGTAAAATTCGTATCTAATAGATAGTTTATATAAACAGACCTAATATAAAGGCAGTAGTAGTGTATCTGAAAAACTCGAGCTGCTACAAAAAAACTGACGGCCGATTTGAAATCAGTGACCTTGAATTAGTAAACAACCGCTTAAATACTTCATGCAACAGGAAAAAACTTTGATTTTGTTGTGTTGTGTAATAGTGGCAATATTTTTAAAGAACAATTGTGTTATGTTTTAAATACAACCAGTTGCATTTGAAATTGTTTATATTTACTGTTATTATTTTTATAGAAATAACACAGGTCTATACATTTTTAATAATAATAATAATAATGATAATTATTTACTGGTGATAAAAATAACGTTTTATAAACAACTAAGAAGCCAGACCAACTCTAATTGGCCCAAGATTAATTTTAAAATTTATTTATAAGTATATATAAGGCTGGTTCTAATTTGCCACACCCTCATTTGTTTTTAAAAAATATAAAAAAAATTTATTCCAAATTTGAATGTCCTAACTGCAGATAGAGGATTTTTGCCTTAAAGGTATTAATTTTTTAAAATTACTAATAATAATCTATGAAAAAGTACCTATAATTTTTTGTAGAGGACATGTTACTTTTAAACAAAAAAAAAAGAAATCATGTATTTTCATCCTAAGGTTTTTTTACTTTGCTTATTAATTACAGTTTTTCTTAAAGGGGATTTTTGCTTTGAAAAAAAAAAGATTTCAAATAATTTAAGATTATAAGATATTTAGAAATTAATGGGCCGCTTCTAATAAAAATGTATGAAATTGAAAGTAAATAATGGCAATATTTATTTTTGAAAATCGATCAAACTATTTGGCCGAAAGAACTGTGCATTTATTTGACGAGTAGGTATAACTCCATCATAACACACAAATAAGACCAGAAACAATTTGTTGTGCAAGTTGTGTCAGAGTTTCGAAAAGCATTTTCCGACGCAAAACATGTAAACACTTGTAAACAATTTTTAAAATGCCGAAAACCTAATCATCTAGGTTTTATTTGGTTGTTTTTTTGCCATTATACGATGTTACTTTCTTAAAATATAAATTGCTTGAATATAATCTAAAAATCAATTTCATTATTTACATAATTGTAATTTTGTACCTACTTTTATAGATGTTGGTGCTACCTAAATATTTTTTAGGCAATCTAAAGTTATTTGTTTTACGTTTCAAGACAATATAGAATTATAATTGTGCAATACATGCAAATAATCACTGATATGATTTTTTAATACCATTTTCAATGAAATAACAATAAGAGTAATAATTTAGCTAAGTTAAAAATACCTTAGAATGGACAATGTCCATTGGACATTCATACATTTTTGTTTTTGTCTTTATTTCCTTTATTTCTTTTATTTTGCATTAATTATTAATAATTTTCAAAAATAATAAAGTATCCCCTATAAAAAAAACTAAGTAACAATCAAGCGAATTATATAATAATATAAAAAAATATATGTTTTCTTGTTTAAAAGCAAATTATGTCCTATATTTTTTTTTAAATTATAATTTTTCATAGATTATTAGTAATTTTAAAACATTAAAATGGTGTTAATCTAGGAGCCACTTGTGTTTAATAGACACAATTGTTTAGTATTTACTGCAATTTCCAATAGACATTGTCTACACCTATGTCTACATACAATAAATCGCAATTAAATCTTATAATGTTGGACCAATGAAAGTCTAATATAAAGTTATAATGTTATTTATTAGATTTAATTCAAATAGATTGTCTTTACTTTTTACTAATAAATCCTTAAAATGCCCATTATAGTACATGTTTTTAAGACAGTGATCTTTTAAATACCATTGATAAACTATGGCATTTTAGTCACGGGCCAGTGGTTACTGTTTTTTTGTCTAAGTAAACTTCAAGTGATGTCAAAAATCGTACTTCGTGTGAAATAAAATTAAAGGTGGACATTATTCTCAATGAAAAATATTAAATTATTAAAGAGTTTCTTGACGCCAATCTTTGTACTGACATTCTGATTTCGCCAGCAGAAAACTAGTATTGGCCTATAAAGGCCAATTTCAAGTGGAGTAGCAATAAAACATATTCTTTACTTGCACTGAGAAAAACTGCTTCTAAATCGGATTTTTACAGACAAATTTGACAAACTAACACTGCCATTTTTAAAGCCAGTAAAAGAGATTTTTAACATCAATTTGGTTACTCTAATTTTGTATAGATGTCGCGGTGATAAACTTCTTCCATATACTTACCACAGTAAGTATATGACTTCTTCTTCTTTAATCAATGCTATTAGCATATTCTGTATACCTAATATTATTTGTCGGAGAAAAAGTATGCAACTCGTTTATACTTTTCTAGACACTAATTTTATTGAACATTGGCTAGCAAGCTTCGCTCGTGCCTAATTAAAATTCGTGACTATCGTGTTTATAAAACTTGATACATAATATACTGATAAATTAGTTTGGCATTCCCTGCATTCATTTATTAAACTCTTTGTGAAATGCAATTGAAAAAATTACTAAAAACTAAGCCAATTAACATTTATGTTTGCCCAATTTATTTATTTAAAAATTTTATATTTACCTACTTCAATATAAATTTAAACTGTAAACATTTCAATGCGATTCGGCTAAATACACACATAAAATTGTTAAATATTTAATAAGTTTAAGTTTGATTAATTTTGTGCGTTGTCCAGCTTTAATTACAATTGTTTATATCCAAAATCTATATTCGAAGTCAATATTTTTTATTTTGACCTGCTAAACTTTTGGATCACAATAATTTTTTTAAGCGTATAACAATTTTTATTTTATAACACTCATAAGCTTATATAGAAAGACTACATTTTTGTACGCAGTCAAATTATTATACACCGCCGTACGGTAATAAAAATACATTGAAATTACATAGGAAGAGTTTAGCATGAAATCAGCAAAGAAAATGTTAAACCAAAGGGAATAAATTATTGTGCATAACTTATAATATAACATAGGTCAAACGTCAAACCTGATAATATAAGTACAGAATTATTAAACGCTTAAAAAAGTATATAAAACACGGCGGAGAAAGCATGTTAACTGCCTCGCTCAGATCTGCAGACTCGGTAGCGAACAATAAGCTCGGCTTTCTCCGCCTGTTAGATAATATTTTTTAAAAAATACAAGTTTTTGTGAGTAAATTTTTAAGAATTCATATTAGCGATTAAAAAAATCTATGCATGGCACTGGATTCACCATCCCTCAAAACGACCAAATACTAAATTTTATTAAAAAATTTAAAGTGGGAACGATTTTGTAGCCAAATTAAAAATGTACTATAATTACTATTTACAAAAATGTATTATTATTATTATTATTACTATTAGTTTAATTTTATTTCAATGTTTTTTCATGGATAACTTGACAGAATAAGTTTTTGTAAATAGTAATATTGTGCATTTTTAATTTGGCTACAAAATCGTTCCTACTTAAAATTTTCAATAAAATTTAGTTAAGGATCGTTTTGAGTGGTGGTGAATCCAGTGCCGTGCAAAGATTTTTTTTAATTGCTAATATAAATTTTTAAAAATTTACACTCAAAAACTGACGTAGTAGGCCATGTATTTTGTAAAAATAGGTTTTTCAAGACCTACACTTTAAAACAAATCCGGTTAAAATCGCACAATAAATAAAGATTTTACAGGGGTGAGTCGCAAACAAATGGGTCACACTGTATATTAAAACATAAAATCCATATTTACTCCCACACATTAAAATCAGTTTTGAGGTATGATGTTTAACTTTTTTTTTCATTTATTTTTCGAATGAAGCTTAACAATTTGGGATATATCTCGAGTTAAGGCGGATTTAACCAGCATTTAATAAAATGTTATGTAATGTAATGTAATTTAATGTAATTTAAGAAAAATTATGCCATTTATATAACATTTAGTACATGGTATTTTTTGAAACCGATGTTGGCAAGACTGTGGTTGACTGAATGATAATTATCTTTACTTTTCAGCATAATACAAAGATTTTAAGCACAAAACAATATAACTAACCTTTAAACATTCGATGGCAAATTTTGTTGTTGTAAACAGAGAACATAACAAGTTTGGTATTACGCAAAGGCAGATTCATTTTCATGTAACATAATTTAAGAAAGTTAAACTGTCAATGTTTAAAAAAAAAAAGCCAATTCTACCTCGATGGTAATTGTAATGCTTAGACTGGGCCAAAAAAATCGACTATTTTTTTGTAAAGTATTATTTTGTATATTGATTTGGGGTGACAAAAAAAATATTGTGATTTTTACATGAATTACAAAATTCCAAAGTTATAAGACAAGCTACGAGTGCGACAAAAAGTCTTATGACATGAGTTCTTTATGCTATTTTATCTATTTTGCAAAATTCTTAAAAAAAATAATTTTATACCTTAAATTTAATTTGGACGAATTTTACTTTAGATAGTTGGTATCAGAGTCATTGGTTTGACAGTTAATGTCAAACTCGATTCGCCATGCCGTCCTTAATTTACTTGTTTACAATAAGCGGCTGTTAATGTTAAAGAAGAAAAAAAAATAAAATTTATTGCCAGAAAAGTCTCTTAAGTACTAGACAAATCATAAAAATATTATAACCAATATGCAAAATATTATTTTAAGTATAGCCATATAAAATCAAAATTTTGGGTGGGACAAAGTATCTCATTACAGCACCGAAATCAATATTTTCGATATGCTTTACAAAAAAAAATTGTCAATTTTTTGACCCAGTCTAGTAAAGCTACATTAGAAAAACAAACTAAAAATCATATCTCGAAACTGATTTAGGTAAAGGTTAAGTGTGGGAGAAAATATAAAATTTATGATTTTTTTTTATTTTTTAAATTAAAATGACCTCCATACTAAATAATTACATAAAACACTACAAAATTTAAACATAATAATAATAATAATAATAATAATAATACAAAGCAGTAAAATCCCAAAAATAAACGTAACCTATTTATTATTATTCTTGTTTGAAAGGGTGCAAACGACATAAACATAACATTTTTATAAATCCAAAATATCCAAGCGATATCTCGGCGTGCGTTCGACAGACGTGCCAACTTAACAATTATGTTGCTGCGTCACCATCGTTTTCCATTGAAATTTTCGTTGTTTTGTGCTCCCCTCACCAGCCACTTTGCAACGTGACTTTCAAGTCACGAGGTGTTTACCAGCGCCAACTCGCAAAATTTTTAAAACTACGCCATTTGTTTGCAGGAACTAATTGTTTATGGTCGTAACCCAAATCACGTTATTGTTCCGCAAGAAAATAAATTGGCGAAAATGGAGTCCATTTGAACTTTTTTCTAACTTTAGTTTTTAAGAATTAAACATTTTAAATTTTAAATCTTAAAACTATTTTTATCTATTTTGCGTTCATAATGACTTCATTATAACACCGCTTTCGGTGCTTTAATGAGATATTTTATCCCACTCAAAATAATAATATTTTTATGATTTTACTAGTACTTACGAGACTTTTCTGGCAATAAATTTTGTTTAATACCAAAGAAAATCCTTCTTCTTTAACCGCTTATTGTAAATAAGTAAATTAAGGACGGCATGGCGAATCGATTTTGACATTAACTGTCAAACCAATGACTGTGATACCAACTATCTAAAGTAAAATGTGACCAAATTAAATTTAAGGTATAAAATTATTTTTTTTTATAGAATTTTTGCAAAATAAATATAATAGCATAAAGAACTCATGTCATAAGACCTTTGTCGCACTCGTCCATTACAAAACTCGCTCCTTCGTCTCTCGTTTTATAAATTGTCCGCGTGCGACAAAATTACGTCTTATTACATTAGTTCTTTAATATACTATTATGGATCGCTCTTGGTTGACAAATGCTAATCAAAATTGCTAATCATACTTTTTTATTTTTAAAACATCATTTTTGAAACACCCTGTATAATGACTGAAAAAATCTTGGCGTAAATATTTAAATTCAATATTTTTAATACAATATTTTAATACAAATTAAAAATCTATTTTCTTTTGAAATTTATATAACATTTTTAAAAGACGTTAGTATAAAAGAATTATTATTCAATAAACTAAAAAAAATGTAATAAAAACTTTTAATTACAAAGTTTTAATACAAAAAATTTGCAATTTTAGTTGTTTATTCCAGATGAATACAAATTTTAACAAAGGTTTATCTGAAAAAAATATAAACATTTATAAAATTGTTTTCTTTAAAAATCTAAAATTTAAAAAAAACTAAACCAGTTTTAATTAGGCACAAGCGTTTGATAAACGAGTATCTGGAGAAATTCATAAAACAAACTGCAAATTTAACTTTTACTGCGTCTAACACAAAAATTACATAATTTTTAAAATACCTAAATAAATAATGTAATAAATAATGTCTGACATCTGTCGGTTCTAACCTTACTTATTAATGATCATTATAGCCGCTTTAATTTGATGATTGTATGACATTTGACAGCTGTCAACTAACTCACAGCTTGTCAATTATTTAAATTAAATATGTATATAGAGAGACATCTATAAAATATTAGAGTAACTATTTAACTTCAGGTTAGTAACTTGGGAATCTGTATTACCGGCGCGCCGGACAAAAAGTCACATTTTTGTGTGTAAATCGAAAATAGACTAACCACCGGTAAAATCCGATATAGAAGCAGTTTTTCAAATTTTTAATGGTTAATTAGTTAAATCTACTTTACTGCCGGCGAAATGATAAAGTCAGTACAATGTGCATTTAAACTTCAAATATTGGCGTTGAGAAATTATTTTGTATTGAGATAATAAAATAATTTTATTATTAAGTATTATTTTACAAGAAAGGCACTTTATTTTAACGATTGTATGACATTTGCCAACTGTCAACTTACTTAAAACTAACTTTTATTTTTCAAAATGGACTAACAACCGTTTAAATACGATAAGGAAGCAGTTTTTTCGAGTGAAAGTGATGAGTATGTTTTTATGGGTACTTCACCTTAAATTATTAATGATGTATCAGCAAATACTAGTTTGCTGCCGGCGCGAGTAGAAAAATAAATAATATACGAATTTAAAACCCGTTCTTTTCACAATATCGCAAAAATTAGAATTAATTAAGCAAAATGATGAATATTTTTGGGTTTAGCATGCTCTCAAATTACCCTGAAAAAAATAATGTTTAGCTTGAAGCGAAATGGCTATTGACCAGTAGGTACTATGTATATTTATACACTAATCCCGGCGCATTCGCCATTTTTTGAAAAGTATACATCAAAATTCGAAAAAGCATTGTTGTTTTAATTGAGTGTAAAGATTTATACTATTTTATTTTGGTAATATAAATAAATGTGAAGAATCTACCCTAAAATAAAATTATAATATTATAGAACATAGAATATTATTTACTGGCTATAATAATAATAATTACCAAAAATTCTATTAGGAAATTTAAATATTATTTCATTTTGTTAATGATTTTTTCGATACATTTTAATAATAAAATACAAATATTTGCATGGTGTCCTGAGTATTTAAATTTTATTTTTAAAATATATTTAAAAACTAGATATTATATTATGTTAACTTTAAAAATTTACTAATAACTTACTTATAAAATGATCTATTACTTTCTATAGAAATCATTTTCAAATCAGTAAAGGCAAATTCTAAGAAACACCCCCGGTGTATATTTATTAGGCTGGTTCTTATTTTACCTATGTCGGTATTTTAATCGTGCCGCCCCCTCAGTTATTTTTATTAAATATAAAAAAAAATTATGCCAAATTTGAATGACCTAACTTATTTCCTTTTATTGCCTGTCACAACGAGAAAATTTCCAGATAAAGGATTTTTGCCTTTGATGTATTAATTTTTAAAAATTACTATTAATCTATGGAAAGGTATAATTTTTTGAGAAAATGTAGAGGACATGTTACTTTTAAATTATTTTTTGCAATTTTCCTTATTTTTGCTTTTTAACGTAATAAATGCTAATTTTTTAAGGAAATGAAGGGAAAATAAGTTACTTTTAAACAACAAAAAAAAAGAATTTGTGTATTTCCATCCTAAAGCCGTTTTTACTTTGCTAAATTACTACTATTATAATAGTTGGTTTTTATTCCATTTTCAATGAAACAATAATAATTATTATTGTTTCATTGAAAATGGAATAAAAACCAAGATATCTGTGATGATTTGCATTTATTGCATAATTGGAATGTCTTGAAAAGTAAATAATTTTAGATTCTTATGGTATATTAAGGCTTCTAACAATTTGTTGCATAACTTGTATCAGAGTTTTGAAAAGCATTTTCCGAGGCAAAAAAATGACTTGTTAACAATACCGAAAACCTAATTATTTGGGGTTTATTTTGTTTGCTGTTTCTGTCATTGTCACTTTCTTAAAAAATAAATTGTTTGAAAATAATCTAAAAACCAATTTCATTATTTACATAATTGTAATTTTGTACTTTTCTAATGTTGGTGCTACCCAAATATCTTTTAGGAACCCTAAAATTATTTGCTAATATTAATAATAAATGCAAATAATTACTGATATGATTTGTATACCATTTTTAATGAAATAAGAATAAGAGTAATAAGACCTTTGGATGGACAATGCCAATTATACATACATGAGGTCTTTTTTTTAATACCTCCCTTCCCCTTCATTTTCTTTAAAAATTAAAAAATTTTATTAATTATTAGATTTTAATTTTTATACGTTATAAAGTAAAAGTCCCTATAAGTAAAACTATAAGTAATAATCGATCCAAATTAAAAAAAAACTACACAGATTATAAGTAATTTTAAAAAATTAATACTTAAAGGCAAAAATCGTCTATTTAAAAAACTTCTCTATGTTACAGGCAATAGAAGAAAATAAGTTAGGACATTGAAATTTGGCATGCGTTTTTTATGTTTTTAAAACAAATGAGGGGGCGGCACGATTAAAATACCGACACCGGTAAAATAAGAACCAGCCTAATATTTATGTAAAGCACCCTGTATATTATACCTCATTAAAAAAAGATTATATTACGGTTTTAAATTAAATAAGTTTATTCATTAGAAAGTTAAATTACTAACCACAGTATGAAGTATACCTATTAGAGCATTTAGGATGGTTAGCAACTATATATATAGTTGTAGCAATTATATGTTATATGAGTAAAACTATAGTTTTACTTCCATATAATTGCTTCATTAAATTAATTAAGTTATAAACTAAAAACTGTTATAATACAAGTAAACAAACATATGTTAGTATATATTAATTTATGACATATTTTCGTAAAATAAACAAGAATACATAAAGTGTATTTCATCACAAGAAGAAAATGCCTGAAAGGCAGAAACCAGAGACCATGTAACTTTTGAATCTTTTTGTATACAAAAAATCATTCAGGTACTCTAAACTTTTTTAATATCACCCCGGGATAAACTAAAATAAATTGTTTTCTATTAAACATAAAGTAAATTCAAAATGTATAACCATTCTCAAAGTTCACCGAAAACTTTTGAACGACACAAGCTTAATGTAACAGAAAACTTTTCAACTGCATTGTGAGATACTTTTTATTTTATTATTGTCAAATTGTTGGGAAATATACTTCAAAAAAGAAGTTATTTATGTTTGGAACACAAAGATTAATTTAATGATCAGTTTATAATAAAATCGCAATAAATTGAGGGAATTATAAGTATAAAAACAAACTTTCTTTTAAATATTTTTGTAAAAAAATATTTTTGTTTCCAAGTTTAAACAAAAAACGTTTTATTTTTGTTTAAAATAATATTTACGTAGCATAAATTAAAAACAAAATTCTCTAATTTTAAATTTTAACAAAAGGTTTAATTACACACAGTTTTGCTTTTAATAAAACGCTTTTTTAAATTAAATAAATTGGAAATGTATACAATCAAATAATTTAAATAATAAAACCGTGTATATAAATAAACTTGTGTTTGAAATACATTTATTTAATATTTTAATTATAAAATATATTTATTATTGAAACATAATATTTATTACAAACATTAGGCTGCAAATTTAATTAAAAAACATTTATTTATTTTTAATATTAAATAAATTACCTTAAATGTATACCTAAACTTTGGTAGTTTTAAAACTCGCGAAATATTTTCAGCAATATTTCAGCTGAGAGCTGAAGCGTTGTGTTTGCAGGTAGATGCGGTAGCGCACTGAAATATGCTGAAATTTCCGCTTCCCATGTGAGGATTCAAATTTTTCAGGGCATGCGCCCTGAAATCTTGAACTTCTCCTAGTAGTAATAAAAACAAAGTTGAATTGATTTTTACATTAAGTACTATATATTTAACTTGTAATGCGGTGTTTTAATTATTTAAATTAGAGTCATAAGAAATTCTCAATTTTTAACAAAAATTATTTTCATATCTAAAAGAAATAAGACTTGTAAGGCTAAATTAAAAACGTAATGCCTTAAAGGCATTTTAAATGTGTTTTGTAAATTTTTTTTTTATTAATACCCTAAAGTATTCAATTTACATCAGCCAAGTTTTACGCTAAAAACAATATTAAAATATGTTCTTTTTCTCAATTGATTCTTCTACCGGTTAAGTTTTACCGGATATTTCGAAAACGGTTCAAAATTATTTTGTAAAATTTTGATAAACCAATAGAGAGGTGCCCCCTACATATTTAAAAATATTTCTACATCTACCTCCCTATTTTGAGGGGCGAGGGGTAACTTTGGATTTTTAATAGCGATGATGTACTTTTAAAAAAATCGAATCTATGTAAAAATCTAGGTATGTAGGTGTGCAAAAAAAATGCGCTTTCGCTTACGGAATTATGATTTATTAAATTATTTTTTTCTAATGTATTTTTTATTTAAATCACCCCTGTATTGAGGCGAACAAAAATGAAATAATTTTAATTTATTTATTAAGTGTACGAAATTTATTTAGAAAAAGAGTGTAAAAGTGTTTCGAAGTTAAAGGGGGACATTTTGAAGAATTTTTCAGACATTATAGACGATAAATTAGTTATAATTTAATTGTTAATATTTTTTGGTATTTTATAAATAATAATTCAGTAACCGAAATTTTTTTTTGTACAACCTGTTTTTTTGTAGATTTTATAGATTTCAGAAGAGAAAACATTTTCACTTAATTCAAAAATAATCAATCAATTTAATAAAAAAAAAATTATTCTTTGTTTAAATAAAAAATTCTTAAAAAAATTAATATTAAAATAGTTGAAAATTAACATTAAGCAAATACTTTAATAAATAATATATTATTGGGTCCATTATAAAATTATTAGTATAGAACTATTTTTGGATATAGAAATGTATTTTATTCCGTGTAGAATAGTATATAAAAAGTAAAGGTATACTTTTTAACGGCATATACTTTGTATAGAGCGACATCTATACAAAAATAGAGTAACACGCGTAACTATGTCTAACTTGGGAATCTGTATTATCGGCGCGCCAATTAAAATGTCAAATTTGTATGTGTAAATCAAAATTTATCCCTTGAAAATGGACTATTATAGTGTTACCACCCTTGTAAATGATATAGGTAGAAGCAGTTTTTTACGGTGAAAACATGTACTATAATGGGCGTTTTAAGGGTGGGAGTAGAAAAAATTAGGTTTTTTTTTGCTACGATTATTCCCAAAAAACCAAATTTTAGGTACTTGTTACAAAAATAACTAAAAACATGCAGAGCTTTAAATAGAATTTTTTGCAAAGTGGTCATTAAATATTAAGTTTGGTCAATTACCAAAGTTATACTTGTGTATGCATTTTTCTGATTATATAAAATGCAGGAACTCTGTCATGTTTAGTAGGATAAGAAAATAAAATCCTAAGTAGGTAATTAAAATTCAGGCAAATTTTTGAAAACAAATTTTTATACCTTCTTGCCGTATCTTTGGTATTTACAAAGCTTCTTGTTTATTCAACCAATTATACCCTAAAAATCCTTGATAATACGATTTTAAAATTTTATACATGACCTCTTCAGAAATAAAAAACAAAATAATTGGCGCAATGTACTTTTGGGATTTCGGGATATTTGAAAATCATAAAGTCGCTATATTTGTACGATCCAATTTGGTATTTTTTTAATCAATTACCTTTTTTGTCAGCAAATAAATTAAAAACTGACAGAAATAATCCATGGACAAAGCTCAAAATGGTTTTTAATCCAAATATTGATTAACAGTTTGTTCGATAATTAAAATGTTTTATGGTAATTTTTAGTAAAAAAATATACAATTTTTATAATAATTGACCAAATGCTATTATACAGGGTGTCCCCAAAATGGCACACGTGATAAAGAAAGTTATTTTAAGTACACCATTATTTATAAATTATCTTATATACAACTGTTTAAAATGTGTTTTAAAAAATCCAAAAATGTCTTTTAATCTTATAAATATTTATCCAAGATCAAGTCCTCTATAGAATTTAAATTCAAAGAGATTGCTTTAAGGTATAACATGTTCAATTAAATAATTTATTCTTAATTAAATATCATAAAAGGCTTGGCAAACCTACTGGGTTTCCTTTTGGGAAGTTTGGCAAATATCTTTTGCAAGCCAATTCAGCTTCAATTCAAATATGTTTTTAGGTACAAAGCCTTCTTGAATAACGTTTTCGTGTTATATGTATTAAAGCGAACATTAATTATTGCTTTTTGATTATTGCAAAATAAATGAGTAAATTGTTAAACATTATTTCATATTTTTTAAGGACGCATAAATTACATTCATAACTTTTGTTCTATAAGCCATTAAATAAATACTTAGTTTAAAAAAGCATTTTTAGGATTTTTTGAGCTCACTTTATTAATTAATTTAAAACGCCTTATCATTTGGGTGAATAATATAAATAATGTGATTTATAAACGAATATATAAGGTAATAATATAACATTTTTAAAATACTTGAATTGACACAATTAAATGAAGTTAAGAAGTAAATATTAATTTACTTTTTAATGTCAATGACTCCCAAGAAGCGTAGGGCGCTCTGTCGAAATGAATTATTAAAGAAACCTAACCAAAAAGCGCCCCACGCTTTTTGCCAAAGTCACAGACATTAGAAATTGACAAGTTTATTAATAGCAAGCAAGTATTTTGGTCGGTTAGCGGTTGATAAAAAATAATTTTGGAATGCTGTCAAAAAGCGGTTATCTATTGGATTCTAACCATTACTGGAAGCGTTTGGCTAAATAATACTAAACTATGTACCTACCTACCTAGAATAATTTTTTTTATGAACTAAATACTAAACTATGCGTAATAATTTGAATTTATATTTTTAGCAGTTTTTCCAAGGATAAGGAATTATATTAAAAATTATCAGTCAGGTTCCAGCACTTGAGAAGGCACCACGCGAGAGCGAGAGCTCTTAAAACGTAAAAGCAGTGCCGGTTTAACAGGGGTTTTTTGGGGACTATAGCACCGGGCGGTAAATATTTTTGGGGCGGTACCGCGTACCGCCCATAATTTTTTAAAAAAGTACTTAATCGTTAGAATTTAGAAAAAAAATTATTGCGACACTGCGGCGGATACAACGGATACAAATGAGAAAAATGTTGTTAGAGTTGAAGCAGCTTCTCCATCAGAAAAACTTGATTTATTGGAAACGGGATAATTTTAACTTTTTGGATAGACGTTTTGCAAAGGGTTAATGAAACCAATAAAGCATCTTTTGTCATTTTTAGTTGAGAACTTTGATTTTTTACGTAATCATTTTGATCATTACGAGGAAATTAACAGGAAACGAAAATTATGCTCAGAAGCGGATAATCATAAGAAAATTACAATTTGAAGAAAATAATTCAGAGGCAAGTTTAAGCAAAAAAGAAACAATGCGAACAATATGTTTTATTTTAATAATTGACAATCTATAATCCGAAATCATTTGTCGATATGATAGCTAGAAATTTTTGTTTAATCTAAAAGCATAGTGGAGAATTTGGATGAGAAACTGGTAACTCCCTTTCGGAAATAAAAATAGAAACTCCATTGGAATTAGTATAAGTTTTATACGAAAATAAATTAATATCTTCATTTCCGAATATTAATATTTGTCTGCGAATTTTTTTTATAATGGTTTCAAATGCAAGTAGTGAACGATCTTTCTCTACTCTAAAAAGGGTAAAGAACTACCTAAGAAATACAATTCCCCAAGAAAGATTTAACTCCTTATCAATTAGGAGTGAAGTGTTAAGTGATGAATGAGTTAGGTGCCACCTGTCATTGGACGCTTTTCACTAGACAAATAAAGGGGGTCAAACAAGAGGTGGCCATACGCAAAAAATTGATAAGTAACCTTAAGCATCTGCAAATTAAACACGACAGATATCTTTAAAACCCTAAGAAAGGCACACTGCGTAGGACAATAAATCTGTCAACAACAAATGCGTAAGGCAAACCCAAACGTGACCAATATTAAACACTAGACACACAGAATAAACTAACACAATAATCATTATAACCCTAACATAGTAAAAAAATTATAATAACCAAACTCTACTGGATTTGTAAACATTAGATAACAGAATAATTGCGCTTGTCATTTGTTTAACTAATAAATAAATGCAATACTTAATTTTGACCACAAATAATACCAAATTTTGTATAAATCGGGGTCAATTTTTACTAAATTGTCCGCCATTTTGTTTTTAGAAAATTTTACCGAAGATGCCTAATTATAATCCGAAAAGCCTGAATTTGGATAAAATTTTAAATTACGGAGTTAATTTAAATTTTTTTTCCAAATCCAGGCTTTTCAGATTTTTGCCCACTGTGCACCGTTGAATTCACTGTTGTTTTTAAATTTAACCATGTACAATTCCAATATGACGGTCATAGAAAAAACAAAAGATGTCGGTGGTAACTCAAAATCTAGTGGGCGAAAAAAATCAAATCAAATTGGATAAAAACAAACATAGGTGAATATTTAGATGTAAAACTTACTTTTTTAAAAATTACCAGAAATAACGAAGTTATTGTTTTTGTCTTGACATGATTTTTTAATTAATACAATTGCCTTTAATTTCTGTTTTGTGTTCGTCGTAGATAGTATCTATAGTATGCAACTTGTTTATACACTCTTTTGTATCAAATACTCGCTCGCAAGCTTTGCTCGTGCTTAATTAAACTCGTAACTAAAATGTCGTTTATAAAACTTCATTACGTGTTTAAATTACAATTTATCTGTACTGCATATATTCTTAAACGCTTTGTGTTTCGGGTATAATTCTGGAGAGAGAGAGTGAGGACAAAACTCTTTGTTCCAGTGTTGAGGCGTTTATGTTGACTAGGTATGCGATTTGGGTGCATAATTCAGCGTCCGGGATTTCTGTGCACAAGATCTTTGCCGTCTAATGAAACTTGTAGGATTCTTTGCTGTCTGTTCAGCAGAAGTCGGGCATAAAAGGATCGTTAAGACAAGAGGCATTCACACTTCGCTCTCTATTCATTATAAAATTCAGACTCAAAACCTTCCTAAGCGTTTCCTAGAAGTTATTAGGTGACAAAATTTAATCAAACCGAATAATAGTTTTCCGAAATAGCTTTTTTCTTATATCTGTAACCAATTAGATGGACTTTTCCTGAACTTCAATGGAGTCTGTTTTGTGAAGTTCCAAACTAATATTTTTATCGTTTTCATGCTCAGAGACTTGACCTGGGGACCAGTTGAACTGGTCCAGTTCAGTTGCCTTCAGTTGTTTCCAACTTTCCAAATGATTCTGATTGGTTTGAATCTTCTCATGAAATGTATTTTTACAGCACCTTCAAGTTTTTGATGTTCTGTGAAGTATTAATACTTATGTACATTAACAAGAATAATCCCACCAATAATATTTTTATATTTGTTATTATATACTATTTCGATGCATGCTCCACAAAACTGCAAAATAGACTTTATCAAAGCGCTTTTCTCTGTCGAGTCGTGTAACATTCCGCAGTATGTACCCTTCAGGCTAAGCGCTAAACGAAGTCTGAAGCTGAAAATCCAGATGCAACAATAATGAAAAGATTGCCTGGCATAGCTAACAAAAGAAAACTAAATGTATTCAGGCAACGTATGATTTTGTATGTCTCGGATACAAGTAACTTAATTGAGTTCATGCATGAATAAAGGGCTAAATTATATTTATAGCTACATAGCAGTCTTGAAACTGTCCATTTTCCATTACATCTAGATTTTTATTTTATGAAATCTAAATTATCCAAAATTTTGAATCGGATAACATGTCCGCCCATAATTAAACGTATAAATTGGAAAAATTGATAATTGAACCATTAAAATCAAAATCTACGACATAAGGAATGCTTTTGATGGCTTAGTAACTGGTTGTATTTTGAATAAGACTTATTCCTTGTTCGGCAGTATTATTAACAACATGGCCAATTCTGAGGTTAGGTATCCTCAGGAATAATAATAATAGTAAGTTTATTAATGGAAAATCCACTTTACAAATTACAAATTTAACAATTTACCTTATCTTTACAACATCTCTTAAATACTGCCAATGAGGAATTGAAAAAATCCAAATCAAACTGCATTATAACACATTCTGTTTATTGGCATGAATTTAGCATATTCGGTTCTTTGCCTTTTTATATAAAATAAGTCAGGATGTCTTGTTCGTCTCATTGGTACGTTAAAACTTATTTGTTGTAACAACCCTGGACAATTAATTAAGTTATTTAATAATTTATATAAAAAAATAAGACTAGACTCTGTCTATTACTTAACAAATCTAAACGTGTTGCTTTTCTAACTAAATCCAAACTATATTTACATTCAATGCTTGACATGCATTTTTCTTTAACACACCACAGAATAAGCTGGTTCTTTCAGTAACAACATTTTTATAGTTTAAGATCGTAGATAATCAAGCAATTTTAGCTTTAGGTTTTTCACAATCATTTCCTTAGTTTTTGTGAAAGAATGATGCCTCTTAAACCATCTACTTGGTTTAAAAGCGAACACTTTTTTACACCAAATAAAGCTTTATTCCAATATTTAAGACAAAGCAAGCTCACACTTTTATTTCAGAGGTTTCAGAAGAATACCTAGATGGTTGTGAATTTATTCCAGACGTATCTTTACTCTCCATTTCTGCATATATTGTTTTTTTCGTTATCCTCCTGCTGTCTTTATTCTTTCTTGCTGTAGTTTTAAGGTCAGCACTGATACTTAAAAAATCTTCTCTATGCTTTTAGTCTGCTTTTTTCTCAGCAAGATCACTTCTAAAAATATTCTCAAGCACAGTATTATTTTCGCTTTAATGAGTACCGGTGCTTGATGGGACCTTGCCCTCTTCTAAATGGTGAAATTAAACTACGCGAAGACAATTTAATCCACGAGGAACTGATGCTGTAAAGAAACTTGGAATTGGCTATCCGAGAAGCCAGTTTGTTGGAGAAGATCTCGTCTAATACGTGTACACGACTACTTAATAAGTTAAGCGTGAACATGAATATAGACCAATGATTAAATATAATTTTCTCTTTGTACATAATTAGATTAAATTGGCTATCGGGTGGCTACAAGGAATGCGCTACTGCGCCCCAAAAGGGCTATTGTAGTTACCGTAACTCTCATACCTCTGTATCCAGATTGCTTGTAGCCAGAAGCTTCGGAAGAGTGGTTTCTTGATGTAGAAGCTGGTGTTGGCTTCTGAATTTCCATTTTGCCGAAACAAATTCTACATTATCTGCAGTGATGTTTCGTACTCCTCTTGACTCCCTTTCGGATCAGTCTAAGAAGTTTTGAAAATTTGGGAGATCTTCCTTTTATAAATTCCTTCCTCTTTGCCCTGGTACCCATGCTACTCAGCTTGCTACATAATACACGATTTAGTATCTTCCCTGATATATGAATTTTGCAGGTAAACAAAATCACTAACTTTGAATTTATGATATTGTTTACCTCAACTAGGCACCTACAGATATTATTCTAGAAAGCCTGTCATTTTGGTGTGGCATACACCAGGGCGACTGCAGGGTTCAAATTTGGGCGAATATTATTACACACAAAAATGACCGATGTGGAGGCAAAATTCAACAATGTTTCTTAATTTTTCATACAATTGTGGACCATCTTAATGATCTAACAAAAATAATTAGTTTTAACCAAATCAGATTTTCAGACAAAACCCGACCTCGCATCGACCGGCATCATCGACATTTTTAATTTAAGTGGCCACTTGCGGTCGGATAATTTGCTAGGGCGAATTAAAACTCACTCAGAAGGGAGAAGAGAACGAAATTTTTATGTTCGGTCGAATATCGACTGCGGCCTTGGACCGAAGACATTTTTGTGTTTTTCACGGGCACTTTGACTTTTCCCTCTGCACGTCAAGTGAGCGCTCTCGTGTTCCGGCACTTGTGACTTCGTCCTGCTCCATCATCCATTATTCGAACTCAGTCGGACGTGATTTTTGAAAAGAACCAAACTTATCTCTACACACTTCACAAATCGCCCATTACCTGCGTATCGATCTAATGAAAGAAAATACGATTAGCATCTTATTTTTTTCTTTTGTTGTCATACATTTTGTAGAGTTTTATGACTTATTTTTATTATTCAAACTAGAAAACAAAACTGTACAAAACGCAACTTCAGTTTCTAAGGAACATCCTTTGCTATATACATATTTCACTTTATCCCTTTGCGCAGTGTTCACAACCCCTAAAATTTTAATAGGCAAGATTTGAAAATAGTATTACTCTATTAAGTGTTCAAATGTCTGCCATCATACAAAAATACAAATTTTGTTTGTCTAGGAGAGTCAAATCTGGAGATCTGACCGGCCAATCCAAATCTCCTTTTTGTCCAGGAAACACTAGTCCAAAAACTCTCTAACACGCATTGTTTAGTGGAGTGGAGGTGCTTCATCTTGTTAAAACATTAATTGGTCTTTTAAGTAGTAGTAACACTACAACTTGTAGTTACGTTTTGAGGTTATCATCAAGAAAAATGGGTTTAAGCAGACGATCTCCGAAAACAACGGTTTTTGAGGTGTTTGAGTATGGTCTTCATGGAAAACCCTTGGATTTGCATCTGACCAGTAGTACACTCGTCTAAAAAACGGATGTTGTGAAGCAAATTGTCATCATTAGCTATTTGTAAAACTCCAGTCGCCGGTAAAAATCGTCCTTGTGTAATTGGGTCATTTTCAAGAAACACCCGCTTTCAGGAAAATGAAGATCAAAATATTTTTTTTTGCTTAAATTGACTTTTGGTTGGATTTTTGTAAATGTTTAGAGTTGTGTTTACTTACATTTAAGACAGACAGTGCACTTTTTTACGTTTTTTTCAGAAAAATGTGTTTAGCTAGCTTTATATATCTCCACTGTGTTACCAATTTGAAATCCAAAATTTAATTCAATAAAAAAAGTTGTTATAAAAATAATTTGAAATAAAATGTACTTAGTTCACAAACTTTTGACTCCAATTTTTTATTTTATTTTTTATTAAAAATTGTATGCTTTTTTTAAAATATGTATGTTCGTTAAGTTACTTTTTAAAAGAAACCATTCCGATTCTTTGTTAAAAAAACAATACCATTAATATTTTTTTTAGTCACTGTATTAATTAATGAAACTTTAATTTATAAACACGTATTATCAAGTGAGAGTGTATAAAAATCATTTGAAGTATTTTTTTTTCAACAAAAACTAAAAAAAGTAACGAAATAGACATTGGTATCACAACGGACAGGGGTACACAAAGGACTTAATCAGATAACGTAAAAAAGAAACTATATAGGGTGGTACGATTTTAGAGTAATGCATAAACAAAATCCCTTGTAGTGGTGCTCACTTGCAGAATAACAACTTAGATTTCTAAATTGTAGACACCCTTTTTCTTTGACTATAAGCTGGTGAAGGTCCCTTTTAGTACTTTTATATTGCGTGGAATTTTTCCTTGGATGTAATCTATATCATGAGTTGTAATTACAAATAATTTTAAATTGGTTAACCATAAACTACTTTTAATAAAAGCGACGGTAAATATCCACTGTGATGTCGAAAAATTCTATTGCGTTACCCTAAATTCCATTGCGTTACCATAAGGTAACATAGTGGACTCGGTAACGCAGTGGACAAAGTTTTGTAAAACCATATTTAAAAAATAATAATAAAACATTATAGTCATTAATTACTCTCAATGAGCTTTAGTGCCCTAAAATAAACATAAACATAAAAAATAGTATTTTTTCTTACCTTATTTTTATTATTTTTTTGAGTAACTTAGCGGACAAACAATTATTCGCGTTACCGATATCTTCTTCCTGATTGAATAAATAAATTCAGCTGGGTAATGTGTAAGTCCGAACATCATTTGTTGATCACGTGAGTACCAAAAAAGTTGCCATATATATGTTTTTTTTTAATATTCTATCGGTAACGCGACGGACGTAACGCAACGGAAAAAATGTCTGGGACATGAGTCAAATTTAAAAAAAGTAGATTAAAATTAATCATTTTATATATAAATTGTTTACTGTATTAACTAAGGATGTTATGGATTGCTATAAAGCAACACAAAGTTCTGGTTATTCAATATTTAAAAAAAAAACATGTATGTAAGTTTTATAAAACGCTAATGGGACATGCGAAAATGTGTGTTTCACAAGTTTCAAAATTAAAAAAAAAATTATTCTGAAATAACTAAACAAAAATTTTCTGAAAGAGTTTAATAAGGGCTTGTTAGGCTTTTAAATCAATAAGATCCGATAATTTTTAACAAAGTTATTGGAATTCAAACTTACGGACAGCGGAAGGCGGGTGTTTTTTGAAAACGACCCAATTCATTAACTTAATGAATCTTGTAAGGACAAAATTTATGAGTCAGAATTTTGCGTTTGATGGTCGTTTTAGGAATGTTGGTAACTGTAGGTAATTTCCTTGTGGTCAAAGTTGAATCAGCAATTACCAGTCTAAAACTTCTATCTCAGCAGCATAATTTCTGACCGGGCGTTGAAGTTCACTTCCAAAGATCCAAACTTTGCCACCAACTACAAAAATAATTATCTAATAACATGCCATTGTCATTGAATAAATCTGCTGCACGATTTACGCACTCACTACTTAAAAGAAGGAGATCATTTTAACTCTTTTCGTAATGCTTTAAACCATTGTTAAATGAAACTGAACTAATTTTGTGTACTTTCTCAAATAACAAATAAGCTGCAACTGCTTACTTTCCGAAAACTCCAGTGTTTTGTTTTTGTTGGGCCACGCTGTATATAAATATGTGTACCAGTTTTGATTTTAACAGCTTTTAATATTATAATGCAGTGTCAAATAGTTTTAAAGTTATTTTTATACTGTTTAGCGTTGTCTTTCAAATAAAATCGTTCTTAATAGCATATTAAGTATCAAGTTTAATAAACGTCATGATTTTTAGAGACGAGCGAGCTTGCGAGCGAGTGTTTAATTAAATAAGTGTTTAGAAAAGTTTATAAACGAGTTGCAAACTATAGTGTATATACTTTTTCTACGACAAATACATATTTATTATTATTTAAATATTAACAATTTCTAACTTGGGAATCTGCATTACCGGCGCGCCAGTCAATATGTCAAACTTGAAATTTATCCCCAGAAAATGGACAAACAACCGTTTAAATTATGATAAAGAAGCAGTTTTTCACAGTGAAATAAATCTAGTTTACTGCCGTCAAATTTAAATGGTCACTACAAACTTATATATAAAATATAATAACATATAAAGTTTTCAAATAGGTATTGGCGTTGATAAACTATTTAATACTTTTTATTTTGTATTAAGATGATAAAACTATTATTTCGCAAGAAGGGCACTTTATTTTAACGATTGTAAGACATTTGGCAACTGTCAACTAACTTAAAACTAACTTCCGCCCGTGTCTAATACGTCATAAAGCCACATGGAAACATGTACGATAATAATTATTATAATTATTATAATGGGCGTTTTAATGGTGGGAGTAGAAAAATATAATTTTGTATTTATTTTATTCTTTTATTGTTTTAAATTTTATACATTTTTAGAGAGTTGTTCACACATTGGCTTTTTAATATAAATACCCAAATTTAATTTAGGTGGATACTTATTTTTTTTGTAGAAAAGTGTTTTGTTTGTATTAATAAAATTTTTCAGTTCTGTGAAAGTAATAAAAAGATCCAGTGTAAAGAATTTAAAATGTTTTTTTTATGATTAGTTTTATAAATAATCCCAATGTTTTTTTTAAATCTTTCAATGTTATATTTAAAGCAAAAAATCATTTTAACAAAAAAATCCTTAACAAGCTTAAACTTGTTTTTTTCAAGAAAACGTAGACATTATACAACTTTTCTCGCCAAAAACCTTCTTTTGTAGATTCTTATTGGGTGCTTTACGTAACTAAGGTGTTACAAAACACGTGCACCGGTCTGAAAAACAATTTAATTCACTGCAGTGTTGTGTAACGAATTTGAACCAAACAATTAACCAATAAACCCGATATTTCTTAATTAAGCGTAACAGCCCCACTAATTGTAAGAACAATACTGCCTTCTCAGTGACGCAAATGAACAGGGGTTTCTCTTCAATTAAAAAGATTACTTTGATAGGTAAATTATTAAAAATAGCACATTTAAAAAACAATGGTTGGATATAATGTAATAAAATGACTTTATCAGCAAAAATTTAAGAAAATAAAATAAATATTTTTTTTCAAACGTCAGTAAAATGAAATTCAATTTTTTCCCCAAAAAATAGACTATACTATTGATTTTTTAGTCAAATTGCTTAAAATGAACTCTTTAACTTGTAGTTTTAAAAAAGTGCCATAATTAATTTAAAAATGCATATATGCATATAGGATGTATCTTTAAAACCTATAGGTTTTAAAGATACATCCTAAGCACGGTGTGCCTGAACAAGTCTCAGGTCACATAAAAATGTCAACCAAAAGGGATTGTATTTTTGGAATATGCATCTATTCCTCACTCCAAAACCATATTTTTCAAAATCCTAGCTGATCCTCTTTTTTATTTTTTTGCAATTTTCTGGATTTTTTGCAAAAATTGATGAAGTGATGTCTAAAATTTACAATTTTAGGCGGACTCCGCTAAAATATTGGTATGACCTATCAATTTTCAATAAAGAATCAAGAATTAAAATATAAAGAGAGAGGAGAAAAAAAATCACTTTTTATATTTTTCCATTTTTTTTATAAATCAATAAATTTTCTAATTTGACAAGAGACTAGAGAAAAAAGTAAAGTTTTTTCATAATTTAATTTTTATGAATAATGGTAATCTATTAATTTATTAAACAATAATGATACCTAAAATTACTTTACAGAAAACTATGAATCATTTACAAATTGTTAGAACTAAAGTCTACTAGAGCTTTCTTTAAATGTTCACCATAATCAGGATGTTCAAGTAAATTGATTTTATACTTATTCCAGTAGGATCGACTCCCCAACCTACTCGGACCATGTGTCCAACCCAGCACCGTTCAAAAATCTAATACAATCTTCCGTAGACAATCTTCCGTAGACAATCTTCCGTAGACAATCTTCGTTAGACTAATAGAAGCATTTTTGCGGGAAGATGATAAATTATTAGATTTTAATACTCGGGTCTTGAGAACTGAAGAAACGACGTATTCTTGAGTTTTCGGCGTAAATTTTTATTATTATTGACGACATTTCCATGTCTTTCTGAATTCGTACATATATGTTTTTTTTTTCTTAAAAGGAGTATAATCTTATAAGAAGGTTCCCAAATCATTATTAATTTTTTGAGCAGCATTAAAAATGAGTTATTTTGCAAATAATTTTGTTTACCCCAGAAAAAATGTTTGGCTTGGTTCCTTTTCGATAAACGCTATCCAACTTATTTAACATATTCAACACTGTATTAGGTAGTAATACCAGTAGCACCAGAGCTGCTTTATTCGTCTTTGTGCGAATATAACTTGAATAAATTTTCCATGAATCGTATTAACCCCAATTAGGCCGCTAGAGTCCTCTTTTTGCATTTGCAGTCCAGGGTATAGAAGGGGGAGAGCAGGAGTAGCCAGTGCATCAATGCAATTTCATAGTTACCTACTTAATGCTCTTACAGATTGCTGAACATGCCGACCGCTGCGACCCAAAAGTTTATTAAATTAACAACAAGACTAAGCCAATTAGGCAAACTATTTAAGATCTTAAAGTTTACACTGAAGATAAAATATGTTAATATTAGGAAAGTTTGGATTTTTAACACAATCTGTCAACCATCTCAACCTAAGCTAAGCCTTATCAGAGTTGTTAAAATTATTTTTGGATATATATATCATCAGCTTATCAAGCACCCAGCTTTTTAACCCAAATAACTCAAAAAGTACTAATTTATTTTTTTTATACCTAAAAACTTCCTAACGCGTGGTTTGGCGTTAGTAGGATACAGGGTGAGGCAGAGGAGTATGATGTTTCCAAATTAGGTTTACGGACGACCTTTGTCCATAGCATTTGACTTCCAGTAGCCAAAATAATGAGACAGTGACTGTGGTTCAGCGTGAATTTGGTCTTGGTTTGATATTTGAGCGCCTTATACAGCGATTATTAGATAACGCGCTATGGCCCCCTCGGTCTCCTGATTTGTCATCGTTTGATTTTTTCTTTTTTTATGTCAATACCTGAAATTAAAGGACCAATCCATGGTATTGACAGAAACCTACTAGAGACACCAATTTCCGAAAACGACTTCGTCAATGTGCTGATATGCCAGATTTAATTTTTCGAATATAGTTTATGTTGAAAGCTGTGTTTCAACAAATATTATTTCAGTATATTTTTTAGAGCAGTTTTTATAATTTATTTGTATTATTATACATAATTTTGAATAATATTATTATTATTGTAATTTAATTTTTTTACAAAGAGTATGTTAAATGTTTAATTTTTAAAAAATAATGTATACTTCCTTGCTTGTGAAATTCTTTATTTGCGACTAGTTTCGGTTATACACCATCTTCAGGCAAACTACAAATAATGAGGTATTAAATAAATATTTAAAAAAATTTTAAAGTTAGGTTAAGTTATTTTGGTTAAAATATTTGTTAATTACGAATCGTAATTAACAAATATTTTAACCAAAATAACTTAACCTAACTTTAAAATTTTTTTAAATATTTATTTAATACCTCATTATTTGTAGTTTGCCTGAAGATGGTGTATAACCGAAACTAGTCGCAAATAAAGAATTTCACAAGCAAGGAAGTATACATTATTTTTTAAAAATTAAACATTCCATAAACCTTGCTAAAAATGGATTACCAAAACCTAATGAAAGTATGTTAAATGCCATGTCAAAATTATTTTTTTTATAATTATTTTAAAACCAGTAGGTTTCTGTGCTTTACAATTTATTTTGTATAAAAATAGTTCTATAAATATTATATAGATTAAAAAAAAGATTTGTTTTAAACATTTAATTAAAGATTTTTTGTTTTATTTTATTTTATTAGTAAATATTTTCTAGTAGTAAACCTATCCAGGTTTTTTAATACTTTTATAAAAAAAAAATCCTCTTTTTACGTTTTTGTAATTTTGAAGTTTTTTTGTGATTTTTTTTATTTAATGATATTCTATGATTTTTGTATGTTAATCGATAAGTACATTTTAAAATACCTAAGATTATTTTAAAATGTTTCTTTGATTTTTAATAATAGGGTATCCCTTTTTCTGTTTTTTGTAATTTAGTATAATTTGTAGAAAAAAATTCGAAGAAAATAGTCATGTTCTATGAAATTTTTAGTTTTTCAGAAGTTAGTCATTTTTTATTCTTACTTTTTAATGCCGCAAATTCCATCGTACTGAGAATTGAACTTATTTATTTAAGAATTTATTTCACTATTTAAAACTTGTAGGCACCGCCCCAGGGCCCTAGATCGATAGGGGCACCCCCATGCTCACAAATTTTAGTTTTTATGTTTTATTCTATTTTTCTATTTTCTTCTTCTGTCTATGTTTATAAAGAAATTTAAATTTTATGTAGCGCTATCTAGAAGAATTTTGAGAAAATAAATAGAGCATTTTGACCGCAGTGTTCTGTAATGCCAATAAGAAGCCTAACCTAACTTTTATACTGTTAAAAGTACGGCCAACGTGATCTGTTTAAATTTGTTTACATTTGTAAATCCCCGGTAAAATTAACGTGTTTGTGTTTTATGAAGAATCATCTGCGAAAAAAATAAAAGGAACCCACCGAAAAATATTTTTATAATTTCGAAGGGGCGCCAGAAGCGTTAAGCCCGGCACTGTATAATAATAATAATAATCATCTTTATTTATGTTATATACAAGTAGTATTTACAGTCAAAAGCATGTTAAAAATATAATTAATAATTTACAAAATAGATTGGCAAACTTAATAAAATTAGTACATATTTAACTAAAATATAAATCGATAAAATTTAAAAATTCATGGAATGAATAAAAGGAATTTTGAATTAAAATTTCCTTAATTTTGTATTATGTTAATAATAAGTATATAAACTCGTTGCATCTTTATGTAAATAAAAGTTATGAACTAACTTTTTTTCGGATTAAAACAAAATTCACAGAAATGTTTTTAACCCACGTAGAATAACATAAAAATTTCAGCCAAATCAAAAGTGGTCGATTTGGCGTAGAATGTCACATATGTTTTTTTTTTAATTCAAGATTTTGAATAATTTTTTAGTTTTAAGTAGGTTATTATTATTATTTATACTTAGCTCCCGTCCATAAATCTCCTGACGCTGGAACGGGTAAAACATAACCTGACATAGTAAATCGAATAAAAATCAGAATATTACCAAAAACAATAAAAAATATATTTAGGGGGTAGGGGAGTTCGATAATTCATCACATGACCCTTTCGGGAAAATTCGTCACATTCTGTCAAGTAGTAGGGGGGTCAATGTTGTCCATTTTCAGATTTATGGACGACCCCTGATTTAATTTTATTTTCTGGCAGTATAGCAATTTTCTTGTAAAAATTAATTTTAAAATATGCCAGGTAATAATTTTTTTAAACAGTTTTTATATTTAAATAAAATTAAAAAAAATACTTTATATAATAAAGTAATACTTACTAAAGTTCAAATTAAAATGATTAATATTTTTATTGATTGTACAATCTAGTTCTCCGAGCGCCATCTATACGAGAAAGGTTTAGTTTTAAAGAATATCATTTAGGAATCCTTTACAAAAATAAATAACTTTTACAATTTAAAAACGAGGTGGAAAATATAGCTATAATATTTAAATATTGAAATTTAGACTATTTTATTATTATTCCTACAAATAAATTGAATTTAAGTACTTTTAAATAAAGTTGAATTGTATAAATATTTAAAAATTACATAACAATTTTAGCATTTTTGGCCTATGGACATTTTTATTATTATACAACGATTATAGTTTTTGTATTGATGTTATTTTTATTTAATAGTTTTAAATATTTTTGATATTTATCAAAATATTAAATTTAAACATATAACTCAACAAAATAATTTTATAACCATAATCATAACCAACTGATTGTAACTCTCATCTTGCATAAAAAATACCAAACAAAGTCTAATTACAGATGTCCTAATTGCGGCCCAAATTTATTACATGTGGCAGCTTAAAAATACTTTAATTTAGATTTATTAACAAATTAAAAATGCGGGTTTCAGATATAATTGGGTTTACGATGGTGATCAATTGAAAATAATTGGATTAATTTTCTTAAACATTTTTTTCGGTGCCTAAATTATGATCTCAACTCTACAAAATGTACTTGAGAGATATTGATGAAACTTTATGTTTATTTGATCAAAGGATTATAAATTGTACTTAAAAATAAATAAAAGTGTTAAGTGTAATGGGTCTAGGTACTAAATCAAACGTTTCCAATATTAAAAAGGATTGTTTGTTTAGTGTAATTTTAATTCAAACTTTGTGAAAGACCAAATTTAAATTCAGAAATTATATTATATTGTATTACATCGCACGTATACGTGCTATAGTGTGCTGTGAAAAATGACGTGCTCTGATTGGTTATTCCTTCCTCCAGAGATCATTTTCTATAGAAAGTAATGTCGCAAATTTACTTATATTTATGCAATTTTGGATTTTCGCAACACACTAAAATTTCGTTATATTAGGAATATATTTTTAGACCATATATCTATTAATAAATATAATAAATTTAATAAAACTCAAAGTTCTAATTCGATGCATAAATAAAGTAGTAAAACTTAAATGGAATCAAAATGAGTAGTAACATTTACATAAGTGATCTCAGCTTATGTTTACTTGACAATAATATTGATAACTAATGTTATAAATAATTTTTATAGAAGGCAATCAAGTATCAATAAATATTACCAAACAAAGTTTTGTAAAAACTATTTTTTTAAGTGTATTGTTTTTGTTTTTGGATATGATTGTACTCATTTTAATAAATATATTTATTTGTTTCTTTCGGCTAACCGAGTTATCGACCATTTATCAGGAAATGCAACAAAAAGTTTTTCATTGTTTCAAGATTATTACCAAACTTGTTTTATAGAACTAAAATAAAATAACAATTCTTTATAAATTTTTGTTTTTCTTATTTTATACTTTACCAAATCGACCACTTTTGACCCCGACCCGATTTGATTTGGCTAAAACTTTTTTATCTTTTTCTACGCTATCAACATTTTTCAGAATTTTTTCACCCAACCAAAAAAAATGTATATTTCTTTCAAAAATTGACTTATCGGGACGTTTCTTTTTTTTTAATTTTAATTTTTAAAAGTACTTTTCAAAATAAAATAAAGAAAAAATTATTCAGCCCTATCTTCAACGTTTTTTTTTAATTTTTGGACAAAAACCAAAATATATCTGATATTTTTTGTTTTTTTTTATTAGAAATGTTTCTCATAATAATAGAAAACGAAATAACACCACTCTGTCAGTTCTGACATTTTTTAGTGGTGTTACGAGTGGTGTTATTTCGAATTCTATTTTTTTCAATTATTATTATTATTATTGGGACGTTTTTTTTAATTTTTTTGTTTTTAAATGTACTCAAGATAGAAGATTCTAATTACATACTATGCAACTAGGACTGCACACAACAAATTGTATCACAGATACTAATATACTAATTGTATCGACAGATACTAATATATTATATAATATATGTTTAGCCCGGTTAGTCCATATATAATATATATGGACTAACCGGGCTAAACATTAAGGTAAACATTCAATTTTCTTAGTTTGTTCAAGAAACTTTCTTGACCCATTACTGGTAATATTCACAAGATAGAATTAAACCTTCACCTCGTTTAGTTTTTTGTTTTGAGTGTGTTCCACCAACTTTAAAGGTGGTAAAAAACGTTCTTATTGTTATTGTTATTATTATTAATTAACCTTAAAAGTTTTGTGCGTAATATTAATTTCCACAGTTCAAAACCCATTAAAAATTTATATTGGGTTTAAGTGAGATCATACGAAAATAAAAATTAATTTTTATAGCAAAATGAATAATTTATTTAACAACATACAGTGTGGTACTCATATGACACACATTGTATTATGTTTCATTGCTATTTTGACCCATTTAATGAAATTTATGGCGTCCCAAATATGACCTGTAAAATTAAAAATTACACATTTAAAATCCTAAAATAATTTTATTTAATTTATTGAAAATTATGATGTACGTATTTATTCTTTAATAAATTAAATTTTGTTTTATTTCATGGTTAGTCAAAAATGTATTTTTGGCAGTGACTAGGTACCCCTAAAGAACATTAATTTAAACAGTTTTTATATACAACGTGTATTATAAATACTGTAATGTTGCCAACTTCCTACTGATCAAAAATGAAAATCCCACTATAATTCTAAATCGGCCAAACAGAACCACAACTTATACTTTTAATAAAAAATAAATTATAAAAGTCCAAGCAATCTTATTACAAAATAAAATTACATTAGCGTATACTCAGTGAGTCGCAATGTCCGCAGATGTCGCTGTTGTAGTGTTCTGTGATAATGAGTTTAACTAAGTCTTGTAATCTCTGATAATTATTTATCCTAGCTTATAATGCCCTATAGTATATAGTATAGTATAGCGATGCAATTTCCTACCGAGGCCTTCCTGACTCGAAAATTGAAGTTTTCATATTTGTTTTGGAACAACTTGTATATAAGATTTATGTATGTGGATTCGCATTTCTTAATTTTGGTGAAGAAACATAATAGTTTTTGAAAGGGGCCATAGTGCGGTCAATAACATGAAGTCATCGGTTATTTTTAAGTCTATTTTAAACTATAAATAAAATTTTATTGACGAAGTCTGCACTCATTATTCATTCATTTATTATTATAGACACACGCATATACATTACAATTTAATTTTGATCGTGTTATAACAAACGAATTTATTGGTCTATCATACGATGATTGAAAAAACACAATTCATGCCAAAAAAACTAATAAAATATTTGCTATTTTACATTTGGTTGATCGCTATTTTACGTTTGGTTAAAATTGTTAAAAATATTTTATATTTGGGTAATTACGGTAAGTTACTAACTTACCACATTGCTGCTATATATCAAATAATATGTCTACCATTTATCTATCGATTTATTAATCCAAAACTTTATATAATGATTTTAATGATTTTTCAGTGATATTTTTGATCGCATTGCCTTTGACTTTGGCGCGCTTAATTTCGGCGCAGCAGGGGCGAATCCAAAAAAAATGTATATGGGGGTTTAAATTAAGGTGGATCAAAGGAAAAAACGTTCTTGAATCTTGCCTCCACATAGATTATTTTCCTGTATGATTATAAAATATAATTTAGGCCTTTAGTTGGACAGCCCTGTTATAGGTGATAAGTAGAGACCGGATTTTTTGTAAAATTTAAATAGGCCGTTAAAACTATTTAGTGTAAAATGTGTTGGACACTTTTAGTGTAATTTAACTTCTTTATTTTTAGAGTCTTTATTGATCAATGGTCAAAGGCAAAGTTCAGCATTTTTTTGCCCTATTAGGGTTTAAAAAAAATGACTAAAATGACTAAACCTTGCCTACAATAGATACTTTTTGGTGCCTACTTTTATTTTTTTTTAATACACAAAACAATATGTAGGTACGTTAAATTGCAACACACTCTAGTATGCAGACACACAGAAGCGCCAACTATCGCTGCCTTTTTTTGTTGCCTTTTTTAATATTTTTGTGCCTAAAAGTCCGGTCTCTAATTTGCATGCAGTTATAACTATTTTGAAATTTTTATATAAATTTAGCAGAGTATAGCAACATGAGTTATTAAAATTCGCCACCGTTTAAAAATATTTTTCATTTAATATTATTACATGACATTTTATAGTCCGTTTTTAGATTGAGAGCAATATTGCCAGATGTAAAATATTTATGTTCTTAAAGGAAATTTGATATTTAACCCTTTATACATCAAAATTTTTAATTTAAATATTATACAGAGTGCCTCAAAACTAATATTTTCAATTAAATTCAATTATTAAATTCAAAAAAAATTGTAATAACATAGTTATGATAATTTTTTAACTTAAATGCTTGCAAGCACTTTTCATGTTATCATGATAACTCGAAAAGTATTCTTTAAAAAACAAAAATATGTCTTGCAGTTTTTACTATGCATTTATTTAGAAAAATAAATTAATTTTTTTTTTATAAAATTACCTTAATTTTCCCCTTCAAAAATAAAGAGATAAAATTTTTGCCACTTTTCTAGAGTGATTTTGGTGCGCTGATTTAAAAAATGATCATTTTGCTCGTTTTCGAAATATTTAAAACGGACAAAAATTGTTCGTGTTGCATTTTAAAAATGTCAAATTTTGGCTGAAAAAACACTTTTTTCCTTTAAAAACATGATTTTTAAGGGGAAAATGCGTTTAATTTATTTGTTTAGTAAATTAGCCTAATTTAATTAGGGCCCATAGCTGAATTGCAAGATTATTTGAATTTGTTTAATTTTGTTAGTTTCTACCTTTTTACGATTCTTGGGAAATCTGTTTTTTCCTTATCAGGATTTTTTAAATTTTTATTGATTTTTCATATTTTTTTACTATTTTATTTTTTCAAGGCCTGGTAAGATCTGCTAAAGGGGTCAAAATTTAGAAAACGACCTTTAGACATTTTGGATAGCTTTTCCAAGCAACAAGTATCGCGCAATCCTAATCAATTGTGAAGAACAGATTTTATTTTTTTTTGTTTTTTATTTTATGCGTACGACTTGTATTATTTTTTTAACTATCCAGCTTTAATATGTTTTTTTTAGGCCTTGATACGACCATTTCTCGCTGAGCAATCGGGTTTAGAATGAAAATGGATCATTTTTCCTTTGATCATCGATATCTCAGAAACAAATAGTCGCACAAAAAATTGGAGGTCGGTTTTAGAAACTTGAATAAATGCCCTACAAGGTTCGGCTAATATTTTTTTCAATTTTGAAAAATCTCGAAAAAATGGGGTTTGGAGGTTTTTGGGAAAATCACAGGCGGAATGGAGATTATTAAAAACACGACTAATGTTAAGTGACCCTTTTATAGTTCAATGTACCCACAAAAACATTAGCAAGTTTCAATTCGATCCATCCAGTCGTTTTTTTGTTTAATTAGATTAAATTTTTAAAAAAATTAAATCCCGTTTTTTGCTCTTAAACGCTCATTTATGAGATTTAATGAGATTAAATCTCAAATAAAATGAAAAAAAATATCTCCACTTTTTTCACATTTTTATACCAAACAGCATTTAGTTATGAATTTTTTTTACTAAATTGCAAAAAAAAATTCAATTTAAATTCAAATTCAAATGATCCCTTTTCATTTAAAGCCCGATAGCTCAGCGAGAAATGGTCGTATCAAGGCCTACAAAAAAAAACAAATTAAAGCTGGATAAAAATCGATCCATATGGTGGTTTAGTTAAAAAAAATAAGCCCGTACACAGAAAATAAAAAACAAAAAAATTGAAAATTAAGGCCCAAAAATTAGAGACGTGAAGCTTCAAATTGATTTTTTTTAAACTTCGATACAACCATTTTTAACAAAAATTTGAATTTGAAAAATCGCTAAAAATTTGCAATAAATTTTTGATCCTTTAATTTTTCCACTAGATCTACTCTAGAGAGTATATATTATAAACAAGTTATGTTGTGTTTTTTCCCAAATTTGTATTTTTTACTTTTGCTTAATTATTAAAGAATTTGTTGTAAAGTGTTGTTAGCTATATTAGCTATTACTTACATATGTACCTATGTATATTATTACCTTGGTTTAACATGGTTCTATCAGTCATTTTCTCGAAAATGTGATTTTTGCATAAAAAGATTTCTATATTGTACATAGAACCTTTTTATGCAAAAATTTCATTTTTGAGATAATGGCAGATAGAACCATATTAAACCAAGGTAGCGATATGTAAAATAAAATATTTTTTCTACTCCCACATTTAAAACGCCCTTTATCGTACATGTTTCCATGACACTAAGTGACCTTTTAAATACACAATGAAAAGTTATGGCTTTACGGCGCTTTAGTCACGGGCTGAAGTTAGTTTTAAGTTAGTTGACAGTTGTCAAATGTCATACAATCGTTAAAATAAAGTGCCTTTCTTGTAAAATAATACTAAATGTGAAAATTATTTTATTATCTCAATACAAAAATACAAAATTATTAAATAGTTTCTCAACGCCAATATTTAAAAAATTTATATGAACATTGTACTGACCTTTTAATTTCGCCGGCAGTAAACTATAACTTAAATTCGGGCACGGACTCTACTGTAAAGTCCTCATAAAACATTTCCTTTACTTTCACTGTGAAAAACTGTCAATTTTCAAGATATATTTCGATTTATAACCTTTATAATTGTGTTTATAAAATGTAAAAATGTGACATTTGACAGTTTCCCCTGTTGTTTCATAGATGGCGCTCTATACAAATTTTTCATTTAAATCATTTTAAGATACCACTATCCATTTTTTTCAAAAAAAAAATTGACCTTGGGACGTTCTTTAAATTTCCACCCATTTAGCAGATCTTAGCAGATCTAAAAAATTAAATTTAAAATTTTTCGAAATGGTTAAATCAAGCATTTTGTCAAAAAAAAAATTAAAATCGGTCAAGAAGTTCCAAAATAATGAAGTGTTGCGGTCGTAAAGCGCTAACAACATTTTTTTTAAATTTTCAATAATTTTTTGGTATTTTTTGAATGCTTGTTTCCTACAATAATTATAGCTTTTATCAATATGTCTTTTCATTGTTAATTTTTTAGATATTTTTCACATTTATTTTTATTTAAAAAAAAAATTGTGTAGTTTTTATGTAATACTGTATTTATAGAATTTTTCCTGTTTTAAAATAATTTAAAATAAAATAATTTAAACTTGTCCAAAAAGCAGAATTTAAAATACATTTCATGAAAAACCACCATTAGCAAATACCACCGACAACCCATACCAAAAAAAACATCTAAACCGCCGCCAGATTTTCTACCCATCAATGATGTTGACCGTCGCGTCGCGAAGACTTGATGCCATAGAAAAAGAATGTATAGCTCCTTATTATTGGCGGTAGAAGCGAATGGTTAAAGACTCGAAACGCTGAACGCATGCGCAGTGCGATCCAAAAGCACATGTGGATTTTCAAAAGTTTTGTAGCCGCTCTCTGCGTTCAGTGTAGTGCGACCATCGCTTACTGTCTCAGACCGTTGGTCCATTTTCAATACCAATTTTATCTATCACACACACGACACCGAAAAAGTGCAATGACAATTTAAAAAGTGTTAAGAGATTTTGTTGTGTTTTTTGTTATGATGGGCGGTTTTTTTAAATCGGCCCCAAAAAACTCGGGAATTTTATTTCTATTGCTGGCTGTTTGTTTTTGTGCTGTTTTGCAACAGGTTAATGCAGAAACAAAGGTAGGCGACACAAAAATGCTAATTTTAGATAAAATTATTTTTATGTGACATAACCTCAAACATTATTTAAATTTATTACATAATTATCTCATTAACATTCTTAAATTTTAAACATTGCATAAAAATAAATATAAATATCTCTTATCACATTTTTTATTATTACTATTTAAATCTACAAAGAAAACGGCAACTCTTTGATTAAGTAAATTAACTAATTAACAGATTAGAGATATAATACACTTCAAGAAGTCCATTTATAAGACATGTAAATAAACGAGATAAGAAACTTTAAAAAGTAACTATGTTATTTCGGGATGGAAAAATCGTAAAACGTACAATTGCTATACAAGTTCCGCCAAATGTCAATGACCGGAAAAACCGAAAAAGTGCAATAATTTTATTGTTAAAAAATGGCTACCCAAAAATATAATAATATAACTTTTATTATACAGTGTGTCATATTGAAAATAATAATTTTATTAATATTGAGATATTTAAATTTTTTTATAATTGTAAAATTAGGATTTGTTTGTGATTTTGTAGGTTGCTACAATTAATTTTAAATTTTTTAAACATTTTTACATTCCCAAGTTTTCCGTAGACGGCATTAAGGTAATTTAAAAAAAATAGCATTATTCGAAATTTATTCAGTTAAAGATGGGAATTCATTAGTCGGCAGTTTTAGAATAGTACATTCTGTAACAAGTTTGGAATACAGCATATTCCGCTCGAGGAAAAATTTGACACACGAGCCGAAGGCGAGTGTGACGGTTTTACGAGAGTGGAATATGCTATTCCAAACGTGTTTCAGACATTATTTTCTCTACGACTACGTAAGAATAGTAACGCTTATATAATTTTAAACAGAGAAAAGAAACCAAGCAGTTTTTGACATTTAAGTTTTTTGTATTGTCAAACCATTTTGTGCCGTCACAATTTTATAATGTAAATTATAATAAATTTAAACAAATGGTATGCCCGATTAAAAATAGTTATTTACACTAACTAATAAAAAAAATAACATTGTAACAAATGCAAAACTAATTTTACAAGTAATTGTATGATTAGAGGTGTCCCTCTATAAACTGTATCTTTCTTGGGATGAAAATAAAGTATTTTATTTTATTTATTTATTTATTTATCTATGTCAACATCTATTCTTTTTCTACATTTAAAGGTCTTTTTTTAAACTTTTTGAATCTGTCAAAACTTCAAAGCCGGTATAGTAGGTAACTGGTTTATCATTTTAATATCAAATTTATTATAATTTTGATTTGTATATTTAAAAAACAATAAATATAACCAATTTTTTGTGCCTAAACCTTAATTATACAACTGCTATTATTTTTTAATTAATAAATAATACAGTAATATTTAAATATTTTTAAATTTTTTACGTTTAGTAAACAGTCAGGAGATGTCGTTACTTGTGACCATTCTTAACCAAGAGTAGGAATATTCTCGCACAGTATTGCAGAAAAACATCCTTTCTATGATCAAAAATTACACTAGAATGTTACTATTCTTAAGTAGTAGTAGAGAAACAGTTTTTTCGTGAGTTTTTTAAATGCCGACTAATGAATTCGCATTTTCGATTGTTTCCAGCGTCAATCAAATTTATAGTCAACAGAGTAAACCTACTTTTCAGAAAACTATTAATTTTTTAAATTTGTAATTTCCTACTTTAAAAAAATATTTTTTTTCTTAAGGGTGTTTGTAAAATAATATACCTAGTACAGATTTAAAATTAACATTGTTATTATTAACAAATTTTAACTTTTAAATTTCCTCATATTTTTTCTAGCTCTATAATTTTTTATTAGTAGATATCTATTTCTTTTCATACATATTTTTTTTAAATTTCGTAAATTTTTTAGTAGTATTTCTAATATCTATACATTTTACAAAAATATTTTTTCTGAAACCACATGTTTGCCCCACTGTATAAATTTCAATCGTTCACATTTCCTATGGTCTATTTATTTTAGTATGTAGGTATATGCTCGAAAATTTTACGGCGCGTAAAACTTTATTTTAAAATAAACATGGCCAAATTTTTATACCGTAATACCTAGATTCTTAACGTTTGGTTGTCTCGGAATTACCCATTGAAAAAATGCGATGTCAATGTAAATTTGACACGCCTCTTTCGAGGAATTGCCGTACCTTTTCGGTATACTAACTCAAAATGTCAACATTCACCTCCTAAAATGTACAATAACTTTGCTTAAGTAATGTGGATATAAATTGTTTAGTTGAAATTAAATGTGCGTTAAAAGTTCTTGGTCAAATATGGCAACGTTGCTTTTTCAATGGTTTATGAGCAAATGTAGGTATGTAGTATTTGGTAATAAGTCTCAAGGGTAAAACTATAAACTTTGTATCTACGTTATGTTTCAATTTTCTATGAAATTAAAAATCAATAGGTGTTTTTACCAAATTTCACGTACACACGTGCTTCTAACTTGGTTTCCTCGAAAGCACTCAACAATTTGTATGTGGTTAAAGTGAAAATTTCGTGAATATAAAAGATTTTTAAAAAAATAATAATAAATTATTAAAGCAGATTTTCTTAAAAATACATCTCGGTATATTTGTTGACAGTCCTTTATCACAAAATAACAATAATTATAAATATTGTAATTAAGTTTATTAAGATTATTTACCCATTTCAAAGTATAACTTTGACAAAAATAAAACTTGATAATTATCTAAAAGACACAAAACAAATCTTATAATAATTATAAGTAAATTCGTTACTCTGTGTAGGTTTGAGGAAACATATCCAATTACACGAAAGGGTAAACTTACAACTTCATATAATTAAATCAAAACTTTACATTCTCTCAATTCCACGCACTTCCAATACACTAAAAAGTTTCCGTATCAAAATTTTCGCAGGCACTATTTTATTTCTCTCTATTAAAGTATTCCCTTACACTTATTTATTAAATGCTGGCATTCTTTCCTAGAACTGTTTTCTCTCTCTTGAGGATGAGATTTTGTCTGGGGACTATGAGCCAAGTTTTACTCATTTTCGCTATTTTAGTTTTAGGAATAGGATCATTTCTAATTAATTTTACATTTTTAAGTAAATTTAACATACGGTGTGTTAACGAATTTAGCAGGTGGTAGAACTTCTTAAAATAATAATAAAAAATGTTTCATAATAACGAGCTAGGGCACCTTAAAAGTCCATCCCTGAAAATGTTTTTTTTTGTACAGTGTGACCCATTTTGTTTGCGATTCACCATGTCAAATCTTTATTTATTGTGCGATTTTAACCGGATTTGTTTTAAAGTGTAGATCTTGATAAACTGTATTTTTGGAACAAAAAACGCCATATTTTTACAAAATACAAGGCCTACTTTGTGAGTTTTTAATAATTCATAATATACAGTGTGTATTATTATTATTTTGTTTTGTTTTAATGCATTTCTGCAAATAAAAACTAAGTATTGTTTAAAATTCATTAAATTCCAGTTAATGGCGAAAATGTATTTCTTAAAAACTATACACATTTCCCTACGACAGCGTCGGAGCTACTGAACAAACAGTAGATCAAACTGCATGCCCTTGTATCTGGCTGCATGCCGCGCTGTTGCCATATGCTATTATTGTTTCCTAAAAGGGTTGTTTTTCTTATTTTTTAATATTAAAAGTAAGAAAATTAACTAAATCAAATTTAACATATTATTAATTTTTTTGTTATTTTTAAAGTTTCAAACAAATAAAATTGAACTATTTATTAAATAATTGTAATCGTTCTCTTCTGATTTAAAACAACCTGGCAACTATGGTTCGTAATTACGAATGGCTTGGTTTAAACCACGCCCAATTAAATTTTGTTTCTTTTTCTCTGATCAAAATATAATTTGTCATCCTTGTCTCCAACCTTACTTACTTGATTCTATACAGTCTGTATAAATAGCCATTTAAAAAACATCTATGCACGGCACTGGATTCTCCACCCCTCAAAAGGACCCTTTACTAAATTTTATAAAAAGTATTTTGTATTCAAATTAAAACTAATAACTATTTACAAAGAATTATTCTATCAAGTTATCCATGAAAAAACATTTAGTAACATGGTATAAATATTCTTATGCTTAGTTTTGACAAAAAAAATCGAAATAGAAACTTTAAATAATTATTGTTAACAATGAAACAAAAAATAGAGAATTCAAAAAAAAATCTAATTTTAACTACGGGCTAGGGTAATACAAGCCTGCGCAGCCATTTACTACAGAACAAGTATGAAAGTGTATTGAAATAAATGGTGGATTAGTAGGGGTGACAAAAATCTAATTATAGAGAATTTTTTGAATTCTACACTTTAAGAAAATCCGGTTAAAATCGCACAATAAATAAACATTTTACTGGGATCAGTCGCAAATGGGTCACACTGTATATTGAGTTTTGTACCATTTTTTTTTGGATATTTACAATACATATTCAATATAAAGCGGTATTTCCCCTGGTTGCTGGTTTAATTTGGGTATTATCCAAATTATTTTTTACAGTCTAAACACAAAAAAAAACAAAAATTTTCCTATATCGTTTAAACTTTACTGTAATTACGTTTTAAAGACATATTTTTTATATAACTTTTTTGAATATTTTGAGAATTTCCATCACCTGGTAAATTTATCAACAACCTGTAAGTAAAAAATGTTACGGAAACCATAATTATTAAACAAAATATAATATTACGCTGACGTGAATATTGTAATATATGTTACTCACTCGTAAGAATTTATTTTTATTTTATTTTACCTAGAGCTCTTGTTAAAATTGGAATAAACAATATATTATATTAATAAAAATTTAGGTTAATAATTTTAGTTTTATTATTTTATTTTCATATTATGAAATGTATACAGGGCGTTTCCGAATTCTTTCAATCAACATTTACATTTTATTTTTTTTATCTCGGGTGTATTTCATTTAATATTATACATTTTTGACTTCTATTCATATTTTGGATAGGGTTTCTTTACCCTATATAAAATCTTCTCTATATGCAGATATAAAATCTAGATTAAAACTAAAATCATATTCATCATATTCGCAAAATATTTATGAGCTGTTTAACACACAACGGGTCGTAAGTTTAGATTAAATCTTCACTTAAAAGTAAGGCGACTCACTGGAGTAAACAGTACTAAAAATAAAAATAAAATCATTTGAAGACATTTATTTTAGCAAAAAAGGAAACTGGTTTTGCGTGGGCCTTACTTTTCATACGTTGCATTCAAGTTCTTGCAATTGAATTATGCATAAATATCCTGAGTGAATGAGTTTTTATGGAAAAATGTTTTAAGTGTAAAATTTAAAGCCTTTTTTATAATTAAACTGTTTTTAATGCATCTTATTAAAATTTAATTTTTGTACGGGTTGGTCAGCGAGTTTTATTCACTTTTTAATATACGAGTAGACTGTGTTGTAACTAACATTTTATATATTCAAGCAAAAGCTCATTAAAAATGTTATTAATTGATGTAAAAAAATTAAATTGTGCACGTCTATAACTTCTATAACAGTACGACAAAATTTTAATTTTTTTCCTCCCATGAAAAATTTCTATAGATTTAAAAAAAAATTATATCACGTCATTTTTTTTAAGTGCGATCCAATAAAATTTTATCCACGGTATTCGGCACATCATATTATTCAATAAATAAATTGACAACCATTAAAGCTACATTTTAAAATTATTTTTATTATGTACAGGTTGTTGCACATTTACGAAATACTGGGTGTTTCATGTTCGTGGTCCATTGAAAGATTCTGGGGAACGGCAAAAGATTTCGATTTGAAATATTTAAAGCGTTTAAGTCTATTTTTGTTATTTTAAATAGAAAACTTCATATGTTTTTACATTTTTAAATTTTTTATAAAATTCTGAGTAAAATAGTAATTTACCATGTCCTATACCTAAAGTGAATAGTTTTCCAGTTATTAATTATTTTCGTTAAAATTTAACAAATGGGCGTCAATCAAAAATAGCCTATAAATTTTTTGCTATTAGGTTTGCGGATATGGGGATGGAATTTTTGGAATCTTAAAACATTGTTTAAAAGATTCCATATAAATTATTTCTGAATTTTATGTTAAATTTAAAAATATATGGAGTGTTCTCTTTGAAATAACTAAGTTGATGTCACTTCCGGTTGAACAGGAAGTGGTATTTTGTTAAAAAATATTGAAAAAAAATAAACTTAAAAGGATTTAAAATTTCAAATCGATATCTTTTTCCGTTCCCCAAAAACTTCCAATGGGCCACGAATGTAAAACCCCCTGTATAGTAAATGGTGTTTACTAGGTTACTAAAGCAATGAATAATCGTCAAACTAAAAGACCAGGATTTGTTTAAACATTTATTGAATATAACATAAATACAAATATGTTTTATTTAAAAAAACAAAAATTTAAAACAAATTATTTGTTTTTAATTTAAAACAAATTAAAATTATTATTTTCTTTAAGTATAATTTTTGTATTATGTAAAAACATACTTATAAGTGGGAAAACTTATAAAGGTGGAGAGAGGCTATTTTTAGTATCAATTATTCTCATTTTAAAAATTTACATAACATGAATAGAATTATGTCTAAGCATGAAAGTGTTCATTCATGGGATTCAACATTTTTATGTTGGTTTATTTTAAAAACAGTGGTCGTAAAAATGAAATTTTTTGTTTTCCACAGGCCAATAACTTCCAGGGTAAAAATGATCATTCAGCTCTTGTTTTCAATATATTGCGAAAGAGGGGGGTTTTTTTGACATACAAACATTAAAATTTGTTTGTATATTTTGTTAATAAAATTTCAAAATGTGTCAAAATTTATATTTACAGTTTTGCTCCTGGCATTGTACAAATTTTGCAAGCAGTAATGAATTGAAATATTATTTATATATAAGGTTTAAATCAAAAAAGCAGTAACACTGTAAAAAAAAGTGTAAAAAAATATACCAAGTGGCAAAATTGCTGTTGACCAGTATAATAATTGTCTCTGTGATAAAATTAAGATAATGAAAACTTTGGAGACATATGAAAAAACATTTAGTCAGCTGAGTCACCCTAAATGTACCCAGTAAGGGGTTTAACAAACTTGATGTCCAAAAAGATTTATTATCGTTCACACTTTTTCTCTTCTTTAAATAATGTTTGTTAGTACATTGTGTATCTAATTAAGTGGTGTTATATGTGGGCAAAATATTTAACGCATAAAATACGTATTAGTCGTAATTTAGTAATTCGTGTAATAAACTTGTTAAGTTTTTATGTGTAACACATATTTATTTATTTACACGCGTTTTTTTTTAATTAAAATCACATCCTATAAAAATAGTGTCATCATCAAATTATATTTAATCTTGTAATTTTAAAATCAAAGTAATTATTTCTAATTTCCTGAAAACTTTTTGTTAAATATCCATGATGATGAAGTAATTGAATTATTACAAATTGTTAATTTATTTAAATTGTGAAAAGTCGTCTATAAACTTTTAAGTACCTTTTGTTATTTTAATGTGTTGTAAAATTCGACCTTAGCACTATTTGTATACCAATATATTTTATTTGTTAAAAAAATCAACTTCCGCCCACAGATTACACCATTTAATGTAATAATTTAGAGGAAAAGAGGTTTTTTTCCGTGGGCATATATATATAAAGTATTATCCTATAGAATTCTTTTTTCCACCCACACTGTATCATACCTACCTGAAGTATATTGTGTTTTTTTTAACGAAATTTGATATTTGGGTTAAATAATAAACCCTGTTAATTGGTTAATTGTAATTGACAAATCTTATAAATATTTAATATAAATATTTTTATTGTTTTAAAATTTAATGGGGTACCTATAAAAATATTCAAATAAATATGTTTCGGAATATTTATTCTGGTAAATTGAATTTATAAATATATAAATATATTGATTAATTTTTTTTTGCCAAATTAAGGAGGTTTGAGCAGTACAATGCGGGGGAGTTGCATTTGATTTAAAAAACAGTCAATTTTCCAAATGATTTAATAAGTATTTTTTATTTTAATACATACATTTATATTTTAACTCAAAACGGGCATTAAAAAAACTAAAAAATAGGATATAAACGCGATCACAATGCGAGTTGTTGATAGTTGGTTTCTATGGCAACGCTTTTCGCTTTTCACAGTGACAGTGACATTTATTTATGCAGTATTATTTAAAATCCCAAAATGAGTTGTAAAAAATTATTATGTTCTTTGGAACGAACTAATAATAATTAACAATATAATTGTGTTTTTTTTAGTAATTTAATTTAAAAACAAAATAATGGTAGGTAGTCACTAAATAAATCAAACAAAATATTCCTAAATAATCGTAGTAATTCGTAATTCAGTGTTGCCGGATCTTCTAGACGAAAATGTCATATTGATAATTTTGGTTGGACACAGACAACATTATTGTTTATTATTGCAAAACTGTGCGGTGAAACAAAAATTTATATGACATTTCTAAAGCTATAAGTGCATACGAGAAAAAAATCATTATTTTTTCAATGTCACGTTAGAATATATGAATTAATTAAAGACATTGGCTGTATAGAAGATTATTTAATTAACGCATATCTTATAACATGACAATAAGAAATCGATGACCTAGAATTTTTTTAACATTTTCTTATAGCGACTAATATAGTGCCTAAACTTTCCTTAATCAGAAAGAAAAACCTTTAAAATTTAAAGGTAATTTTCTTTAAAGTCTTATTTTTGTTTTGATTTTTTTTTCAGTGGGTTGTTAAGCATTTCAGAACAATAGTGAGTCATTTTGTAGCCAGTTTGCAATTGAGCAAAGCACAGACCTTTTTGGCCGAATGGCATACAATATTTTATCTTTAAGTTGTTTTAGAATTTAAAACCAATTTTATTTGTTAAACGATACTTGAAACGTACAATTATTTCAAGTGGAAAGTAAGGTTAGAAGTGTTTGACAGAAGTCGAATTTTATGATTGGTCCAAATCAAGGATTTATTAAAAAACGCAAACCCATAAACAATTAAATTATCATCCACATTTTTTGTGGTTTAACAAATTTAAATATATTTTTTTATATTTATGATTTTGCTTTTTTTAAGAAAGACTAATTTGGACAAAATTTTAAAAAATCATCATAAAATTCCAAAAATCACAAAGGAGAGACTATTTGTTGTTCCCCTGTATAGCTAGGTATACTGTATGCATTTTTTAGCATTTTGTAAGTCAGACTGAGAGTTGAAAACCGGTATAACGACTTGCCCGTTTAATAATGAAGAAACCCATAGGTTTTAAACCAAATCAAAAAATAAAAATGCCAAAATCAAAGGCGATAAAAAAATAATGGCAAAAAATGACGTCGATTTTTAATTAAAAATGATTTACGTGAGCACAAGGGAATATTTTGATTAGCATACACATAAAATAGGTAGATCAAATATTTAAACGCTTCATATTCATAGATAAGATGTTTTTAAAAATTTCCTAAAATACAAAATAAAAAAACAGTAAATATGATTAATAGGGTTTATATATCGGTCCATTCCAATAATTGATATTGATGTGTGGAAGTTTTTCTTTAAAAGTTTTCCTAGCAATAATAACATCACAAAATATATACAGGGTGGTTCACAACTCAATAAAAAAACAATTATTATTATTCATATTCTAAAGGTATGAAAAACAATTTTGCATATGGGTGAATCTCACGAAATGTCCCCCGATGGTGTTACCCCTTGATATTTAATAAAACTCAAATGAGTTTGACCTACACTTTTATTGTGTTTTGATCTTTCATAATTAAGTAGATATTACAGCTCAAGTTACAGATTTTTAACCGCAATTAATTATTTTTTACAATGTTTTAAAAGTCTAAAACCTATCCTCCGTGACTGTTACTCTTTCTAGGTTAACCTATATGTTTCTGAGGTAGTAAAAGCATACTAAAAATATCAGTTCACTTAGTAAATTAAACACATCCAAAGCAATCGAATCAAATATAAAATATTATTAAAAATTAAAAGAAATAATTTTTATAACCATTTATGTAGGTGCTACAAAAATTGATTCTATCCTCCGTGAATCTGTTTTTGCTTTAAATTTTATGCAACGGATGGCGCTTTAATTATTTCAAATAAGCAAAAAACCTCTGTTTACGACATTATAGATGCATGTGATTCCTGAAGGTCAGTTAGAATTTATATGCAGATGACAGTGTTGCTGTTTTATAATTCAAAAGTTTAAGTTCATTAATTTGCTATTTAAAAACCTATCCACCGTAAAGTGTAATATCTTAGCAAGTAGAGTGTTTTATAAATATTTTATTTTGTACAATTGTATTTTTTAAAAATATTAAGGTGTCAAAAGATACAATAACTTATTTTAAATATACAAAGGGATGTTTATAAAAAACATACGAAATCCTAACCTCCGTGAGGCTATCTTCCGTGATATTTTAAATGTATGATTTCTTAACATTCTTGCATTAGTGCAGAACCACTTATGTTATGTTATTACTAGATCTGGTGGCTTCCCAAAAACCCCATTCTAGACTAACAGTAAAACAACCAAAAATAAAAAATAATCATTTTCACTTGGGGGACATGTCAATATATTCACCCATATAATATATTTTACCTGAGTGTAGGAAATAATATGTTATTAAAAAATGTGTTAAGAAAATTATACCTTCATTTTAAAAAATATTTACAATCCTACAATCCTATAATTATAAAATTGTTTTTATTTCAACTTGCAATAAAGTAACAACAATATTTTTTTTAAGTTCTGACAACTTAATACAATCATCAATTCCAAATAAAGACAACCCACACTTTGCATAATTCCAATTATAAGTTATATATTTTTCATCATTTGGGTCATAAATTTTCACTTTTTAAGGTCAACATCACCTTTAAAAAATAAATTTTATTATAATTTTTTGGTCGCGGTGTAATGTTAGAATAATTAATTTTACCAGTACTAATTATATAATGGACTAAAAATAGCTTTTATGTCACAGTCAATTAAATTATGTCATTTCCTTCTTATAATTGTTTGTTTATGTATATTAACAACTCCAAAAAAAAAACATTTTAAAACACATCACAGATTGTTTCGTTTAAAATGTTTTTAACGTAAAAATAATGAATATTTTTAAGATCAAGTTTAGCGACATAAAAAATCGAGTTTTCGATTATCTCATCATTATGTAATGTAAAGAGAATCACGAGATCCCTAGACGGAAAGTGAAAGTTTTGTATTTGAATAATGCGTTAAACTAACCAAAAGGGCGTAAACTATCATAAAAGCCTCTTACTACAAATATAAATACCATTGATACTCAGCTGTTAAAATCAATTAAATAAAGAATGTTTTTGTACCGTTATATGTTTTGATACTTACATATCCCTTACAATCGTTAAAAATGTCACATCTAGAGTGCGATAGAAACCACTTTCTGTAGAAAGTCAAGTTCAAGAAGAACATAAAGACCAAGACCAAAAAGAACACACGGAGAGAAATGTATATACATTACTATACAGTAAATTTTAGATAGTAAAATTTACTTTAAAAACTTTTTAGGGTAACAATATTATATATTTGTCAATACAATATTAAGATTGTAATACAAAATACTATTTTTATTATACAATTTTAGTAAAGATTACAACACCAATATTACTAAATCATAAATGTATAATATATATTTTAATTTTTAATATGTTCGTATAGTAAATCGATTTTACTATCTACAAATAGTAATATTTACTATATGATTTAATCAAATGTAAGGTGTACATCTAATATTATAATATATTACACATTAATAAAAAATGTAGTAAAAATAAAGATACTTTTATATTTAAGGTAAATAAACAATATATTTAAATATAATATACAATATAGTAACTCATGTCATTTTAAACATTCAATTTTCTTATTTTCTTCAATAAACTTTCTTGACCCATTACTGGTAATACTTATAAGAAAGAATTGAACCTACTTGGTTGCATAGTATGTACCGATTGCGGCAAAGGCCACGTCGCGACGCGTCGTTAGACGGTGTGGATCACGTGATGTTCTTACATCTCGCCTCTGTTGGCTTACCAACCATGTTATATAAGCTCAGGTATTTCTTTGTTTTGTGTGTGTTCCACTACTACTGTCGACACTGATGATACCCAATATAGATCAAAACACCTGTCTGTCGGTATTTGAAGTTGATGGAACGCACTCAAAACAAAAAACTTTGGCGAGTGTAGGGTCAATTCTTTCTCATAACATTTTTGTATATTAAAAAGTACAATACATATGTTACAATTTTTAATTGTTAACTTATAAAAATATTCGATTTTAAAATATTTTATATTTAAAATGGCAACATATTATTTTAAAATATACTATACTTATTAGTAATGGAAAAAATCTAATTATAATAAGAATTAAAAACAAAATTGGTTGAGAATAATAATATTTTACCTTAAGGTTTAACATACATGGATATTTAAAAATTACTAAATATGCATAGTATCTGGCAATATACAAGATAGTTGTCCCAAATAGTAATATAAATTATAGTAAAGGGTATTATAATTATTATTATACTTTTCTCTCCGTGTATAGTATTCAGACACAACATTAAAAACATATGTTTGCTGTCCATCAATGGAAATTACTGAAAAGGTGGTGAATTAAAGAAGAACATCACTGAAAAATTAATTTTGATAATTAAAACATCGGGTTGTCGGCTTTTCGCAAATCAATTTAGGTTTAAATATTTCAACCGCGTGCCGAGCCTTTACACTGTACTGATGGCACTTTCTAGCAAATGGATTTCTGATACATAATTTAATTGACATGGGCACATTGTTGTAAAACTTTATTAACAAATTCCGATGTGTTACTAATTTTTTAAATGATCAATTCATTTATTGGCCTATTTTATTTGCTTAATGATCAACAATATAAAATCATATGACAAACCAAAGTTTTTTTAGAATTGGAATGACGTCACGTCTAGCACCAAAAGTGTGTACAAAATTTTAGCTCAATCAGTTGGTAGGTTAAAATCGATTTCCTGGGTTCCTGGATATACAAGGAGTCACCTAATAAATTGACATTATTTGGGGGAAGTACAGGCCAAAACAAGAAAGTTTTTCATCTATAATGTTTTGCATTAGAGCTACTGTTTTTTAATAAAAAAATTATAAAAGTTTTAAAACATATGTACAAAAAATCATAAAAAAGCTTTTTTGTACAGCGCGCAATTTCCTATAAAAATATGTGTTGCTGTATATTAACTTGCTCTGGAGAAAAAAAATTAAATGTAAAACTTGCCGAAACCCTATGTTATTTAAATGGGAAATGTATCGTCTTTGTGGCAAGGTTTAATATGAATATAAAGGGCTTATATGAGGCTGCGAAAAAAAAACAAGTTGCAACCATGGTAAATAACGGACACCCTATTGTAACATTGATCCTTAAAATACCTGTTAAAATAGTGCATTACTTTTTTCTATTACTGTACCAAGGTATATGTATACAGTGTTATCTTGTTATAAAGATAAAATAATAGCGATTAATAAGGTCCCCAAATATGATGGAATCTAAAGTTCAGCAACCTTAATAGATTGCATAACTTTGTACTTTGTACATAGCATTTTTACCTGTACTAGCAATATATTGGGGAAATATGTATAAAAGTGTTTTTCTACTCCCACCTTTAAAACGCCCATTATCGTACATGTTTCCATGACACTAACTGACCTTTAAAATACAAATTGACAAGTTGTGGCTTTATGGCGTTTTAGTCACGGGCTGAAGTTAGCAACAGGCTTTTAGTCACGGGCTGAAGTTAGTTTTAAGTTAGTTGACAGGTGTCAAATGTCATACAATCTTTAAAATAAAGTGCCTTTTTTGTAAAATAATACTAAATGTGAAAATTATTTTATTATCTCAGTACAAAATACAAAAGTATTAAATAGTTTCTCAACGCCAATATTTGAAAAGTTTATATGAAGATTGTACTGACCTTTTAATTTCGCCGGTAGTAAACTTTAACTTAAATTCTGGAACGGACTCCACTGTAAAGTGCTCATAAAATCTTGATCTTTACTATTACTGTGAAAAACTGTCCATTTTCAAGGAATACATTTCGATTTATAACCTTTATAATCTGTGTTTATAAAATATAAAAAATTGACATTTGACGGTGACACACAGATTCCCATATTGTTTCATAGATGGCGCTCTATACAAATATTTGATTTAAATCATTTTAAGATAATAAGTATTTGTCGTAGAAAACCTCGTTTATAAACTTTTTTATACTCATTAATTTAAGCACTCGCTCGCAAGCTCGCTCGTGCCTAAATTAAATTCGTGTATAAACTTGATACATAATAACTATTATCAAATGTTCATGTAGATGAAATTTTATTAGATTGTATTTATAGAATCCAGTCATCCGAAATAATGGAGCAAGGTCTATGAAATTATCGACAATTATGAACAAAGTTTGTTTGATTTCTTATTTACATATTATATTTCAGCATTTTTTGAATAGGTGTCACCAAATGTTTAATCCTACGTAGATTATCAAAGATGGCGTTAAATGTCAACAAGTTATAAGTTGAATGAATATTTTAGGTGCTAACTATTCTTAAATAACATTTGTTAATTTACCTAGTAAACATACAATTTACTACACGATTCAATAAAACTGTTTTCAAGTAAAAGTGAAAATTAACGCAATATATTACCATTTAAATAAGCTTTTTTACGACTAAATACTATTTACTATTTATTTAAAACATATCGCAAAAATTTTTATGGGGCCGTTAAGTTTATAATTAGGTTTACAACTATAAAATAGTTTTATGTAGACTACTGTTCTTTAAAAGCAATTGCCTATATTTATATATGTTTAATATAAAGTCTTTTCCTATCCCGCAGATATTTTTCCATTGAAAATAGCTTAAGGGCGGCTGAGAAAGTTTTAAATATATTCAAAAATATAAAGCACTTTTTGATATATTTGCAAAACACCGATGTCGAGAATTTTTATGTCCCCCGTTCATACTTTTATTTGATCTATATATCTTCTCTTGTTGTTTGTATTTTAAGTGTCAATAACTTCAAGATTTATCGCACAAAAATGGTAAATTACTGGTTATTTAGTTTATGTATTTAGTAAAACTTTTTTTTAATTTGAGCCTTCTTATAGAAAGAAATCAACCAATCAGAGCACAATTGGTTTATTGCTTTCTATGAAAAGTAGTCACAAATTTTCACTGACTGATCATATATTGATCGTATATTTGAGTTTAGTGAGCCAGCGTTCTAAAAACCGTTGTTTTGACCGAAAGTTTTTATTAAGCGTTAAAAGATGTATTTCGTGCGTCAATATTTGGTTTGCCTTTTGGAGAATACAGGCTTTTCAAACACACTTTACGCCCTATAGATATACTTAAAGATCGTGAGATAAGTTGTTCGTTTTTCTCTACTGCAGAATATAATGATTTGTTCTTATAATAATACCGATATAATTGCAACATGTTGAATATTTTTATTTTATTTGAATCTCGAGATTTATTAATCCATATGCGATTTGCAAGGTTGTTTGTAATTGTTTTATGATGATTAAAATGATTACAATTCGTTATCAAGCAATACACATAGATTTATTGTAAAATAATTTTATTTATTATTACAAAAACCTGTTTTAAAAATTATTACATACAATTTTACGATTTAATGTTAATAAAGTTGTAAAAATTCAAATATTTTGTGCTATAAATAAACTTGACCTTTTTAATGTTCAATGATTATGTCAAAAAGCATGGTGCGCTTTTTTATTGCGTTTCTTTCTTCTGCATCTACTTTTAATTAATTTAGAAATTTTTTAAAACTATAATTTATTTTTTATTTTTGGACTTAAAGTTAGTTAGTTTGTAAGTTACATCCGCCGTATTAAAAGTAGAATAGAATGACGTCACGTATTCTACATGACAAACCCTTTCATTTGATGTCAAGGTCAAGTAAACGATAATCCGCCATCTTGGAGCGACAGCCATTTTGAATAGGTTATGTATTGTCACCAGCACCAAAAGTGTGTTTAAAATTTCAGCTCAATCGGTTGTGTGGAAGTATAGTAGGTTAAAATCAACTTCCTAGATTTGTCAACAGTACCTAACTTAGTAAGTTAGTAGAGCGGGGCACAAGTACGAAAAAAGTATTGGTAAAATTTTAAGTACGAGTACTTAAAATATTTACTCGTAAGTACATTTGTAAAGAGAGGTTACGGTTACGAGGAGTAATCGTAAAAACACGAGTAAAGAGTACGGGTACTTTTGAAAAAAATGTTTTTTTAAAATAACTGACAATTCAACTTCTGTCAATTTAAACCTATTAAAAACTGTCAAAAATACGGTTTGCTGACGAATAAAAGAAAGAAGCAAAAATGCAAGTCACTAAAATTGGCGATTATTTTTCTATTTACCATATCCGTAGTAACCACAGACTGTGGTAGTAACAGATGTATTATTGTATAGAGAAATGCCAAAGTGATAAAAAAATTACTTAATTTATTTACTCATAGAATTTTCTCAACAAATACCAATCGAGGTTCGATTTTTAACTCAAACTTGGTGGTTTGTTAATTTGACTTTAAGAAATTTCTGCCAAAGTATTGCAAAAACTATAGAAGTCTGTTTGAAACTATATATAGCCTATAGGTTTTATAACAGTAAATAGTTTATAATTTTAGCTATTTACTTGTTATAAAACCTATAGGCTATAATTTATTATATTATAATATAAATTATATAATTTAAAACATACTTCAAAACAAAATGTTTCATTGCTTGTTATTTTTTTGGCAAAAAGTCATGTATATAATAAACGAAAATACTTTTATATTAATACTCGTATTTTTTACGATTACATAATATAATTTGGTTTTTATGTACAAGTATTTCAAATAAAAAATACTTATGAGTAAATAAGTACTAATAATTGAAATACGAGTAAAAATACTCAAGTACTTTGCAACCTCTGTTAGTAACTCTAATAAAGGCCTGCAATAATAATATTAAAAAAAATAATAATAACAATAATAATAATAATCAGGGGCGGCAAAAAAAATCGTTTTCTTCACATAATATGCAGAAACATTGAAATTTAATTTTATCAAATAAATGTTTAACTTAATTTAAAATTAATTATTAAAGAAATCTACAATTTTTTGGAATAGCCGCACACTTACAAATTAAAAAATTCTAAAAATTCATAAAATTTAAAAAATTTATTGTTTAATATTTAATATTCTTTTATAGTATAATTTTTAAAGAATATGGTAATAATTTCAAACAAAATTTGAACAAAAAACAAACATTTTAATGATAACATAAGTCGTTATTATTTGTGACAGAAAAACCAAAGTTTTTTAGGTGCTGCAAAATTTGAAAAACAAAGAAAATTTTAAAAGGTGACAAAACCGTCGACTGTCAACCCAAGTTGACGGTTTTGTTACAGTTGATTTTTTTGGTTTTTAGAATTTTGCTGCCTCTAAAATTGTGCCGCCCTAGGCCCGGGCCTCACGGGCCTAGGCCTAAATCCACCACTTTTATTATTAATACATTATGAAATGTGTTGAATTTGAAACTCTATTAAGAATAATAAAAAAAATCGATACACTTTTATGTATTAAAAAAAATCTAGAATTTGTATTATTCTTGAACTATTTTCAGGATATATTAGATAAATCTAAACAGTTTTATGTATTAAGGAAAACGTTCAACCTATAAAAAAAGTTTTCTTATAAATAATTAATTTTCTTCATAGGAATGTAGTACCATTGTTTCAAGGATTGGTTTAAGATCACAAAGTTTCGTACCAACTAGATTACCAATAAGTATAGCCTATACTGTATACTGTATAGGAATGCACAATGTGCATTGCACATACTATAGTACTATGATACTTGGGTCTAGTCTGGTTTAAATGACAAAGTGTAACTGATTTCAAGGTGATGAGGTCGTTGTATCGCGATTTTGGATCATTCTCAAATAGCGCAAATATTCACGTTTTTCTACTTTGAGTCTCTAAAACACGCATATAGATGCATTTAGTGCAGTTTATTTTTAACCGACCAAAACCTTGACTGATTATTTTTGCTGGAGACAATGCGGAAATTATTTAGCGATAAAAAAGAATATAAACAATAATAAATGCTTTTATTAGCATATATAGAATAATATAAGAATAAAAAAATAGCCAGTTATAAAGGGGTATACCACGGTTATTAATCAGCAATAAATTATGGTGAAACTGTTTATATTGTCTGACCGAATTACAGATTTAAAGAAAATAGTTAACACAACCTTTATTTTTAGACGAAATTCTTAGAAAAAATGTTTGCAAAGTTTATAGTAAATTTAGCCAAAAAAAAAAAGATGTAAAACACTCGGCGGTATTACTGATACTTGAAAGATATACTTCAATAAAGTTATAAATATTTGAAATCGAAAGTATTTTTAGTTTTCAACGTAGTATTTTGGTGGTATGGGAAACCTAAATATTATTTTAGTAAATGAGTAAGTTACATTAGATTTTTGTTTATGTTATGTATGATTATGCCATTGACCTATTTTAAATCAAACAGGAAAAGTTTATTATTTTAACTAAATTCGTAAAAAAACTGTTATTCGTCCATGAAATTTTAATGATTTGTTAAAATGTTTCCTACAAATGTAGAAATCTATTGTGGGTTTCAGTAAATATTTGTATATCTATGTAGTCACTAATATTCATAATTTATGAATTATAAATAACCGCTTTCTTTGTTTTATTATTTTACACGTTTTAGGTAAAACTAATGGCGCCATATCTAGTAGTATAGCTGATTTTTATGTCCTACAATATGTGTGCGCGTACAAATTTTATATTTTGAACTGCTGGTTTTAGAAATTGGATTTTGGTATGCTAAACAAGACATAAAATACTACCTTTTGAAATTAAAACTGACACTGGCATTTTGAAAACACCCATTATGTTTACTAGGGTGCTTCAAAAAATAAAATTTAATTTTTTTTTCGCTCTTACCCTCTCAAATGTTTCTATTTAATATAAAAAAATCCTCACCAAATATGGGCGTTTCAGCTCAACTCTAAGAGGTCGCTGTTTTTATTTTAGTTTCCCATTTAATTAACATGGGAAAAAATTTATGTTTGGAATTTTATACCTCTGTATCAAAGTAACTTATGGCAATGATCATTGCAGTTTCTTATATAAAAGTAACGTTCTACAAAAAATGTCTCTTATTATTTTTCGATAAATTGATTTCTTCTAAAGTTATTCGAGGTCAAAGTTTGATTAACATCAAATTTTCTGTTTTTTTTTTAATTTTATGGTACAATTAGCAGACGGGAGATGAAAGGGGGCAAAACAATGCAGCTGTGGGGCAAAATGGGGTACCCAAAAAATTTCGTAAAATTTTTTTTTAATTGTTTTTTTTGGTTTCTAAATTATTTGAAAATTGACTTACAATTTCACGCTTTTAATCGAAAATAATTATTCTGAGCCTGTAGAGTAAGAAAAAGGATGGTACAATTATGGAAAACTTTTCATATGCTCATTTTTTGGGTACCTCTCCGCTGCCTTGTTTTGCCCCCTTTCACCTCCTGTCTGCTACCATAAAAATAAAAAAAAACAGAAAATTTGATGTTATCAAAGTTTGACCTCGAATAACTCTAGAAGAAATCAATTTATCGAAAAATAATGAGAGACCTTTTTTGTAGAGCGTTACATTTTATATAAGAAACTACAATGATCATGATCAATAAATAATTATATATATAAAAAAAGAATATGAAAAATTCTATTTTTTTAAATGTATGTTACTTTAGCTTGTCATTATTTTAGTTTTAACTTATTTAAAAAACAGTGTAGGTTTTTGTGTAATAGATACATACACACTTTTTAAAACCTTCTGTTTATTAATGTTGAAATTCAATACTATGGTGGGGGTTGAGTAGATAAGAATGCATTCTTTATACTTAACATGGTATGAAACTACGGATTTTGTCCAAATTGGTAAAACGTGGGCCATTCAATTTCATAAAGCCGATTATTATAATGTTTGGAACATATACATATTTGTAAAAGAAACATTCTTTAGACAACTAGAGCTAGGAAGTTAAATTTTTGACTTGGCATAAGGTTTCGCGTTTTGCAATAAACAGGGCTGATGATGTCAGATAATGTTCTCATAACAATGCCAGACATAGGTGTATTATGTAAATTATCCAGACATAAATATCTTGGATCTTTAATAATAATGGGCAGGCTAATACCGAGGCTAATACCTTAGCGAAGCTATTGGAATATTAATAAATGTTATATAATCATGTTTGAATACAATAATTTATTCTCTAATTACGCATTTTTTACATGTAACATTAATAAGTACTGCTAAGTAAAGAATACCAATTATTGGGGGTTTCCATTTTTATTATAGGCATATTAGAAATTAGGACAAAAAAAATCGCATTTTATGAGTAAAATATTTAATATTTAACAAGTTTATTTTAGAATTTTATGCAATTCTAGTATTTTACACCAAACCAAACATAAGGGTGATTACAAAAAAACGTACACGTAAACTTTGATTATTTTTTTTTAAATATCTATATCTCAGCCGCATTTTATGCCAAAAAGGGATTTACTCGTTATCAAAAGTTCTACAAAAAGCTTTATGTGCCATAGCTGTAATCTGCACCTGTACGGGTCACTAAATCATATTTTAGTGAAAAATTCTCATATTTTAGAAGATTTTTCAAAAGTGACTGGATTATTTGAAAAAATGTAAAGGACAAACTTGTAGAAAATATAATTTTCGTTAAAAAGCGTTTACATTGACAATTTATGAAATTTTTAGGATTTTTTTACCAAACTTTTTATATATGATGATTTTTTAATTGTTTATAAGTTCAATTTCATCTAAATACGTTTTTTCTACAGTCGGGTAATTAGAGAAAAATAAATAACTTAAACAAAAGCATAATTATTAATAACATAACTTTAAATAGAAAAGATATATCCAACCTAAAAATTGATATAACAAGGTGTATTACATACATGTTATTTTATTAATAAATAAATTAATGCTTGATTGTTTTAGTTATTTATTTTTCTCTAATCACCCGACTGTAGAAAAAACGTACTTACATGAAATTGTACTGATAAATAATTGAAAATCATCATTTATAAAAAGTTTGGTACGAAAATCCTGAAAATTTCTTTATTCGCTTTGGTAGAGTACTTCGAGTTAATATTAAAGGCTCAAATATTCAGGGATTTTTTTTTGAACATTTTCAACAAGATTTTGAGTTGGGAGCAAAAAAATATAAATAGTCTTGAAAAAAAACACCCTAATACATATATTTATAGAAACAAAAAACAAAGGGCCACATTAAAAAAATACAAAGTGGGTTATGTCACATGACTCATGTGACATATCATTTAAAAGGTCTTTTAAAGCTTATTATTCGCCGAAAAGTGATCGGATAAGTGGTCTGATAGTGGTCTTATAAAAATAACAAAATACTAATTCAAAACCAAAAACCGCTTAGATTTTCGTGACGAAGCGACTTCTTTTGTTTGTTTCGGTAGTTTTTGTTAAAAATTGAATTTTGAAGGTCAACTTTTAAAATCTAATAAAAATCACTAGTTTTTTGAAATTTTCTATTTAAAACATCTAGGTATTTTTGTTTGGTGTCATTAAAAATTTAAAATAATTATTACACATGTGGGTCATTCCATGTGACGGGTGGGACACTTGTACTAATTTGTATATATTTATTCAATTTATATTTTATTATACCCATACAACATCGAAATAAACAATACAAGTTTCTTGTCACACTATTTAGTTTAATAGACTTTTTTAGTTTTATAAAGTAATTTTTTATTGTGACGGGTGGGACAAGCAAAAAACGATATTTTTATGCCTTATTGATGAAAGCAAATTTCTGCTAAATTATACAAAACTATAATATGTTTAAATTTTTTTTCGTTACATAAGTCTATGTACTAAATAATGCGTTTAAAAAGTTACAAAACACGCCATAGTGTGACGGGGGGGGGGGGGGGTAATTATAATAATTTATAAAAAATTTAAATTTTAATTAATAGACTTGAAATTACCCCCAAATATTTGATATTATTGACTTTATTTGCTATTAAAATCTGCTTTCAAAAAAATTATTATTTCTATTAAAATCAAAACTATTTTGTTTTTTTTTGTGACGGGTGGGACAAATAGGCATGTCAATTAAAACAATTAACTTCACAAATAATAACTTACCTTCTTTTGATAAACGTTATACAATCTTAACAATAAACACTTATTTGAATAAATTTTAAGTTAGACAGTTCTTAAAAAGAGCCAGATCATTAATACAAAGTCAAATTATTTACTTATATTTTACATCGAAAATAAATAAACGAATTAAATAAGTTCAAGTTAATAAATTTAATTTTAATATTTAGTTTGTATTGTTTTTGTTTATTTTAAGCCTTTAAAATTTAATATTTATATATTAAATATTAAATGTTTAATTTTTACAAAAAAGTTCAAATTTTCGTGGAATGTCCCATGTGTAATTATTACACTGTAGTGAATTTGACAATAATTATAAGTAATAATTAAGTTATTTAAAATTTTATTAATTAATAATAAAATTCATTATTTATATATTTAAATAGAAAATACAAAAAGTTATTACAGATTTCATTGTGTACTCTACATGTTTGCACTTGTTGCATATCTTCGAAAAAATTTCATTTATTTTTGCATTCCCATCATCGCCGTGCATTGTTTGAAACACCTAAGCGAATTGACAATTTAGATTGGCATCATAAACAATGGAAAATAACGAATACCACACGGGAAAACTCCATACGTATTTACCACCTATTTTTCATGTTCATTTTAAATGCGGCATTTCAGTTTTTGTTTAATTCGGGCGCATTCACCATTTTGTGTTTTTTAATTAAAAGCACGCAAAATAACAAAACATATGTTAAAAATGCCTTAATAAATGATAATTTTCCGTAACCTCATATAAATCACTTACAAATTTATAAACCAAAGAGAAAAAGAGAAAAATATTATTTAATTCTTTACCATGTAAGGCTCTGTCTGAAAGACCATGATATCTCTCTAATCACGTAGTCATTTAAATTATTTATTGTGCTGGACGGATTAATAGCATTGCTAAATAAAGTAGCACACTATCTTTTTAACTCTGTGTGGTTTATTAAAGTCTGTAGTACGAGCTGGCTAGACGCTAAATAAACGATAATGCATGGGTTACTTACTCACTGCGTTTCATTAGATTTGCACTCGTTCATGTCTATGACGATTTTATGTAAGATTTTGCCACACACGTTCATTTAATTTTATACTATTTATACTTATTAACATATGTTTAATAAGTTTGTTGTTTGTCTTTTTTAATAAAAGTTGGACATGTGGTGAGACGAGAAGATAATATCCCATATATGAAATATGAGGGGCAAAATTATGAGGCGCCGTTTGTGCCATAATTATGATTTGTAAAATATATAATAATTTCTAAAATAAATATATATTTTGTTTAAAATATAAATATTTTATCTAAAATATATATATTTTAGCTTATTTTATAACTTATATATTAGTTTTACTAAAATATAATAATATTTTTACAAAATAATATATATTTAAAATATTTATATATTTGGACAGTTGAACTAATAATATAATTTTAATACTAATAATATAAACTCAGCTTACAAGACGTAACGCCAGGAGGCGCTGGCTGCTTTATTTAACTTGGCAACGCAGCCTGTCTGTAATTGCATGTCGGAATTACTGTGGTGTAAATTAAATAAAACTAGAAGATACATAAAAATAATAATACCTCTGGTACGTAATAAAGCACTTGGGTATAAGTTTAAATTAAAATCTAACAGATTAATAGGTCATTTAAAATTTCACCGCAGTAATGGAACCAAATCGACGACATAGTTTTGCATAGCCCAGAATTAAGAAATAAAAAATTATTGTTTAAAAAGAGAGTCACGACAATAAACATCCAGAACTGGATTTAACTTTAAACATATAAAAAATAACAAAAAGCCAAAGTGCGGCAAAAAGTTATTTAATTTACACCACTGTAATTCTCACATGAAATGATAGAAAGGCTGCGTTGCCAAGTTAAATAAAGCTGCCAGCGCCTCCTAGCGTTACGTCTTGTAAGCTTAGTTTATATTATTAGTATTGAGTTTATATTATTAGTATTACTGTTTTAAATATATATTATTTAGTTAAAATATTATATATTTTAGTAAAACTAATATATATCTAAGAAAATGAGTTAAAATATATATATTTCAAACAAATTATTTATATTAAAAAAAAATATTTATATTTTTACAAAAAATATTTATATTTTTACAAATAATTCTATATTTTATAAATCATAATTATGGCACAAACGGCGCCTCATACAAAATAGTTTCCCGTTAATATTTGTTAGGTCGGATAGTTATATCGATTTCACAAGTTTCTGCCTTGATGCCTTTCTAAAGAGTTAAAGAGTGTAAAAGTTTAAGTGATAACATAAGGCGCGACCTGCATCATGTGGCTTTTGTGCCCAAACAAATTTATTATTAAATTTATTGAATATCAGTTTTTCTATTTTTCATTTTAAAACCAAATATACTGACCACACAGAAATTTTGCGTCAATAAAAGTCCTTACTTAACAATTTTATTCCACAAGGTTAAATCGACCCAGAAAATTGTATAATTAAAATTTACCTACATTATAATATAAATTTACATTGATACCAATTAATCTATTTTATGAAGAATTTAGAAGACGATACTCATTTTATAACTACAAGGGAACTTTTTTTTAAAGGTTGAATAGAAAACAGTTTTATTATTAATAAAAGGTGAATGTGAATTCCTTTTTATGGAAACTGGCGAAAAAAATTTGCAAATGTGGATTTATGCATTATATTTATTAGTTATTGAATTTCCGTTAAATTTGTTGTTAAAGTGACAGATGACAAAAATGACAGGTAAAAAGAGTCAAAAATGAGCTACTTATATGAAAAGTGTAAAAAAAATGTTTGCGATTTTTCGTATAAATGGTCGTATTGGAGCCGTAAAAAAAGCAATTTGAAGCTTGAAGTTTCTAGTTTTTAGATGAAAAACGTACAACGCTCAATCCTAACGAATACCGTAATAAAAAAATTCGAATTTTTTTTGGCTTTCTTTTTTGGTTCACGGAGTGTTCTGACTTAACCACCAATGAATAAATGTTCTACAAAAATTTGCTATTGTTTTTTTTGAAAAAACAAATGTCCATACTCTACATGAATTTGAAAAATCATGAAAAAAGTGCTTTTGGTAGCTTTTTGTAAAATCAAGCGCAAAATCAAAAATATTATAGGTAGTTACTTTTTTTAGGACCAAATCAGAACAAGCGCGGCCCCTATTGGTCAATTCGGTGGTGGTGGCGCGTGCAAAGCGCGAGACTGTATTTATATTTACTAAATGTCATTTAGTGGCTAATTTTAGTCCATGAACTGGACTGGAAACATAAAAAATTAGGCAAATGGGACTAATCTTGAAAAAAAAACTAAAATATGAAAAAAAAAACCATTTAAAAAAAATCAATGAAGAAAAACTTCATCCATTTATCGCGAGTTATCAATTTTTCTTTCAAATGTTGTAAAATTTTAAATTACTTATAATTATAAAAACGGTGCGAAATTAAAAAAAAAACATCTACAGATTTTTACAATTATCGTTACTTTTCAAAAAAGAAAAAAAATCGTTGGAACCGATAAAACACGATTTTATTAATATATATTATTATGTGTATAAAAAATACCAAACAGAAAAACTCTAAAAACACAAAATGTGGCAAATGAACACGTAATTTCTTATGGGAAAAAATAAAGCAATTTTCATCATTACCGTACCCAAAAACTGCCATTGAAACACGCAAATTTAAATATCGCGCAAATCCGTTCGTTACATCGCATTGTCCACGAGAGCTGCGGACAACAAAATATTACGTCACCTGGCATCACGGCCTGCCCGGACAATCTTAACAAAAGCCCGCTTTAATCGCCCCAACTATTGTGGTCATAATGCATCGACCGAAAATAACTTTTTTAAATCCCCGATTTGTGTCAACAAACTTTTAAAACTTCCTTAACGCATAAAGTGTGCTTTTAAATTAAACCGATAATAGTAACTTATGTATCAAGTTTGATAAACGCCATTCTAGACACGAATTTAAATTAGGCTCGAGCGAGCTTGCGAGCGAGAAAAGTTGGATACCATACTTTTTCTACAACAAATAATTATTATTATCTACAGTTCATTTTGTTAGGTTGGTGGCTTATGCCAGTTTGACTTTAGTATTTAAAAATGGTGCTTCTGCTAAAGAATTTAATTAAATACTTTGACCCTGTCAAATTGACAATAATATTTAATATTGATAATTTACTTGTCAATTATAAATAAAAAGATAATTATGCAAAAAAAAAGCAACGAATTCGAATGTAAAAGCCCTTTTGAGGGCAAAACTTCATTTTGATGAAATTATGCCAAATGCCACAATGGAAGAAAAAGTACATCGCCTTATGGACATTTTTGGAGTAAAAAAGTAACGAATTTGGTTTAATAAATATTACATCACACATTATTTTCACATTATTCACCATTGGACATCATTTACGTTCACTAAAAATTTTAATTTCTTTTATATACTTAAATTCTTTTCAAAGCGAAGATTATTATCCGCTAGGAATTCTTTCTCTTCTGGGCCGTAAAGCAACCTATATTTAACTACTTTTTATATGATTTTACTCATCCAAGCACCACCAAAGCCAAATTAATTGCATTTTTAACTACGAATTTCGACAACTCAACTTGACAACTGCACAATGTAACCTACAATAATTTATACATAACCAGAATTAGATTTATAACTAGCTTAGGGTATGTTCCGTAAATACACACGAGTTACCGGTCTGGTTACTGAAATAAATTCCTGGTTTTCTCGGTTAGTTCATATTTACGGGACACCTTTATTTGAAAAAAACATAACCCAACTTACTTTTTTATTGAAACTTTTATTTGTGTCAAAAACTACAACTTGCATATATTTTTAATAATATTTCTATAGTTACATAAACAAACCTAAAACACCCTATATACTGAATTCAATTATTTTTTGACAAAACGTATTTTGCATGCGAAGTCTGCTTCTGTGTTAAATTTTTAGGTTAGATAACCAACAAAAAACAGTAATTTTGTTTAGGGCAACACTGTTTCCATTTGGTTTGCATCACTGGTAACCGATTTAACCGATCATACAGCGTCGGTCGTTTCGGTAACGATTGATTAACCTATTTTTCAGGAACCGCGTTTCTTAACTACATAATTTTCAGGAATTTTTCATTTACGGGACACCTTAACCGAAACCAAACCAACCAAGTTGATTTACGGAACATACCCTTAGTTTGTTTTAATCAATGCGACCAACTTGACAACTGAATTTACCAACCAAAACCCTAGATTTGCAACGTTTCCGCAGTCCAGATAAAAAATGAACTTTAGGAATAATTTAAATTAAATATTTATATAGAGCGACATCTATACAAAAATAAAGTAACCGTAAGAATTGGAATCTGTATTAACGGCATAAAATGTCAAATTTTTCTGTGTAAATCGAAATTTATCCCTTGTAATGGACTAAAAAACTTTTAAATCAGTTTTTCACAGTGGAGTCTCCACTCGAAATTTGTAATGCTTTATTCCTTAAATCTAGTTTACTGCCGGCCATAGTTTTATATAAGGGGCATCCATTAATTAATAAACCTCATCCAATCTCACGGGGGGGGGGCTTGTCTTGGCAAATATAACGTAATTTTTTCCCCGAGAGAATCAGTATAAAATTGCAAGAAAACTGGGTTAAATTAAGTAAAAAATGTTTCTCCACTAAAGTAGGATTAAATCATATATGTATACATAATAATATTAATCGCTGTTTAATTAGGCACTGATAGAAAAATTTATTAACTATTAATTAATTCATTTATTTAAAAACTATTAATTCATTTATTAAATATTAATAAATGTTAATAAATTATTTATGTATCAAGGCAGTAAAGTCGTATTTTGTGAGTCATAAAAAATGACTTTAATGCCAAGGTGCATATTAAATTTTATCCAAAATCACATTTAATAATACTAATAATTAATATTGATGATTAAATCAAATGTCATTTGATGATCCAAATCAAATGTCATTTGAATGTAGGAAGTGTCTACGTATACTGTTTGTTGCGACAGGTATTATATATTTGCCCGCCGCGGCGATTTTTTTAATCTAATTAATAAAATTAACTTATTTTTATTAAACAACATTTTAAGAAAGGGTCCAATTGACCTCCGCGACTGTGCTTTTTTTAATATTTTTTAGTTGCTGCCGAGGAGCAGTAGACACATCTTAAAATGTATAATGGGTTGCATATAATACTCGTATTAAATCGGCAGTATAGTTATACTTTACTGCCGATTGTTGACTACTTTACTGCCGATTTCGGATAAAATTTATTAACTATTAATAAATTCATTTATTTGAAAACAATTCATTCATTTATTAAATCGCCAAAATTGCCTCATGTAATTAATCTGGCAAAATCAAACTTTTTAAATATTGGCGTTGAGAAAATAATTATCACTTTTGAATTTTTGTGTTGGGATAATAAAATAATTTTTACATTTAGTATTATTTCACAGGAAAGGCACTTTATTTACTGTCAACTAACTTTAAGCTAACTTCAGCCTGTGAATAGGAAACTGTTGCTAACATCAGCCCGTGACTAAAGCGCCATAAATCCATATCTTGTCAATGTGTATTTAAAAGATCACTTACTCTTTAAAAATAAATTAGTGAAAAATGACTAATTGTCGTGGCGAAAAAGCAGCCATTAATAATTCTCGTTAACAGCAATTTGTATCCCGGACTTTTAGTAGTCAATTCTGTAAAATTGTCGGCCGAATCCGAAAATGTCGTCAAAAGTTATAAAATTAGAACAGTTTTTAAGTAATCTGAGCACTGTGTATTAGCTTATAAATAAAACTATTTTTGCTTATAAGTTGAAAAAGTAAAAAACTGAATAACCAATTTAATGCTGTTTAATGGTAACGATATTAAAATATTTCTACTGAGATATGCTTGTTAAGTCATATCATAAATCAATTTTTTGCCGTCTCCATTAAAATAGTTACGTATCAAATAAAATACTTAGACATTAATTCAAATACATATTATTAATTTAATGGTTTAACCATGATAATAGTAAAGTAAATTATCAATTGATTATCTTTGGAAGCCTTTTAAGTGGCTATTGAGCTTAGAAATTAAGTACACATGCAAATCAATTTTGCCATTGAATTAACGAAGTTCAAACCTTGTAACAATTATATTACAAAATATAAAAATTTGCCAAAAACTTGTCTATATTTAAAATAGGAAAACTTTTATCCTCATAATTAATGTTAACCCATGTAAATTTATTTTATTTTGAAATTATTCAAATAGACTAATTAAAAATGATATACGTGTATACATTAATACACAACCAGACCGTATAACAAAATTTTCAAGACTTAAACAACTTGAGAAGATTACTTTGCTAAAATAAAAATAAAATGCTGAAATTCAGAAAGATTGGAGAACATAATAGTCCAAGATCCCAGGACCGCCAGACCTACGTCATTTTAATACTGCTGAGATTTTTTTAATAAATGCCCTAATATGTAGTTAAAAACGTATGGGTACTTGCTAGCTTGAAAGCGGGGCCCTTTTACAGATAACGGGCACTAAAGGTACATAAAAAAGGTACCTGTCTACGTTAAAGTAATACCGCTGGTTTTCATATATGTTTTACACATTGTTATTAAAAATCAACATTCATTATTGCCAGACGCTTTCCAGGGGACCTAACTTCCGCCAGACGCTTTAAAGCTCAAGAAAAAAGGGCTGAACCTACGTTATAGTAGTACTCCTGAATTTTACATATATTTTTTGAGTGATTATTTTAGGACCTTTTGTAAGCAGCCAGACCAATCCGAGGGGCCCAAGCCCCCCCCAGACGCTTTAAAGGTCAAGAAAAAAGGGGAGAACCTACGTTATAGTAGTACTCCTGAATTTTACATATTTTATTTGGTTGACTATTTTAAGACCTTTTATAAGCAGCCAGACCAATCCGAGGGGCCCAAGCCCCCCCCAGACGCTTTAAAGGTCAAGAAAAAAGGGGGGAACCTACGTTATAGTAGTACTCCTGAATTTTATATATATTATTTGAGTGACTATTTTCTGATCTTTTGTAAGCAGCCAGATCAATCCGAAGGGCCTAAGCCCCCCCAGACGCTTTAAAGCTCAATAAAAAATGGAAAAATCTACGTTATAGTAGTACTTTTGAGTTTTACATATTTTATTTGGGTGATTATATTAACACCTTTTATAAGCAGCTTAGGCCCTTCGGATTGATCTGGCTGCTTACAAAAGATCAGAAAATAGTCACTCAAATAATATATATAAAATTCAGGAGTACTACTATAACGTAGGTTCCCCCCTTTTTCCTTGACCTTTAAAGCGTCTGGGGGGGCTTGGGCCCCTTGGATGAGTCTGGCTGCTTATAAAAGGTCTTAAAATAGCCAACAAAATAAACTATGTAAAATTCAGGAGTACTACAAAAACGTAGGTTCCCCCATTTTTTCTTGACCTTTAAAAGGTCTGGGGGGGCTTGGGCCCGTCGGATTGGTCTGGTTGCTTATAAAAAGTCTTAAAATAGTCACCCAAATAAAAAAAGTTAAATTCAGGATTAGTACTATAACGTAGGTTCCTTTGTTTTTTTCTCGAGCTTTAAAGCGTCTGGGGGGGCTTAGGCCCTTGGATAGGTCTGGCTGATTACAAAAGGTCTTAAAATAGCCAATTAAATAGTATATATAAAATTTAGGAGTACTACTATAACGAAGGTTCCCCCATTTTTTCTTGACCTTTAAAGCGTCTGGGGGGGGCTTGGGCCCCTCGGATTGGTCTGGCTGCTTAGAAAAGGTCTTAAAATAGTCACCCAAATAAAATATGTAAAATGCAGTAGTACTACTATAACGTAGGTTTCCCTATTTTTCCTGGACCTTTAAAGCGTCTGGGGGGGCTTGGGCCCCTCGAATTGGTCTGACTGCTTATAAAAGGTCTTAAAATAGCCAACCAAATAAAATATGTAAAATTCAGGAGTACTACTATAACGTAGGTTCCCCCCCTTTTTTCTTGACCTTTAATGCGTCTGGGGGGGGCTTGGGCCCCTCGGATTGGTCTGGCTGCTTACAAAAGGTCTTAAAATAATCACTCAAAAAATATATGTAAAATTCAGGAGTACTACTATAACGTAGGTTCAGCCCTTTTTTCTTGAGCTTTAAAGCGTCTGGCGGAAGTTAGGTCCCCTGGAATGCGTCTGGCAATAATGAATGTTGGTTTTTAATAACAATGTGTAAAACATATATGAAAACCAGCGGTATTACTTTAACGTAGAAAGGTACCTTTTTTATGTACCTTTAGTGCCCGTTATCTGTAAAAGGGCCCCGCTTTTAAGCTAGCAAGTACCCATACGTTTTTAACTACATATTAAGACATTTATTAAAAAAATCTCAGCAGTATTAAAATGACGTAGGTCTGGCAGCTCTGGGATCTTACTATAACGACTTGCAAACAATATCATCTAGACATATTTATTTTTAATTTCTCAAAATTAAAGGGTTACCAATACATCCGAATTTTATGAGTGTTTATATATGTATGTTATTTGCATTTTGGCATGAAAATAAGTTAAGTGCAGAATTTGGTAGTTAAAGAGTCCAAATTTTTTTAAAAGATTTTTCATAACGTGAAAATTGTACGTATTCTGCATGTTGATTAATGCAAACATTGAAACAAGTATCCAGATTTTTGGGTATAGCAAAAACATTAGTTAGAAACTCCACTTATCTTTTTTGCACTTGTACCCTTTTTCTTCTTACCCCTTCATATACGAGGTGTGTTCAGAAAATATCGGGAATTTTCGTTTTTTGAAACAAATATTTATTTATTCTTCTACATTAATGTTGTCGCCTTCAAAATAGTCCCCATTGGTTATAATGCACATATTCCAGCTCTTCTTCCAATACTCGAAACACTTCTAAAACTCGATCTTTGGGATAGCCTTTAGTTCTTTTAGCGATGCGCTTTTAATGTCATCTATGCTTGCAAAACGACGGCCCTTTAAGGTTCTCTTTATTTTTGGGAATAGGAAAAAGTCAGACAGAGGCTTGTCTGGCGAATATGGAGGCTGGGGCATCATTACAGTATTGTTTTTGGCCAAAAATTTTGTTCAAAATTTAACAATTTTAGATCAAATTTTGCTGCCACGCGTTTCATACCCAAAACATTCGAAAAAATTTCATGGGATGAGCCAATCGATATACCAACATCATCAGCGACTCGGTTGGTTTATAACTATTTCTTCCACTTTTTCCATGTTTTTATCGGTTGTTAATGTGCTTGTGCGTTCGTCATCTTCAACGTCTTCACGGCCATCTTGGAAACTCTTATACCACTTGTAAACTCTTGTTTTACTTATAGCAGACTCACTATAGGCCTCAGGGCCGGCTCCAGGGTACGTGCAGCCGTGCCCCTGCACGGGGCGGCAAAAATCGAAGGGCGGCAAAAATTAAAGAGGTGCACAAATCGAATGGCGGCAAAATTCGAAGGGCGTCAAAAATCGAAAGGCGGCAAAAAGTTATGGAACTATTATTTCCCATTTTTAAATAAAAAAGCGGCTTTCTTTATAATATAGCCGACAAAGGATCAATGGCGTGCGATTTCGCTTTGTTTTTAGGCAAACTTATAAATTATTTTAGTTGATATTTAACTTTGTGCAATTGTACACTACCTATTTGAAATTTAATAATTTGAAAGAAATAGACATTTTCGAGGACATTGTGTTCCCTGTGGTTGTGGTATTTATATTGTGCTGGGCTTTTTGTGTGTGTTTTAAGGAAGGTATTTATGCACATTTTATACAAAATTAATATAATATCACAGCATGCACCCTTTTAATAAAAAATAATAATTAACAAATAAATAATTCTCATAAATAATGCTACAACTGGATAACTGGAAAATTTACGAATCCAGTTCTACTAAATACTTACATAGGTACCAATTTTAGAATACTTTTATTTATAAATGTGTTTTTCCAGATATCTAATTGTAGTATCAAGGGGACGATATTACACTGTTTAAAATATCTGTGGTGTAAAGGGTAATCTAAATATGGTGTCTAAATCCAACACCAACTGGTGTTAATATAAACACCATGAATTATGTTTGAAAATGTTATATACAGCAAACACCAAAACGGTGTTTATCTAAAAATATTTTATCCTTTCAAACTACTGAGAAGTACACTTTACACCTAGTATGATTTAATTTGACCAAGAACACATAATATTTAACACTGAAAAGGAGTTCAATTTACACTATTTTGGTATTTGAAATTACACTGGACCAATGAACCATATTTAACACCATTTTGGTTTGTATCGATATAGACCATGTATGGTGTTAATTTGGTGTTAAAATGGTCATGAAAGTTTGAACAGTGTATCTAATTGTAGCATCAAGGGGACGATATTATTTAGGTATTACATACCTATAGTTATAGGTACTATAGTTTTTTTTTAGAAATTATACCTTATTAATAGGCACTAAAAAGTAGGTAACTATGAGGGGCGGCAAAAAATTTTTGCACGGGGTACCGCAATGTCTGGAGCCGGGCCTGATAGGCCTTTGTTAACATTTCACAGAATTTATTTCATTTTTTTAAGCAAAATTGGATACAAATTCTTTGATCCATTTCTTTTAACGAACGAAATATCGCCAAGCTCATAAAACACGTCTAACCTTAGCGGCTGCCACAGACAAAGTAAACAGCGAAAACAGCTAAAGTTTTTATCATACTTCGGGGACATGTATACCAACATAATAAATAAAATTTTATGACAACCGGACCCTCCGAAGCCGCAAAATTTAGCAATTCCCGTTATTTTCTGAACACACCTCGTATAATACATAATATAATATCCGTTTTTTTACCGTTGAATTGAGACTTACACAGTATGCAATTTATTTCTTTATTTGGATTTCCACTGTTTATTGGCCAATCGTTCCACGCATTTTTTCTCGATATTTTTAACATTTTCTGGCCTATTTTAAATATTTGTAGCGTAGTAGCAAATTTCTGACAGTTTCCTGAGCTATGTCGTAGTTTTTGATTTTAGTGTTTTATATAAATTTTTCAAATATTTAAAACCTATTTTTGCACCACTCTATACATTTAGTTAAAAATATAGCTAAATAAATGATTTCTCATTAAAATCATTATTAAAATTTGATATTTTACACATCCTAGGAACAGGCAGCAAATAATTTGGTATAATTTAAATTTTCGCATTATAATTAATTATCACCCCTAATAAAGGTATTAAGTTTCACAACACTTAATTAATTATTTAATTACATTACGGATTTTATTTCACTATTACCCACCAAAATAACAACATTGTGAGAATTAAAAAAAACAATTTAATTACAAAGTAGTCCTTTTTGTTATTGACTTTAATTAATTTGTTTATTTGCAAAGGGCCGCACCAAAAATAATTGTGACATTTCAATTAAAATTCTTTATTAATTAAATTTTGGTTCAAATATGCATTATTGCCATATCACAAATCATCGATATTTCGTTATTAAATTGTTATAACAATTATAACTTACACACTTAATATGAAAAAATACCACCTCAAAAAATATCAATAATAAATTTTTATTTTTTATATTTTTTCTTTAAAATTTTTAAATGCACAATCTAACGATCGTAGGAGGTGGAGGAAGCCCTCCCTCCACGAAGTGGAAAGGGTGACGAAAAAGTCGGGGAGAAGCTTCTTGTTCGAAAATGGACATTAAATCCCCCTAAATACCCCACGTACTCCTTTGGTTCGACCCCAGACTCCAATATGAGATCGAGAACGCTCCTTTCTTAACAGACTTACCGCCTTGAAAATCATCTTTTCTTAAATATACTTTTTTAACTTTTACAAAAAGTCTTAACCGATAAATGAGTTCGCTCGATGGTAAATGCGCTATGTCAAAATTCCAATAAAATACTTTACTACCACCGCTCGTTAACATACATGTTTCCATGACACTAAGTGACCTTTTAAATACACATTTACAAGTTGTGGCTTTATGGCGCTTTAGTCACGGGCTGAAGTCAGTTTTAAGTAAGTTAAGCGTTGTTAAATGTCATACAATCGTTAAAATAAAGTGACTTTTCTGTAAAATATTACTAAACGTATAAATTATTTTATTATCCTATTAAAAAAATACAATACAAAAGTATTAAATAGTTTTAACTGATAAAGCGTTAAAAATTTTGCGTACAGTGCCCATAACACATTCTCTTCTCTTTTACCGTGAAAAACTGCTTTTACGAGGTTTGTTCAGAAAATATCGGGAATTTTCGTTTTTCGAAACAAATATTTATTTATTCGTCTACATTAATGTCGCCTTCAAAATAGTCCCTATTGGATATTATGCACATGTGCCAGCTCTTCTTTCAATACTCGAAACACTTCTAAAACTCGATCTTTGGGATAGCCTTTAGTTCTTTCAGCGATGCGCTTTTAATCTCATCTATGCTTGCAAAACGACGGCCCTTTAAGGTTCTCTTTATTTTTGGGAATAGAAAAAAGTCAGACAGAGGCATGTCTGGCGAATATGGAGGCTGGGGCATCATTACAGTATTGTTTTTGGCCAAAAATTTTGTTCAAAATTTAACAATTTTAGAACAAATTTTGCTGCCACGCGTTTCATACCCAAAACATTTCATGGGATGAGCCAATCGATATACCAACATCATCAGCGACTTCTCTGATGGTTTATATACATTTCTTCCACTTTTTCCATGTTTTTATCGGTTGTTAATGTGCTTGTGCGTTCGGGGCGTTCGTCATCTTCAACGTCTTCACGGCCATCTTGGAAACTCTTATACCACTTGTAAACTCTTGTTTTACTTATAGCAGACTCACTATATGCCTTTGTTAACATTTCACAGAATTTATTTCATTTTTAAGCAAAATTGGATACAAATTCTTTGGTCCATTTCTTTTAACGAACGAAAAATCGCCGAGCTCATAAAACATGTCTAACCTTAGCGGCTGCCACAGACAAAGTAAACAATGAAAACAGCAAAAGTTTTTATCATACTTCGGGGGCATGTATACCAACATCATAAAGAAAATTTTATGACAACCGGACCCTCTGAACCCGCGAAATTTAACAATTCCCGTTATTTTCTGAACACACCTCGTATATCGATTGTAAGTCTATTTTCAAGGGATAAATTTTAATTTACACAGAAAAATTTATATATTAAATTAATTTATATTTAAAAAGTTTATTGGGATGGTTACTTTATTTTCGTATGGATGTCGATTTATACAAATATTTAATTTAAATCATTGTTTAGATAATATTAAGTATTTGTCGTAGAAAAAGTATAGTATGCAACTCGTTTATAAACTTTTCTAGGCACTCATTAAATTAAGCACTCGCTCGCAAGCTTGCTCGTGCCTAAATTAAATTGATGACTATTTTTATGTCGCTTAACTCACAGGTTTTAATCACGGGCTAAAGTTAGTTGACAGTTGTCAAATGTCATACAATCGTTAAAATAAAATGCCATAATTATTAATGTAAAAATTATTTTATTGTCTCAATACAAGAATACAAAAGTATTAAATAGTTTCAATCAAATAGGATATAACATTTTTTACTTTTTTAAATTCTTGAAGGAAATATAAATGTCTTATTTATAAAACTTGTCATATCTACCTTGGCGATGATTTTTATGAAAGAAACTCATAGAAACTTCCCAAATTAAAAATTTAGACAAAGCTTCGGCTGTGTTAAGGTAAATTTAACATTTTACAGCTCATGCTTGCGCTGGTGCATGGAAGATTTTATTTTTATGAATTATAAATCGCTATAGGTAGGTACCTACTATTCACTTAGGGAGTTTTATTTTTAGTTTTCCTTATATAGTGCACCAGATAAATTGGTCGAATTTTCTCCCATGAGATTTTTGATAAATATTTGACTAAACTAGCACATCGAAAGGTTTTAAGCAAGTTTGTTTGTTCGTGTATTCAAGATTTTTAACACAGTTCCACAGAATTTTTAAACAGAAATAGAAATATAAATTGGACCTCTTAAATGTAGTTTTTTTAATTTTCGGTTATATTACACAGTTTAACACGATTTTCCTTCCATGAAAAATTTTAACAGATTTTAAAAATAAAGGTTCAAAAAACGTACCCGTTTCTTACCGTTTTACCGTTTTACCGTTTTAATTGTTTTTACAGCCATTCTTATGATTTTAACCTATACAGATTTTTAATTCTCTATTTTGTTATAAATTATTTTTTCCTCAAATATTGTATGTTTTTACATAATACAAAAATTATACTTAAAAAAAATAACAATTTTAATTTTTTAAGTAAAAAAATATTTCTGGTTTTAATTTTTGATTTTTTTTAATAAAACAACAGATTTGTATTTATCTTATATTAAATATGTGTTGGAAACAAATCTTGATTTTTTAGTTTGACGATTATACATTGCTATAGTGGTATCACAACCTAAAAACACCACTTGATATACAGGGACTTTCACATTCGTGGTCCATTGGAAGTTTCTGGGGAACGGAAAATGATATTTAAAATTTAAAAGCGTCTATAATCCATTTAAGTCTATTAATTTTAAAATATTTTATACAAAATCCAACTTCCGGTTTGAGCGGAATTGTTAAATATCTCTAAAATTTTTAAATTTATTTATAGGGAATAATTAGGTACATCAATCAAAATGTTTTTTAATTTTATATTTAATTAAGTACAGGGCGTTTCATTTAAAATAAAAAATGTTCCAAGATTCCAAAAATTCCACCCTTATTTCCGCAAACCTAATAGCAAAAAAGTTATAGGCTATTTTTGATTGACGGGCATTTGTCAAATTTAAACAAAAAAATTAAAACTATTTACTCTACTCTCTAAAAATTAAACAGTGGATTTTTACTGATTGACAGTGCATATTAACTATTTGCCGCAGTGATAAGTATACCACTAGCATTTATTGAATACTCACTTTTTCATGTAGCGATTTCTTTGCACTAATTTATTTAGTGGAAATTACACTGTACAAATTAGTGAAATAGGTTTAGTTCAAAAAAGTTAAAATTTCACTATTTTATATCGAGAGTTCCGGAAAAGTAGTGATAATAAAAAACACTAATTTGGAGAAGTTAAAATTTCACTAATTTATATTGAAAAATACTAATTTTACAGTGAATAATAACTCACTGACGGAAATAGTGAAAATTTCACTGTTTCACTTTTAGAGAGTAGGTATAGGACATGGTACAGTAATTTTACTCAGAATTTTATGCAAAATTTAAAAATGTAAAAATATATAGGGTGCAATTTAAAATAACAAAGATGATGTCACTTCTGGTCAAAACAAAAGTGGAATTTTGTTTAAAATATTTTAAAAAAGGCTTAATTGGATTATAAACGCTTTAAAAATTTTGCCGTTCCTCAGAAACTTTCAATAGACCACGAACCTGAAACACCCTATATGTAATTAAAATAATTTTAAAATAAATAAATAATTTTAATGGTTGTCCATTTATTCAGTCAAAAATTATTTTTTTTAAACTATAGTCTGGCCGAATACCGTGCTCTCTAAAAATGAAACTGGATTTTCACTGATTGACAGTGCATATTAACTATTTGCCGCAGTGATAAGTATACCACTAGCAATTAGTGAATACTCACTTTTTCATGTAGCGATTTATTTGCACTAATTTATTTAGTGGAAATTACACTGTACAAATTAGTGAAATAGGTTTAGTTCAAAAAAGTTAAAATTTCACTATTTTATGTCGAGAGTTCCGGAAAAGTAGTGATAATAAAAAACACTAATTTGGAGAAGTTAAAATTTCACTAATTTATATTGAAAAACACTAATTTTACAGTGAATAATAACTCACTGACGAAAATAGTGAAAATTTCACTGTTTCACTTTTAGAGAGCTCTCTAAAAATGAAACAGTGGATTTTCACTGATTGACAGTGCATATTAACTATTTGCCGCAGTGATAAGTATACCACTAGCAATTAGTGAATACTCACTTTTTCATGTAGCGATTTATTTGCACTAATTTATTTAGTGGAAATTACACTGTACAAATTAGTGAAATAGGTTTAGTTCAAAAAAGTTAAAATTTTACTATTTTATGTCGAGAGTTCCGGAAAAGTAATGATAATAAAAAACACTAATTTGGAGAAGTTAAAATTTCACTAATTTATATTGAAAAATACTAATTTTACAGTGAATAATATCTCACTGACGGAAATAGTGAAAATTTCACTGTTTCACTTTTAGAGAGTGGATAACATTTTATTAGATCGCAGACGGGGTATCATTTTTTAAATCTATTTTCAAAATCTATAGAAATTTTTCATGGAAGGGAAAATAATCAAATTTTGTCGTACTGTGTTATATTACATCATGAGGTATATTTTCTTTAAAGTTTGTTTCATGTCGTGTAATCGGAGACGTTGCCAAGCAGTTCATAACTAATTAATTAGGCATAATAAGAGCGTTTTAGCCTTGTTTGCGTGTTTTGGGTTGGCTAAGGTACATCTGATCGAGATCAGCTCCAAAGTAAGGCGCGGTTCTTCCTTAAAAGTTTGCGGGATTCCCGGCATGCTCAAAGGATCCGCACTATCGTTATCGTCGGTTTTACGAGCGGGATTATTTAAGTTTGTTTCACGACTACCGAATGATACACACGTTTCTTATGAAACAAACAACTGGCGTAGCGCGAAAGAATCAAAAACTTGCCAGACGTTGGCGTAATTCGTTCGATGCCTCGTCTTCGGCTGGAATCCATAGAAATGGGAAAAATATTATTCATTAAAAAAATCAAAAATCTTTACGTGACTGGGCTAACAGTCCTTAATTAATTCGAGTTAGCCGTGTTTGCTACAGGTTATAGAAAAGTATGACAGACAAAAGCAACAACAAAAATAAAGAGTAGGTAAGAATATGAATAATTAGATTTAAGGTTAAGATTCCTTTTTATTCCATGTGCATAAAGCAAGATTTACACGGAGGGAAATGTATAGTAAATTATAGATAGTAAAAAAATATAGTAAAATTTACTTTAACAAATTTTTAGGGGTAACAATATTATATATTCGTCAATAAAATATTAAGATTGTAATACAAAATACTATTTTTTATTATACAATTTTAGTAAAGATTACAACACCAATATTACTAAATCATAAATGTATAATATATATTTTAATTTTTAATATGTTCGTATAGTAAATTCATTTTACTATCTACAAATAGTAATATTTACTATATGATTTAATCAAATGTAAGGTGTACATCTAATATTATAATATATTACACATTAATAAAAAATATAGTAAAAATAAAGATACTTTTATGTTTAAGGGAAATAAACAATATATTTAAATATAATATACAATATAGTAACTCATGACATTTTAAACATTCAATTTTCTTAGTTTCTTCAATAAACTTTCTTGACCCATTACTGGTAATACTTATAAGAAAAAATTAAACCTACATGGTTGCATAGTATGTACCGATTGCGGCAAAGGCCACGACGCGACGCGTCGTTAGACGGTGTGGATCACGTGATGTTCTTACATCTCGCCTCTGTTGGCTTACCAACCATGTTATATAAGCTCAGGTATTTCTTTGTTTTTGGTGTGTTCCACTACTACAAGTTGCTCGACAGTGTCGTGTCGACACTGATGATACCCAATATAGGTCAAAACACCTGTCTGTCGGTATTTGAAGTTGATGGAAAGCACTCAAAACAAAAACACTTTGGCGAGGTGTACGTTCAATTCTTTCTCATAACATTTTTGTATATTAAAAAGTACAATAAATATGTTACAATTTTTAATTGTTAACATATAAAAATATTCGATTTTAAAATATTTTATATTTAAAATGGCAACATAATATTTTAAAATTTACTATACTTATTAGTAATGGAAAAAATCTAATTATAATAAGAATTAAAAACAAAATTGGTTGAGAATAATAATATTTTACCTTAAGGTTTAACATACATTTAAAAATTACTAAATATGCATAGTATCTGGCAATATACAAGATAGTTGTCCCAAATAGTAATATAAATTATAGTAAAGGGTATTATAATTATGGTAATCAGCATTATACTTTTCTCTCCGTGTAACGATAACCAACAAACAATGAAAATCAGAATGAAGAAATAAATTGCATTCCATTCCATTTCAATTTAGTAAATATGTCGTCTAAATTATCATCATTAAAAGCATTGATTAAGAAAGTATCCACTCAACAGTAAAGTACCAAGAACTGGTATTATATTATGTATTATTTATAATATTATGTTGCCATAAATTCGTAGGTATCTATAATTCTAATAATGCCGTTTAAAATGCGGTTGTCGGAATCAAATATAAAATATTCGATTTTAAGGCTATGTTTGTACAACAATTATTTTTTATAACCTATAGATTTCTTAAAAATGCCCACACTCAAATATTAATTATATTATAATATAGATAAAGTTATCATTCTGCACCAACAAATATACGTATACGTATACTGAATTGGATCCTTTGACAAAACATGAAAATGCAACGATTTAGTTCTTGAATTTTATTTACAATTAAAAATACAAGAATTATTATTCACCATGATCACTTGGATAAAATAATTATTATTCACCATAATCACTTAGATAAAATACACACACTAACGTAACTTTATAAACATAAAAGGGTTGAGTTTCTTAATTAACGATATAAGGAATAATACATCGAAATCGAGTACTAAACCAAAGTTTATTATTTTTTACTTGCAACGCAAAACACAAATAACGTGGGCGATTTAGCTGTGCAATTGAACAAAATTAGTCGAGTATGACTTCTAGAGAAGAATGATAGGGAGTTCGTATGCTTTAAATGTATTATTGACAATTCTTGAATTTACACAATGCTATCGAACACCGCGTTGCGAAAAACGGATGCTTCTTTAGTGTGTGATTTTTTATTTTTTTTCATTCGTTTTTTAAAGGTAGCTGTACAATTTGGATCATATCTCGTGTTAGAAACGGCCAATCTTGTTGCGAAAGGTGTCAAATTAAACATAATCGAATCGCCAACCAATATCACCAAAGGCCAAAATAGGGCATCAAATACATGTTGGCTGAAGACCAATGTTATTAGTAGAATGAAATTCCGCTTTATCTATTAAATCTCGAGATTAAAAATGAGTACCTATAGGTACATACATATATGTATAATAAGATTATTTTTAAGACACATTTTACGGAAATATGAACTTGTCGTTAGGTTCATTGCCCTCTATGTACGCACATTTACAATAACTACATATTTCGATCTATTTATAATGCAAGCGAACCAAAGTGAACAAATGCGTAAGAATAAATATCGAATCTTTATTTTTAATTGGTCATTTTGATCGAGTGGTTTCAAGTTTCCGATACGGTTAAGTGTCGATAAATTCGACCGTAAACGTTAATTAGTTGGGTTTTAATTAAAATTAATTAATTTGACTAAATTAGTAGCTTTTACAGATTAAGTAAAGCCGATCGAAATATTTATACATTGAAACAAATTAATAGTTTTGTAAAATTTTTGGTAAATATATTTTATATTGTTATTAGCAGATTATCGCAAAACTAGTTATTTGCGTTATTATCTAAACAATATGCAAAATCAGTAGAACAATGCTCTATTGTGTAATAACACTGGTCGACAAAATAAAATTTTTGTTTCGTATAATTTAACACGAAAAAAACCTTCCCATTTTGAAATTTCTCGGCAATTTTTCCATGGGTTCCTTGACTCAAAATAATTTTTTTTTAATTTTAGTCTGTTCAATGAACAGTTTTTAATTTTTATGATTTTTATTGATGATGATTATCGATCAAAACCATCAATCCTTTTTTTCAATTTAAAACAAGCTATTTGAGAAATTTTGTTGATATTTTGACAAATTTGCAAAACGATTTTGTTCTTTTTAATCTTATGCAAATACAATTTTGTTATTATTACCTATGTGGATATTAAAAATTTAATAATTTTTTCGAAATTTAAATTTTATGAATTGCTTAGTATAAGGTTTGTTGGGATAATAAAACTTTCAAGACATACTTTTTACAATTATCAAATTTATTTTTATTGGACACGTTGTGTACTGCTACTTTGTTATAATGCCCCATAAGATTACACGTTTTTTACGTAGGTACAAATTGAATTTTTTGTAGATGATTTAATAATTTTATATTAGAGGTTTGCTTGATAATTTTTTTTAACAACTTTAGTAGTTGGTTGGTCTAAATATAAAAAACTAAAAAAAAATGTTGACATTACTAAAAGTCTGAAAAAAGAAAAAAAAAACAAAATTCCTAAAATTTAAACAAAATATTATACATAAAACGAAAAAAAAATTAAAAAATACAGTAAAAAGTGCATTTTTAGTATGAATTAAAATGTAGTTATATGAGTTCTAATTTTCGAATTTGATTTAGGCACGGGCAAGGTTTTGAGTGGCTACTTTTTAAATATTGGGGTTAAGAAACTATTTAATACTTTTGTATTTTTAATTTTTACATTTAGTATTTCAAAAGAAGGGCACTTCATTTTAACGATTGTATGATATTTGACAACAGTCAACTAACTTTAGCCCGTGACTAAAACCTGTTGCTAACTTCAGCCCGTGACTAAAGCGCCATAAAGCCATAGCTTATCAATGTGTATTAAAAATATCACTTAGTGTCATAGAAACATGTACGATAATGGGCGTTTTAAAGGTGGGAGTAGAAAAAATAAATTAAACTTACACATTTTTACTTATGAATAATGTTTTAACGAAATAAAATCATTTTTTAGCTAAAATTGTAACTGATGCAAAACGAGCCATTTTAGTCCTATTTGAAAAAAAAAATGTAGCTTAATCTATTTACTTTATTGTGATAACATTTTAAATTTAAATCAAATAAAAGTTAGCAAAATGGCACTAAAAAAACAGCGCTTGTCAACATTTATATTTGCGGCCATCCCATGGGCCCAGTGTGCCACTTTTTAAATTTTTTAACATAATTAACACAATTAAGTAAATAATAAATTTTAAAAATTGCCCAATTTTGGCTTAATAAAATTTTTATTATGTTAAAAGGAAAATAATTATGAATGTGTAAAATTTTCTTTTTTTTTTAGTTTAATTAGGACCTATAGCTACACTCTTAGAAAAGACCTGGTATTTGTAACTAACTTATTATCGTTGGGGTAAAACTGTTGCAGAAAATAAAATTTTTAGTTTTTTGTAATCAGTACCTTTATATGTGTAACTGCTTGCATCATTACCTGAAAAGATTTAGTTTTGTTGTTGAGTATTATTTACTGCAAAAAGGCGATTAAGTTATTTTAACTGAAACTTTGTGTTGGCTAGAAGTATTGACAACATTATCTCAAAAAAATCATTTCGGCAATAAAATGTTTTTGTTGGACCAAATATTTAAGTAATATTCTCAACTAATTGAAATTAGTCCGTGGAACTAACGGTTCGGTTGTATAAACTATGCGTCACTTTTCACACAGCTAAGACACCAGCGGTGTGAAACAAAGTGTCAGTTGGGGATGTTGTCTCTGTAGGTTAATGCAACTGCAAACTTTGTGCATTTCGCGCGCGATTTGTCCAGCCCGGCGCGTGCTTTACTTCGGTGGTGTTTGTTCTTTTGTATTTCTGTATCAGCTCGTGTGTAGTGTATATTTTAGGTAAATTCAGTGGCGACATACTTTTTAACTATTCATATATATAAGAATATATTCTTATGTGTTGGTTACTTATAGATATCTCGAACAAATAATATGGATGAGCGGACTGAAGTAGCATATTTATTAGGAACATGGGGTTTACCTGAATTGGTTGCAGTTTTTAAAGGTTAGGTATTATTATTGCACTCCTTTAATTAATTGTAGTTTTGGGGTCCGAAAAAAAATCAAAAAATGTGAAAATGCCATTTCGACTGAAAATGGCCTCCTGAATCCAATGGTGCCCACCAAAAGTCTCTATCACGTCGGAATTTCAAGAATTTTTTTGTTTTGTTTTGTTACAGCTCAAGTCGCATTTTTGGTATAGGGCCTATACTATAGGCACTCACACTCAAAATTTATCGAATGCTTACCCCTGTTATCATGCAAGTATGTTACGTTGTACCTAAGAATCATTGTTAAGTTGTTAAACAAAGGCTTGCACTTCACGTAAACATCACGGTTTACTGAAGAAGTATAGTCAACTTTCATCTTAATATACCTATCTGTGTATATTTACCAAAGAATCGTTTTTGTTTTATTGTTAAAATATTTATAAATGTTTTCTTAGAGTAATTATTAATTTTTGTTATAATGTTTAAACCAAAATTTGGTGTTTTCAGTTATATTGTTATTTTTTAATTTATAATAAATATTTATAAAACGAACGGGCATGAATTTCCTTTCTCTATTTTTTATAATATTTACACAAAAAGTGTTATATTTACTAAGCAGGTATGTACTGTGGAATAATACCAATTTGTTGTTGCTACTAATGCAAGCATTTATTATTAAATATAACTTAGTTACAGTACAAAACAAATTTATATTATATCAACTATTAAATTCTTTAAATGTACCTTTTTTCATGTAATTTCAATTAAAAAATAAATTCCTGCATGATACAATGTTTGTTGCGATAAATAGCAAGTGCATTTGTTACAACTTAGACGCTGCTAAAATGACAGACTAATGTGATTGCATTAAATATCAATTATTTGTATGAAAAAAAAACTAATTTCGATGCACTTAAACTTGTTGGTTGGATCTACCAATATTGGCTGTTCCGACAACAAACTGTAAAAACAAATTTGTATTAGTTCCCACAACATATTTTTTTGTTGTGCCTATTTTCACTAATAAAATTGGTTATGGGAACTAAATTTTCATTGCAAATACCAGGTCTTTTCTAAGAGTGTACATTACCAATAATTATCCCCGGATAAAGAATTTGATAACCCAAAATGAGGCAAAATTGTTGTCGACCAGTGTCATTTTTGATTTTCGATAGTTCAATAAAACACTAAATTAACATATAAATGATAATTTCATTATTCATTCAATTTATTTATTTATTTATTACACAAATTGAAACTTGTTTGTAAAAACTCAATTCTAAAAATAATCATAGTAAATAACCGGTTCTGGTCCAGAATTTTAATGTAATTAGGTACTCTATTGAATTTAAATGCGATGCGTTTTTTAAATTTTAAACCCTACTAAAGCCGCTAAAAATGTATTTTTAACTCGAAAATTACAATCATTATAGGACGAGATAATAATATAACCTAATAAAAACCCCAAGTAATTAGTTAAAAGCAAAAGTAGTGTCGATATAATAAGATTATGAATTTAACATCTAAGAAGTGCTTGTGTACAATATTATAATCAGTTTATACAGAACCGGATTATTAAAAATCAGTTTTAAGAAAAAAATTTCTTGGGTGAAATGAAACTTTTTTTAAAACCAGTTTTCAAATAACAAAATTTTAGTAGTTGCCACCATTGCCTGAAAAATATAAACATTTTGGGTGCATTGTAAGTAAATATTACAAGAAAATATTGCTAGTCAGATATGCCTTGGAAAACGTATGCAAAAGTCAAATCTGTCAAAGTACAGTTTTTATAATGTTATATTCTATATAATATTATTAGGGTGGCCCAAAAAAAGAATAAGATATTTTTTTCTCTTCTCTTGTGAAATATGTTAGTTTATCATGTTTTAAGAGCCCTGCCAAATTATCAGCTCGATTAAAACAATTTTAGGGGTCGCTCAAGATTTTAAAAAATTTCCAAAATCCTCGAAAATTGAATTTTTGTTTTATTTTAGTTTTTTTTCTCTTACCGATATTATTTTGTAGGTTGAAAATAATAAAAATTCTGTAAATTTCAAATCGATATTTTGAGTTCTAAAGGTCGCTAAAAGTTCGATAATATTTATATTCAGAGGTCGCTCGAAAACGTTCAAAATACTCTACTTTGAAAGTTTAAAAAATCTTGACCGACCTTTAGAAATCAAAATATCGATTTAAAATTTTCAGAATCTTTATTATTTTCAACTTAAAAAATAATATCGGAAGGAGAAAAAAATTTAAAAAAATTCAATTTTTGAGATTTTGCTAGACCTCTCCCTCCATTTTTATCTTACGTAATTAATGGATGCCCCCTATTCAATCGCATTTCAGTTACTCCTCATTTTTGCAATATTTTCTTGTAATATTCACTTTGTAAGTATTCTTGTAATATCTATAACGTGAAAATACCCTTGGCGGTGAAAAAAATGGGGGTTAATTTAATTAAAACGATTTCGTAACCAAATGTTGTAGTTAATTTGGTTACGGCCCTGCCTATTGAGGATAAACTTTGTTGATGGACTCGCAACTCGGAAATTAAGTTAATTGGGGGAACCTTAATAGCTACGAAATGTATACCCTGTTCACATTAATTTTGCCTTATAACAATAAGGATATCACCATCGAAAAAATGTTTACCTCCAAACTACAAACACTGTGTATAATAATAATATTAATAACAATAACATTGATAATAATATTGATAACAATAATGTGTTCAGAAAATATCGGGAACTTTCGTTTTTTGAAACAAATATTTATTTATTTGTCTACATTAATGTTGTCGCCTTCAAAATAGTCCCCATTGGATATTATGCACATGTGCCAGCTCTTCTTCCAATACTCGAAACACTTCTAAAACTCGATCTTTGGGATAGCCTTTAGTTCTTTCAGCGATTCGCTTTTAATGTCATCTATGCTTGCAAAATGACGGCCCTTTAAGGTTCTCTTTATTTTTGGGAATTGGAACAAGTGAGACCAAGGCATGTCTGGCGAATATGGAGGCTGGGGCATCATTACAGTATTGTTTTTGGCCAAAAATTTTGTTCAAAATTTAACAATTTTAGAACAAATTTTGCTGCCAAGCGTTTCATACCAAAAACATTCGAAAAAATTTCATGGGATGAGCCAATCAATATACCAACATCATCAGCGACTTCTCTGATGGTTTATAACCATTTCTTCCACTTTTTCCATGTTTTTATCGGTTGTTAATGTGCTTGTGCGTTCGGGGCGTTCGTCATCTTCAACGTCATCACGGCCATCTTGGAAACTCTTATACCACTTGTAAACTCTTGTTTTACTTATAGCAGACTCACTATAGCCCTTTGTTAACATTTCACAGAATTTATTTCATTTTTTAAGCAAAATTGGATACAAATTCTTTGATCCATTTCTTTTAACGAACGAAAAATCGCCGAGCTCATAAAACACGTCTAACCTTAGCGGCTGCCACAGACAAAGTAAACAATGAAAACAGCTAAAGTTTTTATCATACTTCGGGGGCATGTATGCATAATAAAGAGAATTTTATGACAACCGGAACCTCCGAACCCGCGTAATTTAACAATTCCCGTTATTTTCTGAACACACCTCGTATATGTTTTAAAATTAACTGGGAATGTTGCCTATGTATGCTAAGCAAATAAACTTACAGGTATTTATCTTTGTATGTTTATATGAAATGCGAGTCTACAAATCATTGAAATTGTCACTGAAGGCAAATCTAATTTATCTGGTGTAGGTACTGTGTATAAAGTATTAAGGAAATTGCATTACTTTATAATCCAACTGAATATACATGAACCGAAGACTGTATAATAATATAAAAATGTGTTTATTGTACAAAAATGGCCCAAATACACATTAAAAAAAATCAACTCTAAGCAACACTAATTAGAGTTCTCACAAGTCCACACTAAATAGTGTTGTTTTATAACACTAGAATTAGAGTTAATTTGTAGTGTAATTTTCCCCAAGTAAGCAAGTATGATTTAACACTATAGCACTGAGGATAAAGTAATTTTACACTGTATTAAAAAGTGTTAATTTACCGAAAATCGTGTACTACACTTCCTGGGTAAAATCCCACTTTTGTTAAGTGTAAATTAACACTACTTTGGAAAAGTTCCAATTTTGGAAAGGTACTTTTAATCTTTTAGTGCAAACTTCTAGTGTAAATTAACACTATTATTTGAGTAAAACCTATTGGCGGTAGTGAATAAAACGAAAAGGTAAATAAAGAGAAACATTTATTTAGAACAAAAATCTATGACAATTATCAACATCGGTGCCTTTTAAAATATAATTTTATATTTGAGTCGTATGGCTGGCTTAAGTAAAATGGTTCCTTAAAACGTAAAAGTTTTAGATCAATGCAATGTTTTACTGGCTGTCAACTTGTAAGCAATGAATTATCTTGAGAATTCATCAGTAATCCATTTTTCTGTTATAAAATATGGGTGATTCCATTGGTAGAGAGGCGTCAGGCGGCTGTATGTCGGGGATTTACTACACGTGTACAAATTTTACATAATATTAATAAAAATGTAGGTATAGGTTAATATAACAACCATTACGCTTGAAAATAAAAAGTAAATCAAGTGTGTATGTATTTATATTATTTAATGTTACAAGTACACAACCTACTGCCGTAAATTATTGATATATAATATAGGTCGGGTATAGACATCCTTTTAACATATTGGTATTTATTAAGTATTAAGGCTTAAAGAGGAAGTATAATACTTACCAAAAAATAAGAATGTCCTCTTATGGATTTACCGTAATTAAAATCTAACTAAACAAAAATGCCACACTTCCACAACGCGGTATCTCCGGATATACACTGCGTAGGTGGATAGGTACCAACCAAACATTTTAAAACGCATTTCGATTATTACCAGTTTTTCTATTTTGCCACTATTGGTGTAATTTAACTTTAATTGTGATACAATGTGCACTAGTAGTGTAAAGAAAAAAGAGCTCTTATTAACATCAAAACAGACAAAGAAATTGGCATGAACTGTAGTGTACATTTTGTCACTATTTAACATATTGAGGGGTAATAAACACTCGCATTAAGTTTTTCCACCCTTTTGATTTATTTTAATAATAAATAGTATGAATGTAGCCATGAATAATGTTCATATTCTTTAAATGTGTTTAATAAAGTTAATAAGCACTAAATGCTACCTAGTGTATTTTGTAGTGAAACTACCCCTACACTAAAAAATTTACACGGGCAAAATTTTTTACTGTGTAACAAAAAAATAAATCGCATGTTTTTTTTTAAATAAAGTTGTTTAAAATCGAGGCATGGAGCTTTGGGGGGAAATGGGTTTGTCGGGTTGACGCGTGTTCCAAAGAAAATTAGGTAGTCACGTATCGCGGCAAATAAAAATATATGTTGGAATTTAAAATCTCCCATCTGCAGAGTATCCGGCTGCGATCATAACACCCTAAATATTCACGAGTAGTAACTGGCGTAAGCCCGGCAAACTTCCCTATAACTGCCTGCACTTGCTTCTCTCTCTGAGTATGTGATCTGCCGAAACCACGATTGCCCGCTCTCTTTATCTTTGCTTTCCTGTTTCTTTTTTACTTTTTGGGGTTGCGAGCGTGTTTGAGGCCGTCTTGCCTCTTTGACACACACTTCATTGTCTCTACGTGGCATAAGAAATCAGTCTGCATTCGGACACTACGTACGAGGTGTGTTCAGAAAATAACGGGATTTGTTGAATTTCGCGGTTGTCATAAAATTTTCTTTATTATGTTGGTATATATGCCCCCGAAGTATGATAAAAACTTTAGCTGTTTTCATTGTTTACTTTGTCTGTGGCAGCCGCTAAGGTTAGACGTGCTTTATGAGCTCGGCGATTTTTCGTTCGTTAAAAGAAATGGATCAAAGAATTTGTATCCATTTTGCTTAAAAAATGAAATAAATTCTGTAAAATGTTAACAAAGGCCTATAGTGAGTCTGCTATAAGTAAAACAAGAGATTACAAGTGGTATAAGAGTTTCCAAGATGGCCGTGAAGACGTTGAAGATGACGAACGCCCCGAACGCACAAGCGCATTAACAACCGATAAAAACATATATAAAAAGTGAAAGAAATGGTTATAAACCATCAGAGAAGTCGCTGATGATGTTGGTATATCGATAGGCTCATCCCATGAAATTTTTTCGAATGTTTTGGGTATGAAACGCGTGGCAGCAAAATTTGTTCTAAAATTGTTAAATTTTGAACAACATTTTTGGCCAAAAAAATACTGTAATGATGCCCCAGCCTCCATATTCGCCAGGCATGCCTCTGTCTGACTTTTTCCTATTCCCAAAAATAAAGAGAACCTTAAAGGGCCGTCGTTTTGCAAGCATAGATGACATTAAAAGCGCATCGCTGAAAGAACTAAAGGCTATCCCAAAGATCGAGTTTTAGAAGTGTTTCGAGTATTGGACGTGCATAATATCCAATGGGGACTATTTTGAAGGCGACAACATTAATGTAGACAAATAAATAAATATTTGTTTCAAAATACCAAAATTCCCGATATTTTCTGAACACACCTCGTACACAGTAAAAGAAATATTTGTATTAAGATTAACTGTAATCTGTTAACTTATTACCTGTCAATAATTCAACCATAATTCTTGTAATTTTTAAAAAGGACCTTATTTTTAAAAACCTTTTTGTAGACCCAGTAACAAAAGTAATTGTTGGAAATTGGGAACTTTAATGAAAAGAATTTTTATAAGAAATTATGCTTTATTAATCAATTTCTTTAATAAAGAAATTAACACATACCTAAATAAATGAACACAAAAATAACATACAAACAATTAAATAACACACCATTCTGAAATCATAAAATCATCATTTATCCCCCAAATCTTAAGTTGTTTTTCTCAGTCCAACAAAAAAACTAAATATAAAATTTAGGGTTTTAAAATTTTCGGAAAAATTTAGCCGGAGAAAAAAACGGTTTTTTTCCGGAAAAAAAATTGGGAAATTTTCGTAAGTAATATCATAAGGGCATTTAATTTTTCCGAAAAAAATCGAAAAAACACGTTGCTAAGTAATATTTTAACAAAAAGCATGAGTGCTGGTGGCAACAAAAATCCGAGTCGAAGAGGAGGATTTTTGCACCTGAACGAATGCATTTTGTTAAAAAATATTACTTAGCATTGTGTTTTTTCGATTTTTTTCACAGGAAAAATTAGATGCCCGAATGGTATTTGACAAGACTATTTCATGAGTAACAGTTAACAATTAAAATATAAATTGCAATTTTTGGTGACAACAGCTGTCAAGTTTTGCCGCGGGTAAACTCGAAAAAACTGCTGACAGGTGCTGTCACACAGTTTTTTCACCTAGAAACCATTTGTAATTCAAAATTGCGCATTTGTGATTGGTGGAAATTAAGACGAGGGAAATAGTCAGAATAATTGCATTTTTCTCATTTTATTCAGAGTAATACGAAAGATGCAAAAGTCAATTTTTCTAAAAACTAAAATCAGTTTATATTTTATGGTAAAGCTGGGTTTTGAAATATGTATACCTTGCTAGGGTTTTAAAGTGTCGAAAAAAAAACGAAAAAATTGTGAAAAAAAAAAGTATTTTTTGGGAAAAATTGATTTTGTTTTGAAAAATATAAACATTTGAAGAAAGTAGCAATCAACAACATTAATTTAATTTAAAAAAACTATAGTTAATTTAATTGAATTCAATGTTTATAAACATTGAATTCAATTAAATTGATTTAAGAAAATGATATTATGATTATTCATACGAATGACAGTTATGCAAATATAAAAATCGGGAAATGCGCTAATCTTGGACATGTTTATTTACTTTGAACAAATCTTTTTTTAAAGTTTTTTATGGGAGATTACCCATAAAGCTCTTCAATTTAATTATTTATAAACTGTTCAATCAATTTTGCTTACTTAAGCCTCAGCTCGGCAATATAGCGCCATGGCGCTTGTAAAGGGTGGTTCGAATTGTTTAGCCACAACCTTAAGTACTCAACATCCCCTAGCAAGTCTCCCTTTACAATTATTTACACGCTTCCGCTTCATACAACATAAAAACATGTACCTAGTTCAAACAAGAAAAAATATGTGTATAAAACACTTCGTTAAAAAATATTTATATATATGCGTTTTTGTACGCATTATACGGGGTGTTTTTTGAGATATATATTTATCGAAATAAAATTATAATTTGACTCAAGATTTCGTTTTATTACTCCCTTAAAATAAACTATAGTCTATAGACTATAGTCAAAATTCTACCATTTGAATTAGTACCAGCATTCTTTAATAATAAAATAGTCGTTTTCAATTTGAATAAATATTTCTATGCTGAGTCGGGGTCCCCTATAGGAAGCATTTCTTGACCTATGTTCCTATTTTTGTATGTGGAATCTGCTGTTAAAATATTGCACGCTAATGATGGGACACCCTGCATATAGCCATGCCGCCCCCCTAGCTACGCTACTGTGTTTATTATAATATCAGTTTGCGTAAAATACTCATTGAGGTCAGGTATATCTAGACATGACTAATTGTTTAAAATAAAACTTTATGCCTTTTTGAAGTGTTCTACTATAACTTTAACCAACGTGAAATATTGTGTTTTTACTAATAAAATACTTATTTAAATGGTAAATTGTATATCGTTAAAGTTGAAAAACATATATTTTTAATTAAATTACCAGATAAGGTAAAATTTTAGTACCTTGTAAAAAATAAAGTGCGCGTACACAAATTATGTAATAAAAACTAAAGACAAATGAAATATTAAGACAAAATTTGTACTTTAAATTTATTCCATAAAAAATATACCAAAAATACTATTTTAGTGTTTCAAAAATTATTTATTTAAAAATTGCGAAGTGAATTCGGGTCCTTATTTTTGTATGAATTTACTAGTCGCATTTTCGACTAATGCCGACTTCAGCTGAGCTATTTTCGACTAACAGTAAATTTTAAAGAAATAAGCAATTAATCAAACTTAGGTATTTCTTTACATTGCGATAACAAGCAGTGTGGCCAGAGGTGGTACATTTGTACCTTTTTGGTTCATTTGGTGCTTTGGTGGTACAGATGTACTTCAAGGACTATTTTGGTACATTTTTATGAACTTTAAATTTTCATATATTTTCAATATTTTGCCTATTTTTAATAAAGTTGCTGCTTTGTTTCTCTTAATTTGCGGTCATTTCCTAGTATTTTGCTTTCCGTCTTAAACCAGCTTTAGTAAGTAGTGTTGGCAATACCGCGCTAAATTTAATTTAGCGGGAAAAACTAAAAACCCAAAAACGTTCTTGCATTTAAATGAGAGGTACATTTTAGGAAAATTTGGTACATTTTAAAAGTCAAATTTTTTCTACTACTGGCAACACTTATTAACAAGTTTTGTTAAAAAAAACTAAACGACTTTATTTGGTGTCTATTCTGCTAATTGATATATTCCGCTTGGTTTTTTCGTAATGCGCGACATAATAATTGACAGGCGTATGGCGATAAAAAGGTCCGGAAAGTGCGGCATTAAGTTGGAAAATAGGAGGCGCGTGCTTGGCATCACAATTTAATTTATAAGGGCTTTAGCAACACTTGTACGCCAAAAACTTATACCCGGATTTATCACACATTAGGAAATTAGATTCGACGAAAAAAGGAACAGCCAATTTGGACGCCAATTTGTTAAGATTATAGGAATATTGTTTTTTAAAATACTGTAAAAATAAACTCTCTATGAATGAATTAGTTAAAAATGACTAATTTAATACACGGTGTGCCTGAACGAAGATTAAGTTACATAAAAATGCCGCCAAAAACTGATTGCAGTTTCTTGTTCGGGACCCTTCGGTGACTTAAAAATTATATTTACCAAAATCCTAGCTGCTCTTTTTTTCGAAATTTTTTGAAAATTCATGTTTTTTTTTAAATTTTTGTTTATCTTAAAGTCTACCTTTGACAGAGTACACATTTGTACACCGATTTTTATAATATTGGAGTATATTGTTAAGGAGATTTTGAGAATACTTTTTTATACTGTGTACATCATTTAATATATACAGGGTTATATACAGGGTCAGCCCAAAAAAAGCGTCTTTTAATAAAGCAAAAGCGTAACTTCATGATTTTGGCATAATACGCAAAAAATAACATTTTTTGGAGATAAATCTTTTTTCTGCATTATGCTTTTTACTATATAAAAAAGTGATTTTTGGCTAACCCTGTATAAATCTAATGATGTGCTCAATATGAAAAAGTATTTTCCAAGAATTTTGGTAAATATCGTTTTTAAATCTCCAAAGAGTGCCGATCAAAAAACTTCAACCAGTTTTTCGTTCAAAATGGAAACTACTAAAAAGCCTAAATTAAACAACATTTTAAATATTCTCTAAGCATAATTTTATTTATTTATTTATTTTATAAAAATCAATTTTTTTTAAAAGGTCAATAAGAATACCATTTTGTAACCTGATAAGCGTAGAAATATCTAAAAAAAAAATGGGGATAAATCTTTTTTGCGTGTTATGCCAAAATCATGAATTTACGCTTTTGCTTTATTAAAAATAAGCGATTTTTGGCTGACCCTGTATAAATCAAATGATGTGAACAGTATTAAAAAGTATTCTCTAAGTCTACCCCCCAATAATATACTCTAATTTTATAAAAATCGGTGTACAAATGTGTACTCTGTCAAAGGTAGACTTTGTCATAAAGTTTATGTCATAAACAAAAATTTAAAAAAAACATGAATTTTTAAAAAATTTCTAAAAGAGGAGCAGCTAGGATTTTGGTAAATATCATTTTTAAGTCACCAAAGGGTCCCGAACAAGAAACTGCAATCAGTTTTTGGCGGCATTTTTATGTGACTTAAACTTCGTTCAGGCACACCGTGAATAGTTATTATTGCAATGGCTGCTTTTTCACTTGTACCATGGTTAACCATGGAATACCATGGTATCCCAAAATTTAACAGCCAATTCTTATGTAAAATTGTCCCCTGAATCAGAAAATACCGAAAAATTATGAAAGTGGAGCAATTTTTAAGATATAGTCAATTCCATATTAAATGGAAAATTGACTATATCTCTAAAAACTGTTTTACTTTTTTTTAACTTTTGACAACAGTTTCGGATTCAGGGGATAATATTACATAAATTAAATTAGTTAGTCTTGACTAATTCATTTTTAGAGATAAAGAGTTCAACTCAATGATCAATTTGCCTTAAGCTATTTTTAGCCACACGTGTAATTATATTTCTGCGAAAAAACCTGAAATCCCGGCGCTAAGAAGTCGCTAAACAGTGGCTGTAATCAGCGGCGTAAAATTTAACAGGGGGAAGGTGGGGCGCACAGGCAGGAGTGGCACAGACAACAGTGTTTGAATATGGAACTATTAAGAAAGGTGAAGGGTCCTCCAGTTGTATGCATTCCACCGACTGACGTGAACTACGGCCACTTCTTGTAATCTGCGCGGAATTAACGCAAAACCCACCCCCACACCTTTTTTCTCCCTTCTCATCTCATCTCTCGAGTGACGAGTCTGTACACAAAAGTCTTCAAAAGTCAAGGCTTCAAGCTGTGGAAATCAAGGGTAGACAATTGATTTTAAGTTTTTTTGGTGATAAGTGATTCTTGCAAATCCTGCAGGCATGCATTAAATATTAAGTATTTTTTCTTGCTGGACTCAAATGGATAATATTTGAAATTTATGACCAAAACAATAAATAAAAAAATATAGACTGATTTTTGTTAAAAACCCTGTATAGTAAGTATACTTAGCATATTGTTGCAGATATACTAGAATCAGTATTTCAGAAAAAAAACAATCACCAAGTGTTTTTTCATCAATAATATTATTTACATAAAAGTACATAACTTACTCATATAAACTGCTCGTCATAAAAATCGACGCACCTAGTTTTTTTGGAAAATATTTGAAAGCTCGTTATTGGAAAATTACTGAATCGATTTTAAAAATCTTTGGAAATTCTGAATAGCTGATTCTTTGGCTCTTATGTCTAATTTTGGGAATACGATATTTTGCACATAGCATTATACTACAGGGTATTAAACGAAGAGATGTATTTTTTCCGAAATTTCAAGTTATTCCCATTCATGAGGCAGTTGTTTGATAGTCGTAATACCCCTCACTAATATTAGTAAGGTAATCCCTCGAAACATTTTCGAGATTTTTTGAATATCGCGGCTTACTACGATTATATACCAATTTATCGAAAATTGTCGTTGTTTCCCAGTTTAGTCCAAAAAATGAGCAATAGTGGATTCGTTGACTTACGTCTAATTTTGAGAATTCGATATTGTGCACATAGCATTACTACAGGGTATTTAAAAAAGAGATGTTTTTTTCCAAAATTCTAAATCACCATTCACAGGGCAGTTGAGCTTGATAGTCCTAATATCCCTTCCTAATAACAATGCTAATCCCTCGGGACATTTTCGAGATTTATGGATATCTTGACTAACTACTATTATATACCAGTTTTTCTAAAATTGTCGTTATTCCCCAGTTGTCCAAAAAAATAAGCAATAGTGGATTCTTTGACTTACGTCTAATTTTGGGAATATGATATTGTGCACATAGCATTATACTACAGGGTGTTAAAAAAAGAAAGGTTTTTTCTAAAATTCCAAATCACCATTCACAGGGCAGTTGAGCTTGATAGTCATAATTACAGGTAATCCCTCGGGACATTTTCGAGATTTTGTGGATATCTTGGATAACTACGATTATATGGCAGTTTTTCGAAAATTTACGTTATTCTTCACTTAAGTCCCAAAAATGAGCAAACTACGGAAGGAATCAACACAGCGTTTTAAGGGAGGTCACGTGCTTCCAGTTTATGTACGTTGCGTGATTCATTAAAAGTGAAATGTTTCACACAAAACCAATTTTTTTCGGTTAAATTCAAAATAAAAACGCAAACCAAACAAAATTATTCTCGTTAACTTATGAAGGCTATATTCATGCAATTTTCTACAAACGGTTGGCTATGAAAGTTTAAAAAATATGGCGCATATCTGGTTTTGAGTTTCCTTCCTTCAATTATTCTTGTCATTTTTGTCGTCGAATATGAAAACATTTTTCAAACAGCAAAACACATTTAAAAAAATAAAATGACGGATGTAAGATTGCATACGACGCAAGACAAAGAGCTGCCTGTCCTCTTTTTCTGCTAGAAGAAGATGGGCACAAGAACATGCAAATTGGGGAAACGATGTGTTGATAACTAATCGATACCTTTCGTAGTTTGCTTATTTTTGGGAGTTAAATGGAGAATAACAACAATTTTCGAAAAAATGCTATATAATCGCAGTTAGCAAAGATATCCACAAAATCTCGAAAATGTCCCGAGGGATTACCTAACTGTTATTAGGAAGGGGTATTAGGACTATCAAGCTCAACTGCCCTGTGAATGGGGATTTGGAATTTTGGAAAAAAACATCCCTTTTTTTAACACCCTGTAGTATAATGCTATTCATACGATATTGTGCACATGTGCACAATATCGTATTCTTAAAATTAGACGTAAGTCAAAGAATCCACTATTGCTCATTTTTTGGACTAAACTGGGAAATAAAGACAATTTTCGATAAATTGGCATATAGGTAATCGTAGTAGGATTACCTTACTTATATTAGGGAGGGGTATTACGACTATCAATCTCAACTGCCTCATGAATGGGAATAACTTGAAATTTCGGAAAAAATACATCTCTTCGTTTAACACCCTGTAGTATAATGCTATGTGCAAAATATCGTATTCCCAAAATTAGACATAAGAGTCAAAGAATCAGCTATTCAGAATTTTCAAAGATTTTCAAAATCGATTCAGTAATTTTTCAATAACGAGCTTTCAAATATTTTCCAAAAAACTGGGTGCGTCGATTTTTATGACGAGCAGTTATATAGTATACTATATAACTGCTCGTTATAAATTGTCGTTATTTCTATAGAATACTTATTTATTCAGTAAAGAATTAAATAAACTGTCATTCAAACGCAATCTATGGTCAAATACAAATTTTTAGCACTACACTGAAAAAAATAAGCTGTTGAAACAACAAAAAAAATATTAATTCAACTCTTTATGCACTTTAAATACAAGCAATGGTTTTTGCACGTTTACTTAACCATCTAAAAATGTCAAATTGTATTATTTAATTGAACAACAAATAACAGTCAAATGAACAAAATTAGGATATTTGTTCCAATCTGCTAATTTTGTTAATTTAACATTCTTAGAGTGTTAAGGCAACTTTATGAATGCAAATTTAACATTTTAAATTTTAAAATAACATTTACAATTTGTTAAATGAACAAATTTAATGTTGTGGATTAAACAGCAACTAAACGTTAATCTAATAGTTTTTTTTAGGTAATCCCAACAATTTTAGTATTTGATTTAACCAATTCCAGCTATTAAATCAAAATAAGATAAAAACTTTAATTCAAACAATTAGTTCATGTAAGATCAATATTTTAAATTGTCAAATGAACAAATAAACTTTGACAAACTCTGACTATTGCTTTGACACCAAAATATAGATTAATCCAATAGGTTTTTTGTTGAAACAACATTTTCAAAAATGACATTTAGGCAAATGTTAACTCAACGAATATATTTTTTTCGGTGTATGTTGCAGATATGTTACACCATATATTCGAGCCAATACAAGTAATACAGTATGTCTACTATAAAAGTTCCCGAAGCATTGCAAATTTGCTACGTGATGCATTTAAGGGTTAACATAAAATCTGGTTAATATATTATTATATTATAAATATTAACTATTCGAAATTATGATGATATAAACTGGACACCCAGTATATTTTTACAATATTTATTATTTTTATTTTCGAAGTGAAACTTTTTTGCGGACGAAACAAACCAAAACTTGACAAGGGGCTGTCCATAAATCTCTTGATACTAAAAATGGCCAAAATTGGCCCCCTACCTCCTTACAGAATGTGACGGTAAAAATATTTTTTTGTCACGTGACTTTTTTAAAAACTCTTCCCTCGGACGTGAGAAATGGTGACGGTCCTTTAAACCCACATCAAGCGTGACGAGATTTACGAACAGCCCCAGTTTATCCCTGTTAGCGTAGAGACGCCACGCAGATTCATTTTTAACCAACTGCGTTTTCATAATTATTATTCGACATCTTTTAATTGTCATTATACGCTAAAGAAGCATCGGGTTTTTGCAACGCGCGACATCTGGTGGCGCTCGATAGCATTATTGAACTAGAAGGTTTGTCGACAATACATTTAAAGCATACGAACTGCACATCTTTTTTATATAAATGGGTAGCAGTATTACAAAAGAGAAGAAGTCAGAATTTTTACTTCACAAATTTCGTTCGCAAAGTTTCAATTGCACATCTACGTTATTTGTGTTTTGCGTTGCAAGTAAAAATTGCAAAACTTTGGTTTAGTTTTGATTTATTATTCCTTATATCATTGATTAACAAAATCAACGCTTATACTCGTATAGTTACGCTAGTGTGTGTAAATGTAATTCAAGATCTGAATCCTTGCGGTTTCATGTTTTGCCAAAGGATCCAATTCGGTACCTATATTTGTTGGTGCGGATTTAACTAATGATAACTTTACCCAATGTAATTTATATATAGTTTGGACATCTTTAATAAATCTAACAAAAAATATTAGTTGTACATAGTAACTAAAGTTAGGTACTAGGTTTTAAAAAATTACTGCATTTTTGGATTTAGCGTTCAAACTTACCTCTATTAACTATTTTTACGGTGGCTGTAAAATGTCTCTCTATTTTTAGTAACTTCTAAAAACTGTTAGGTATCCTAAAGCAAAATATGGCAAATAAAGTTAATATCAACAATGTTCCATTTTTTTTTAAATTTCACCCAGTAAAAGCTAGTAAGTATTTTCTAATGGTAATAATAAAGCTGCTGCTTTTGGCGGGGAGTACTTTAAAGTTATTAAATAATTAATATCAAGCTTTATGTATATATTTCAGCATTGATTAAAATCTGGCAAATTGAATAAGTTAATTTGTGCATATTTTAATCAACATAAAACTTTTTATACCTACTACTATTTGCTGAATTATGATTTACGTAATTTGCACACTTCCGAATAAATAAATAAAAATCTGTTTTTAATAAATTGGACTTTACCAGACTAGTTTTACGTTTGGAATAGTGTGTGTAACTTGTAATAACGGTGCTTTATTATTAAGAAAGTTCAAATATGTCCAGAAGAACAAATTTGAAGTTAAGCTACCAGTGGCACCGTATTTGGAAATCTTTGGGGTTAACAACTAAAAAGAAAGGAACAATCTTAAAGACCCTTTGTCTCCCTTATTTATAGATTAAAGAAAAATATTGTTCTAGATTTACTTACCATAATATATTCAATTTTACTTAATATAATATGGATTTTTTAAATTGTATTTTCACTAAAAAAATGGTAAAAAACCTAAATAATTATTTATTTTAATTTATAGTCAATTTACTATATACTCAATCATATTAAAAACATTTAAAAAATACAGTAACCAGCAATTGATATGGCCAGCTTTTGCATAATTACTTATATAAATAAATTAACAAAATATAGTAACTCATATTTGTAAACAAATTACTTATTTTTTTGATAATTTTTTCAAATTCCTCGTTAAAAATTATGTAGGAATTGATCATTGGATATTTTAAATATTTTGTTGCATATTTTGTTAATATTTATCACGATATATATCAATATTGATAAGCATTGATATTTATAAAATTGTTACAATTAAATATTATTATCTATTATAACATTTTAAAAAAGTATTAATTTTCTTAATACACTGTTCAAAATCAAGCCTTTTGAAATACCTAATCAGAATTAGTTAAGAAAAAATAAGGTAATATGCTTAAACGAGTAAAGCAATTTACCTTCTCGTTTATTAGGCAGAAACTAATGCCTTTGTTCTATGGTGTATTCACTAACTTCTAGATAAATATTCATACTTTACTTAATAAACTTCTCAAATTTAAAAAGATAGGCAGATTACCTAAATATTTAGTCAAAATCTCAATGACTTTTAGGTACGACAATTTTGCTTTTAATTTAGGTAATTCTTCTAAATTATTATGGCAAATTATTGAACTAATTTAGGTAAATTTCTTTAAATATTAGTGACTTACTTGCAATCGGCTACGATCGCTAATACCGACGTTTTACGATAAATATTCGCGCCTATATTGTCCACCAGAATGCCAAAATCAACGAAAACGTAAAGACCGCGTTGTGTGCTATTGATATAACAACAGTTAACAAATATTGTGCTATAAGTGAACATTTTAAAGTGCTATAGTTAAGTAATCCAAACTAAATGGAATTTTCCATTGACCCCAATTTATTTTTAAATAATCCCAAACCTGTAGTACCGGAACCGCCGTTGTTAATTCGCCTAGGACATAAAGATAAAGGAGTCCTAACTTGGAAGAAAATTCCTATGCCAAAAGAAACTTTATTAAACTTATAAAGTAGGTATACCTATAAGTTTTATTGTCGTTTTTGTTACTTTTATTTTTTTTATTTATACATATTTATTAATATACATTTTCAATTTAACTAAAATAAATGTATTTTTTATTTTACCCAACAGCACTTAAAAGGGGGATTTATAATGTCATTCTTTTCTCATTTACATTGCTCGATATAGGGATAAACACTACTAGGTTATCGGTAATTTTTTTACAATAATATTTAACATTTACAATAGTATATTTCCAAAATAGTATATTACCAAAGCAATGCGTGAGAATAAAAATGACATTATAAATATCTTCTCTCCTAAATGCCCCCACCGCTAATTCTTGTTCCCCTTATATTTTTATTTAATGAAATAGTAGAATTTCACTAGAAAATAAGTAAAATTTTACTAGAAAGTTAGTAGAATTTCACTAAAAAATTAGATAAATTTACCGTGAAAAATAAGAGGATTTTCACTAAAAATATATATAATCTACCTAAAAATTTAAGCAAATTGCCTTAGAAACAGGAAATTTATTCTTTTATTCTCAGACAATATCCCTTACGATCTAAGGTGTATCATCTTTGAAACCTAAGTAATTTTGCTTAATTAATTGTATCATTTTCTTTAAAAATATCAGTTAAAGAATTCACTAATTTAAAAGGGAAATATTCCTCTGAATTCATTTCAGGCAGTTTGCCTTAAAAAATCAATGGTCCTATATAGTCTAATATTTTAGGTAAAAATTAGCTAAAATTTTGAACAGTGTAGATGGCGCTACTACTGCCTTCAATTTAGAGTCTTTATTTCCATTCTACGAATTTAATAAATATTTGTAGATTTTATTAAATATAAAATTCACAGTTTATAATTTAAAAATGTGATTTTTTTTAAATTTAAAATTTTTATATTCTTAATCTGCTGTGATATAATTGCAGTGATAAAAGTAATAAAAATAAAATGCTAATGCCTTTAATTAACATTTTTTGAAACTAAAATTTTATGTAATAATTTTTTTGTTTACTTTTTTTATTAAATTTATTAAAAATATTTTTATTCTGGCTAATATAATTTATTTTTGAAAAAAATCCTTAAAAGAAATAATTAAAAAAAATATCAAGATGTTGATATATACATATATATATATATATATATATATATATATATATATATATATATATATATATATAGATATATATCGGTATATATCCGATATTTTGAAGTTTATATATAATATTTTCGAACCCTGAAAAAATCGTAGGACAAATTTTGAAAATTTCAAGTTTTCGAAATTAAAAAAAAATTTAATTTAACAAAATTTCAAAAAAATACCAAATTATAGAAATTTTCCAAAATTTTCAAGAAAGCACGAATTTAATTAAATTTTACAAAAAAAGTTTTACTTTGCCGTGTAGTCTAAGCGCCCACGTGTTTTAGATTTTTTTGGGTTAATTTTTTTTAGAATTTTTTGCAGTTTGGTATATTTTTAATTTAATACGTTTTCTATGATTTTTCATATATTTTCTATAGGTATCTATACCAAATTTACCTATCAAATGAGTTTGCATCTGCAATTAGCTGAAATTGGGATATGTTTTTATTACACTGTTCAAAATTTTAGCTAATTTTTACCTAAAATATTAGACTATATAGGACCATTGATTTTTAAAGGCAAACTGCCTGAAATGAATTCAGAGGAATATTCCCCTTTTAAATTAGTGAATTCTTTAACTGATATTTTTAAAGAAAATGATATAATTAATTAAGCAAAATTACTTGGGTTTTAAAGATAATACACCTTAGATCGTAAGGGATATTGCCTGAGAATAAAAGAATAAATTTCCTGTTTTTAAGGCAATTTGCTTAAATTTTTAGGTAGATTTTAGCTAAGTTTTCAGGCAAATTATATATATTTTTAGTGAAAATCCTAGCATAGGAATTTTCTTCCAAGTTAGGACTCCTTTATCTTTGTGTCCTAGGCGAATTAACAACGGCGGTTCCGGTACTACATGTAGTACCGGAACCCTTTAAATAATCCCAACCCTGCAGGGTTGGGATTATTTAAAAATATATTGGGGTCAATGTGAAATTCCGTTTAGTTTGGAGTACTTAACTATAGCACTACAAAATGTTCACTTATATCACAATAATTGTTAACTATGTTATTATATCAATAGCACACAACGCGGTCTTTAAGCTTTTGTTGATTTTGGCATTATGGTGGACAATATAGGCGCGAATATTTATCGTAAAACGTCAGTATTAGCAATCGTAGCCGATTGCAAGTAAGTCACTAATATTTAAAGGAATTTACCTAAATTAGTTCAATAATTTGCCATAATAATTTAAAAGAATTACCTAAATTAAAAGCAAAATTGTCGTACCTAAAAGTAATTGAGATTTTGACTAAATATTTAGGTAATCTGACTATCTTTTTAAATTTGACAAGTTTATTAAGTAAAGTATGAATATTTATCTAGAAGTTAGTGAATACACCATAGAACTAAGGCATTCGTTTCTGCCTAATAAACGAGAAGGTAAATTGCTTTACTCGTTTAAGCATATTACCTTATTTTTCCTTAACTAATTCTGATTAGGTATTTCAAAAGGCTTGATTTTGAACAGTGTAGGTAAATTTATTAACACACTTAGAATTTTTCATTATTTTTCTTATAAATGTGCTATAGCTACAGGTTTATTGTCTTTCAAAACCTAATAGACATCTCTATTATATAATTGAAAATGTTTATTTTAAATACCAAATTGTTTGTCTTTTTAATTTACACCACTTTCTTTATTAATAAAATGACATCACCTATAGGTATACCACTAAATAAAAAGTATAAATAATAAACAAACATATTTGAGTATCAAATTCAAGAGAAATCCGTCGATATCATTATAAATGTTTTAACATTTTTAACATTTCCAATTTCCAAATCACAATAAATCTTTGATTACAAATTGCCACTAATAAATAAGTCAACGCATAACACATTTGGATATTTTCATGAAATGTTAACCAATAGCAATTATGCACGAACCATACTTACATACAGTGTGACCCATTTGTTTGCGACTCACCCCTGCAAAATCTTTATTTATTGTACGATTTTAACCTGATTTGTTTTAAAGTTTAGATCTTGAGAAACTGTATTTTGGGAGCAAAAACTGAATACTTACTACTATGTCAGTTTTTGAGAGTACCTACATTTTTAAGAATTTATATTAGCGATTTTTACAAAAAAATTCTATTCACGGCACTGGCACCAATTAAAACGATCCTATACTAAATTTATTCTGTCAAGTTATCAAAAAAAAATCTTAAATAATTTCAATTTAAGTTAAAGCCTTTTTCAGCATAAAATTGCTGGAAAATATCAAAATTAGTATTTCCTGTTTCTCGGCAAATCTATTTTTATGAAAAAAACTACAATTAATACCATAAATTTAATTTTTTCCGACAAAACTAAGAAAAATATTTATTTTACACTTACTATAATTATAATAATTATTCAGCTAAGAATAGCATACTATAAATGAAATAAACCTCGAACGACTCTTGAAATGCATAATTCAAGTAAATGTACACACTTATCTTACGCACCCAGAGTGTGTAAATCTTAATTTAGCAAAAGCCGCTTTATTTTTTTTGTGCTGTTCCGCCAAACTGGTTTCTTGCATTTTTCACGAACCGTACAGATTTAAACTTTGAATAAAGATTGTTGAATTCCATCTTGAACGGACATTTTTTAATGATAATGTATAATAGGTGCATTATTACAAGAGTTAAATGAGGTTACATGAGATAAGCGAATGATAATTTTACAGCTGCATGTCTTGACATTATTGTATGGCATTGGCGCACATGAAGGGTTTAAGTCAATTATATATTTTTTTATCAAAAAAACAGCCTTTATATTGCATTTGCAAATTAGAGTAGTAAATAATATTATATATAAAGTAAAGTAAATAAGATTTTATTCTTTATCACAAGTGTGACAATGCTATGGGTTGAAAAATATAAAAAAACATAATTTTTATATTGCACTGTTGTATCTACAGTAACACATAACATTAACTTCTAATACAGTTACAAAAATAAAAACAATGAATAAATTATTCAACGATTATCTTCATGCAAATAAATTTATTATGCTAATAATAAAACCCAAGCGCTTGTAATAATTAATAGGCAAACACGAATAAATCTAATTAAATCGAGTCATTACAACGTTTTAATAGTTTTTCCATACTATTTGATTTAAATATTTAACAGGCACTTAAGCTTTCCTGATTTAAAAGTGTATTATTTTATAGCTTTTTTTAAGGATGTTTTCTTAAATTTTTCGTTTTTTTCTATGATACCAATAGTTTAGAACATTTGAAGACGTACAATAAAAAACATCTCTTGCTACTGTAATTTCAATTTCAGCTGCAGATAGACGTTCAATTGTTATTATACGTAGGTATATGATTGGATTTCTCAATTTCTTATGAATCATTGATTGGATCTGGTAAAAATTCGAAACAAATCGCTTCTGATAACGATCTTAGTTATGATTATGAGTTTGAACTTAGCCAGCAGGTAGCACACTTACCATATTAAGAAATACCTAGGAGTTGTTAAATTTAATAATCATATTTATATCGGCTTGTGGTCTATAAATATTGTGGGTAAGTATTGCAATTAGTAGTGTGTGCAAGGATTAATTTGGACGTGCGTAATTATGTAGATAATTTTATGGTTTTTAGAATCAAAACATAGGTTATGATAACCTACATATGTTTTAATTTTGATACGTAATACGAGGTGTCAAATATCGGGAATTTTCGTTTTTTGAAACAAATATTTATTTATTCTTCTACATTAATGTTGTTGTCTTCAAAATAGTCCCCATTGAATATTATGCACATGTGCCAGCTCTTCTTCCAATACTCGAAACACTTCCAAAACTCGATCTTTGGGATAGCCTTTAGTTCTTTCAGCGATGCGCTTTTAATGTCATCTTTGCTTGCAAAACGACGGGCCTTTAAGGTTCTCTTTATTTTTGGAAACAGGAAAAAGTCAGACAAAGGCATGTCTGGCGAATATGGAGGCTGGGGCATCATTACAGTATTGTTTTTGGCCAAAAATTTTGTTCAAAATTTAACAATTTTGGAACAAATTTTGCTGCCACGCGTTTTATACCCAAAACATTCGAAAAATTTTTATGGGATGAGCCAATTCTCTTCTCTGATGGTTTCTTTCACGGTCATCTTGGAAACTCTTATACCACATTTCACAGAATTTATTTAATTTTTTAAGCAAAATTGAATACAAATTCTTTGATCCATTTCTTTCAAAATCGCCGAGCTCATAAAACACGTCTAAGCGGCTGCCACAGACAAAGTAAACAATGAAAACAGCTAAAGTTTTTATCATACTTCGAGAGCATGTATACCAACATAATAAAGAAAATTTTATGACAACCGGACCCTCCGAACCCGCGAAATTTAACAATTCCCGTTATTTTCTGAACACACCTCGTATAAAAAATATAAATAAATCGTTAATAAAGTTTATTTTATAAAATAAACAAAAATAATTTTTTTTATTTTTAAAATAAAAAACCAATGTAAATTTAAAAGGCAAACACTCCTGGTGGCGTATAAAATAAGCATTTGGAGATTTTTCGCGAATAAAGTAATTGGGTGTTGAAGGGCGGATAAATGTGTATTTGTGTACACGAAACATTAAGCCGAGGCAAACGGCGGTCTATGGGGGTTAAAGTGTGGAGTTCCGTCCCCGCAGGGTCGGACTCTGTTAGCTTAACACTAATCCATCATAACTTCTCACACAGCTAAGATTCTCGTGCTCTTCTACGCCCCTCTTCCCCTTTCGTTCGTCTCCATTGTCCATTTATCATTTTGCCGGGCTAATAAAAATGTAAAGTTGCCGCTTTACATAATTTCCACGCTCTAATAAGAATCGTACTTTGTGACATTAGGCACCGCATTACTTAATGCGGCCGTTTAAAGTAAACATGGAGTGATACAAGCTGTTAAATTTGTCGCACAAAAATAAAAGTTTTAAATATTTTGTCCTCACAATTTTTTTTATTCTATGACATAAGTGGCACACATTTTTTTAATCGTGTATTATTTAGGGGTCAACCATAATTAAACGTATATATTAGGAAAATTACTTAAAAATATAGATACGTTTCTTTTACACACGTTATATCTTCATAAAATACGTATCTACTAAACAAGGGTGAAAAATCGAATATTTTTTTTTTACTTTCGAAAAATTGGTTCTTCTACCCTACTACCTCTAAAAAGTGCTCACCAAATGGCAAGGACATTTTTATTCAATGGCAATGACATTTAAAAATTTTAAATTAGGATCTAAATGTCATTGTCAAAACCACGAACTTGACAAGTTTTTGTTTGTTTTTATCCTTTATATCTTGGCTATTATATTAAAATAAAAAGAAAACTGATTTGAAATGTTTCTAACAAACGTCTACTTATTTTAAAACCAGTAGCGCATCAAGGAATTTATTACTTATGAACAAATTCAAATAATAGGAAGGAATTAATTACTTTTGCAACTCAATGCGAACAAACTACCATTATATTATCATTAGGGATGGGATTTTAGTTATTTTACCTTTTTTCAACCGATGTAACTATTTGAAAACCAATAATGCCAAAATGTGTTTTAAAAGATTTTCTTTTATATGAACCTAACTTGTTTTCACCTTTTTTACCTTTTTTGGAGGTTTTTGCTTTAAACTACCTTTTTTATACTTTTGTTACCTATTTTTTTAACTTGATTTCACCTTTTTTACCTTTTTTGGAAGTTTTTGCTTTAAACTACCTTTTTATACTTTTGTTACATATTTTTTAATTTGTCAGTTTATTTTCACCTATTTGTTATCTATTATTACGTATTTTTACTTATTTTATTTTTTTGTGTTCTTTTTAAATTTTGCCCCAATATTTTATCCAGGGCGTGCAACTCAACGGTATAAAATTTTTTCTTATGGTCACAGACTGTAACAGTTACTTTCTTTACAGTTTCCTTTTTTGTAGTGTCACTCAGTGAAACACAGTTTATTGCATATAAATAGTTTATTGTGGGTATGTTCTGTATTTGGGTATGCGGCTAAACAAAATTATAAACAAAACGTGAACTTTTAATGTTTTTTTTTACCTAAAATGCTGTTTTTTTAACCTAAAATGCTTTTTTTTAGTACCTTTTTAGTTACCTATTTTTCAGTTTTTAGTACCTAAATATCCCATCCCTAATTATCATATAATAATATTATTATGTCTATGGCGCACTCTCATCCGATTGAACATTGTTGCCATATGTATTGAACGAAAGCGACCTCATGCGGTGGCTTCCGAAACCCTTGTTTCCATATCTCAAATATTATTAGTATATTAAAAACAATTATTTATATATACGTAAAACTATACTTATATTTTTGGCACAAAGGGCGCCTCATGGAAAAAGGTATGGTTTAATTGATTAATCTAACCGTTGAAAAAATATTCGTAAATTTCTAACAAAAAATGTCATGCTCATTTGACAACAAATAATTTTTCAATGAGTTACCATTTATAAAAAAAAATTAAATATATTCTTCAAACTTTGATTTTAAATATCTCTTAAATGGTTAGGGTAATCGCTTAAAGGTTTAGAAAGATTGGCCGTCTGGTTTTTGAGTAAAAAATTATGTTATCGTTTAATCGTTTACGTTCAAATGAGACAAAAAATAATCGATTTCTTATTATCATGTTATAATAAATGCGCTAATTAAATATATTACCTATATCCTTTTTTGAAAAGGAGATATGAATATGAAAATTTGAAATGGAATAAATAAAAAAAATATTGGAAATTTTAATTAAAATGGAAAGTTTTTCGAAAGTGTTAAGTTAAAAAGTAGCTGAACTTCAGCTGCTGAAGTTCTAAAAATCAATATATTAATGCCTAGACAAGCTATTTGGTTAGCTTATTGGAAAATATAAAAATGTATTAAATAAATAAAATACAGCCCATATTTTTAATTAATGCATATCTCATAACGTGATATTTTCTCAATATTAAACGATAATGTTGACTGTGTCCAACCAAAATTATCAATCTGTCATTCTTGTCTAAAAGATCCGGCAACACTGGATTACCAACACGCGATTATATAAGAATATTTGGTTTAATTTATTTGGTTACTACCATAATTTCGTTTTAAAGTAAATTATTTAAAGAAACACTCAATTGAATTAAGTTATTCAGATTAATTGGACCATGATATGATATTTTTTCTTGCTTTCTTTTTTGTTCCCACACCTTTTTTAATAATTTTTTCTTTGTTCTTTGTGGACGTTTTCACATCTCATTTTAAGATTTTAAATAACACTGCATATAGAACTGTCACTACCACTGTCAAAAGCGAAGCGTTACAATAGAAACGATAGAAACCAACTATCAACAACTCGCAATGTTGCCGCGTTTTTACATTTTTTTATTCACGTTCTTATGTATTTGTATATTTCTTTTAAAATAAAAAAATGAGTTAGAAAATTGGCTGTTTTTTAAATCAATTGTAATAAAATAACAAAATAAATTTTCGCTTTTTATGCAACTCCCCTTTCCCCGCAATGAACTGCCCAAACCTCCTTAAGCATCTTTTTAAGACGGGTTTAAAAAGTATTTTTAGAAAATACAAATCTTACGTAATAATTGGATACTCCCTTTTTCTAAAATTACATTTAAAAAGCAAAAAACGTTAGCATAGAAATATTATTCTGAAATTCCCATCAAGTCCATGATATCGAAGTGTTATATGAAGTAATGGGCCGTATGCGGTTAGATTCACTGATGCGGCGCTGATTTTATCTTTTGGCTCCTCTTTTCCACTTCGATTTCCATCGACGATATATGATATACGCCATACATGATTGTTACTTGCCACGACCATCTCAGAAACTATCGCCATTACCATACACATTTCAGAGTATTGTCTCTTGGTTTCTGATTAGCCAGTTTTATTGGCTGATATTCTTTTTGTAAATACATCGATTTTCATTTTTGATTTTGACATTATAGGGGTAAATAGTTTTGTTTTTCTTTCTAATAAATATATTAAATGGTTTTTAAAATATTGTTCAGTGTGTGAAAAATACAAACTTTTGTATTTTCTTTTCATTATGAAATTTTTGCTTTAAATTTTAATTTTAGCTCCTGGTAATAGTACAGATCTGTTCTCAAGGCAAGGCCAATAACTATACTGTTTACCCCTTTACGTCAAACTGAAGTGGGGATTACATAATGCCATTAAGATATTTTTGTTGGTATTAATTTTTTTGCTTTTCGTTATTTAAGCTTTTTTTATTTAGCTTGTCGTTGTTTTAGCTCAATAGCTTACATTCTCTTTATTGGACGACATAACTTTTCATTTAATTTGTTATTATTTACGCTAAAGAATAATCGCTAGTAGCTGTCAAACGCGTATGTTACATATACAATACAATACAAATACAATAAATACACATTTTAGTAATGGTTTACCTGAAAATAGAAAAATTTCGACTGCAAACAGAATTTTTAAAAGCGTTGATTTAGAAAGTCTTCACTTAACGGTAAAAGACCAAAAACGGATATTTTATAATTTAAAATGATGACATGCTAAAATATGGAAAAAATAAAAAAATATAAGCTAAAATGATGACAAGCTAACATGAAGACAAGTTAAAATAATTACAAGCTTAAATATGGACAAAATAAAATAATGATAAGCTAACATAACAAGTTAAAATGATGACAAGGTTAAATATCGACAAAATAAAATATAGATAAGCTAAAATGAGGATAAGCTAAAATGATGACAAGCTAACAAAATTACAAGCTTAAATATGGACAAAATAAAATAATGAAAAGCTAAAATAATGACAAGCGAGTTTTTACAGGTTTTCCAATAAATAGTGGAAATCCGAATGAAGAAATAAATAGCACACAGTCCCTGTTAATATAAATTGTTCATATTAAATACAATAAATACATATTTTATAGTAACGGTTTACGTAAAAATTCAAACCTTTTCAAACAGTATTATTAAAAGCGTTGATTAAGAAAGTCCTCACTTAACAGTAAAAAACCAAAAACGGATATAATATTATGTATTATATATAATGCTATGTTGCCATGAATTTGTTGATATTTTTTGAACGACTTAAATATAAAAATGTTTGATTTAATCTATTATTTTGTGTTAGATTTCCAAACATAAATATAAATTATATTATGTAAAGTTATCGAATTGGTTCTTGAATTATATTTACAATTAAAAGCAGGATCACTTGGGTAAAATACACACTCTAACGTAACTATATAAAGAATATTTAATCGAAATCGAAACACAAATTACGTGCGCGGTTAAGCTGTGCAATTGAAACTTGCGGACAAAATTTGTCGAGTAAGACTTATTTCAATAATGCCACCAGATGGAGCGGGCGTTGCAAAAACCCGATGCTTCCTTAGCGTATCATTTAGCTTGATAAAAATGAAGTATTATATTGATAAATAACAAGCTTTTTAAAATCGAGTTTAAATTATGAAAAGTTAGGGGGTAATTTTCAGGTCAATTTGTCATAATTGACTAAGGCGCCGGGCGCGAAGGGGTGACCTATGTCGGCGGTGTAAAAGCGCACTTAAAATTCCGAAAGTGTGCAGAACATTTTGTTTGAAAAACAAATTTGCAAAATAGAGTAAAAGTTTCGTTAATCCGGAGACTTACCCCGACCCAGTTATGATATGCAAATATTCCAGAAAATACCACCTTATAATAATCTTTTCCCCGTTGCATACCCCACCCCCTTTCTTTATTTTTACACTTCCTCTTGTTTCTCTGTCCTGATTTATCTCTCATAATTATGACATTAGTTTTAAAAATCTTTTACTAGAACAGTGCTGGCTTCAGGCATTAGAACTCAATTTTAGCCAATTATCCTGATTTGTTATTTTTGCATATGTTTACATACTCGTATACTTAGAATAATACGTAGCATACTTATAGAAAATGTTATACAAACTCTCCTTTATAAACAGCAATTCCCGTCCAAGAAAACTGGAGCGGGAAATTTTCCTCGACCATTATTTACGCCAATTCGTCCGTCTGGTTTGTGTTTTGCGAGATTTCTTCATTCATAAGCATCCATTTATGTTATTATTATTGCTACTTCTTGTTATTTCTGCCTCGCATAAAAATAACTGCATCGCGCGAGACCGCTGTCTGCTAACGAATTGTTTACCATTAACGTTTATCATCAAAGAAACAACGTGAAAATAAATAGACGAGAATTTGGGTCGCCTCAGCGAAAAATTAAGTGATGAGTAAGTGTTTCATGAAATACTCAGAAAAAATATCAGTATGCTTACTTTATACTATTTATATGAATGACTTTCTTAAATTTCCCCTGGTGATCTGTACAAATCTTTGTGTGATCACGCATATTTTCAGCTAAAAATATTTCAATAATTTGTGCGTTAAAAATAAAAGATTAAAATCTTGAACCAGCTAAAGTAACAACAGCAGGACAGTTAAAATGAAGACACCTATTAGGTAAAATAAGGACAAGCTTATATAAAGATTAGCTAAATAATGACAAGCCTAAATAAGGACATTCTAAATTAATGCTAAAATAAAGATAATTTAAGCGGCAAGCTTAAATGAATACATGCTAAAATAAAGAAAAGCTAAAATGATGATAATTTAAGCGACAAGCTAAAATATGGACAAAATAAAATAATAACCAGCTAAAATGATAACAAAATGATGATAAAATAAAATAATGATAAGCTAAAATGAGAATAATCTAAAATGAGACAATCTAACATGAAAACAAGTTAAAATGATGTCAACTGACATTAAAACAAATTAAAATGATGACAAGCTTAAATATGGACAAAATAAAATAATGATAAGCTAAAATGAGGATAAGCTAAAATGATGACAAGCTTAAATATGGACAAAATAAAATAATGACATGCTGAAATGATGACAAGCTAACATGAAGACAAGCTTAAATGTGGACAAAATAAAATAATGTTGATAAACTAACATGAAGACAAGTACAAATATTGACAAGTTTTAATATCGACAAAATAAAATAATGACAAGCCAAAATGAAGATAATCTTAAACGATAAACGATAGCCTGTCAAATTATGACAGACATGCGTCTGGAGGTCCAAATACTCGTAATAATGACAGGATAAGGTTACCATTTCTGGGACTGGGACTGCGGAAATATCTAATATCCCATGCCTTTTATTCGGCAAATGCCTTATATGGTGATGTTTTTTACATTATTTACTTATACTGTGATGTAATATATACTTAAATTGTGATGTAAATTATACTTTAACTGTGATGTCAAAACTATTTTTACACATATTCTTAATGTTTTTAATATTTTTACTATTTAATTAAGTTAATAAGTTCTCTACTAATACAAATTATTATTATTATTATTATTATTATTATTATGATGACAAGCTGACATGAAAACAAGTTAAAATGTTGATAAGCTAAAATGATGTTAAGCTAACATGAAGATAAGCTCAAATATGAACAATATAAAATTAGGATAAGTTAAAACAAGAATAAGATAAAATAATGACAGTCTAACATGAAAACAAGTGAAAATGATGACAAGTCTAAATGGAAGAATCTAAAATGAAGACAAACTAACATGAAGACTAGTTTAAATGATAACAAGCTTAAATATGGATAAAATAAAATAGGAAAAAAGTAAAATATGGACAAAATAAAATAATGACCAGCTAAAATGATGACAAGCTAACATGAAGACAAGCATAAATATGGACAAAACAAAATAATGATAAGCTAAAATAAAGACAAGCTAAAATGATGACAAAACAAGTTAAAATGGCGACAATTTAAAATAAAAACACGTTAAAATGACGATATGCCTAAATAATGGTAAAATATTGTCTAAATAACGATAGGCAAAAATGACATGCAAAAATTTAGTGTACATTTAAATCTTAAGAAAAAAGTCTTTACCTAGTACTTATCACAAATTTTCGTTTAACTTTTAATAAACGTAATAGACGTATTATTGTTGATGTACCCAGAAATTTATTGGGTTAACACCTGCAGTTTCACACGATTACACATGGTTTATTTTAAATTTTATTGACGTGCTTTTATTGTGCATTTCTTAGAAAGTTAATATGTAATTCTAGGAAATTATTATTTGTGGCAGAAAGTGGAGCTTTTCCGCTTTGAAACAATAAGTGCTTGCAAATGTGGAGAACATATATTTATATATATCTATTTTAACTTTATGATGTGAGATTATTTTAATGTTATAATAGAATTGAAAAACTGAAAATATTTATACCCTTCTTTCATTTTCAGGAAAACTCGGACCTGATATTCGAGTACCTAGACCAAACAAATTTAAAATCAAATGACAACCATCTGAGGAAAGGAAGCCCAGAAGACGAACCCATAGAGTCGGAATATTGGCTTGCCCATACCGTGGGAAGGCTGAAAAGAAGCATCAGCAACTATTTTAAGCCCAATGAAGATGTACCCAAGAAAGCCAAAATCAGCAAGGTGGAAAATGTACAAACTGCAAAGAAAAAAAGGCAACTTGATCAGCAAGAAGAACTGGATGATGATGAAGATGAGGTAAGAGATCTTATTATACATTTTTCCACTACGAAATCCTTTTTAAATATCTCCAATAGAATTTCTCCTCTTTTTTAAACTTTTCATCAATATTTTAGGAATTGGATTTAGCGGAGGCGAATGAAGATGAAGATGATAACTTCAGTTCTGGTGAATCTGGAGATGGCGAAGATGCATGGGCTTATTACCCAGGACCTGTTCAACCATCAGGTACAAAAATTATAAAATTTGATTCATAATTTTTAATTCCTATTTTTTTAGAACGTTATCGTATCACTCTCACTATAAACGAGCCCTACGAAACTTACGCAGACGTCAATTCCGTGGAATATAAAAAGTTTGCTGAAGATTTGGCAGAATTCTTTAACGATTTGTATGAACCTCTTGAAGGAGAGCAAAAAGCCAATGTTATAAATGTCAGGTAACTAAATTATAAAACCCTATATCCTTGGGAGACTTTAACCAAGCATAAGAACACGAACCTTCCGAACAATTTCCCTACGTATTTTTTTCAGGAGCGACTCGTCGGATCCCATGAAGTTGATCGTTGAAGTTGAACTTGAGACCAAAGATTTTTACGAGGAAGATAAAATTAAAGATGTGCTTGAAACCGCTTTGAATAATCACCGGATCGGAAACTACGTTTCTGGAAAAGATTACAAGATCATCAAGGAGATGGGTACGAAGTGTTATTTTACTTACAAGTGCGGAAAGTACAAAAATTGCACTTTTCCCTTGACTTTTAAAAAATTTTTTATATTCTTTATTTTTTTTTAAATTAGGGGGTAGCAAATGTCAAGCGGGAGACTATCAGTGTACGAATGGGGAATGTATTTCCAGTAATAGTAGATGCGATGGTAATAATGATTGTAGCGATTCTAGTGATGAACTAGGATGTTCAGGTATTATTTTTTATTATTTTTTATTCCCAAAATTGATGTTAACCTTTTTTATTTTAACCTTTTAACAAGTTAGGTATTTTAATATGTAATTTTGGTTTATGTTTTAAGGGAATTTTCTATCTTAAATAAATAATAAACTTTTTGGATTTCGTTAAAAGTATGTTTGTAATTTTTGTTTATAACTGTACTTATATAATTTTTTCGTTCAATTTTATTCAGTTTAATGAAATCCAGATCCAAATTTTTGGGAGAACTTGCATTTTCGCGTCCAATTTTTTTTGCACCATTATAATTTATTTTATAATAACGTTAAAATGACCAATAACTAAAATTAAAATTAGGACAAGCTAAAATAACTACAAGCTTGTATACCGCTAATTATTTTTATATAAAAACTGACAAAAAAACTACTAGCTAATATCCATCTATATACCAGCTAAAATACCTACAAGCTGAAATAACGTTAATTAATTATAATTGCAAGGTAAAATAAGAACAAGCTAAGATTTTTAACAGAATATTGAAAATAACTAAAATAACGTCAATTAAATTTAACTAATTAACAAGTTAAAATATAACAACCCAAAACTTTTCAACTAAATTAGTTATTTAAGCTTGTCATTATTTTATATAAGCCGAAATAACGTTAAATTAATTATAATGACAAGCTAATTAATTTATTATTATTAATTTATTAATTAATTAACAAGTCAAAATTACCTGACAATTAACAAGTTAAAATAACGACAACCCAAAACCAACTGAAGTGACCTCAATTTAGGACATCAAGATAAAACGACAAGCTTATATCGTTATTTATAAGCAACAATTTTAACAATAAATTCGGAATAACAAAAATAAGTACTAGGTAGCTAAGATTTAAACATAAATGCTGGCAAAAACTAAAATAACGACAAGCTATAATGACGAACAGCTAAAATTAAAACAAATTAAAATAACGACAAGCTAAAATGATGACAAGCTGAAATAACGTCAATTAATTATGATGACGAGCTAAATTGATGACAAGCCAATTTTTACATAAAATTGGGATAACTAAAATAACAAGCTAAAATGACGTCAATTTAATAGAATGACAAGCTAAGATTTAGACATAAAAATTAAAAATTTAAAACGAAATAACAAAGTAAAATATCAACAATTTAATATGACGACAAGCTAAAATAACGACCAGCTTTTATCTCTAGCTACGATTTTAACAATAAATTGGGAATAACTATAAACTAAATTGACAAACAACACAACAGAAGATTTTAACAAAAAAAGGTTATAACCAAAATGACAACTAACTTAAATAAACACAAGTAAATCTAAAATTACAACAAGCTACAAACTTAAATACCGTTAATTAATTATGATAACAAGTTAAAATTACGTCAAATTAATATGATGACAAGCTAAGATTTTAACAAAAATACAATAACTAAAAAGTTAAAATAACAAACAAATGACGACAAGTAAAATAACAAAAATCTAAAATGACAAGCTAAAATAACCACAAGCTGAAGTACCATCAATTAATAGTGATTACAAGCTAAGATTTTAACATAAAATTGAAAATAACTAAAATAGATAAAATAACATCAATTTAATACCTTAACTAACGACAACCTTATATTGTTATAAGCTGCGATTTAACAATACATTGGAAATAATTAAAAGCTACATAGACAAACATTAACACAAGATTTTATCACAAAATCTAAAAATAACTAAAATGACAAGCTAAAATGACGAACAACTTAAAGAAAGACAAGTAAAATCATTTTACTAAAATGACAAGCTTAAATAACTATTAGCTGAAATAACGTTAATTAATTATAATGACAAGATAAAATTACAAGCTAAGATTTTAACATAAAATTGGGAATAACTAAAGCACTACTAACTTAAATAAGGACAAGCTAAAATGACGAAAAGCTAAGAATTTAACAAAAAAGTTGGTTTACAACACTTGCCTTTGGTTTGTAATGCATGTTTTCCCAAGAATTTCCCACATTTTTTTAAAATAAAATGTAAAATCACTATTCTTCTCCAAAAAAGACTCAACTGTAGAACCCCGACTATTAACTGAAGTAGATATTACCACAACACCTGCCTACAATGGCGACGATTCCGCCGAACCAAAATCATCCAATTGCACATTAGTCTCGTGTGAAGACAACTCGCGAGTAATCTGCAGAAACCAGCAATGCGACAAAAAAAGCGACTGCGACGATGGTAGCGACGAAAAAGACTGCGGTTATAGCTGTCGAGGTGACGACGTCATGAAATGTGAAAACGGTCAGGAAATTTGCGAGGTCTACAAATGCGACGGAACCGAGCACTGCAAGGATGGCAGTGACGAAATAAACTGCCCCACATCAACACCACCAACACCTACAACAACTGAAATAATTGGTATTTTACCTTGTTGCGTTGATTTTGTATCATCAGAGCTGCGAGTGCAAGAGCTGTGCGATACCCGAGTTTTAGTTCTCAAATTTTGTAGTAGAGCGGCTTTAAACAAATAATAATATCGAATTTCTTTGAGAAGTTTGAGAATATATGTTGAAAACACTTCTTTACAATGCATAATAAACTATGCACTTATTCTATTTTCTCCAAATTTGAATATTCTAGCTTCTGCAGATTCCGATTTATCAAATACCAAATCTGAATAATTATCATCATGTAAAATATGTGGTAACTCGTGAACTACTTCAACAATGTTCTTTAAATTTAAAATGCATAACAAACTATACACTCATTCAATTTTCTCCAAATTTGAACTTTGTAGCTTCTCTAGATTCTGATTTATCCAATCCAAAATCTGTATAATTATCATTATGTAAAATATGTGGTAACTCGTGAACTAATTCAACAATGTTCTTCAAATTTAAAGTACATAATATACTTTTTATACATTCTATTTTCTCCAAATTTAAACTTTCTAGCTTCTCCAGATTCCGATTTATCAAATACCAAATCTGAATAATTATTTATCATCATGTAAAATATGTGGTAACTTTTGAACTACTTCAATAAAGTTCTTCAAATTTAAAGTCCATAATATACTTTTTATACTTTCTATTTTTTCCAAATTTAAACTTTCTAGCTTCTCCAGGTTCTGAGGTATCCAATACCAAATCTGGATAATTATCAGCACGTAAGATATGTGGTAACTCGTGAACTACTTCAACAATGTATTTTAAATTTAAAATGCGTAACAAACTATACACTCATTCAATTTTCTCCAAATTTGAACTTTGTAGCTCCTCTAGATTCTGATTTATCCAATCCAAAATCTGTATAATTATTATTACGTAAAATATGTGGTAACTCGTAAACCACTTCAACGATGTTCTTCAAATTTAAAGTACATAATATACTTTTTATACTTTCTATTTTCTCCAAATTTAAACTTTCTAGCTTCTCCAGGTTCTGAGATATCCAATACCAAATCTGGATAATTATCAGCACGTAAGATATGTGGTAACTCTTTAAATTTAAAATGCATAACAAACTATACACTCATTCAATTTTCTCCAAATTTGAACCTTGTAGCTTCTCTAGATTCTGATTTATCCAATCCAAAATCTGTATAATTATTATTACGTAAAATATGTGGTAACTCGTGAACTACTTTAACAATGTTCTTCAAATTTAAAGTACATAGTATACTTTTTATACTTCCTATTTTCTCAAAATTTAAACTTTCTGGCTTCTCCAGGTTCTGAGATATCAATACCAAATCTGGATAGTTATCAGCACGTCAAATATGTGGTAACTCTTGAAATGCTTGAACAATGTTCTTTAAATTTAAAATAGATAATAAACTATTTAAACATCCTATTTTCTCCAAATTTAAACTTTCTTCTCCAATAACAAATCTGGATAATTATTATCATGTAAAATATGTGGTAACTCTTAAACTACTTAAGCAATGTATTTAAATTTAAGAAGCCTAATAAACTATTTATTTATTATACATCCTTTTTGCCAAAATTTTGACTTTTAGCATATTCACATCTGGATAATTTTATTTGTATGAATATAAATATTATATTTAATGAAATTCGGTATAGGTACATATGTAATGTGTAAAAGTACAAAATTCAAATAGAACTAGTACTTAAGTATCACACAGCTCTGGTGGTGATGGGCCGTCATATTAACATTCTGTTTTCGACACAAGCACAGTTTTTTATTCATAATATTCGCCAGCTTATTAACTTTATAAGATACATACTGTATATATTTTTAGCTTTATTAACCTACATTTTGTGTATTTTGTACTAACTTTTTATATGTATTTATATTCTACATTTAGGTTATGAAATTGTACTTTAGGTGACATTATTTAAAAGTATTTTAGGAACACCAAATTTACTTTTTTGGATTTATTAATCCCGGCGCATTCGCCATTTTTTGCAAAATATTTAAAGTTTATGTTGATTTTAAGAAAGGGTATCTTTATGACTTTAGTTTTTTATGTTTTACAAATAAAAAAGACTATTTGCAACCCCAAAATTTTTTTTGGTTTGTTTTCCAATTGTATAACAATTTTTTCTTCTATAATTTTTTGTTATCGTTTTCTTTTTGTTCAAATTTCTTCTTTAAAAATATCGTTTATCAGTCTCACCATGAATATTTTTTATAGTATGCGAACTTGGTGAGTTTGTTTGCGACATACGACGTTGCCTTCCTGACTATCAGGTCTGTGATGGTGTGGAACAGTGCTCTGACAAAAGAGATGAGCTTCACTGTAAGTAAACTGGAACAAACCCTTCAAAAAGTAAATGCTTCTAGAGCCGTCAGAAACTTCGCTTTATATTCTTGTTGTTTGGTTTTCAATTTATTTTCGTCTTTAGAACCCCCTACGATTTTAGTAGATAGTAGAACCATTTTTATGTCCCATTTCAGCTCATTGTAGTATACCCATAGTATCATCATTTAGCCTTTGAATGTTAATTGTCCACAGCTTTAAGCATTTTTTTTACATATATTTTTTTTAGGTTGCAAACCACCCAATTTCCAATGTGACAACAACAGTAAATGTCTTTCAATCGACACCAAATGTAATAGAGTTGCAGATTGCCAGGATGGTACAGATGAAAACAACTGTGGTAAGTTTTTACTTTTTTTATATATTTAAATAAATTGTTTAATTTAATCTCAACAATTACTGTTTGGTCAATTTAGAGTAGTACAGACATATATGCGTTGATCAGATAAGAACAATTACAAATTATTTATGATCAGAACCACAGAACGTGGTGTTGTCTATAGGCAACCCAGATTACACGGTCTTGGAATTTACAATTACAATTCATAGGTAATAGAATAATATTTATAATTTATGTCTAAAATTATTAAAAATATTGAAAATAACGATTTAATAGTAAAAATTATATTTTTTTATTTTGGAATTGTTGTTTATTTGTTTTTATACGATAAATAATTATTTTTTTAATATCTAACTAAAAAAAAAATGGGATTTATATAAAAATTTAGGGATAGGAAATATTATTTAAAAAAAAATTAAAATTATATTTTTTAATTTATTGTTTTTAATTTATTATTTACATTAAACAAATAATAATAAATACTTAAATATATTAAAATACTGAATGCCTTTTAACATAAGGTGTAACGGAAAAATATTTAAAAAAATATTTTCCCAAAGATAAAGAAAAAATATGCATTAGATGTTTTTTATATCTTTTGTTACACACTTATGTTCTGTGAGTACATAGATAGAGCCAGTTGTAAAAAATTGTTACTAAAAATTATTATATTAGCTTAAGCAATGATTAGAAAATTTTAAAACTCCATAACCACAAAATTAATTTTTTCATCGGTTTTTTTCCTTCTGTTTACAAATTCACAGGTTAACCTTTAAACATTCAATTTGTGTAAATAAATTCAAAAGCACTTTCCTTTGAAAGAAATGCAATAGATTCTATCATAAAAGTTACCAGATTTTGTTTGAAATTACCTTCATTTCAAAAATGACATAATAAACAATTAATAAAAACGCCAAATTAACATCTTGCATTGTTGATTTTGTCATTTTTGTAATTAAGCTAAATTTAAACAAAATTTGGCAACTTTTTTGACAGAATCTGGAAACGCAGGTTGTTACCAACCATAACATAATAAATTAAATTAGGCAACCAGATTAGCCTTAAGTTCCTAGTCGATCAGTGGCGTACTTTTTGGTAGGATAAAGGTTATTATAAATTATTTTTAGTCTTTAGAATTTGGAAAAAAAGTTTCAGGTGCTTCTTTATGGACCCTAAAGAATTACCCATTTTAATAAATTACATTAATTACATAACACCCTGTATAAAATAAATATTAATATTATTATTATATTATTTCTATTATATTATTATTATTATTCTTTTGTAATTTACTTAACTTAATTAATTTGTCGATTTTATCTAATTTACCCTATACCTATATATATATAATTGTTTGGGGAAAAATAAATTTAATGGTTATTGCGATTTAAAAAAATTGTGAGCAAATAATATTTTTCAAAATTGTTTAATTTAATATTTTTAATTTAATTTTTATTATTTTAATTTTGTTCTTGTATTTTTTAACTTTATAATTTTTATGTCCATAAATGTAATTTAAAATATCTAATTTTCATATTATAGATAATATATGATTTTGTGAGGCACCAGACACATTTACAAATAATTTCAGACTTTACAGCAAAGATTGCAAGAAAATAATTTTTAAAGTTGGGTACATTTGTTTTTACACGGGACTGTGTATTTTGTATCTCACCGTGTTAATGCCTTAAAAATAGATCATTACAGTATATGTTTATATTTTATGAACAACTCAAAAAAACTGTTATTTCAAATTTTGCACTGCCAACACATAAAAATGACAGTTTTATACCTTAACTTTGCCATTATAACAACAAATTAACAACGTATTTACTGTTTATTTTATTTTTAGTTTTAAATGATACTTTAATTTTTAATAAGGTCGTAATTATCAAATTCTTAAAATTCAGATACTACCTTAAAAATAGACAATTCTTTATTTATTAAAACATTAACTGGGCAAATAAAATTCAGAATTTTAAAATACTTCGTTATAGATATAAAATAAAAACCATGCCATGCAGGCATATCTAAACTTCCCCTTTAAAGTACCATTTTTGTAAAACTTTTATGGTTTCATCTAAAAATAAACGCTCAAAATCAAGTAGCAGCATATTACCGTAAAGATCGCATCGGCCGCGCTCGAAGTGTAGACAGTGATTTGTAGATGGCGCCACGCCCCCAGATTGCCGCCCCCCGCGGCGAGGGATAATATGTTTAGAATGCAATCATACTTTATTCATATTACAATACCGAGATTTTCTCTTAACAATTCAGTTAAATTCGGTGTTGTATGAGTAAAATTTAACATGGGTTTTTATGATTTCGGTCCGAAAAATTAATTTAGCTGCTTTTATGGAACGCTAAATTATGATTTTTGTTTATTTTAAGTTTGAAAGTTATTATACCCAACATAAATATTACTATAAAAGAATACTGCATTTTGATGCCATTTATATGCAAATATACATACAACACCTACATTCATATATTTGTTTATAAATTTCCTCTACAAATAAAGACAATTAATTTTTTTAAGCCTATAACAATTTTTATATTAAGTATAACACTCATAAGCCTATATACAAACTATTACAAAGACTTTTTATTTGTACGCAGTTTAAAAGTCTAATTATTATACACCGCCGTACAATAATAAAAATACATTGAAATAACAAAGGAAGAGTTGTTACATCTATCGAAATCAGCAATAAAATGTAAACTTACAGGTCACTTTAGAATAAATTTATGTTCATAACCTATAATATAACATACCTATGAAAAACGTCAAACCTGACGGCTATGCTTCAAATAAGCGCTTTCTCTGCCTGTTAGATAATGCACTATTTTTATGGAATTTCTACCAATTAATCTAAAATAATTGTCAGTTTTAATAATTGATAAAGATTATTAATATAATATATTAAGCGGTTCTTTTGACTTTTATTTTTTATAAAAACTAGGTATACAATAATGAATAAATTACCATTTTAATTTTTAGTATTATTCTTATTTCTTATTGTGGTTTGTTTTAGTTATATTAAATTTATGCCGATTGGTTACTTGAGCGCGGGTGTGTCGAATATTTATTATGTCTATTAAGGTTCTATTACATCATAAGCTAGCAATTCTTGTGCTCATAAACATAACGCATCTCACAAGTCTTTTAGCTATTAATTAAAATATGCCTAATTACAATGCGTAATTTGACATTAGTTATTCTATCTATAGGTCAACTGTGTTAATATTTTTTTCTATTCCTACTGTTAAAGTGCATTTTCTCAACGTAAAATCGTTTATAAAATAGTATCTACTTTAACAGCAAGGATAGAAAAAGAATTTTTTAAGTAGGTACTTATAAATAATTTAAATCAATATCACTATTTGTATCAATACAAATTTTGAAGTTGCAATTAATATTGCCAGATGTATGTACCCATATAGTTTTTTGAAAAAATATTTCAGAGGTAAAAAATCTATGAAAACATTAACCGCACTATCAAAAGCAAGTGATTGTAGTAAAAATAACACAATTAGTTAAATTTTAGTATAAAAATATTGCCAATAATATAGTTTTCTACTCCCACCTTTAAAACGACCATTATCGTACATGTTTCAATGACACTAAGTGACCTTTTAAATACACATTGACAAGTTGTAGCTTTACGGGCTGAAGTTAGCAACAGGTTTTTAGTCACGGGCTGAAGTTAGTTTTAAGATAGTTGACAGTTGTCAAATGTCATACAATCGTTAAAATAAATTGCCTTTCTTGTAAAATAATACAATGTGAAAATTATTTTATTATCTCAAAACAAAAATACAAAAGTATTAAATAGTTTCTCAACGCCAATTTTTGATAAGTTTATATGAACATTGTACTGACCTTTTAATTTGGCCGGCAGTAAACTATAACTTAAATTCGGGCACGGACTCTCTACTGTAAAGTCCTCATAAAACATTTCCTTTATTTTCACTGTGAAAAACTGTCCATTTTTAAGATACATTTCGATTTATAACCTTTATAATTGTGTTTATAAAATGTAAAAATGTGACATTTGACAGTTTCCCCTGTTGTTTCATAGATGGCGCTCTATACAAATTTTTGATTTAAATCATTTTAAGATAATAATAACTACAATGAAATAATGATTTTTTATTGTTTTATTCAAAACAAATTAATTGTTGATTATAATAATATAAAAATTTGCTTTTCAGATTTGCATTTTTCAAATTGTTATCATAAATATCGCCTAACGTATTACAGTTATAACTATATATATGTAGAAATAGCTGACGAAAATTTGTTATTTTTCTTACTACCATATAAAATCATATAAAATCAATATTTTTCTTGTATAACGAATTATTCGGTCAGTCTATCATGGCCTAGGCCGTAAAAAACATTATGCACTACTTTGCACCAATAAAAAAAAATTGACTTCTGTCAGGTCTATCTATCCTCACTTTTTACTTTTAATAATAATTTAATTAATAATTATTAATAATAATTATAATTATACAAGTTGATTGTTGATATACAGTGTGAACCATTTATTTGCGACTCACCCCTGTAAAATCTTTATTTAGTGTGCGATTTTAACCTTATTTGTTTTAAAATGTAAATCTTGATAAACTGTATTTTTGGGGCAAAAACAATATTTTTACATAATACAAATGGGAAATGGGAGATATTGAGCTCAAACTTTAGGAGATTATTTTTTCATATTGAAAAAACTTTTTAGATATATTTAATAAAATAAAAAGGTATTTTGACACAGTCTAATCTACACTTTAAAACAAATCCGTTTAAAATAGCACATGTGCAATACATAAGATTTTGAATACTTTGTCTTAAAAATGCATACCTACACTGTATTTTCTGCGGAGTAGTTTAAGAAAATAACAAACAGAAAAGTGTATAGTATAAAACAATAAAATTGTGTTTGTATTTTTAGTCCCCCGAGTAAAAAACACATTGTCGTTACAGTAAAAAAACTCGAAATTAGTTTTGTGGTGACATAGAAGCAGCATAATGGCAGTTTTTTGTCTCTTACGTCGTCGGGGTTTTCGGTTAAAAAGTGTGTCTTCATTGACCGCGAATGTGCTTTGTTACTTAGTTAATGTCGAGTCCTTTGTCAGCTCTCCTAGGGAGCTGCTCTTCATATGTAAATCCGCACTTTTTGTTTGAATATTCATCGACATCTCTCTCGACTTCACTACTTACTTACGACATATTCTAATTTGGTTATTATTAATTGACCCCAAAAGAATCTCTACTGCTCTCAAGAACAATTTCTACGTTCTAAATTTTACCTCAAATGTTATACAAAATTATGGTTTACGCTATAGATGATCGACGTGTTTTTAATTAACACTCTTGTTGACTTTGGGTAGGATATAACTCAAAAATAGACATAGAATTTGACACCAGGACTAAAATAAAGTCACTTTATTAAAGTGTCTTAATTTTAGGCAATAATGTCATCGCCGGCTTAAGGCACTTTTAAAAATAGTGACTCAGCAAAAAGAAAACATGATGTTCCATAAGCGATTAGACTAGATTATATTAAATATTTTTTTAATGTTTACTTAGATTCGATTAGATTATTTAAAAATACAAAATTAATTAAATTCTTAAAATTTATATACAGTGTTACCCATCTGTTTTTTTTAAACATCCCTTTGTATATTTGAAATAAGTTATTGTATCTTTTGACACATTAATATTTTTAAAAAATACAATAATTGTACATACATAAAATATTTATGAAAAAAATCTACTTACTGAGATATTACACTTCACGGTGGATAGGTTTTTAAATAGCAAATTAATAAACTTAAACTTTTGAATTATAAACAGCAACACTCTCATCTGCATATAAATTTTAACTGACCTTCAGGAATCACATGCATCTATAATGTCGTAAACAGAGGTTTTTGCTTATTTAAAATGATTAAAGCGCCATCCGTTGCATAAAATTTAAAGCAAAAACAAATTCACGGAGGATAGAATCAATTTTTGTAACACCTACATAAATGGTTATAAAAATTATTTCTTTTAATTTTTAATAATATTTTATATTTGATTCGATTGCTTTGGATGTGTTTAATTTACTTAGTGAACTGATATTTTTAGTACGCTTTTACTACCTCAGATATTTGAAGACCTATACACTCAAAAAAATATTTAGTAAATTTACACATCTGATCGTTGGTTATTTTGATGCCACGTATTTAAATGTATATGTACAAACATACTGTAAAACTACATATAATGTGTAAAAATGCAAAGGTCATGTACACTCAAAAAAATATTTAGTAAATTTACACATCTGATCGTTGGTTATTTTGATGCCACGTATTTAAATGTATATGTACAAACATACTGTAAAACTACATATAATGTGTAAAAATGCAAAGGTCATGTAATACAAAATTTAGGAAAATAATAGTAAAAGTACATTAAAAATTGTAAAAGCACATAAATTTAAGGATTTATTACATAATAATATGAAAAACTACATATTAATTTAAAAAAATACATAAATTGATGCTATTTTACTTATGTAAGTATGTGTGTACATGTTTTATATGGAAAAACACATTTCTTAAGTAAAAAAACAGAAATAAATGTGTGTTTGGATGTGTAAAATTTCGTAAATTTTTTTCAGTGTATATCTAAAGTTTAGGCGAATAATAGTACAAGTACATTAAAAATTGTAAAAGCACATAAATTTAAGGATTTATTACATAATAATATGAAAAACTACATATTAATTTAAAAAAATACATAAATTGATGCTATTTTACTTATGTAAGTATGTGTGTACATGTTTTATATGGAACAACACATTTCTTAAGTAAAAAAACATAAATAAATGTGTGTTTGGATGTGTAAAATTTCGTAAATTTTTTTCAGTATAGGTTTTAGACTTTTAAACATTGTAAAAAATAATTATTATAATTAATTGCTGTTAAAAATCTGGAACCTGAGCTGTAATATCTACTTAATTATGAAAGATCAAAACACAATAAAAGTGTAGGTCAAACTAATTTAGTTTTTAAATCGCTAATACGAATTCTTAAAAAATTACTCTCAAAATACAGTTTACCAAGAAATACACTTTTAAACAAATCTGGATAAAATCGCAAAATAAATAAAGATTTTACCCCTGTAAACTGTATATAATGTGCCCCCGGATTGAGATAAGTATTGAGATAAGTATAAAATACCAAAAATATATTAGTACGGCTTTCATTTTCTGCAGATAGATATAAATAAATTTGAGACAATTTATCTGAAGTAGCACTAGAATCTTGTAAAACTGACATCATGCATTCTCAATATCCATTCATATGAAAATGATGTAAGACACACATACATATATTTATTCCATATTACATTGTATACAATGTAACCCAAATACAAAATATTTAAAATAGAGAATATGTAACAAACGTGGTAAATAAAATAAAAATAAAAAAAGACATGACTGAGTGTGGCCCTGAGTGGCACTTGTTATTAAATTATTTATACTTATTTAAATACTAAGTTATAATTTATTACCTTCATAAACATGCTGCACTTGATCAATTACTTTTAAAATTTGACATCATTCTTTTAATATGCACCAATAAATATTTATTATCACAGTAGGTGTAAAATAATGTGGGTGGCAAAAAAACACATATTTTAAGGAGCATGGCGTTCTTTTGGCTGTGCAATTAGTACATTGGATAAATTCGCGAAAAGGTCATAAACATTAATATAAAGCGACTTATTCATTTATGCAGATGTTCTTACGTTGTAGCGTGTGCAGTGCACTATGAATTTTGCAGAGTTATCATTGCGAAGGAAAAAATAGAGGAAAATTCATGATGCATTGAATCGATGAGTCATGTTTGACTCAAATCTGAAAATAATTTATTAGTTCTGTAAAGTTTTTATTAAAGCAATCGTTAAATTTGTTTTGTAAATCATCACACACAGGATCTTAAAAAATAGATTAAATTATAAAATATTATAACTATAAAAATGTACAACATGTATTTTATTGAAAGTGGAATTTTAAAACGCTTTTTAATAAATTACCTATGAAACCTCAGGGCAAATTAGGCTAACTTAAAACGTTAAGATTAAGATTAATAAAACTATTCCCTTTGCCTAAAGTTAATAATTTTAGAGATATTTAAGGATTTCTAAAACTTTAAATAATATTTTTTACTAAGAAACCTGTGCCGGGTGAGTTTACGGTATCTATGGTTACCACGTAATCTGTCATTGTTCAAAATTTAATGGCGTCAATTTGTCAGGTTGTTATAAACAATTGATTGACTAATTAAATGTTTTGTAAACAAAATTACTGATATAAAGTAGCAGTCAGTGACTTATAAAAAACATTGACAAGCCAAACATTTATAAAATTTAAAAGTAATGCAAACGGTATTTGGTAATTTTTAAAAAAAAATCAAAAAGCTGTAGATGAGAAACTAGCTCATTGGAGACAATAAAATTTTAAACATTCATGAAATATTTTCAAATAAAAAAGTTATTAACGTTTCAAATTGCCTAACTTGCCAAAAATATGGGGTGTTCTATTTGAAATAACAAAGCTAATGTCATTTCCGGTCAAACCGGAAGTGGCATGTTGTACAAAATATTTTAGAAAAATTGACTTAAATGAATTATAAACGCTTATCAAATTTCAAATCGATATCTTTTGCCGTTCCCCAAAAACTTTTACCACGAACGTCAAACACCCTGTATAAGTTAAAATATGATCTAATATAACATACAAATTAATTTTGATAAATTTCTGAAAGTTTTGTATGATTTTATTATATTTTAGACGATTTAAAAAAATGTGTCTTATTTTGTCAATTGCCAAAGGAATTATTAATTTACATTAGCTATGATAAAGGTCAGTCAAAGGTCAAGAGTTAAAAAGTATAAGAAGTACACCCCGCCCACAAAACATTTTTTGCGTACATTGCCTTCTAAAATAACAACAAACAAAAACAATAAAAAAGTGTAAAAAGTAGGTAAGTAGTGTGTGTTCCCGGGTATAAAACTATCTTTAGGCGTAAAAGAGGAATGTTTAACAAATAAAATTCTGAAAAACATTACTTCGTGTTCGTCGTGGATAAAGTATTTCTAGACACTTGTTTTTATTAAACACTCGCTCGCAAGCTATCCTTGTGCCTAAATAAAACAACAAAAAGTAAATTTAAATTTAAAAGTGGGCTAATTACAACAAAAAATTAATTTTGGAAATTTGAAAAATCTTAAAAATTAAAAAAAAATATATTTTTTTACTAGCAAGCGAATTTTTCCCACCATTTTTTAAATTTACCCCAATGTACAAAATTATCCTATCATTTTTTAAATTTATGCCACTGTGCGAATTTGTTCTACTATGTTTTAAATTTATTCCATTGTGCTAATTTGTCCTACCATTTTTTAAATCTATGCCACTGTGCAAAGTTGTGCAATTTTAAAATGCATTTTTAAAATTTATCCGACTTTTCTAATTTTTTCCTGCCCAATCTCTTTAATTTCGACACTAAAAATACTTAAAACCTATAGGTAAATACAAATGATATGCAGCGGTACAGCAAAATAAATGACAACCTCTGCTACTTCTTTTTCGATATTATTCCTGCGGCAAAATATATAATATATATTTTCTTGGACCATTTTTGAAAAATATGTCAATGTTTTAACAATTTGATAATCAAATTTTTTAATTTTTTTAATATTATTTTATTTTATTATTTTATCGATATTTTAAATAGTTGCATTCATAATTTTTTTTAATTTAAATATTTGTCCATCCTTTATGATTATTTTATAATATATAATCTTTTATAATAATTATTGTCTATGATATTCTAGCAGAACATTTTTTTTAAATCAACAACCACCATTATGATAGCAGACAATCTAAATTAAAATTAAACGCCTTTTCATTATCAAACACATTGACTCAGGTTTAGGTTTATTTAGTTGTGGTTCAGTCACTGAACTAAATAAACCTATCAATTGACTTAATAATTTTTTCCATAACTCAAATCAACTTAAACTAGATATTTTAGGCGCATGATTCAAGATTTTATTGTCTAAATCAAAACGGTGCATGTCGAAATCAATGACGCCTTGGCAGAGTATTTATATTGATGATGATCGGCATTTAGTAGTACATTAACAGTGTGTTGCCCATTAAAAACACCACTATTCAATTTATTTATTTACCACACAGCCTAACGAATTTTAAACAATGTCTCTCTTAAGTATATATTGTTCTCTAATGTTTATTTATACGCATTCTTATCTCTAATGTTTTTTTTTATTAAAAGTGCAATAAAGATGTTGTATACAACGATATACCGTTGCAAATTGGGACATGTTTGTTGTTTGATAAATTAATTAAAAAATAATATTTTCTACTCCCACCTTTAAAACGTCCATTATCGTACATGTTTCCATGACACTAAGTGACCTTTTAAATACACATTGACAAGTTGTGGCTTTATGAAGTTTTAGTCACGGGCTGAAGTTAGCAACAGGTTTTAGTGACGGACTGAAGTTAGTTGACAGTTGTAGAATGTCATACATTCGTTAAGATAAAGTGCCCTTCTTGTAAAATAATACTAAATGTGAAAATTATTTTATTATTTCTTTATAAAAATATAAAAATATTTCTAAAATGTTTACAGATCAGTGTGTGGTATAAATGTGTTCCACATGGTTTAAACATTGTCACTTTAATGCATTTTAATTTTAATTCTAAAAACAAGCAGTAAAATGGCGTGTCCAATTACTGGTTGGTAAAAAATGTAAATTTCTATTATACTCTATTTATATCTCGGGCATTTACCAGCCAATTCTTATGTAAAATTGTTCCCTAAATCCGAAAAGACCGTCAAAAACTATAAAAGTTAAGCAGTTTTTGAGAAATAGTCAATTCCATATTATATGTAAAATTGATTATATTTCAAAAACTGTTCTTCTTTTATAACTTTTGACGACATTTTCGGATTCAGCGAATAATATTTCATAGGAATTGACTGCTAAATTTCCTGGATAGAAATTGCTGTTGACGAAAATTATTAGTGGTTGCTTTTTCGATATGACATTTTTGACTAATTCATTTTTAGATATAAGTAATATAGTGATTTCTTCGTCACAGGGCATCTTGCAGAATAACAGTGATTTAAATACAGTGCATGATAGAGAACATAAAAAACTAATGGCAACAAAATTAATAAATTCGGAAAATACTTTTAACACACCACCCGAAAAAATATTAGATATATATAAATCATCCTGTTCAGGCCTAAGCATTATAAATGCTTCACAAACTAGAGATACCACACTTAATGATATTTGCAATAAACTATTTCAGAAGTCAGACCAAGGAATTAGTAGTTACATTCAGAATCCAGAAAAGGGTTGAGGAATCCGAGAAAGAAATATATGAATTATATGAAATTTATAAAAAAAATTACCTAAAACAGCAATTTATTTTTAAAAAATATTTAACAATTTATGTTATTTTATGTAAAGTTGTTATGCTTATATAAAAATTGTATGTTCAATAACTATGGTCCATGTGTCCAATTAGTATATAAAATGCCCAATTACTATACTTTTTTTCATGTTTTTATCAAACTATTATTAAAAATTCAAATATTCTTATTTTTATGTAAACGTAAATAAGGTTTAAACAAACAAACTATCCTTTTTATATATTTATAAAAAAAAACTAAAATCTTTTAAACAACGGCATAAATAAATTTTAAATTAATAATATTCCAATAACTATGTGGTTTATCAATAATTAAAATAGTTAATAGTTAAGTTTAATTAAAATAATAACATATTAATTAATCACTATAAGCTTCGCTCGTGCCTAATAAAACTAGTAACTAAAATGGCGTAAATAAAACTTGATACGTAATATACTATAAATATCCAGTTTTTATTACATAATTTTTAGGTACCATCAATATTTTAAAAATTTTAAATGAGTTATAGTTATTACATAAAATAGAACAAAATATTTTTTAAGACACTTTAGGCAAAAATTTATTTATATAAATTATATACGAGGTGGTCCAAAAGTAATAAGAAACATATCAACAGCAAAAAAAAATTTAAACAATCCGATTTATTCAAACTTGCCTCCTAGAAAAGATACCAAGATACAGGGTGTTAAAGTTTTAATTTTGTATTGGATTTTAACATGAGATATTAATGAAAAAAACCGAAAACAAAATAAAAACTTTGACATCACGAAGTATCTTGGTTATTATCAACTTTTGAGTAAGGCAAGTCGGAATAATTTGGTTTGTTTCGACTTGATGATTCTGCTGGCTTTTGGACCACCCTGTATAACCTTTTAAAATGATATAACGTAAATCCCACAATGCAACGAGTATATATATATATATATATATGAGTATACAAAACTTGAAATCTTCTTGTTCCCGATATTGATCTAAAAATAATATTTAACAAACACTGTGTGTGTGCAATAAACTAATTTTAAATATTTTATTAGAAATCGTAAAAGTTTGTAATTCATGCTTCCTTATTGTTAGGTACAGTTTCTAAAATTAAACATGTCCAACTTTATACTAATTTTAATTGATATGTTACTATTAGATCAACGATCTACTTCAAGAAAAATTAGTATCGTTTTAATGAGTGTAGATAATAAAATGGTGGATGCGGCAGTAGATTTAATTTCGTTTGTCGAGATAATTACATATCATAATTTATAGAAATAAGTTTTGGAATTTTATCCGGTCACGTCTTTTAATAAACTCGCAGAATTTATGGCAAACAATTGTGTATCGTATACAAATTTGGTCGTAATTAATACTTACAATTAAATTGTGTGTACATATCGATCCCCGTAGTTAAGGTAATTTTTGATGGATTTTGAAAAAAACAGCTTTTGTATACTTAGGTAGGTATAAGTAGATTTTTATCCGCTAAGAAATTTTCGAAAAATTTCACATAATTATAATTTGTAACCAATCGCAAATCAAAAATGTTTGCATACTTTTTTTATATTTATATTTTTTATTAAATTTCGAGCAATTGTTTTGAATTGTCAATTTTTTAAATTATTTTAAAAAGTCTTTCTCTTGTCGGCGAATACGAAAAATAACAAGATAATACAAAAATGAGCACCTGTTTTTTAAGGATTTTTAAATTTAAAAAATCGAATGGTATTTTCAATTGGTTGTTTATAAATCCGGTATATTCGAAAAATTTAAGGTTTAGGGTAGGACAGATTTCATTTTAGAGTTTTTACCCTAAATAGTCAAATGAATTTTAGTTAAATAAAAAATCACTATATAAAATTTAAGTTTGCTACAATCTAAATCAATGGGAGAGCTTAATATTTAACATTTTTAATTTTATAAATTACATTTAAATTATATTTTCTTAAGAAAAAATGTTGATATACAAAACTTTACTTTTACTGTGCTTTTTATTTATGCATTTAACATGTATATTATATACATTGTATAATAAGGAAATCTGCAATCTATAATATATATTATTTTTTCAATTTATTACGTATCAAGTTTGATAAACGCCATTTTAGTCATGAATTTAATTAGCTTGCAAGCGAGTGCTTAATTAAATGAGTAGCTGGAAAAGTTTATAAACGAGTTGCATACTAAATTATTTCTACGACAAATACTTATTATTGTCTAAAAATGATTTAAATTAAAAATTTGTATAGAGGGACATCTATAAAACAATAGAGTAATAATTCTTTGGAATCTGTATGAACCGTTTAAATCCGAAATAGAAGCAGTTTTTCACAGTCAAAATAAATAAAATGTTTTATTGGCGTCAAGATACTATTTAATACTTTTGTATTAATTATCTTTTTTGAAAAAATTAATAAAAACATTTTTCCAATTGAATATTATTATTATTAATATTATTATTATTATTATTATTATTATTATTATTATAATAACTAGGGACCGGATTTTAGGCAAAATGCCTATCGTTAATTTTGAGGACGTTAAATTAAACCAAATATAACTAAAATGCCTAAATGCTTGGGTGAAATAGGAACATAATGCCTTTTTAATTTTTTTGAATATACATAAATTTGTTGTTTTTTACCATTAACATAATATATATCAAATAAACAAAATTTAACAGAATGTTGATTTAAACTTATTTTTTCATATCGACTGGACAAGAGGAAAATTGTTTTTATTATTTTTTCGAGAAAAATGCATTCTTCATTAAAGTTTTTGCTTGTTTCGAAATGGCTAATTCAGTTTATACTTTCTAAAAATGAATTAGTCAAAAATGACTAATTTAATAGTTATTAGTGGCTGCTTTTTCACTTGTACCATGGAATACCATGGTATCCCAAAATTTAAGAGCCAATTATTATGTAAAATTGTCCCCTGAATCCGAAAATACCGTCAAAAATTATGAAAGTGGAGCAGTTTTTGAGATATAATCAATTCCAAATAAAATGGAAAATTGACTATATCTCAAAAAAAGTTCTACTTTTTTGAAATACCATGGTATTCCATGGATAACCATGGTACAAGTGAAAAAGCACCCACTAATAACTATTGAATTAGTCATTTTTGACTAATTAATTTTTAGAAAGTAACTTTTCAAAATTTCCCTTTCTGTTAGAGATAAATTAAAAAATATGTACATATTTTAGCGACTGCTTTGGTGCGGGTAGTTGTGTGCAAATTGATCGACGGCGAGGTATTTACAAACTTAACTTTATTACACTACATATACACAATATACAATACAATACACATATATACACAAACAGAATTATAATTTAAATGTGTTGTCACCCGGAGCCGATGTACTCAAAACGGGCAGTCAGTACGTTGTGTCTGGTGATAGACCAAGACATTTTCCAAGAGCCCTTTGGCCACCCACCCCTAATCGTGGTAGGGGATAGGTAGGACACATTTGGAAAAATCCAAGCGCATCTATAAAAGGGTAATAAAAATAAAATTAAATAAATTACTTTCGGTAAAGAAACCGGAGAGGTAAGTAAGCAATCGTAAAGGATGTTTACCGATGACAGGAAACTCCAATGTTTTACAAGGCTCCAGGTAACAAACACACGCTCTCTGCAATACACTATTTACAACCTACTACCTGAAAAGTTTAAACATAATTACTGACTAATAATAATTCGAAATACATGGCAATAAAAATAAAATAAATAAAAATTATTATAAAAATCACTTAAATTGTACTGACAGACAAGAGTGGGAAATCCAGTCCCCACAATATAGTGGAATTAGCCATTTCGAAGCAAGAAAAAACTTACAAAAAATACGTTTTTACCGCAAAATTAAAATTAAAAAAATTTTTCCTCTTGTTTATTTATATATATGTTTTGCATTTTCTGCCTTTTTATTTAAATATTATTGATGAACCTGTACACTTTTCTACACCTTTGCTATTTTTGACTAGTGTACAAAAATGCATATTTGCAATAATAATATCATTAAAATTGAAACGATTGCACGTGTTTGAAGTGAATTATATAAACAAATAAATTAAAAGTGTGTTAATCTTCCATTATGAAATGCATGCACGCAGAGTATTTAAAGAATGCCGAAGCAACATACTGAGGGCACATAAAAACTTTAACTTTATCTTTACAATGCATAAAATATCTTAATAAACTTACTTCAGCAAGTGAATTCATGCAATGACAAACGGTAAGCAAATTATTAAATCGCGTGCCTAGATGTTTGTTTTAATATTAATACCCCCTTCGTTTTTAATTGATAATAGACATTCCAGCAAGAATTTGTTTGCTCCCAATAAAAATGCTTTTATTAGCTTTGCCTCGTTAGAAATTATGCCATCATCGCCATCAAATGTTACTGCCCAGAACAGAAGTCAATTCCTTTAATATAAGGTTACTTCTTGATATTAACGAATCAAAATATTTTATTATTTATAGTTTGTATATATATTTTTTTATAATAATTATTATTCACAACTCTTGATTTTAAGTTGGAGGTCCCTTACCAAATTTAAAAATTTTCAATTTAAACATCCTTTACAAGCACAAAATAAGAAAGTTTTCCTCTATAATTTTGGCATTAGTGCCATCATTAAAATTTTTATATGTAAAGTAGAAATTTTGGGCCGCCACTGGTTGTCCCTAACAACTGACGAAAAATATGCTTGCACAGTTGGCAATAATCTTCATTTATTAAAAATTTACATTTGTGTTATCATTGATTACTTTGTTAATAATTGTTTTTTGTTTTGCATACTCAGCTATTTTTAGGTACTTTGAATAAAACAATACGTACTTTTTATTGTTAGGTATCTCGAGATTTCCGTGCTTTTCCCTTTGATTTTAAATCTCACCTTTCACTTTTTACGTCAATTGATGCTCATGTAGATATTTTTTTAAGTGTTCCACAAAAGCATAATAAATTGTTAACCATCCACACAAAGTTGACAACGGCGTAGATAATTATGATGTGTCGCTCTTGCTATCATATCCGGATGATTTTGGATTTCATTTGCCGCTGCAGTGTTAAGTTCGCGAAGTTGTTCTAATGTATCAACTTCGCTCTGGTACACTAAAGCCCCACAGAAACCACAATAACAACCCAACTTTTAGTAGTCAATGATAACAAAGTACCCACTCACCGATTTTGAATAACTTTAAAAGTTTGCTTGATAAAACTTATTGCACTGTGCGCATATCTGTTTTTTTTGCATGAATGAATAATATCATTGTTTTTAGGGGTAAAAACAATGATGATATAAGAGGTGTGTTCAGAAAATAACGGGAATTGCTAAATTTTGCGGCTTCGGAGGGTCCGGTTGTCATAAAATTTTATTTATTATGTTGGTATACATGTCCCCGAAGTATGATAAAAACTTTAGCTGTTTTCGCTGTTTACTTTGTCTGTGGCAGCCGCTAAGGTTAGACGTGTTTTATGAGCTCGGCGATTTTCGTTCGTTAAAAGAAATGGATCAAGGAGAATTTGTATCCAATTTTGCTTAAAAAAATGAAATAAATTCTGTGAAATGTTAACAAAGGCCTATAGTGAGTCTAATATAAGTAAAACAAGAGTTTACAAGTGGTATAAGAGTTTCCATGGCCCCGAACGCCCAAGCACATTAACAACCGATAAAAACATGGAAAAAGTGGAAGAAATGGTTATAAACCATCAGAGAAGTCGCGGCTCATCCCATAAAATTTTTTCAAATGTTTTGGGTATGAAACGCGTGGCAGCAAAATTTGTTCCAAAATTGCAAAATTTGTTCCAAAATTGCTAAATTTTGAACAAAATTTTTGGCCAAAAACAATACTGTAATGATGCCCCAGGCTCCATATTCGCCAGACATGCCTCTGTCTGACTTTTTCCTATTACCAAAAATAAAGAGAACATTAAAGGGCCGTCGTTTTGCAAGCATAGGTGACATTAAAACGCATCGCTGAAAGAACTAAAGGCTATCTCATAGATCGAGTTTTAGTGTTTCGAGTATTGGAAGAAGAGCTGGCACATGTGCATAATATCCAATGGGAACTATTTTGAAGGCGACAATATTAATGTAGACGAATAAATAAATATTTGTTTTAAAAAACGAAAATTTCCGATATTTTCTGAACACACCTCGTATAGGAAAGGTCAGTGAAATCCAGTGGCTCTCTAGCTTTGTCTCAATTTCTTCCTGCAAAATATACAGGGTGTACCAAACCTCGCGCACCACCTTGAAACCCAGTAACCCCAGAAAATTCTTTAAAAAAATAAACCTGTTAAAATTAATTAAACAATATTAAAAATTAAGAGTTAAACTGAATTATTATTTCGGCATAATCTAAATAATGTTTATGTGAAAAAACTGCTGTTATATCGGAAACCATTTATTTTAAATCATTTTTAGATAATAATAAGTATTTGTAGTAGAAAAAGTATAGTATGCAACTCGTTTATACATTTTTCTAGACACTCATTTAATTAAGCGTTGGCTTAATGCCTAAATTAAAGTCGTGACTAAAATGGCGTTTATCAAACTTGGTACATTAAAGGATTATTACATAAAACTAGACCAAAAACAAATTTACCTGTAGATAGTTTGTTTCTTGTAGAAAATTGATTATTAAGTTTTCTTTTCATATTTTCGCGTGGCAAAAAGTTGTTTTTATTGGAAAATGATAGGGTTTTACGGTTTACCTTGTTGATTTCAGTGATGTCACTTAAAAACGTAAGCTCGCCGTGGCGGTGGTGACTGTGGGAGCCCGGCACGGGTCACATTCGTAGACTTCCCAACCCCTTTTTAGTGCCCCCAGTCGCTTTTACTTTAGAAATTATATTAATATCTCCCCAAGCCGCATTTCATCTAATTACATTGTGCGCTACATGTTTTTCATATTTAATACTTATTTATATTATTTTGATGTAAAATTTTTTCAATAAGTTTATTATTAGTATTAAACACTAAAAAATTTTGCAAGTTAAAATTTTTTAGTGTAGGGGTAAAATATTAGAGTATACTAGGTAGCATTTAGTGCTTAACTTTATTAAACACATTTAAAGAATATGAACATTATTCATTGGTACATTCACACTATTTATTATTAAAATAAATCAAAAGGGTAAAAAAACTTAATGCGAGTGTTTATTACCCCTTAATGTGTTTAATAGTGACAAAATGTAAACTACAGTGCTGTTTTAATGTTACCAAGAGCTCTTTTTTCTTTATACTACTAGTGCACATTGTATCACAATTAAAGTTAAATTACACCAATAGTAGCAAAAAACTGGTAATAACCGAAATGCGTTTTAAAATGTTTGGTTGGTACCTATCTACCTACCCAGTGCATATACGGAGATACCGCGTTGTGGAAGTGTGGCATTTTTGTTCAGTTAGATTTAAATTACGGTGAATCCATAAGGGGACATTCTTATTTTTTGGTAAGTATTATACTTTCTTTTTCTTTGAGCCTTAATACTCAATAGATACCAATATGTTAAAAGGATGTCCATACGCGACCTATATTATATATCAATAATTTACGGCAGTAGATCGGGTACTAGTAACATTAATAATATAAATACATACAGACTTGATTTACTTTTTATTTTCAAGCGTAATGGTTGCTATATTAACCTAATTTGTATACGTGTGGTAAAACCCCGACATACAGCCGCCTGAAGCCTCTCTACCAATGGGATCACCCACATTGCATTGATCTAAAACTTTTACGTTTTAAGGAACCATTTTGCTTAAGCCATACGACTCAAATATAAAATTATATTTTAAAAGGCACCGATTTTGATAATTGTCATAGATTTTTGTTCCAAATAAATGTTTCTCTTTATTTACCTTTTCGTTTTATTTCGTTTATACCACCAATAGGTTTTACTCAAATATAAGTGTTAATTTACACTAGAAGTTTGCACTAAAAGAGTAAAAGTACCTTTCTAAAATTAGAACTCCAAAGTAGTGTTAATTTACACTGAACAAAAGTGGGATTTTACCCAGAAAGTGTAGTACACGATTTTAGGTAAATTAACACTTTTTAATACAGTGTAAAATTACTTTATCCTCAGTGCTATAGTGTTAAATCATACTTGCTTACTTGGGTAAAATTACACTACAAATTAACTCTTATTGTAGTGTTATAAAACAACACTATTTAGTGTGGACCTGTGTGAACTCTAATTAGTGTTGCTTAGAGTTGATTTTTTTTACTGTGTACAAGGGTTTAAACGAAATTAAAAATCTAAATTAAGTCAATGTGAATTTGATATATATTTAAGTATGTTCTTTAAATACCACAGGACTACTCGAAAAATTTAATTTAATAATATGAAACAATAAAATAAAAAATTACGACTTAACTCTCATCTTACAACCCTTTTCACAAAATTCTTTAAAACCTGATCACATGGCCATTTCTGAGGTTGTACTTTTAGAAATTTTTAACTTTTGCATTTTCCTTCAATAATAAGGACATCAAAGAAAAAGCTCTTTCCTTCAGTTTTTAGTAGCAACATTTTCTATAGTTCGTGGTCAAAAAATTTAAGTCTATTAAGTGCTCTGAAAGAAACCAATGATGCTTTATATAAATGTTTTAATATTTACGTATATTCCTAAAAACAAAATTATGTAGTCGATGTAAATTTACAATATTACTCAATATTACTCATCATCCAATAAATCTTGAAAATTTAATGATAACCATAAAATTATAAATAAATATTTTCAAACAATTTTTTATACAAACAAGACGTAAAGATAGAAATAAAAGTCGAGCTTTGCGTGTTAGTTTTTTTTTATTATTTTGTGCGAGCAAAATCAATTGATGCTACTTTAAATTCATCGCGTGGGCTCGAGACATGATATATATTTAATTTATATTTCATAAATTTTCTAACAAAAATTTTGCTTAATGAAATAAATTATTTCCTTTGTGAATTAAGAATATGATTCACGTAATATATACCTTTGCTTCAAATGTAAATTACATTTGGTCCAGTAAAACTATTTTTTTAATAAAATTTAAATTACAAATTATTTTAAATTGGTAAAAATAAAAACTATAAATTTTTTGCTCTGATTTAAATAAAAATCACTATTTGTGACTTTCGGATGCTCCCTTGTACATGTAATTTTTATAATGATCCTTGATCAAATTACATTACACAAATCGGGCTGAAAATTATTATAAAAATAACATTACTATCTGGCCAATATAAAGTATTGATTCTGTTTGTAATTTGATATTTTTGATGGAATTGGAATGCATTAGTTATTTAAATCGTATATTTTCACTAAAAAATGCACTCAAAATTTAAATGCAAATGTCAATTTTGATATGATACGAGGAGCGAAAGCAAAAAAATAAATTTTCGGCTATTTATTAGTTTGTAGTTTACACAAAACTTTCTATTATATATAGATTATGAAGATATTGTAAATATAATATGGAATAGTTTAGCCATAAAAATATTATTTGTGTTTAATAAATATCTAAACTACATTAAACATTAAAATAATGAGAAACTTATCTATTTTAAAAGCATCAGTTATTGTTTTTTCGCGTGTACATTACAGTATATTATTTCAACTTATAGAATATTCAATTTGAAAAATATTTCTTAATAAATCCTATTAAGTTTCATGCATATGTTATATTAAAAAAGAAACAGGTTCATTTTAGATGATATGACATAACTTTTATTTTTACTGTAATTAAGTAATTTAATATGACCCTAGACTTAGCCTAACTATGTTACATATAAGTCACAGGCTATTAATAAAAACCAAATTTAAAAATGGGCATAAAGATTTTTATTGTTTTTTATTGAGATTGATGCGATTTTTTATTTGAATTTAAATATTTTGTATATAAATATTTTAAACCCGACTTTTTGGAGAATATACAGGGTGTTATGTAATTAATGTAATATATTAAATGTAATGTAATATATTAAATTAGTAAATCTTACTAATACCTTTTGAGATTTAACTACAAAAGTTTTATGCCCTTAAAGCTCTAATATCCTTCTGCATTTATTTACTCATCCAGCTATTAGCTTAAGCAATGATTAGAAAATTTAGTACCTATTTTAAACACTCAATTAAATTTTTCATTGTTTTTTTCTGTTTACTCAGATAAAATTAGGACAATTTCACAGGTTAAACTTTAAACATTCAATTTGTGTAAATAAATCCAAAAGCACTTTCCTTAGTTAAGATATTTACAATTTAAGCACATAACCTAAAATTTAAAAGAAATGCACTAGATTCTGTCATAAAAGTTGCCAGATTATGTTTGAATTTACGTTCATTACCACAACGACATAATCAACAATTAATAAAACGCCAAATTAACAATTTGCATTATTAATTTTGTCATTTTTCTAATTTAGCTAAATTTAAACAAAATTCGGCAACTTTTTTGACAGAATCTGGAAACGCTGATTGTTATCAACCATAGCATAATAAATTAAATTAGGCAACCAGATTAGCCTAAGGTTCCTAGTCGATCAGAGGCGTACTTTTTGGTAGGATAAAGGTTATTATAAATTATTTTTAGTCTTCAGAATTCAGAAAAAAGTTTCAGGTGCTTATGCAAATAATATCTATTTTTTAAAATTGTATAATAACTTTAGTATTATGACACTCATTATAATAAGCCTTTATATTTGTAGATTTTGCCAAACAATATGAGGTACTGGAATCAATTTTTTTGTTAAGTTTTAAAAATATACATTTTGGATGAACTTCTATTATTGGACGAATTCCCTCTATTTCAGCAGCAATATTTTTTTGTTATGTTTGCAGTTCTATTTTGTTTATAGTTAGTTTTGCTCGATATAGAGTGCGCTGGTTCAAAAATATAATTGGGAGTTGCAAAGGTATTTATTGAAAACTTGCATAATATATAATTGGAAAAAAAATACAATTACATTATTCATTTAAAATGTATAATTTTTAAGATTCGCCAGATACTTTTTTGGAACATTTTTGTAAAAATGGAATCAACATTCTTTTTAATTACCCTAGTGGACACTTAATCTCAAATTAAAAAAAAAACATTTTATCCGAAATCGGCAGTAAAGTAGTCAACAATCGGCAGTAAAGTAAAAGAAATCGGCAGTAAAGTAGAACAATACGATTATTGTATGCAACCCAATATACATTTTAAGATGTGTCTACTGCTCCTCAGCAGCAACTAAATAATATTTTAAAAAAGCACTGTCGCGAAGGTCGATTGGACCTTTTCATAAAATGTTGTTTAATAAAAATAATAAGTTAATTTTATTAATTAGATTAAAATATCGCCGCGGCGGACATATATATAATAACCGTCGCAACAAACAGTATACGTAGACACTTCCTACATTCAAATGAAATTAGATTTGATCATCAAATGACATTTGATTTAATCATCAATATTAATTATTAGTATTATTAAATGTGATTTCGGATAAAATTGAATATGCGTCTCGGCATTAAAGTCATTTTTTATCACTCACGTGGTTATTTCCACATTCGTGATAAAAATACGACTTAAATGCCTTGATACATAAATAACTATTATTGAGTTTTCAAATATACCTACATAAGTATTTTCAGAGAGCGTATTTCATAATAATATTACGAACGGACTCATGCTTGCCATCTTTGACACAATTAAAAAGGCGCACGGTTTCTTGGATGCTCAAGAATGTATGACCATGCTTTCCTTTTGTAGTTTTAAGTGACGAAAATTTGCATCACAGAGGAGTTCAGAGTTGTCGTTTGTGACAGATGAGATAATGCCAACGTAAATAATTTAATATTAATGCGGGAGAATTCGTCATGATGTACGTACGTGTGTGTACGCCTAATAATTGGCAGCCCTGAGCCGAATCGCCGGTTTGTAGCCTAGGGCATTTAGCACGAGTGTACATATTCATTATATCTATTGGATGTATTAGTGGAATTTGTCAGTGTTGAGAAGAACGTAGTGTTTAACTCTTTTGGGACAATGTGGATATTGATAAATTTATCTAGTAGATTAAAAAAAAATCCCGAACGTATATTTTAGATAAACGCCATTTTAGTCACGAATTGTAATTAGGCACTAGCGAGTGTTTAATGGAAGTGTCTAGAGTTGCATACTATACTTTTTTACGACAAATATTATTAGGTATAAAAAATATCATATTACTAATAAATTTAAATATTTGTACAGGGTGATACCCTATAATGTCGCCCCCGTTTAACTTTTTATTTTAAGTGTCCGAAAAAATTTCAAACTGTGGTTACGTAGGTACTAAAAAATACTTTTTTTCTACGTATAAAGAAAATTGGAAAATTGATCAGTATACAGGGAAAAACAAAAAGTTTATTTTTTTTCAATGGATCACCCACTTTTAAATTTGTTGGGACACTTAAAATAAAAAAGTTAAAGGGGGGGCGACATTATAGGGGATCACCCTGTACATAGCGACATCTTTACAAAAATAGAGTGAATCTGTTTTACCGTCTATCAAAATGGCAGTGTTGTCAAATTTTTCCGTATGCATCGAAATTTATCTCTTAAAATGGACTAACAACCATTTAAATCCGATATAGAAGCAGTTTTTTACAGTGCAGATCTGAGCGAGGCAGTTAATATTTTTTTCCCGCCTTTAATAATTCTGTTTCAAATAATGCATTATTTTTTAATACTCATTATTAAAATAATGAGTAATGAGTTTAATAAAAATTAAATTAATTTTTATTACATTCTTTCCAATGAGTAATGTATTCTTTTTACATTACTCATTTTTAATTTGCAATGAGTAATTTGAGATTTTCAACTAATTTTTTTATGTAAATAATAATGCACTTATTTTATATTACTCATTTTTTATATTTAATGAGAAATACATGATTATCGAATTAGGTACTTATTTTAAGTGGGCAAGGACGATATTTTTATTGTATGACACATTTTTTTAACTTTTGCACGGTTTGCAATAGATAGAAGTGTAATTGATCTTTTATAAAAAGCATGGGCTTTGTGAGCGGAAATAATTTATTAATTAAAAGTAATCAATTTTATTAGAAAATAATAGTCACCTTTATTAAAGGAAAAGATTAAATTTTATGAAAATTACTAATCTGATCAGAGAACATTTTTTTTTGCAGCATTTTTTATTGTAAATCATTTGACAAAAAAGTTTAAGAGCCCATCAACCCCCACCCCTGAACATTTTTCAATGAATCACATTAGGTAATGTCTTTCGTTACATATTTTTTTTAATGTGTAATGTACTGTCTCTCATTACTCATTAATTTTTTAATGAGTAATGAAAATATTTCTAATTAAATTTTTTTTAATTATTATTGTATTCAAACTACATTACCACTAAAAATAAAATGACGATTGCATTATTTTTCATATTAACATTTTTGCAACTCTAGTATTAAATGTAAATTTTACATTTAAGTTATCGAGTTTTGTCAGGTTTGACTTTTGACATGTTATATTATAGGTTATGTACAAAAATTTCTTTTACAGTGACCTATAAGTTTACATTTTCTTTCGAGCTAAACGCGATAGATGGAACCACTCTTTTTATATATACATGTAATTTCTATGTATTTTCATTATTGTACGGCGGTGAATAATGAGTGTATTTTTAAAGTTTACAATACGTTTGTTTTAATAAACAAATAGGTAGTAAAAATAATATTACTTTGACTTTGGTCATGAATTAAAACTTTACCATAACTATTTAAAACATTCATTCAAAAGTTATCTAAATAACGGAAAACCAAAACTATATTTTACCTTTTTAAATAAATTATTTATAGTATTCATTATTTATTTCTTCAACAAGCATAGGCTGTTGAATACATTTAAAACATTTGTACAAATGAATTTTATTGGTAAATCAGTAGCCTTTAACTTTAGTCCTGAACTATAATATTATTATTTAACAAGTTTTATAAACGCATTTGATTGACGAGTTTAATTATGCACGAGCGTAGCTTGCATACCATACTCTACCACAAATATTTGTATTAAGCGACATCTATAAAACAATAGAGTAACCATTTTTGGAAATCTGTATCACCAGCGCGCCACGGTCCATTTTACTTTTTGATAGTACCCTGTATTCTACCGTTTGGTTCCTTTCAAGTTTCTGATATTAATATTAATGTATACTTATTGACAGACTCAATGGTCGATGATAATGTCAAATAACGTAAAAGAAACCATACATTTTATTTTGGCGGAAATCCAAATGCAAAACAGATCACTAATCTATGATTATTACGTCACAATATTTTAGACGGTTGCTTAAAAAAAATTCAGAAATGTGCACTTTTACACTTGGTTAAATCTCTGCACAGTGGCTCTTTGTAGATTTGTTCTTTGTGTGGTACGGGTGTGGATTTTATAAATTAACATAATAAAATAATGCATGCACATTCGCCTATTTTCTTTATTTATTTATGTTTTTAACGTTATAATATAAACATGTTTTGTACTACGTGCAAAAGAGCTAATGTATGTGGGATGGTTTAAAAAATTTATATTTTTATAAAAGTAAAGTGCGGTCAACTGCATTTCAGAGTGAAATAGTTTATTGTATACACGAGTGGAGAAAATGGTCGATTATTAACGAGCGAGTTCATAATCACCATTTTTTATGATTTCCACCATTAAATAAAAAATTAATACTTTTGTAGAAATGATTTGGCCTTAATTTTATTGTCTTCCAACATTGTTTTCTGATTTTTTTTATTATTTGCCTTTTAAATTTAATTCCAAATATGTGAAAAATGTTTAAATTGATATTTTTTTTAATTACGTCATATATATTCTTGTTTATTATTCCACTAGTGGAATAATATTTTCATTGATCAACTCGTGTTACAATAGGTTACTTTGTTTATTGTTTTCGAGCGTATAATACATCAATTCCACGTGAGTGTGGGAAAAAGATATTATTATCTAAAACCTTTTTTAAAACCAAAACCACAAATTTTCACTCTGATAGAGAGTCTCAAACAAATTTTAAATTTAACATAGGGATATTTTAAAATATGTATATCTATATCTTATAGATATTTTAAAATATATCTATATATTTACGCCAAATCTATGGCTTTTGAACTTGACCCCACTAAAAACCTTTCTGTAAATTTTTTCAAATTTTTTGACGCACCTGTAATTTGGTGCTTTTTTCAAACGGTAATAACTTTTTCAAGAACCGACTTTTTGAGACTTTTTTTTTTAATTATTCGCGGAATTGTTTATTTTTTTTTAGAAAAAACATAACATGGATCAAGTTTGATAAACGCCATTTTAGTCACGAATTTAATTTAGGCGAGCGAGTCTTTAATTAAAATATTATCTAAAATATTATATTATGTATCAAGTTTGATAAACGCCATTTTTTACACGAATTTAGAAAAGTTTATAAACGAGGTGCATGCTATACTTTTTCTACGACAAATACTTATTATTATCTTAAAATGATTTAAATCAAAAATTGGTATAGAGCGCCATCTATGAAACAATGGGTGTGTCACCGTCAAATGTCAATTTTTTTTATTTTATAACCACAGATTATAAAGGTTATAAAACGAAATGTATTTCTTGAAAATTTACAGTTTTTCACAGTGAAAGTAAAGAAAATGTTTTATGAGCACTTTACAGTGGAGTCCGTGTCCGAATTTAAGTTATAGTTTACTGCCGGCGAAATTAAAAGGTTAGTACCATGTTCATTTAAACTTTTTAAATATTGGCGTTGAGAAACTATTTAATACTTTTGTATTTTTGTATTGAGATAATAAAATAATTTTCACATTTAGTATTATTTTAGAAGAAAGGCACTTTATTTTAACGATTGTATGACATTTGACAACTGTCAACTAACTTCAGCCCGTGACTAAAAACCTGTTGCTAACTTCAGCCCGTGACTAAAGCACCATAAGCCTACAACTTGTCAATGTGTAGCGAAAACACTCCAATCATGAATCAAAATCCTACATATATGTTTTACCATAATTTGATGTGTTTTGTAAAAATAGTAGTGTGTTTTTGTATACAAAAACACACTACTATTTTTACAAAACACATCAAATTAATATAATTATTATATTATACAAAATTTAGAGAATTAAAAAATATACATCAAATTAATAATACACAGCATCATTTAGATATTAAAAAATTAATTTATATAATATTCACCCAATAATAGTTGTAATGCCCAAAAAGATTTCAAATTTTTTTAAATTGACGCGAACAAAATTTGTTTTATTCAATAGTAACCTAAAAATAACCTTAAAAATATAATATATAACCAAATCCTCACCGAAAAATTTCCTGCCTCTAAGTTAAATCATGATATTGACATAAAAAATAACGAATTTGAACCTTTAAGAGTAATCTCTCGCACTATTTTTTCCAAGTTTAGGTACCCACAAAAATAGCATAATATTGTTGCTTTTTTGTCGTTTCATTAAATATGACAAGTAGTGACGTTTCAAACGTCAAAACCGTCGGCAACTTGGTCGGGCATTAGCATCTCCAATGGTGATGCGAAGAGCTTGGCCCATTTTGCGCGGGCATGCTTTACCACTTCTACGGTGCACGTTGATAGATAGCGCAAAAGGAGCTCTACAAACGCTCGCGATATACAGTCTCTGTTAGACGGCGTTGGAAAATACAGCCAACCAGGACGCAACCGTGCGCCTTTTTCAATACAGTAGTGCCGGCAGTTTGATTGTTGTTCGGATTTTATTGAAGGTGTTCTCTTATTTTTTTAAATTTGTTTGTATTTTTTAGAATATAATTTGAGCATGTGATTGTTGTGTTCAGTTTAGTTTAAATTGTGAGTTTCTTTATATGGTAATATTCATTTTATTTGCCTGGTTTAATTTAGATTTTATGACTATTCCACTTTGTTACACATTTTTATTTAGGTATTTAAGATAAGATATGTAAATACGCGTTTAAATCTTGATATTATAATTTCACGCAAATTTTGCGTAACTACGCGCTTCTCAGTACATATAAAGTTTAAAAAGTATGTAAAAGTTGTTAAGTTACTAAGCAATTATGATATAATACTTTTTATAAATTATTTAACAAAAAAAAACAAATTTACAAAGTTTTTATTAGATTTAAAATAATTCTAAAAAATTCTTTATCTATCGTTTACATTTATTAAAAAATGGTAACCCAATTTTTTTTTGTATAAAACATAATTTTCAATTTGTAAGATTTTTTATTTTTGTATATTTCTATCTTAATCTTTGGGTTCAGCACCTAAGTTTATTTAAAAAAAATCACTTTTTAATAGGGAATAACATATATTTCTTAAAGTCACCGTATGACGGAATAAACACATGCGGCGACATCTTTGTGTTTATTATCTGACAACTTTAAGACCGATCCAACCTCACTTTTTTCCAATTAAATTAATTCTCCATGGTATTTTTAAAAAACGTAGAAAAAGTATAGTCAAAAACATATTTGTAATGAAAAACTTTTCACTCGAGCGGAATATGCCGTATTCCAAACTTGTTACAGAATATACTATTTTCTTCACCTTTAGAAAGACAAACTAACAATGGCAATTTAAAAGCCGGTAAAGCAGATTCCTAACACAAATTTTGGTTACTCTTTTTTTGTATAAATGACGCTCTATACAAATATTTAAATTAATTAGTAATGAATTATTTTATATAATGTTGTAAGACGTCAAAGAGAAAATCTCTTATGACACGAGTTCATTACTTTTTATATTTGTCAAAATTATAAATGATATTTGCGTATCGTACTGTACCATATATGGTACTGTTTCCATGGAGACAATACAAAACTCAAATGCGTATCGTACTTTTTTTGGTATAAAAATAGTAAAAGTATAATATGTATAACTCTTTTAAAACATTTTTAGATACTCATTTTTATTAAACACTCGCTAGAAAGCTTTGCTCTTGCCCAATTGAAATTTGTGACTAAAATCAAAATTTATACATAATTTACTATTATCCAATCCCACTTTGATAAGTTGTGACTTTATGGCGTTTTAGTCACGGTCTAAAGTCAGCAACTGTGATTTTTGGTCTTTTTAGTCACGGGCTAAAGTTAGCTTTATTATAAATTAGTTAAAAGTAAGGTTGAATTCGTCTAACAGTTGTCAAATGTCAGATGTTTACTAAATAAAATTGGCATTAAATTCTTATTTGAGCTTGTCGTAGATAAATTATAGTATGAAACTTGTTTTATTATTTATTTATTAATCATTCGCTCGCAAGCTCGTACCTAATAAAAACTCGTGAGTAAAATGCTCTTTATCAAACCTGATATCATCTATATATACTATTAGGTTTTAAATTTTTTACTATGATAATTTATAGTTTTGACCTTAAAAAAATACATTAATACTTATAATAAAAAGTAAATATTAATGAAAAGTAGAAAATAAAAAAGTACGATAAATGTTAATCTAAAAATAAAAAACATTTTTATTTTGATATTTTTACAAAAGTCAGTTAAAACAGAAAATTATGAGCTATAAAAATTTATTTCAAACTTCATTAATTAATATTTATTTAAGAAATACTAAAAATAACTGTTGTTAAATATTTATTTTTACTTGTTTATTAAAAGTGCTTAAAATAACAATAAAAAAACAATAAATTAATCAAATTAGGCAAAACTATGCTTAAATATTATCATTCCATCCCACAATAAAAATGTAATTTTTTCTAATTTTAACTTCGCCCATATTAGTTAAACCAAGGTTTTGTAAAAAAAAACTTATAATAAGTATAAATAAACAATAAGCAGGTGTATTAATAAATGAATATTAAATTTAATTTCCACATAAATTACATCTTAAAAGCCGATAAAAACTATTCAGCGCACACTTTTTAAAACATGCGTTTAATTAATTGTACCCCTATACTATAATTACCAAGTTAATTTGTTACAATTAAATAGATTGAAAAATATTTTTATAATAAATTGAACCGATTCAAACGACATATGTTGTGAAACTAATAGCTTTAAAATTAAAACTTACACTGAGAAAAATAAAGAATGTTATGAAATTTATAATTGGGCAAAATTATTAGCCCTCAACTTTAAGTAAATATAAATGTTCTTTTTAAAATAATGTCATTTATTGTATTTTGTGCAGGGTTGTCCAGAATGCAGGATAACATTATGTGCGTAACAATGTTGATAATATAATTGTGCCTTGTTGCGGCCTTTGCGAATTTACTAATGTGTGCTTCATTGATTAAATGCACGTTAACACAGTCAATTACGCACAAACACGTTCAAAAGTTAACATTTGACTACATCGGTTTTACTTGTACATACTGTATATATACGCATATATGCATGTGTATTTACTTTGCGTTTACACGCCCTAACTAACTGTTGGGTCAACAAATTTTTATAACATTGCACATTGGCAACGTTAGTTTTTGGATTAAAACCAATTTATTTTGTGGGCTACAAGTTACGATCAACACAAAAATATACCTTAGGTTGTAAATTAATGTTATTTATAATAGTAATGCAATTTTTTATTTGTTAATTAAATACTTAATTTAACCGAGGATCATTGGAAATGTAGCTATTGGTCCTAATAAAACTTTTAATCATTTTTTTAAGGATGTAAAATGTTTTTTTCAAAAATTGCACAATTTTCAAAATTGAAAGTGCTGTAACATAAACAATTTTTGTCCGATTTTAATGAAATGTACAATTTTTTTTTTACTCCATCTATCTTCTTTAATATTTTTTCCACTCCCACCTTTAAAACGCCGTAGTAGTGCAGTTGACTAGATTTAACTGATAAAGCGTTAAAAATTTGACGTACAGTGCCCATTAAACATATCTTTTACTGTGAAAAACTGCTTTCATATCGATTGTTAGTCTATTTTTGAGGATAAATTTTGATTTACACAGAAAAATTTGAGATTTTAACACCGCGGGGTTATTCCCAAGTTAGAAATTCTAACGGGAATTCCAATAAATACAACTGTCACTCTTTGTACCTTAACATTTCCTGTGTAAAAATTTTTAATACTTATAATAACGGGCAAAGTTAATGGTAAAAATTACGTCAAAATAGATGTCAATAGATGTCGCTTTATAAAAATATTTAATTTAAATCATTAGATAATAGAAAGTGTTTTTCGTTTATAAACTTGATTTATCAAACTTGGTACATAATATACTATTAAAATTTCAATGCAATTAAATAAAAATTGGAAAAATGGCACTTAAAGCCATCGCGCGGGTCAAAATTTATATTTACGCTAATTTAATTTTATTAAAATGTTGTATTTTCAATATTTCTATTATATATAGTCAAATTAATATATTTTACGGTAGCTTTAAAAAAGGTTAAAGTTAATCTTTATCAAAAAATCTAAAGAAAACTTTTTTGTAGATTAGTTAATCAGTTAATTTCCAACAAAAATGTGTAAGTAGTACTCATTTCAAAGTCTTAAACTTTTACCCAAGATGAATGGCTAGTTTTACAAAAAAACCATAGAATACACTTTTTTCCCATTAATATATGTATTGGGCTTAGCTTTATATTTATTTATTAGTGAAATAAAAATTGATTGGTATCCAACCACTGTGAAAATGGAAAATTGCATGCACCTACCGGTGTAAATCTAAACCACTCTCTAAAAATGAAATAGTCAAAATTCTACTATTTGAATAAGTACCAGCATTTTTAACTAATAAAATAGTCGTTTTCACTTTTAAATAGTTATTTTTTACTACGTAAATAGTTAAAGTTTGACTAATTTAAGATTAGTCACCATATTTGACTATTTCTGACAGTTAAAAGTAACTAATTTCTTTAATCGTTTACGGCCAACAACAAAGTATTATTTGAATTAAATGCATATGGTTAAATGACCCATAAAACAAATAAAGATGCAAAAAGTTTAGCACAAATAATATATTAAAACTTTAAAATATTATGAACAATATTTATTGACAAATAAAATTTATTTTTATAAGAGCGGCTGACAGCCGACTGGTTATGAGGTTAGGTTGACAAGCTTCTCAAGTCACAGACGTGAGTTCAATCCCAGGCTGGGTCAAAACTTTTTTTAAATTTAAATTTACTAATTTAACTATTTCATTTAGTGGAATTTGACTAATTATTAGTGACTGTTTTTTCGCTATGACAATTAGTCAAATATGACTTATAATTAGTTATTTTTGACTAATTCATTTTAAGAGAGCAGGTATTTATAACATAACCTCGTATAGAAACGAAACTCCGTTTCTGCGGTTATCGTTCCGAGACATAGAAATATTAAAACATTTTAACCGTGTTTTTAGGAAAATTTTAATTTACAAATGTCAGGGTCAAAAAAATCACCAGAAATAAGGTTTTTAAAGAAAGTATTCATCTAATCACCAAATGAATTAAAAATCACCAAAACCAAAATATGAAAAAAACCTAAAATATGAAAAAAAAAACAAAAAAAAACGGACCGTTTTATTCAAGTCGAATCTCTAAGTATTATATATATTATTCAATTTATACCAACTAACTGGAATATTTTTTTTAATTATATGTAATTAAATAAATATATCCCAATAACTCTGTATATTAGTTACGAGTTTTATTAGTCACGAGCAAAGCTTGCGTATTTACAGAATTTAAACAAAATTAAATATACTCTAGTTATAATTTACCCTGACATATTTTATCGGTGTTTTTTTTCGAAAAATGTACAACTTTTCATATTTTCAAATCAATTAAGCAACTACAAAATATCAAGCAATATTTATGATCATTTGAAAATAGCTTCAAAGAACGCGTGCTTGATTTTAACATATTGTGTTTCTAATCTAATAATATGCCGCATATTTTTAGATCATATATTGGGTATATTTTTATTTTATCATAACTTTTGTTAATTGATTTTCTATAAGGCATGATTCATATAAAAAATATTTGGGCAATCGAGAAAAAATTAATCAAGTGGTATACTACTCGTAGAGATAAACAAATTAAATTTGTTTTATTAGGGTTTTGTTTGCTGAAGCTAATAAAATTTTAAAAGGCGTTTGGTTTTAAACATTCACCTAATTAACCTAATAATTTTATTACTATACGTAAATATTATTTTAATAATATTAAATTAAGCAATGTCAGATTTTAAATAGCTACAAAATTGCTCCTACAAGAAATTTTATAAATTACCTATAACATCGTTATTTGGTGGCAGCACATTTCATTTTTGGCAAAGATCTCACAAAACATCCGAATATGACTTGGATAATGAATTTAGCGGAAGCACAGAAAATATATTTGTCGAGTTAAAGACATTAAATTTTATTATGTTTATTTGTTTAGTGGCGAGGTATGAATTTAATACCCCGCAAATTAACTGTGTATGCTAATATACAAGAAATTTAATAGGTTTTGTATTATTACATTTTGAAGGTACAAGGAGGACCGACCAATTTGAATAAGGGTCGAGTTACGCAACTGACAAATTAAATAATTCACAATTTAAACTTTGCCAGTTGCCACTTTATTTACCCCGTTATTTAATCACGATATTTCTGATTTATTTATTTTGCAATTTTAACCGGATTTGTTTTAAAGTGTAGATTTGTTATAAAATAAATCTATGCACAGCACTGGATTCACTACCCCTAAATACGACCCTATACTAAATTTTATTGAAATTTTTTAAGTAGGAACGATTTTGTTTAGATAACCGATTAAATCACTATAGTGATAGATTTTTGTTTACGATTTTATGGTGTTATTTACAAGTTTTAACATACATTTTTTAAAATATATATATATAATAAAAAATAAGATATCTACAGTACGCGTCAAAATTAAAGGGCTTTAAAATATTTTCTCGAAAAACCCTCGAACACGTAAACTGAGATATAAGTTCAAGTATTTTTATACAAAATTTCATAAAGATTGGTGAAGGCGTTTTATAGTTAGAATTTTTTTACTTATTATGCGCAGTGTAGTTTACGAAATATCAATTATTAATTATTACACACCTTTAAATTAACTAAATTTTGTTTAAAAAATTGTTCATAAATTTTGACATATGCTTCAGATTGTATTAATTGTCAAAAAATTTCCTTTAATTCGAGAAATAATCTAGACGTATATCACTCAACCTATAAATTTAATCTAAACTATGCACAGTAAGTTTTTTATTTGATTTTTATTTTTGGAAAATAGTTTTATGCAAAATAATTAAAAATAAAACCCCTCGACCGCTACACTGTCTCGTGATTTTATTTAAAATAATTTATTTTGCTTTTAACATTTTCCAAGAAAAACCAAAATGTTTTATTATTATTTTTATTTTAATAAAAAAATCTAAAATTGGTTATTTATAGAAAATAAAAAATAAATAATTATTTTCAATTATATCAATAAATAAAATTAATTAATTTAATTGCTGTTGAATTAAAATTTTATTTTAAAATATAATTTTAATTCAACAGCAACTATAGTTTAATCCATTTTAATTTAAAACTTCATAGTTCTCGTAAAATAATATATGATAAATTTTAGTTATCAATATCAATAAATTAAATTAACTAATTGAATTGCTGTTGAATTAAAATTTTATTTTATTTATTTTTATTTTCTATAAATAACCTATTTTAGGTTATATATAGAAATAATAAAACATTTTTTATTTCTGTTTATGCTTTTTTCATGGATAATTTAACAGAATAAATTTTTGTAAATAGTTATTATCGTTCATTTTTGGCTACAAAATCGTTTCTACTTTAAAAATTTCAATAAAATTTAGTATAGGGTCGTTTTGAGGGATGGTGAATCCAGTGCTGTGCATAGATTTTTTTAAATCGCTAATATAATTATTTTGTAAAAACATGGCGTTTTTTGCTCTAAAAATACAGTTTATCAAGATCTACAATCCGGTTCAAACCGCACAAATAAAGATTTTACAGGGGTGAGTCGCAAACAAATGGGTCACACTGTATGTCAGGATGAATCACAAATCTTACATATTTTATAAACAAATATTTACAACTATTTAAAAATATATATGTATTTAGTGTGTTACGCATACAATGTCATGTTAAAGAAAATGTATAGATTAAGTTTAAGTATACAGTATACATACTAAATGACGTTTAAATATTATTGCGTAAAATTGATGTTTTGCTCAAAGGGACTTTTATACTTTTTTTGAAGTTTTATGTATACCATTAACGTTTTTATGCACTCCATAACAATATTAAGAAGCAATTTAAATAAATTACCATATTTGTTTAGTACGCATACATTGTGTAAAATTTAGTTTTCACACTCGGTGCCTACCCGATCATATTACTCAATCAAACAAAAACCTGTGTAGTAATAAAAATATTTTTTAATTTATAGTTTTTACATATTTTCGAATTAACTATCAACTAGCAGTATTTTATTACACACATTAAGTTGCCCACGTCAATTTGCATTTTTCGAATATACTTTACGAAAAACATTGCTATTGAGATATTTAGAGATTGCCTACATGAATATTAAGACCTATTAATTTTTCCTATGCTTATGGTAGTAATCATAGTTTTCAGATTATAAGCTGACATTAGCCTAAACACATAGACGGTAAATATGTAACTATCTATTATCCATTATTAATGGTTAGTCCTCGAGGTATTTGCTAATAAATACGAATAAATATCATTGTAGGTGGTTTGTTTTTTAATTAAAAAGAAACTGTTTCAAAACCCTCCAGCTGATGCAAAAATAATTATTTTATTTACATTAAATTAAAAGGAAATAATATAATTGAGGCAGTGGATTGCAGAACCGATGATAGCGTGTTAACCTATGTTTTTTCTTTTCATTAAAAAAATGCCTTTTAATATTCTCTACTTGATCTTTTCAAAATTTTAATTTTACATGCATCGATTCAGATTTGTGATGATTTTTTAAATTATTTTGGTAATGGACATAATATTTTATTATAACTCTGTTTTAATTTGGAACCGATGTGGAAGCAGCCCAATTAATTTTTTTGTTATTTATACAGGGCGTTTCTTAATGGGATTCTCCAAAACTAAAAATAAAAATACCTTTTAATGTTGACGAAAAATTACGTTTACGTGTCTGAGCGTTTAGCTGTGATATTTTAACCTCCCTATAAATTATAATTTGAGAAATGACATTTTAAACAGGGTGTTTCAAAAAACGCCAAAAATAAGAAAAAAGTTTAGGCCCGAAAAGTTTTTAAAATACGGGGTTAAACATTAAAATATCCTAAATTTTTTTTGCCCGATTTTGTTGAAATATGGCAACGTTATACGTTTTGTCAATTTTCTTTAAAACGACTTTATTAAAAAAAATAGTAGGTAGTTTTTGTTTAACTGGATAAAGGTGCAACATATGCGTTTTGTCAATTTTTTTGCAATAATTATTAATATAAACCGAATATAATATGGTTTTTATTTTTTGTGTCCAAAACGAGGTAAGATTCCAAAACAACTCAAGAGTCAACAAAGTTATATTTTTAATGGACTAATTATAAAACAATTCAAAAATTGCAAAAAAATCAGTGGCGTACATTTTTTTGTCATTAATACTCATTAAGGTGCATTCCGGGAAACCACTGGATAAAATTCTAATTTAGTTAAAGCAAAATTAGCTTCTTATCAGTATAAATGCTACATTTTAACAAAAACCATGACACTAAGTGACCTTTTAAATTCACATTGACAAGTTGTGGCTTTATGGCGCTTTAGTCACGGGCTGAAGTTAGCAACAGGTTTTTAGTAACGGGCTGAATTTAGTTTTATGTTAGTTGACAGTTGTCAAACGACATACAATCGTTAAAATAAAGTATCTTTCTTGTTAAAAAATACTAAAGTTGAAAATTATATTATTATCTCAATATCAAAATACAAAAGTATTAAATAATTTCTTAGCGCCAATATTTGAAAAGATTACGTGAGCGTTTGTACTGACCTTTTGATTATGCCGTAGTAGTGCAGTTAAGTAGATTTAACTGATAAAGCGTTAAAAATTTTGCGTACAGTGCCCACTAAACATTCTCTTCTCTTTTACTGTGAAAAACTGCTTCTTTATAGATTGTTAGTCTATTTTCAAGGGATAAATTTTGATTTACACAGAAAAATTTGAGATTTTAACGCCGGTACATTCCCAGGTTAGAAATTCTAACGGGAATTCCAATAAATACAACTGTCACAAATGTAAGAATTTTTTAATACTTTGTGATAATATTTTGCAATTATAGTAATAAAAAAAATCAAAAGATAAAATATTTTCTTGATTAATCATATTTTAAAGTATCAATAATTGTTAAGTTAAAATTAAAATCAATGACGGGCAATATAATGCATGTTATTGGGATGGTTACTTTATTTTCGTATACATGTCGCTTTATATTTTTATATATTTTTAATTTAAAGAATTTTTTAAATAATATTTATTATTTATCGTAGAAAAAGTATAGTATGCAACTCGTTTATGCACTCATTTAATTAAGCACTCGCTCGCAAGCTCGCTTGTGCCTAAATTAAATTCGTGTCTAAAATGGCGTTTATCAGACTTTTTTTAATAATTTTTAACCCTGTCTTAAACTTTTTTTTTATTTTTGCCGAGCAATAGCTCATGTTCCTGAAACACCCTGTATAAAAATATCAAACTTGAATTGAATCGGTGAGAATAAGAACAGTACAAGTCCAAAAATTTAATTTTGACAAGTCATTTTTTAAAATCAATTTTAAAGTTTAAAATACATTTTTGTGAGAACACATAAAAAAATCTAACATAGTACCAAGAACAGCGATGTCATTGAATGTATTAAAATTGAATTGAAGCAATCTAAATTGTTATTTGCTCAATTAATTACTATTAAACCAAAGTAGGGAAATATTTCGCCTAAATGTCAAAGAATTTATTGCGTTAAATGTATACATAGTATACATACAATAGTAACGTTATTAAATAAATCAAATTAGTATTAAATGCAATAACATTCTAGCATTCTAACAAATAAATATCAATATGAATATCAATAGATTTAGGAGCGATAACTTTTGTTGTTAATTTAAAAACAGTAAACGATTATAAACCAATTGCTTAATACCTGGTATTATAGGAACTGTTATTCAGGAATATGGATTATAAGATCCCATTGGTTTAATGGCTCACCCATTCATGCTATGCTAGCGTTTTTTCTGTGAAGAATATAAACATTATATTTTATAAAATAGTTAAAATATTCCCACAAAAATGCATTTAGAACTATAAAACTGATTTTTTTTAAATATTTTGTCAAAATTTTGACTTTTGGACTTGTATGTACATTGTACATTGTACCGTTCTTAATCTTACCGATTGAATTATATTTACTTATTTTCTTATTATTAAATTAACTTATCCAAGTTTCCAGACATCCTGTATAATAATTAAAAAATTTAAATTTCTTATCTTTTTGCCTATTTATAAATATCAAGAATAGTGCGTAGTTCTTCATAGTAGGTATTTTAAGATAACTTAATCGCTTTAAATGGCTTATTTACTTTGAAATTAAAGCTTATTCGGCAAGCGTTACTTAATGCACAATGTATTTTGCCGAGTCCCACCAACGAGCTAGTAAAAAAAATCACCAACATATCAATGGCTGCTTAAAAAGCGCATTTAAAATCTGAATATTCAGCAGTACGCTGTCGCAAGTTGTGTGCTCGAAAAGCTGAAAACTTTTGCGACTTTTTGCCTCTCTCTTCATGTTTAGGTTGTACGGAAGAATTATTGTTTTGAACGCATGCAAGCAGAATTATTTAAATCCGCGGCATTATAATTTTATTTTTAAAACTGCTGCCCGATATTTATAGATGATTTATCATCATTCTATACTGGTGTACTCTATTGAGGTTTAATAGAAACATGTGTCCATGCACCTTATTAAATTTGTGTAACAAAGTGTGAAAGTCTGAACGGTTTAACTTAACTAATTGTTTTTTGTCTTCAGACGTAGACATGTGTAAAATATTCGGTTAATTCGAGTTTAAAAGTTTGGAAAAGCAGTGTAAATATGAAGAACCCAAATTTGTTCCTGCTTGTGGTCATCGGCCTTATTAAAAATTCAGGTAAAATTTTTTTGTATTTGTTTTGCTTATTATTTTGTTTATTATTAATTATTTATTTTAATTTAATTTTTCAAGATCGTATATTTTTAATTAATTATAGTAAGAAAAATATTTTTCATTTCAAATATTTATTTTAATTTCTATATTTATTTGGTTTCTGTTTCTTTAATAAATTTTAATTCTTGTTGCAATAATGTTATATTTTATTTTATTTAATAATAATAAAAAAAATTACCATTATTATTATTATTAATTACAAAATTTTTAACTTTTTATTTTTCAAAGGGTTGTACTTTTTTCTCCACAAACCTACATATGTCATCTTAAAAAATATACTGGAAAAAAAATGTGGAAAAATATGTTGTAATGTAACAAAAAGCGTTTTTTCTGCGTATGTACAGGGTGATCCCCTATAATTTCGCCCCCCTTTAACTTTTTTATTTTAAGTATCCCAAAAAATTTAAAAGTGTGGTTATGTTTGTACTAAAAAATACTTTTTTTCTATGTATAAAAAAATGGAAAATTGATCAATATACAGGGAAAATCAAAAAAATTTCAGAAACGGTTGAATTTAGGTATATGGTATGTTATATGAAATATGCTTAAAATTTTACAAGGAATCAAAAAATAAATACATATATAGGGTAATCCATTAAACAAAAAATAAACTTTTTGTTTTTCTCTGTATATTGATCAATTTTCCAATTTTCTTTATACGTAGAAAAAAAGTATTTTTTAGTACCTACATAACCACACTTTTAAATTTTTTGGGACACGTAAAATAAAAAATTTAAAGGGGGGCGACATTATATGGGATAACCCTGTACATTGGTGTGTTTTATTTAAAAGGACTATTTTTCACCGAAACTCCAAAATATTGTTCAAAACATCAAAAAAAAAAAAATTCATTATAGTTTAGGTAAGCCCTATTTTTTTAAAAGTACTTCCTTTTTCAGTTTAAACTTTCCCCATTTAAAATGCATGTATTTTTTAAATTTCTATATCTAAAATATCATAATAAGGTTCATTGTTACTTACAGAGTATTTAACACTTTTTAAAAGAATGTCTTACGAAAAAATTTTAAAATAAAAAAAGAAAATTTAATTCTCTACAAAAAAAGTTTTTAAGTTTATATCACCAAAGATATTTAATAGTCATAGAATCAAATTTAAGACAAATTAATCTTAAGAAAACAAATTTTTCAAATTTTTATTTACAGAATTAAATTTTCTACAACTTTTTCTTAATTTTTCGGTAAGACAAGCCATTCTCTTAATATTTTCAAAAATATGTGAAAAAAGTAAAAAAAAATACTTTTAACAAAATTCTTGAAGAATCTTTAAAAAATCGTTAAATACTCTGTAAGTGGGTAACCATAAACCACAATATGATAGCTTAAACCCCGACAAAGATATAGAAATTAAAAAAAAAGTGATTGTAAATGCAAATACTGTGTAATAATGTACTTAAAATTAAAATTAAGGGCTCAAACTTTAAGGGGAGTTTTTTATCCCATAACATTTATAAACTGCTCACAATCATAGCCTGCAATAAAAACATCCGATTTCGCAATACTTACACATAAAAACGATTTGAAAAAATCAATTTTCATCTAATTTACATGAGACCTTTTAATGTCTTCATAACACAACAAAACTATTATAAACCATTACCTCATCATGGCACAGTTAATAATAATAACATTTTTATTCGTTATAATTTTTATTGTTTCTAAAGCTGAACCCATAAATTTTTCGGGACCCAGGATCACTTTTAATTGGTTTATATTCCGCCCAAGGCTGAAAAATTAAACTCTGTGTTTCTGACTCAGATAACCATGATATATCGACTAAAATACACATTTAAATTGGCCAATAAAACAAGTACATAAATAATTATATTTCTACTTATAATTTTTTAACAAGTTATAATTAATTTGCTTTAATAATAATAATAATAATAATAATTTACCTGCATACATCTGTATAATGGTTACAATACTTTTTTAAGGTTCGTGCTTAAAATTTCCTATTTTAGTTATTTAAAAAAATTCTGACTTTTGTTTTATTTGCTGTATAGAAATACACATAACAGAATTGCATTTTCGTAGATATTTGATTTAAAAAGAAATATTGTTAGATGCCGTAATGTGTCCTCAAATCTAATATTTTGTGAGTTCGTATCTTGTGCCCGAGACCAAAGCATAGGTATGCCATTTTTATCCTTTTATATAATTTCCGCCTTTCCTTTTTACTTTATTCTCTTTGGGAAACAACACTCTATTCATAAAAAAATGTCGACAAAATAAAAATACTTGAACTTGTACTAAAAACAACAGTTAACAGCTGTTTTTATGTCGTTTTTTTTTGTTAACTATTTTAGATTCATATTAAAATAACATTTATTAATATTGACTTTACCTCATGTTGGTAATACTGGTCGACAGCAATTGTTTTTTAATTTTGGTGCTCTGATTCAACACCAAAATTATTGTTTTTTTTTTATTATCAAAAATTTTTATCGAAGATGTAGATATGTTTTTAACAAAATAAAATCGTTTTGAAAAATGGTCCTATATCCGCTAAAACAAGATATTTTAAGGCAAAAATATTATAAATGTGCTAATGAGCTTATTGTGATAATGAGCTCATTGAGCAAAATGATGGTCATTTTTGGAATTAGGGCACACGAATTACTCAGCCAACTATATTTATTTTGTGGGCCGGTGTAATTAATATAAGTAAAAACTTTTTATTAAAATAATATTATTCAGTCATAGATATTATTCTATAAATGAAAGCAAAACCATGTCGAAAGTCAATTACTAATTGATATGATATATCTATAGATATAAAGTAAACTATTTTAAAATCATATGAAATATCAGCCCAAAAATTAATTTATGCATCACCTACAAATTTATTTAGATGAAGTTTAACTAGAATAGGGTTTATAAGACTTAATATTTATTATACTATAATAATTTTAGTCGAAGTAAAATAAAGTTTTCTGTTTATTTTCTTTAATTTCCTTGCTGTTATATTTTGGTCTATTATCTAATACACCCACGTACAATAGTAGGTATATAAAAATAAAATAAAACGGTGCATTACTATTTTAAAATTAGTTAGTAGGTAACACTATTATTTATGTGAAATTATATTTATTTTTATTACTTTTTTATTTAAAAAAACATTTGCAAACAATTCTTGACATTATTTTAGTGTTTTTGAAACATATCTAGTTTTTCTTATTTTTTAAGGAAATTATTTGGCTGTTTTAAATTCATATATTTTATATTATATCTACTTCTTTTTTTACTTCTTATATCGAAAAATTGGTTTGTGGGCATTTAAAAACTGGCGCAATTATTTTTGAATTATATAGAAAAAAACAAAAAAAACTTTTTCTATATCAGTAAATTTTCAGCAAAAATAGTTTTTGGATATTTCAAGAACTTTAAGTAAGCCAGGACTTTTCCTGTTTACCATTGGAAAGGGGGAAAATGTAGGCTCTATAAAATGTTTATTATGTTATTGGTCTTAAAAAAGTTACATTGTATATAGTTTATTACCTGAATCCTTGCCATTCAACTAACAATATCATAATTAAAAGAGTAAATAGTGATTCAATAATTAACATAATATTGTGAGGCCGCAATTTGGTAGAGCGATGATGTCAAATAATCTGTGTTTATTAAGTCTCTCTGTTGGTACTATTTGCTATTTATAAACTATCATCAAACAATAGTTTTTCACCTGATGAGTCACCTAAATATATTATACAATCGGTTGTAATAGTTATTTATCGGTGTATCATGAGATAGTTATTTTTTATGAGATCTGAATTGTAACATTGACATTCCTAAGAATAAAAATATAACATAAGTAAAACTAAAATTTTTTAAAAATCTTATAGTTTATATAGTTTCTTGATGCCAATCTATAAGCACCTTTTAACTTTCACTGTGAAAAACTGCTCATATATTTAAACAGTTCATTTTCGAAAAATAAATTGATTTTTACAGTAAAATTCGACAACCTAACACCATTTTGATTACTCTATTTCTGTATAGATGTCGCTCTATACAATTATTTAAATTATTATACAAATATATAAATTAATTATAATAGTATTTGTCGTAAAAAAGGATAGTATGCAACGTTTAAAAACTTTTCTAGGCACTAATTTTTATTAAAGACTCGCTCTCAAGCTCGTGCCTAATTTAAATTCATTCAACTTGATACTTGAAAAAACTGTTAAAAAAACATGTCAGCCATATTAAATGCCTTATGTAAAGTATGCATTTCTATAGCAAGCTTTTTGGGATGTTTAATATGTTGGCCCATCAGAAATACAGTGTTGCCATTTTTTAAAATTAATATGCTTAATATCTTGAAAACTACTTTTTAAGCTTTTAAGTTTTTAAGCTGTGTAATATTTAGGCCTATCAGAAACACAGTGTTGCCAGTTTTTTATTTTAATTATTATATATAAGTTAAATATTTCAAAAATTGGAACCCTACTCTCTAAAAATGAATTAGTCGAAAATGACTAATTGTCATAGCGATTTGTATCCCAAACATTTAGCAGTCAATTTTCATGTAAAATTGTCCCCTGAATTCGAAAATGTCGCCAAAAGTTAAAAAAGTAGAACAGTTTTTGAGATATAGTCAATTTTCCATATAATATGGAGTTGACTATGTTTATTGTTTGGTAATTGTTGTTAAATTGTTGCTCGAAGGACCATAAAACGATGCTTGTGTTTGTTTGATGTTGTTGTATTGTTGATTAAAACCACAATAGTGTATGGTTTTTAAGTAGATATTTATTTACACATAACTTAAACTAAAACTATTTAAACAAGTGAAATAAAAACTAGATCATTGGCGATCAATTTGGGTAGTCGATACTGCCCAAGTGTTGCAATGCTGCTTCATTGAGTGAATCTATTCGAATGTATGTTGCGATTGTCGTCCTACAGTTCGGGTAGTTTTTACCCCCCTCGCCTAGACATATGATTGGCTTGCCTCTACAGTGGGAGTGGCAATATAAGCCTGCTTAAATTATACTTAAAACTATACATTTACGTGATAACGAATTAAAATTGAAACTTTGCTTTAACAGACTATATCACAGAAACTGCACTAATTTCATAATTTTTTACGGTATTTTCGAATTCAGGGAACCATTTTACATTGGCTGTTAAATGTTGGGTTACCATGGTAATGAAATGAAGAAGCAGTCACTAATAACTGTAGTAATTAGTAATTTTTGACTAATTTATTTTTATAAATTAAATTTGAAATAAACATTAGTATAAAAATTACAAAACATATAAGTAATAAACAAATATGAGTCTCCCATGAAATTATATTAGTCATGTTTTAGGAGCCCTCTAAAAAGTGAGCCAAATTTTTTTTTTTAAATCCATAGAAATGTAATTAAATACAGCAGTGAAATACGAATTGATTATAAATGAAATGTATAAAATTGGCTCGAAAACTTCAAAATTTTCTAAATTTATGAGCAAACTTTAAAAGTTCATATTTTGAGCTGAAAATTTCAGAAACTCAATCATTTTATGTGTACAAAAATTTATTGTAGGGAGCAGAAAAATTAAACTAAATAAAAATTCAAATTTTGACTATTTTTGGAATTTTAAAAATTCTAAAAAAAAATAATCTAGCTGATTTTTGGAGAGACCTCTAAAAATATGATTAATTAACAAATTTTTGTAGGAGACTGGAAAAAAAATTGTCGTTTTTTTGCCACCCTAGTATGCACAACATTTTTATTTACAAAAATTTGCAAAATTTAGTTAGTTGTTCTCCTGTAAAATTTGTAAAATGTGACTTGGTGGCGATGGTTTTTAGGTGGCGATAATATGGCAAAAATCTGATACAACAAAATATCAAAAAAAATTTAAAATCTTGGTTTTCCTAAAAAGCTTAACCACGTCCAGAGAAATCTTAAAAATCGTTACAGGAAGATAACGACCAACATATTATCAATACGTTAGCATTACTTCAAAAAATCGCGGATATCATAACAATTTATTCGCCAAATTGGCGTATAAACACAAGGAAGCGCAATCCTCCTGTTGTAAGGTGGCAGCGCAACAGATGGAGTTTGTATTCAGCTCGCACCGTTTCGGTGATCTCATCGGGAACGATGCTATGATATAAATCGTGACATTAATGAATAAACAACATTTTACTGATTTTTGTTCGCACACATTACAAATTATGCGGAGCATAATGGGCATGAATTGCTTATTACCACATATGCCCACCCAAGTGAGATATGTCTTTTATAGTTCCGACATTTGTAAATATGGATTAATTTTAAATCTATAATTTATAAGAATAATTTTTATTAAGAAATGAAATGTGTTTTTATTACCTTTGGATTTTCCAATAATTATAATTACTTCTACATAAAGTTTTTTTTGAGTATAATTTAAGTTTTTCAGAAACTAACGAACGTCAAAAAGATAATTTAAAATTGAATTTCAAAAACACATTTTGGAATGTCAGAACCATATAATTTTAAAATAATCCAAACATATTTTTAACAAATTTTAAAATGTAAAAAATGAAAATTTTCAAAATCATACAAATGTCATAAACACAATTTAGAAAGCCAAACACATTTAGTTATTTATGTCAACTTCAAAACCATATCAAAAACGGTTTATCTAAAAAAAGGAAAAAACATAATTTAAATGTCAAAAATACAATTTAGAATAATCCAAATATATTTTTAACTGAAAAACTTTAGAAACATGTCAAAATCATTAAAATGTGAAAAACGCAATTTAGAACAACCCATTTAATTATGTCAAGAACAAAAAAGTTTGAAAGTCAAAATTTTCCAACTTAACTACGTCAAAAATATCATTTGGGATGAAAAAACACATTTCAGATTGTCAAAATCATAAAAATGTTAAAACACAATTTTAACAAATTTTAATAATTATGTTAAAAATTGTCCGACTCAAAAACTTCAGAAATATAATTTGAAATGTCAAAATAATAAAAAGGTCAAAATACAAATAAACCTCAAAACTGTGTCAAAATTTTTCAACTAAAGAACGTCAAAAACATAATTTGGGTTGGGGTAAGATATTAAAACACATTTTTAACAAATTTTAAAAATCATGTAAAAAATTTTCCGACTAAAATACTTTACAAATATAGTTTGAAATGTCAAAGACACAATTTAGAACGTATGTCATGAACAAATAAACCCTAAAACCATATCAAAAATTTTTCAACAAAAACGTCAAGAACATAATTTGGGACGGGTCAAAACACATTTTAGATTGTTAAAACCATAAAAATGTTAAAAACATATTTATGCAATTTCAATAATCATGTCAAAACATAATGTGTAATGTCAAAATCATAAAATTTCAAAAACACACTTGATTATGTCAAGAACTTTAAAACCATGTCAACTAAAAAACGTCAAAAACACATTTTAGAATGTGAAACCATAAAAATGTAAAAATACTTATTTGTGTACCAAGGCCAAAACGTGACTTTTTTGACAAGGCTGATTTTAATTTAATTTTTAAGAAATCAGACGAGGACAAAATAACACTTCTTGGGAGTGGTGCACACGAAAACTTTTTTTTTAATAAACTTTAAAAATTATGTCTGAACTAAAAAAGTCAAAAACACATTTTAGATTGTCAAAACCATAAAAATTTAAATAATTAAAACCCATTTTTAACAAATTTCAAAAATCGTGTCAAAAATTGTCAGACTAAAAACTAAAAACATAATGTGAAATGTCAAAAACACAATTTAGAACGTACGTCAAAAACAAATAAACTTCAAAACCATGTCAAAAAATATCCAACTTAAAAACGTCAAGAACATAATTTGGAATGTTAAAACATATTTTAGATTGTTAAAACCTTAAAAATGTTAAAAACACAAATTAAAATAATCAAAAAACATTTTTATGCAATTTCAATAATAATGTCAAAAATTTTTGGGCTAAAAAACTTCAGCAACATAATGTTTAACGTCAAAATCATAAAAATATAAAAAACACAATTAAGAAGGACAAACACATTTTAGAATGTCAAACCATAAAAATGTAAAAATACTTATTTGTGTACCAGAGACAAAAAATTTTTTTTTTACGAGTCTGATTTTAATTAAATTTTTAAGAAATCAGACGAGGAAAAAATAAAACTTTTTGGCAGTGGTGCACACAAAAACACTTTTTTAATAAACTTTAAAAATTATATCTGAACCAAAAACTTCAGTAATATAATGTGAGAGTCTTCTTCTTCTTCTTATATAACAGTTTATTCTCTCTTTCAAGAGAATTAGTCTTGAGTTAAATAAGCTCTTACTGTCCAGTTACAAGTTTTAACGTCAATGCGCTTCTCCAAGCCATCCAGCTACAGACATGTGAATTTTCAAATCTTGAAACATTTACTTAATATATTGTACAAATCACAAAATACGATACCCAAAATACAGGTATATTTCTATACCGGGAATCCAATTTTGTCTCTACTAGGTCAAAAATTCATCTATGTTTTCTACTTTTTCATTGAGCAAAGCGCACACCAAAATCATAAAAATGTCAAAAACAATTTAGAACGAAAAACACATTTAATTATGTCATGAATAATTAAGAAGCGATCGGACTTAAATGGATTTGTCTGGTTTTGCCTGATCGCTCCTTAAATAAACTTTAAAATTATGTCAACATTTTTTAACTAAAGAATGTCAAAAACATGATTTGGGATGTCAAAAACAAATTTTAGATTGTTAAAACCATACAATTTTGTTTAGAATAATAAAAACATATCAATATAAGATTTTTTGGATATTCGCTAAAAATTGTTTAGTATTTTTCATTAAATTTCCTTTTATATATTTTTAAGTAGATTTTTTTTATATTTTATTTATAGATATATTTGTAATATTTGTGGCCCCATAGATACTTAAAGCTTTTCCTTTACACCCGTAAGAAAATATTTGTATTCAAACACTTCGTTCGGACAGTCTTGTAAGTTAGTAGGCAAAGTAGTAAGTTGTCGATTTCGGGTCGAAGAGGAGGTGAAAAATAAGAAGAAGCAACAGACAGCAGTGCCGAGGAGACGTTGGCAGAAGTATGCGGTGTATCTGTTGTCCCCTGCGGACCTGGGCGCGACAAACTCAATTACAGTAAACCACCGTGTGTCCGCAGAACCTTTGAACTGTTTCCCCGATTCCTTCACGAACTCCCATAAGTATTCAATGTTCCTGAGAACACAACACACAGCAAACACGGGTCTTTATCTAATGCGGAAACGATACTTGCTTTTTCTCCAATTTTATTTATTTATTTATTTATTCGTTTTTTACTTTCTTTGGACCCAATCATCTTTATTTTGATTGAGGTTCAACACAACCTCGTAGGACTAACGTCTATCAAAGAAATCTAAGAACTGTAATTTTGTGTTTCTAATAGGATTTTTTACATAATGTTAAAACCAATTTTAAAATAGATTATTACCAGAGAAGCTAATACTGATAAAACCAAAGTGATACCAAACCTATATTTTATTGTATTTATCAAACAACCTGTTTACCGGAGCCAAAAAACTTTTTTTTTGACGAGTCTGATTTTAATTTAATTTTTAAGAAATCAGACGAGGACAAAATAACACTTTTTTAATAAACTTTAAAAATTAAATCTGAACTAAAAACTTCAGAAATATAATGTGAGAGTCTTATTCTTCTTCTTCTTCTTCTTATTCTCTCAAGAGAGTCAAATAAGGTCTTACTGACCAAGTACAAGTTTTAACGTCCATGCGCTTCTCAAAGCCATCTATCTACCCACAGACATGTGAATTTTCAAATCTTGAAACATTTACTCAATCTATTGTACAAATCACAAAATACGATACCCAAAATACCAATTTTATACTCTTTCATTGAGCGAAGCTCACACCAAAATCATAAAAATGTCAGAAACAATTTAGAACTAGAAACACATTTAATTATTTCAAGAACAAATGAGGAGCGATCAGACAAAACAAGACAAATTAATTTTAGTGATTTTTTTGACTTTTCTGCAAATCACTTAAATGGATTTGTCTGGTTTTGTCTGATCTCCCCTAAATAAACATTTTTAACTAAAGAATGTCAAAAACATGATTTGGGATGTCAAAAGCAAATTTTAGATTGTTAAAACCATAAAAACTTTGTTTAGAATAATCAAAACATATCAAGATTTTTTGGATACTTGCTAAAAATTCTTTAGTATTTTTCATTTCCTTTTATATATTTTTAAGTAAATTTTTTTTAAATATTTTATTTATAGATATTATTTCTTTATCTAATGCGGAAACGATACTTGCTTTTTCTCTAATTTTATTTATTTATTCGTTTTTTACTTTCTTTGGACCCAATCATCTTTATTTTGATTGAGGTTTAACCTCGTAGGACTAACGTCTATCAAAGAAATCTAAGAACTGTAATTTTGTATTTCTAATTGGTTTTTTTACTTAATGTTAAAACCAATTTTAAAATAGATTATTATACTAGAGAAGCTAATACTGATAAAACCAAAGTGATACCAAGGTAAAACTTATATTTTATTGTATTTATCCAACAACCTGATAAAGACCCAGACATTACTGATTTATTTTTTTGGAACTAAACATTTGAAATTATTTATAAAAATGGTTGATTATGGTTCATAACAATCGTATTCACTTATATTTTATTTTTTTTAATTTTTAAATTACAAAATTTTCAAAAAAATGTTTGACTTTTTAAAAGGCCATTAGTAATATAGGCTAGTTATAGGTTTGTCAGAATACAAAATATTTGTTAACAATAAATGACACATTTCCAAAATTAACTTATTTAGTGTGATACTAATCTGATCTGATACGAATCTTTGGGATGCAACCCAACGTCACATTTTTCACATCTAAATTGCACTTTTTGTTTTTTTTTGCTTCTCTTGGTATATAATTAAATGGTCAATCCTATCGTACCAAGAATAGGCATAAGCATTATTTGATGGGCATGGAGGTCCCCTTTTAGGTTTTCAGCAAATTAGTTGCAATCGCTCTTTTAAAAGTTAGCTTATCCATTCAGTACGGTCATATCAATGTAATGGTAAATTAGCGGAAAGTACAATTTCTTGGCCCGGATCGAAATTCTCTAAAGTGTTTTGAAATATACCTTGCTTTTCCACAAAGTACTGAAATAGGTACAACCTCATCAGGATCTATCTCTAAATCAGAGTTTTCATTAGTAGTCTCCAACATTTCGACAGGTGCTCGCAGTTGATTCCCGGATAGATTATTTATATCTTCCAAGTCTTCTTCACCAGAATCCACATCAGTCTTCGTTTGCAGTTTCCGGTGGAAAAATAACTACGTCTATAGGAATATAACAATTCTCAGCTTATTCCAAAAGCTCATGTAAAGTCAAAGGCTTTTTCCAAAAGCTGGTATAACAAATATCTAATAGAGTTTTGATTATTAAAAATCTATTGGTTGCCTAAATTGCTAGCGTCCTTTTAAAAGGAAGGTAACAAAAATACCCCAAGAGGCATCCTATAAATGGATAAATTATTTTTGTAACAATTCATAACCTCAAAATAGGTATTTGTATGAAAAATAAACATAGGTTTAAGGCATAAATTTAAATATTGTCTATGTTACTTACCTTCGGTTCTTTATGATTCACTCTCAAAAACTTTACCTCACAAAAAAAACGATTATTTCTTTTTAAATTAGCACGAAAGGGCGGTTAATCGTTTCTAAAATGTTTCTATAAGTAACAGGAAGAAATTTAATTTCAATGACCTAGGCTATTATAGCCATTATAGAGAACTGTATAGCCTCCTTTTAAAAGGACGCTAGTAACATTTGTATTTCTAATAGGTTTTTTTACTTAATGTTAAAACCAATTTTAAAATATATTATTATACCAGAGAAGCTAATACTGATAAAACCAAAGTGATACCAAGGTAAAACTTATATTTTATTGTATTTATCCAACAACCTGATAAAGAATCTTAATGGTAGAACACACATACACATAGTAAGTTTTCTGAACAATCGCACAATTAAATACGGCAAAAAATAGCGCTGAAGCTCAAGCCGCGATAAAATCAGGAGCGGTAAAAAGGGCAATAACGCGAAATGAGCGACTGGCCGGATGTGAAACAAACGTCGACCGGAAGTGGAAGCTTGCGGATGCCCGCGGCGCCCGAAAAACTAATGACTTATTCTTTTCCGCGAAACGTAAATTGCGAATCGGACAGGTGGCCTAAAGAACCTCAACGATTTATAAATTAATTGCGCGAAATGACAAGACAATTCAAAAGATAAAATTGTTGAAGTTTGACGGCGAGTTTTGTCTTTCGATTTTTAACAAAAGTAAACGACTTAGTTTTGTGATTAATTGGGATTTTATTCCAATAAATGAGCAGAAAATCATTAATATTATTTCATTTTACAGACAATAAATCAGGGGTTTTATTTATCATTTATATATGTATATACAGGGTGTCATAAATAAGTTGTCATCCTTTAGGGAGATCATTTTTTCATTAGTGTTATTTCTTTAGATAGTCAAGTAGAAACACTCTAATGAAAAGTCCACCAACTTCAAAAAAAAAAATCATATGCTTTAAAGCCTGAATTATAGATTGCCATCCTTCCTTCCTCCCGTAGTCGTGCCCGTACGATTTGTGCGTCTTGTAAAAAGTCAATTTATAGATTTCCTTGTAAAATTCTGTAACCATGCGCGATGACACCTAAAATGGTTGACATTTGTTTCTGTTTATATTCTGCGTTTTACCCATTGTGTGTAAGTAAATATGAAAGATAAACATTTATATATTAGTGCAGTTATCACAATTTTAATTGCCCAGGAGCTTGTTATATAATGAAAAAAAACATCGAACAAGACATTGGCAGACTCGCCAACTTTACCAAGACCGGGAACTACGGGGTTTTACAAAGCAACGTTTCTAAAAATGAAAGACATTGATCATAAACAATATCTAAATATCTTATTTAGAGACACAAATTATTTAATAAACTGAACACCTATCTTAAATAATACTAAACAATCATGCATGACCAATCACAGTGCTAGTTATGGACATGCGCTGTAAGTGACAGCGCGTAGGCACAAAATATTTAAAATACATGTATTTTAAATATTTTGTGCCTACGCGCTGTCACCTTACAGCGCATGTCCATAACTAGCACTGTGATTGGTCATGTCAAAGACCTTTACGGTGAAAGATATAACTCAAAAATTTCTACGGGAGGAAGGAATGCTGTCCTTACGGTACGGGAATCTATAAATGGCACTACGATTTAAATAAACATTTCTGACGTAATTGTCACCATTAACATTGCCCCTTATTAATTTTAATTAAACTTAACAATTATTGATACTTTAAAATATTAAAATAACTTCAAAATATGATTTTGTTAAGAAAATATTAAATAATATTAAAATTTTTATCCTTGGATTTTTTTTATTACTATAATTGCAAAATATTATCACAAAGTATTAAAAATTCTTACACGGGAAATGTTAATGGTGACAATTACGTCAAAAATGTTTATTGGGTTTCGTATTGTTCATCTTCTACGGGACGAAGGAAGGAAGGAAGGAAGGCAATCTATAATTCAGGCTTAAGTCGTAATTTTATTTAATTTTATTTTTCATAACTTCTACTACAAATTTACTTATCACAAAACACATTTCAAACTGTGTCATTAATAAATGTATTTTTCTACTTCCACCTTTATAACGCCCATTATCGTACATGTTTCCATAACACTAAGTAACATTTTAAATACGCGTTGACAAGTTATAGCTTTATAGCGTTTTAGCTACGGGTTGAACTTAGTTCAAAAGTAGTTGACAGTTGTCAAATGTCATACAATCGTTAAAATAAAATGCCTTGTAAAATAATACGAAATGTACAAATTATTTTATTATCTCAATACAAAAGTATTACATAGTTTATGAATAGTTTTTATGTATATTGTACTGACCTTTTAATTTCGCCGGCAGTTAACTAGATTTAACTTAATTTTGGGTGGAGACTGTAAACTGCAGTCCATTTTTAAGGGATTTATTTCAATATACACATAACACAGATTCCCAAGGATGGTTACTCTATTGTTAAATTTATAAAGGAGTTGCATACTATACTTTTTCTACGAAAAATACTTATTATTAAATGATTTAAATTAAATATTTGTATAGAGCGACATCTATTTATAGATGTCGCTCTATACAAATATTTAATTTAAATCATTAATTAATAAGTATTTTTCGTAGAAAAAGTATAGTATGCAACTCCTTTATAAACTTTTAGACACTCATTTAATTAAACACTCGCTCGCAAGTTCGCTTGTGCCCAATTAAAATTCGTTACTTAGATGGCGTTTGTCAAATTATACATAATATACTATTAAAGATATATTTTTTATTATTTATAGAAGAATTTAAAAAATTTTACAATTTTGTAAAATTTTTCTTGTTTCAAAAATGGCGAATGCGCTGGGTGTAATAAAAAAATAGTGGTAATAAAAAGGCAGGCAAAACTTTAATAAACACAATAATTTATGAATGTACAAGTTAAATGAGTTTGTCGGCGTGCTAATGACGTGCGTTTTTGTAATAAATACTTGAAATATTTGCTATGCCTTTTAAAAACGTGCTTATTACCAACAATTAGTTTTGTGCGGTACTTTTAAATCTGATTGCCTGCAATTAAATTCAGTGTTTTAAGCTTTTTGCCTGATTAAAATTTTCACCCACCCACCCGCAAATTATTACGCTTTAATTAGAGAGTTCGCAAAGAGTTATAACGGCATAAGTGCCATGTTCTAATTATATTTCTTTAATATTTTTTTTCATGTTTTGGAAATTTTAAATAATTTAAATTTTAAAATGTGCGTGCGTGATGTATCAAAAACTAAGTTATCCAAGGCAAAAAAATTGTAACGTGATTTTAAAAAAGTGGAATAACCTTTGGCTGTGGTTAAGGGCTTTACAAAATAAAAGTAGCGTTTTCCATCGTCGATTTTTTAATGACAAACTAAGTATTTATTTCTGTGCATTATAAATAATATTTGTTTGGAAAAGGCAGACATTATGCTAATGAACGTTGATGATCCGTGTCTGTTAGCGATATTCCCTCTTCGGGAACTACAACCATGACAAACCTTTTTTAAGTCATTTTTAGACGACATAATAAATGCGATATTTAAAGTTGAATTAATCAAAAAAGACCGCAGAGTCGCGAGCCATCATTTAACCGTTTTTTAAATAAAAATATATTGTTCGCTAATTTATTTTATAAATCTTCTTACTAAGGTTGCATAAATTAAATCTCACCAATAAGCATTTTGCAACCAAGCTTTTATCAATTACTTCTTAACATTCTTTTACATTTTTACAGATATTTATTCTGCGCCTATTATTAGATTTTTATTGGTGTGCAATCAGCCTACCAAATATTTAAAATTCAAGGTAATTAGTTGTATACATACATACATGCATGTCTAAAATATAACATTACACTGTTTTATAAATTAATAAAAAAGAAATGTAGGTACATTCTGTGCCACTATTTTAAGTATTTTGGCATGCTATTTATTAATATTTTTGCAACAGCCAGGAATCCTGAGATTAGATTTTAAATAAAGGAACAAACAAACTAACGAACGATATCTTTCGGACTTTACACTAGTTGGAAGAATTCTTAAGCAGATTGTACCCTCATTAACAAATAATTCCATTTTTTTTATCAATCGGGCCTTGGTGAGTTCCAATTGGGGCTGTAGCTTACATTGAAATTATCGAGTTTGTGACATTTTTTCAGGTTTGACGTTTGATATTTGTTAGGTATATTATAGGTTATGTACATGAATTTATTTTACAGTGACCTGTAATTTTACATTTTCTTTGCTGATTAAATGGCCAAAACACGAAAGATGGAACCACTTGCTTTGTAATTTCAATGTATTTTCATTATTGTACGGCGGTTTATAATAATTTGACTTTTAAACTGCGTACAAAAATGAAGTATTTCTATATGTGCTTATTATTATTATAATATGAAATTTGTCATACGATTAAAAAAAAGTATATTTTATTGTTTGTAACTTATTCCTACCTTATAAGATCCCCGGATTGGGACTTTTGATCCCGGGATTTTCGGGATCGAATTTTATACGGGATCCCGGGATTGACAAGTTGTGGTTTCATGGCGTTTTAGTCACGGGCTGAAGTAAGTACAGTTGTGAAATGTTGTACAATCTTTAAAATAAAGTGTAAAATAATACTAAATGTGAAAATTATTTTATTATCTTAATATAAAAATACAAAAGTATTAAATAATTCTCAACGCCAATATTTAAAAGAATTTCGCCGGGAGTAAACTAGATTCAATTGATTTCGGGTGGAGATTATCTTTACTTTTACTGTAAAAAACTGCTTCAATATCGGATTTAGTTAGTCTATTTTTAAGGGGAAAATTTCGATTTACACATATAAATTTGACATTTGAGATTCCCAAGTTGGTTTATAGATGTCGCTCTATACAATTATTTAATTTAAATCATTGTTGGATAATAATGGGTATTTTTCGTAGATAAAGTATAGTATGCAACTTGTTTATAAACTTTTATAGACACTCGAAAGCTCGCTCGTGCCTAAATTGAATTCGTGACTAAAATGGCGTTTATCAAACTTGATACATAATACATAGGATGTTTAAGTACTCTATTATCTAACTAGGGTTTTAAAGTGTCGGAAAAAAACGGAAAAATTGGAAAAAAATAGGCTTTTTGAAAAAAAATATATTTTTTCCCGAAAATGTACAGGCCTTGGATAAATTGGCTTTTTAGAAAAATTAAAAATGAAAATATCCATTTACAAAATAATAAATTTTAAACATACAAAGTTATACAACTGAATTATAATAATATATAGGAATAATTATTATAATCATGTATATTTGAGTCAAAAATTCACTTTTTTCTTAATTATTAAGACTTAATACCAATGTAGAGATTTTCAGAAAAAATAACTTTTTAATTTTTTCCGTTTTACCCTATAATAAAATGAAAAAATGCAAGTAAATTTTTCTGAAAATTTTCCAATTTTTTCCGAAAAAAAACCGTTTTTTTCCCTCGGCTCAATTTTTCCAAAAATTTTAAAACAATGACACAATACAATAAAAACGGTTTAAGTAACCTAAGAAATTGGCATATTGACTTCATTGACAATCACACCATTAAAATCAAAATTTGAACAAAAAAATCCCAGTAATTAATATTTTAACGACAAAAACTTTTCCTAGAATTGTATTGTAAATTCATTGTTTAAAACTACAGTATACTTCCCCATAGATTTTTTTGGTAAATACCTTATTTTCTTTACAAAAGTAGATTCGACAATGGTCATATTTATATTGACAAAAAGGTAAATGTTGCTATCTTATTTTTGTCCAAAAGTACCTAAATGAATATTAATTGTATAATCTTAAATTTAATTTATGGTGTAAAAAACATTCTCTATCAGTGTATAGACAGACGTTGTAAATTGAAGCTTTATTTTCCAATAAAAATTCAACAGACACTTGTATGTGTAAGACGAGCGTTTCAGGCAAACAGCCATATCGTTTTACCGGTAATATTCAAACTAAATTTGAAGCTGGCATGCCGAACTCGGCTTTGTGATATCTTACACCATAATACGAACGTCCTTGCAGAGCATATTTCAACTATCAGCCTATCGTGAAATATAGGGTAAAGTCTGCTAAAACGACAACAAAAGAGTGAACCCTATTATTAAAAAAATCCCAACATGATAGAGATGTGAAGCACAAGGTACATACAGACATTCAATTAGTTTTAGTTAATAAAAATACACTGTTTGTGGACTTTGATGTCGCTATTGGCTTTAAAATTACCGGTACGGTAAACGTGTTTGATTTTAGAGTGAACCACACTTTTAGACGGCCGAAGTGAACAAAAGAACCAATGGTTTGTTTATAAAACGAGAAGCGCAGAGCTGTCCGTTTGCGGTTGTTGAAAGTTTTATTAATTTTGCTGTGGGTTTGGTTTTATTGGGTTTTAGTTTATTTAACCCTTATCGTATAAGTAAGTTGGGTGTAGAAGACCTTGCAAATTCCACAGACATACGTGACAAATGCATAAACAAATCGTTGCAGTAATATAAATTAACTAAAGGTAGTTAATTTATTCAATAGGCTGCTTTGCAAAATTTATTGACCGATATTATTTTCTTATACAATAATTTCTCATTACAATAATTTCTCACTTCAATAATGTCTCATTGCATTCATTTCCCATTTTAATAATTTCCTCCTGAAAAAACTTCTCACTGCATTATTTCTCATTGCAATAATTTCTTACTGCATTAATTTCTCATAGCAATAATTTCTTAGTGCATTAGTTTCCTACTTAAAAAAATTTTTACTGCATTAATTTCTCATTAATAATTTCTTTCTGCAATAATTTCTCACTGCATTAATTTCTGACTGATATAATTTCTTATTGTAATAATTTACCACTGTAAAAATTTCTCATTGCATTAATTTCTCATTGCAATAATTTCTTATTGCGTTAATTTCTCATTGCAATAATTTCTAATTGCATTAATTTCTGACTAAAATAACTTCTTATAGTAACTATTTCCCACTTAATTTCTCAACGCAATAATTTCTTACTGCATTAATATTTCACTGCATTAATTTCTGACTGCAATAATTTCTCATTGTAATAATTTCCCACTGCAATATTTTTTTACTGCAATAATTTACTCCAATAAATTATCATTATAATAATTTCTCATTGCATTAATTTCTAACTGCATTAATTTCTCCCTCGATAATTTCTCACTGCAATAATTTCTGACTGAAATAATTTCACATTGTAATAATTTCCTTCTGTAAAAATTTCTCATTGCATTAATTTCCCATTGTAATAATTTCTTAGTGCATTCATTTCTCATTGCAGTCATTTCTTAGTGCATTAATTTCCTACTTCAATAATGTTTTGCATTAATTTCTGATATACATAATTTCTCATTGTAATCATTTACCACTGTAAAAATTTCTTATTGCATTAATTTCTCATTACAGTAATTTCTTACTGCATTAATTTATAACTTCAATAATTTCTCACTGCAATAATTTCTAACTGCATTAATTTCTGACTAAAATAATTTCTTATTGTAATTATTTCCCACTGCAATAACTTCTCAATGCAATAATTTCTCACTGTATTAATATTTCACTGCATTAATTTCTGACTGAAATAATTTCTCATTGTAATAATTTCCCACTGCAATAATTTCTTACTGCATTAATTTCTGACTGATATAATTTCTTATTGTAATAATTTACCACTGTAAAAATTTCTCATTGCAATAATTTCTCACTGCATTAATTTCTTACTGCATTAATTTCTGACTGAAATAATTTCTCATTGTAATAATTTTCCCCTGTAAAAATTTCTCACTGCATTAATTTCTCATTGAAATAATTTCTCACTGCAATAATTTATTACTGCATTAGTTTGTTACTTCAATAATTTTTGACTGCATTAATTTCTCATTGTAATAATTTCCCAGTGCTGCCATAATTTATTTTAACATAAATTAATATACGAATAAAAAAACACTGTTTTAAAGTTTCACTATTTTATTTATGTTTCGTAAACATTAAAAATTGTTTTGCTACACGGAAGCTTCTTCAAAATAAGTACAAATTTTTATTAAGTGGTGGTATTCATATTTGCTAATGCAGGTGTTTAAAAATATTACCTGTTGGAAAAACTATGGATTTGGAAAGTCCTATCTAATAAAATTTCACAATAATAATAAATAATATTTTTAGAACTACATGTTAACCATTCTAAAATAAATTTTGTAAAGGAGAGTTTTTGGTTTTAATTTGGTAATTAAGAACAATATCCGATTTTTTCTTTAGTTTATTAATTTCCAAAGAATTTTTAATTCACGTTCCTGTGTTTATATGTTTATAGTGCCTTTTGTATTAAAACAAAAAATAATTATAAAATCAGTTAAACATTTTTTTAAATCAAATGTAATATGACAAGTTGGTACCTATCGCTATTTATGAATTAAGTATAAATAATGGTTAAAAATGGCTAAAATTTAAGATTAAAATTTTGGGCAAAACACATTTGTTTCTAATGTATTAATATATACCATGTGCCTATTACGTTTAGGATATAATTAATGAATGGATTTTTTAATCCTAATAATTTTCATTATAACCGTAATAAAATAAGGCAAATATCATACAGCGAAATTTTAAATAATGATGAAACTCGAAACGATTTTTAATTGTGATAATGATTAAGGTGAAGTAAAAATTATTTTTTTACGTTAATTAAAACCGCGGTTTTTCAAAATTAACTAAATCATATTTAACAATACGAAGGGCTTAATTTTGTTGTTTTTAACCGAAGAAAAACTTGAATTTTGCAATACACTGGTAAAATTATAAACTAGTATACGGATAGAGGACCCAACAGGACAAATGGAGTAAAATTTTTATTTTTCGACCAAAAGTCATTCTTCATAAAAAGTTCTGCTTGTTTTGAAAGGTCTATTGCCATACTTTAAATTTGAAAATATTATACAGGTGGGTCGAAAAAGAATAAAACATGAAATACTATCAGGAGTAAACTACCTTTATTTTTAGTTTTGGACCAAAGTGACAAATAAAAAAAGATTTAAAATCCTATCCATGGATCCAAAGACTAATTTTAAAATTTTAACTCGGTATTCGATATTATATCTTTATTTATTTTGTTCGATAGTTTTAAAAATATTTTTTAAAACGAAATTTTACAAAACGAAAAATAAAGGTAGTTTACTCTTGATAGTTCATGTAATGTTTTCTTGTTTTTCGACAAGCAGGACTTTTTATGAAGAATGACTTTTGGTGGAAAAATGAAAATTTTACGTGGACATACTGTATAATTTAGTTTTGCCCTTACAATTGTTTAATAAAATACAAACTTTTAACAGGCGTTTTGGAGACCAAAACTTGGACCACCCTGTAACTTCCATAATAATCCACTTTTATTAGACCGTTTAAAAATGGTCTTTTATAACTTCCGGTGTTCAATTAGGTTTTTGCACTGCGTTCTACATTCTTAAGCGGCTTTTAAGAGTGAAAAATATCTGAGAATTTTATTCGGTTTTTGCGGACATTTATTTTTGTTGTTAGAAATTTAGTTTGACTGTATTTTCTAACGTAGTTATGAACGTGTACGTGTGTAAAATGAAGACTTTGTAGGACAAAATTTACACAAGAATATAAATCTTTTTTTAATTTATTTTACTGCTTTAACACGTCAATACAACTGTTAGGCCAACTGTTTTATGTATTATCGTCCCTGGTTATTATGTCAATTCTTTAAATTACAAAATGGATTAAATCAAAACTAAACTAATTAATATGGCATAAAAAAATTTTTGTTTGTCGTGAATGATTTTGCTTTAGTACCAAGCACGGACCCATACCCATGACTACCAACCTTCCAAGCTATTTATTAGTACAATTTTCCTAAAGTATTTCCGACAAATTTAATATACATAATGCATGTTACGGTATGGCGTGAAAATAGCCGAATTATTAAACGTAATTGATGCTTTAATCCAAAATTATTCATAATAATTATTAAGTTATTATTATGTGATATGCCAATAGTCAATTTAAATAAATCTATTATTAAAATTAATTTCAATTAAAACTCAATAGGGCTAAACAGTACAGTGATAATTAAATATACAGGGCTGTATGGGTAAAATTTTTATTTTTTTTTACTTATTTATATTTTTTATTTTTTTTTTAATTTAAAACGTTTATTATCACCATGACACTAAGTGACCTTTTAAATACACATTGACAAGTGGATTTATGGCGCTTTATTCACGGGCTGAAGTTTTCAAATGTCATACAATCGTTAAAAAAGTGCCTTTCTTGTTAAATAATACTATATGTGAAAATTATTTTATTATCTCAATACAAAAAAACAAAAGTATTAAATAGTCTCTTGACGCCAATATTTGAAAAAATTAAATGAACGTTTGTACTAACCTTTTGATTTCGCCCTAGTATACTATAGGTACAGTGCCCATAAAACATTCTCTTCTCTTTTACTGTGAAAAACTGCTTCTTTATCGATTGTTGGTCTATTTTTAAGGGATAAATTGTGATTTACACACATTTTAACGCCGGTAGATTCCCAATTTAGAAATTTTAACGGGAATTCCAATAAATACAACTGTTAATTTTTTACCTCTAACATTTCCCGTGTAAAATTTTTTAACACTTTGTAATAATTATGTGCAATTATTTTAATGTTTTAAAGTATCAATAATTGTGAAGTTTAATTAATATAATAACGGAAAATGTTAATGGTGAAAATTACGTCAAAAATGTTTATTTGGATGGTTACATTATTTTCGTATAGATGCCGCTTTGTACAAATATTTAATTTAAATCATTTTTTTTTTGTATAATATTAAGTATTTGTCGTAAAAAAGTATAGTATGCAATGTCGTTTATAAACTTTTCTAGGCACTCATTTAATTAATCACTCGCTCGCAAGCTCGCTCGTGCCTAAATTAAATTCGTTACTAAAATGGCTATTTTTAAACTTGATACTTTATAGACAACATTTGCGTAATTACAAGGCATTGGATAAAAAATCTGCGGTTCTGAAATAATTTAAAAAAAACTGAAAACCTGTCAAATCCAAAAATTTATTCCTGGGATTTTTGAAAAAAAATGTCAAAAGTAAACATTTATCTACATTTTCATCCATTTTTTTTATTTTTTTGCCTATAGGCGGTATACCGTATTTTGAGATACCATCACCAACTTTCTAGGCACTCATTTAATTAATCACTCGCTCGCAAGCTCGCTCGTGCCTAAATTAAATTCGTTACTAAAATGGCTATTATTAAACTTGATACTTTATAGACAACAGTTGCGTAATTACAATGCATTGGATAAAAAATCTGCGGTTCTGAAATAATTTAAAAAAAACTGAAAACCTGTCAAATCCAAAAATTTATTCCTGGGATTTTTGAAAAAAAATGTCAAAAGTAAACATTTATCTACATTTTCATCCATTTTTTTTATTTTTTTGCCTATAGGCGGTATACCGTATTTTGAGATACCATCACCAACTTTTGTTTTTCCGATGACCGCCATATTGAAATCTTACATGACTAGATAAAAAAAATCAAGGAATCCAAGGATGTATTAAATTACATGGCGCTCATAAAAAGAAATAAAAGATGGTGATGTCAACTCTAAACATAGTAGCAAATAAATTGGATGAAAATGCATTAATCTAATTCCCATAACGATTTTTGGTTTGGAAGGTTTTTGTTTTTTTTTTCAAATGAATTTTTAAATTGTATTTCTCCAAATTCATTAATTTAACCAACCTTGTGGGTCCTAAAATAAAAAAATGACCATAGAAGGATACTTGGTGCACCCTCAAAAATCAAAAGTTACCGGATCTGTCTTGTAATGTTTTTTTTTGTATATAAAATCCAGCTAATACGCAGACACAAAAAGCTAATAGTTTAAATGTGTTAAGAATTACGCCTTTAATGCTGAACAACGTTCGTGGGAAATTTTATGACCGGTTGGGTTATTGCCTGGTGGTCTAAAATAATTTATTTTTGGAATTCATTATTTTAGTTTTTAATTTTTAAATTTTTTTTTATATTATAAGAATTTTATAATTTTTAATTGTTATAAAATGTTCCAAATTTGAATTTTGTCAAATGTTGGGCCTATGTACCGAGAAAATAAGTAGGACCTCTAAAGTCCTCTTGTATAGATAAAAATTAAAGCAAGAAATTATTTGTCTATGGTATTTTTTGGAAACGTAGAATTAGTATAGTCTGAAACACGTTTGGAATTGCATATTCCAAACTTGTTACAGAATATACTATTAATTATAGTTTATTTATATTTTTTATTTACTTCCAGCAACCCAATGTAGCCCAAGCGACTTCCAATGCGGCTACAGAGACAAATGTATTCCCTATTCCCAGGTATGCGATGGACGCCTTGACTGCCTAAACGGTTCAGATGAACAAACATGTCCGCAAGGTAAGATGCCTGTTTTCATGTTTGTTTTTTTCGTTGATGTTGCTAATTTTGACAACGAAAATAAACGCTACGCATGGGCAATCAGCATGCAAAGCTTTGCATAGGCATGTCGATATTTTTTGCTTGTGTTAACATTAAGAAAAACAATGGTCAACAAAGAAAACCGTAAATATATTTTTTCCAAACACATTTTATAATGTCAAAACCGTATTTGGTGCAATGTGTAATCTGTGTTGCCTACCCTGTAAAAAAAATTTGCGGACCTTTGTTGACTAATGTCGAGTAAAAATGTGGAGAAATTAAGTTAAGTTAATTTTGCTTGTTTGCATGTTTTTTTAAACACAGCATCCGAATGTAGACACGACCAGTTCAGGTGCGGGGATGGAAAATGCATTTCCAAAACGTTTCAGTGCAATCGCGTATACGAGTGCTTAGACCAATCTGACGAACGAGACTGTAGTAAGTTTTTTATTACAAAATTTAGATACTTATTTGTTCCTTCAAGTTTTTCAATATAAGTAAATAAAGTTCGATGTGTCCTCTTCTATCTAGACTTTCTCCATACTTATTTCATCAGTGGCAAATGGCGGATTAGTGGTGGTGGCCCAAATGAATAAAAAACAGTTTCATTTTCTATTGTATTCTATTTCACATATATTTTCTTGGACTGCCACTTACTATATCTGCAAATCTGTCAAAGCAATATCAATGTGACTTCAAGCTTTCTACCAAAAAAAGTGTCTAAACCTTTCTCATTTTCACCGTCTAACAAAAACTCACATATGAGTGTGAAGTTTCAATCAACCTTCTCTCCTTCTTTTCTTCTGTTAAAAAATACGTTTGATTTTTAGAATGTTTAAACAGTGATTTTCACTGTCAAAACGGACACTGTATACCACAAAATCAAAGATGCGACGGAACACATGACTGTCAAGATGCGTCAGACGAAGTTGGCTGTGCAAGTATGCAACCAAACATGCTTATTAACGTCAATTGCACTGGGCAACAGAGAAAATTGTTAAAAAAGACTAATTAAGTTGAATTTTTTTTACAAAAACCATTTATAGAATGTTGTCCAGTGTAGTTTTATTCATTACATACAGTTGGTACTCACTTGGTTTTGGTTAAGGTTTAGTAGTTAAAGTTGGTGATGGATTAATAATAAAAAATAAATATTTTTTGAAAATTTAAAAGCACTTTAGTTTAAAACAAAAATATTAAAAATACAATTTTAAATTTTAAATGATATTGAAGATTTCTAAAATACATAAGAGGATTTAAATTTATATTCCCGCACAGCAACCCTATGTTAAGATTTTTTTACCTCACCGTATATACTAGGTGTCCCTAAACTTACTGGCATACATTTAGGAAAAGATTGAGCAAGTCAAAATAAGATAAAAATCAAATTCAAATTCAAATATTACAGATTTTATTCGATTTTAAATTTTTATTATTTATTTTATTAAAATAAAAAAATATTTAAAATGCTATAAAACCTGTAATATTTGGATTTTTTAAATAAAATTTTAATTTGTCGATAAATTATAGTAGATAATAAATTGCACCACTTTAATTTGAATAATCTTAAATAGGGGGGCCTGGAGGCGGGTGATGCACCAGGAAAAACTAACTTTTTTTCGCAAAATTCAATTTATATTCTGTTTGCGCTAAACTTATTTATTTAATGTCATTATAAACTCATATAAATTTGGTGTGGGTCCCATGTCTAATAACTAAGATATTGGTATAAATAAAATCCACCAGCCGCCACTGATGTACTGTACTTCAATATTTATTAATTTGAGTGAGCGATACAGAACTTTAAAATCTCCTACAAATATAAACCAATTTTATAAAATAAACATGATTTTAAATCACATTTGTAAGCTGCAAATTATGACCTAGTTTATATTTTTTAATATTAAAAATTTATCTATAACCTTATAGTTTTGTCAAAAATAACTTCTTAAAAAGACCATTTTTATTTTTTTGCGTATTTTTAAGATTAAAGTATTTCAAGCTGTGTCTCCACCAAGGTTTGCTAGGATTGCTGTGCGGGTTTATGAATATAAAAATTTAGAACGTCAAACTATGTTTAAGTATTTCTAAAACACATTCTAAAATGAGTTATGTCAAAAAACATAAAAATGTCAAAACACAATTTTCAATGTTAAAATATAATTCAGATATCCAAAACAGATTTCAAATGACAAATTTATATTTTAGAATGTCAAACTATATATATTTAAGAATTTTTAAAAACGCAATTTTTCTAAATTACATTAAAAAACAAACAATTTAAAATGTATTTTCAAAGTTGTTACTTGTATTTTGAATAGTTTGAAGTTATGTTTACATATATATTTAATTTCACTTAACATGTCCAAAACATTATTAAAGTTTAAAAAAGTACGAATTTTAAAAATTAGTTAAAATTCGACATTAATACCGGCGCCTTCGCCATTTTTTAAACTTTACCAGATACATGTTTTAAGTTAATAATTTTAAAAAGTGGTTTAAAAATTATTTTTAAATTATATAATATTAAAAGAATTAAAGTAGCAAATTAAGCAATTGCTTCAATAATAGTTTTTAATACATTGAAACCGAAAAAACTATAGATATTTACCAACAATATTTTGAAACATAAAATATATAAAATCAGAAGGGGCTCTCAACTATTTTTCATATATCATATTGTTATTGTAATATGTACCAGGTGTAATCTCGTTTGCTTATTTTTCTAAAATTTGGATAAAATACAAAAATACACTTAGCTTTGGATGCCTTAAATGTCAGCTTTCAAAATGTAGTCCGAATTTTTAAGTAGGTTGACTGAAATTTAAATAAAAGGTTTTTAATAAAAAAAAATTGCAATGCTGACTAAAAACCTAGATTGAGGGCCCTTCAATAACATATCCAAAACCAAAAATCGTACCAAATAAAAAAATTCGTAGCGACGAAAAGATGTGCGCCCCACGAATGGAAATGCCAGGACGGCAACTGCATAGACCAAATCTTCCGCTGTAACCAACGACCCGACTGCCCTGACCGTTCGGACGAAATCGGGTGCATTACGTGTAACGACCGGACCGAATTCCGCTGTCACAACGGAACATGCATTAACTTGAGCAGACGATGCGATTCTAGAGGCGATTGTAACAATAGCGAAGATGAAGAAAACTGTCCAACACCTTTTGGTTAGTTTACTTTGATATCTTCTCTTGTATTCTTCAGGGTGTTTTTATATTTCTTCTCTCTATGCTTTTGTCTATTGTTCTGTTTACAGGAATGCCCAAAATTCAGTTTAAAATTGGTCCTGTTGTTTCTTGAAAGTATGACTAATTGTCATAGCGACAAAGCAGTCAATAATAATTATTAGTCAAATTATTATTATTATTAGTCAAATTCTACCAAATTAAATAGACAAATTAGTGGATTTAAATTAAAAAAAGTTTTGAGCCAGCCGGGATTTGAACTCAGGTCTGAAACACTTGTCAAGCGGATGTCTAATCGCTGCGCCATTGCTTCTTGTATTTATTTTTACTCAGAAACAGTCAAAGATAGTGACTAATCTTAAATTAGTTAAATTTTAACTAAACTGCGCACCACTCAATGTGTCGCAACCAAAAAGTTCAAAATGACATAACTTTTTTGTTTCTTGAACGATTTTATTTTGGTCTGTGATGTCTGCTAGCCCCATCCTCTGGCAATTCATGCTATAGATATGAAGCTCACGGTTCTTCAAGTAAATTTCGTACAGGGTGATACCTATGTAAAACCGTCAAAAATTTCAAGCCCCGTTTGTAAAAAAAATATTTTTTTCTCGTTTTTACTTTGATATAATGAAGTATTATGTCTTACCTTGAAAATGTTTTCAAATTTTTCGTATTGGAATCTTAGCAAAGAAAATATGATTTTTTTTCCAAAAGAGGACATTTAAGGCTTTTTGTAGACACTCTCTTTTTAAGAACAAGAAGATAAGATGGTGAACGATTGTTCCTTAAATAATTCTGAATAAGCCACAAGCAACAAACTTCCATTATTTTCAGAAGGGCCTACACTGAAAAAAATAAGCTGTTGAAACAACAAAAAAAATATTAATTCAACTCTTTATGCACTTTAAATACAAGCAATGGTTTTTGCACGTTTACTTAACCATCTAAAAATGTCAAATTGTATTGTTTAATTGAACAACAAATAACAGTCAAATGAACAAAATTAGGATATTTGTTCCAATCTGCTAATTTTGTTAATTTAACATTCTTAGAGTGTTAAGGCAACTTTATGAATGCAAATTTAACATTTTAAATTTTAAAATAACATTTACAATTTGTTAAATGAACAAATTTAATGTTGTGGATTAAACAGCAACTAAACGTTAATCTAATAGTTTTTTTAGGTAATCCCAACAATTTTAGTATTTGATTTAACCAATTCCAGCTATTAAATCAAAATAGGATAAAAACTTTAATTCAAACAATTAGTTCATGTAAGATCAATATTTTAAATTGTCAAATGAACAAATAAACTTTGACAAACTCTGACTATTGCTTTGACACCAAAATATAGATTAATCCAATAGGTTTTTTGTTGAAACAACATTTTCAAAAATGACATTTAGGCAAATGTTAACTCAACGAATATATTTTTTTCGGTGTAAGGGGAATTGTTTTCGAATCTTGATTCTTGGTGATTTTGGTTTTATCTCAAACTTAAATTTGACAACTGAATCATAATCAGGAGGTCAATATTATGAAGAAAACATGTCACTAACGTAAATATCGGTTTAGATTTAGTTTTCGCAAATTTTCACCAAAATGTTATTTTGAAAAAGTGGTTTTTGCTTAGGCCCTCTGAAAATAATGGAAGTTTGTTGCATATCGCTTGTTCAGAATTATTTAAGGAACAATCTTTCACCATCTTATCTTCTTGTTCCTAAAAAGACTGAGTGTATTGTCTACAAAAACCCTTAAATGTACTTTTGGAAAAAAAAATCATATTTTCGTTGCTAAGATTCCAATTCAAAAAATTTGAAAAACGTTTCAAGGTAAGACATAATACTTAATTATTTCAAAGTAAAAACGAGAAAAAAATTATTTTTTTACAAACGGGGCTTGGATGAAGTTATTGAAATTTTTCACCGTTTAACATATCACCCTGTAGAAAATTTACTTGAAGAACCTAGAGCTTCATATCTATATCAAGAATTGACAGAGGATGGGGCTAGGAGACATCACAGACCAAAATAAAATCGTTCAAGAAACAAAAAAGTTATGTTGTTTTGAAAAAGAACGAACTTTTTGGTCGCGACACATTGAGTGGTGCGCAGTTTATTTAAGTAGTAAAAAATAACGACTATTTTAATTTAAATGGTAGATTTTTGACTATTTTATTTTTTCTGGATTTTTGGAAATTTCCCTGTACTTTTTCCGGCATATCTTATTTACATCAATTTAGCAGAAAGTGTCGTAAGTTTTTAACAAATTAAAATGTTAATCGTTTAGATGATAGCATAGTTCTAACCAATCTTAGTGCGACCTCATAGAGGCAATAACTTCGTCTAGGTAACATGTGACGTCCTTAACCTTTTTTTGGTGCAAATATTCGACACAGTATAAAAAATTGGCACACAAAATTTCATGCAGCATTGCCTTTTATTCGGAGAAAATTATAAATTTCAGTCGATATACTTGTGCTTAGTAAATAAAATGATTTATTATTTATTTCTCGAAAATATTTATTAGGTTATCTAACGCCAAGTTGCCATAGTTATTATTGCAATGGGATATGTACTTGTACCTGGAACGTGTACTGTATCCCTATATCTTATCCCATAAGTTGTGGTAAGTACCATACAAAAAACATAATCAAATAATAGATTAGTAAAATAGCGGATTTAAAAAGATTTAGGTACCCTATTACAAATTATAGCATGGCATGAAAAACACACAAAATTTGTTATGTCTACACAACAACAAAAACGAAAAATGTAAATAATTAAGCATTTTGAAGAAGTACTAATTCACGGAATGAAGGTACTATGATATACAGGGTATGCAGTTTGCACCTACTGATAGCATGGGTTTTCTTTACAAAAAATTTTTTTTTCAAAATTTTGATTGTGTTAGGTCGTTGTCCTGAAGACGAGTTTCAATGCCAAGGAGGTTTTTGCATTTCGGGTTACAAGCAGTGTAACGGTTATTACGACTGTCCCAATGGGGACGATGAGGATAATTGTCCCTTTACTGCTCTTCCTCCTACAGTCGGTAGGTTTTTAATTAAATCTAAATCAAATTAAAATAGTTTTGGTTCACAAGTTTTTTAAGTGCTAAATGAAATTGTTTTTGGAAGATTTTGGAATGATAAGTTTTAGTTTTTTAGCATGAAATGTTATGATGAACGAGCGAGCTTGCGAGCGAGTGCTTAAATTAATGAGTGTATAGAAAAGTTTATAAACGAGGTGCATAATATACTTTTTCTACGACAAATACTTATTATCATCTTAAAATGATTTAAATCAAAAATTTGTATAGAGCGCCATCTATGAAACAATAGGGGAATCTGTGTGTCACCGTCAAATGTCACATTTTTAAATTTTATAAACACAGATTATAAAGGTTATAAATCGAATTGTATTTCTTGAAAATTGACAGTTTTTCACAGTGAAAGTAAAGAAAATGTTTCATGAGCACTTTACAGTGGAGTCCGTGCCCGAATTTAAGTTATAGTTTACTGCCGGCAAAATTAAAAGGTCAGTACAATGTTCATATAAACTTTTCAAATATTGGCGTTGAGAAACTATTTAATAATTTTGTATTTTTGTATTGATATAATAAAATTATTTTCAAAAAGGCACTGTATTTTAACGATTGTATGACATTTAACAACTGTCAACTAACTTAAAACTAACTTCAGCCCGTGACTAAAAACTGTTGCTAACTTTAGCCCGTGACTAAAGCGCCATAAAGCCACAACTTGTCAATGTGTATTTAAAAGGTCACTTAGTGTCATGGAAACATGTACGATAAAGGGCGTTTTAAAGGTGGGAGTAGAAAAAAAAATTGACCAGTAGTTTGCCAGTATTTAAGTTAAAAAAAACTTGGCAACATTGTTATCGTTGTTACGGTTGTTGTGGAAAAATCTAAACCAACATAATTTTGAGTTTTTATTGTTGAACCGTCATGCGTAGATTTTATACATAAAAGAAATATATTGTTTAAAATAAAAACAATTTTAACACTTATTACTTAAACAAATTCAATTTTAACATTTTAATACATAAAACTCCATTTTTGCACACCCTATATTCAAAAAACACTTAAAATAAATCACAAATATATAATTTAAGAAATCGAAAGAAAAATACAAATTTATTGAAAAACCGATAGTACAATAATAGTTTAATTTAATAAAAAAAAATTAACAAATTTTCTAAAATCCTGTAAAACAAGGTTATAGAATCTTATTGTATACAAAATCGTTAAATTCATTAAAATTAGAGGAATCATGGGAAATAAAAGAGAGGTTAAATTAAATAAATAACAATAAATTAATTAAAATAAATGGAATAATTAATTTCAAAAATGAATAAATGAAATATAAATGTAAATTAGTATATTATGTATCAAGTTTTATAAACGCCATTTTAGTTACGAGTTTAATTAAGCACAAGCGACGAACACAAAACAGCATTTAAATTCAATTTTGTTTGTTTAATATTTGACATGTGTCAACTGTCAACCGAATTTAACCTCACTTTTTCTCAATTTATAATAAAGCCAACTTCAGCTTAAGCTCTAATTAATTCGAATAATTTGCAAAATAAATACAATTGTATTCAAGCAGCATTTAAAGTAAAATTATTTATATTATACATAAGTCATATGTTTATTTTTAACACTAGGATATTTAAGGGGCATCGATTTTGTATGAGGTTTCATAGCTGTTTTTATCAATATAAAAAGTTTTAATGCTAAATTTATTAGTTTTATCACACTTATTAATTTACTTTATGGTAAACTTTATTAACTTCCTAAGGTATATCATTTTGAAATATAACTTAAAGAGACAAAGAAAATATAAATGTTTAGTAATTTTAACGTGATTTTTACGTAAATATGTATGTATTTAATTTGTTTTTAATTCGTTATTCTTTTGGTCGCTTTAATAGTTATTATGAAGTAAAAATAACGCATTAAACCATTCCCGATGTTCTTATTTGTACCTTTATTTTACCGTATTTGTTTACGTTTTATATTTTACATTAACTTATATTGTCAAAAAGTCCAAAAAAACCTTCAAATTTAACACTTAAAAAACTTAAAGACCAGTAAAAACCTTTATAAATTCTCGTAATTATATATTTCCAAAACGTTATTATGAAGTAAAAATAACGCATTAAACCATTCCCGATGTTCTTATTTGTACCTTTATTTTACCGTATTTGTTTACGTTTTATATTTTACATTAACTTATATTGTCAAAAAGTCCAAAAAAACCTTCAAATTTAACACTTAAAAAACTTAAAGAACAGTAAAAACCTTTATAAATTCTCGTAATTATATATTTCCAAAACGTTTCCAAACATCAAAAAAGCATATTAAGAACTTATCAACAACGGAGTATATATTTAAAATAAAATTTAAATATAAAGATTTAGACCAGCAATTAGCGTAGTTTGGTTTAAATTAATTGAGGCTTGTATCCTAATACTGATCTTGTATCCTAATACCAAATCGAAGTCTATAGTTAAATTGATTAAGATCAAACCTTAGTTGGGCTAATTTTCCACCCGACATACACACAGGGTGTTCTATGACTACTCTACTACTCTACTAGTACTAACTGCAGCTTCATTTTTCGACCTAACAATAACAAGAGTTTTTTCGTGTGTAGCTTTGTTTTATCTCTATAGGATGAAATAAGGTTATTTGTGAAAAAACTAATATAATGCATTTTAAACACAAACAAAAATACACAACGTTTTTTTAATATCAGAGCCAGAATTGAATTGCAAGGAGGAGCAACATAAATGCAAAGTTAATGGAACCACTACGTGTTTGCCTCTCGAAAAAATATGCGATGTAAATTTCGATTGCGATGATCATTCTGATGAAAGTGATGATGTATGTGAAGATGTAGATGGTGATAATGGTGATTATGGTTCGTATATCAAGAAAAATCATAACAGAACTTCCATGAACTTCTTACTAAAAGACCTTATTTATTTTGGCTTACATACCAATGAGAGTTTGCTTACAACTTCCACTATATTTAATATGGGTTTCTTTAAGAATGGTTTGACCTAATCTATATTAAAAAACTACAATATTATACATACGCTACCCAAAACGCTTTTATACAAAGTGATATTAACACTTTGTATTTTTCTCTAAACTAACCCACATAATCACAAAAGAACATCACATTTTAGACTGCCAAAACAACGAGTTTAAATGCCTAAACGGCTTCTGCGTGCAAGGTAGGCCTTGCGATGGCCGATACGATTGTGATGACGGATCAGATGAACAAAACTGTCCCTGTACGGAATATTCATTTAGATGCGCTGACGGCAGAAATTGCGTTAATGAAACTCTACACTGTAACCATAGACCAGATTGCCCAGATGGGTCTGATGAGTTTAACTGCGGTATGTTTTACTTTTGCTTGAGTTTTGGCCCCAGTCTTTCATAGAAGTTACAGTCCTCTTTCTTATCCTAATCATCATCTTCTCTCCCATCCTCATCCTTCTTCAGTTAACCATCCTGAGACGTTTCAACAACTTTCAAAATTGTTTGTTGGGACATCTTTTCTCCCACATCTGTAATCAATCAGATAGACTTTTCCTGAACTCAAACAGAGTTTGTTTTGTGCAAGTCCATACGTGTTTGTGACGTTTTAAAACTGATATTTTTGTCGTTTTTGATTCTCAGTCGCATGTCCTGGTGACCAGTTCAGTTGCGATGGTACTTGCCTTCAAAGGGAACGTGTTTGTGACGGTCGAGTAGACTGCATTGATGGATCTGATGAGTACAGCTGCCCAACCAATCCGCCTCATATAGGTTCATATTTTTTTGAGTTTCTGAGTGGTTTGAGTCTCCTACATTATACATTTGTCAGCAAAGTTATTAGGGATTTTAAAAGGGTCACAATGTATTTCCAAGGCGTTATAGGTTTTGTCCTGTTTTGGAAATATGTTTTTCCTTTTATTCCAAATTTCTTTGTTGGCATTTGAAGTAATACTACTAAAGTATTTTTAAGAGTATTTTATATTAACCCCAATAATACCGTCTATAATATTCTATTGTTCATCAATTTTATCAATACATATTATGCATGATGCATCTAAATTTTAGTTAGATTAAATATATATAAATATACTGCTTCTTCTATTTACTTTTTACTCAGTATCTAGTTAATATTTAATAAAATCTTAATACATTTTTTCTGTTTAGCCTGTCAACCCCATGAATTTTCATGTGGAAACGATACCTGCATTGATGCTAGAAAGCACTGTGACCACATATATGATTGCTTGAATGGAGAAGACGAACTAGATTGCGGTAAAAAACATATTTTGGTTTAATAATACTTTTTAATAATCGGTTTATTAATTTTTGGTAGAGTGCCCATCAAACGAACTATCTTGTGGTGATGGAACATGTATTTCAATGGACAAAAAATGCGATGGACGTAATGATTGTTCCGATGGAAGGGATGAAGGAAACTGCCCTGGTAAGTTAGGTTAAAATTAAAAATTTATTAATGGTATCGTTGCTTTCTCTAAAATCATTTAACGTACTACATACTATACAAATAGGTATGTTCAATGAACATACAATTAATGCTTTTTTAAGACTAACGCTTAGTAAGAATTTTATACAAAAACTGTTAACTGTTAAAGTGTGAAGTTTTTTGTAGCTTCTAACTTGGGATTGTAGTTCTTAAGTAATATTGGGTTCTAAAGACTTTTGACTCAAATATGACCGTCCATCATAAATGTGTTTCTTAGAGTAAAATTTGTCAAGATGGAGTTGACCAGCAAAATTGCTAATGTGCAATAATATTATTATAATAGTATATTATTATACGAGAGATAATGCCCAAGGATGAGGTGTGAGAGTCAAATTATCTGAGTGAATAATGCGCATAATCTCGAGTGTAATACTATACGTTATCTACTCAAAAAAAAAATCAATTAAATGATTTTACTAGCGTGCGCAAAGTAACACTTTTCCGCACCCATTTGCTTGCGCAATGTTGCACTTTTCCACGCGCATTTCCATTAAAAAGTATGTTGATTTTAGACAAAATCAAATTTAGTTAGTTAGAGTACACAGGTCATAGTTTTCGTAGATCCTCCGCTACTATATTCCCGATTCTGGGGAAGGAATTTCCAATGTTATGCGACTTGGATGCTGGAAATCAATGGCTGTCGCCAAATAAAATATTGGACATAAAAAACAGCTCTTCTGAGTTAAGCCAAACTATTTAATAGTACAACAAGTCACCCGTTGAATGAATTAACCTGTTCTACAATTAATTTAGAAAATATTAATAATTGTTCCTTTGTAATAAACATTTAATATTCATTGTTATCCAACTTTGCGCACGCTAGTGGAAAAAGTATTGTTCCTAACACATGCGCAAAGTAATTTTTCCGCACTTACTGCTTGCAATTTACTGCAATTGCAGTAGCGTGCGAAAAAAAATAACTTTGCGCACTTGTTAGGAAAATAACTATTTAAAGTTAAATAAATAAAATCTGACATCTGCCAAATGGTTCAACTAACTTTTTACCAATTTTAAGTTCATTATTTATATTTTTTGGCAGGAAATTTAAAATGTGTATACAGTAAAACACAATATTATGCAATATGGGTACATAAAATAAAATAAAATAATAAAATTTTTACTATTTATTACTTTTGATCGAAACAACAAACCAATGGTCTAAAATTTAGACTCTAAATTAAAAAAAATCAGCATAACAAACAAAAATCATTAGAATGAAGTTATACGGCAATTTGTTTTCTAGGCGCTTAAAATTATACAACCTGTACATTAATTTACTAAATAATACTTACAAATCATACCCTAAAACCTACCTGAATATAACATATTGGGCATTAATTGCATTGGAAAGATTTAAACCAGAATCATATAAATTATGCGCTAAAATCTCTAAAATTGGGCTTTTGGGCAGACGTTTGCGCAGATCCGGACTGGTTCAAGTGCAGCGACGGCGCATGCGTGGCTTCGCAATTGCGCTGCGACAATTTCTACGACTGCAGAGATTTTTCTGACGAGCAAAATTGCCTGCTCACCTCATCGCCAACCTCCGATGATTTTGACTACTACATCGGTTCGATTTATTCGTACTTATATTTTGACAATGTATTTTTATGAATCTATATGCGTAGGATTTTTTTGAATGGACCGAAAACGGTTAATTTTGTTGGAATCCATTTTAGGCAAGAACTAGCTCATTCTGCATAAGATGATTTCCGTCGAATGGACATTCTGAGATGGATTTTTCAAAATTAACGTTTTGCAAAAGGTCTTCTTAGGTTTATGTGGTTGACATGATTTTTTCCCATCTATGTGTAACGGTAGAAAAATCGTATTTTGCAGATAGTCTAGGAAATTGTTTTGAAATTTGAATTTAAATAGCGTATAAGTACCCTAGATTTTGATATTATACGTATTATGTATTTTATTTTAATATGCACGTTTTTGGTTATTTTTTATTTATTTATCCTGTTACCTTCATTTTTTATTTTAGTTTTAACAAGATCAATTTGTATGAAATCATTTAACCTGAGCAGTAAATCACCATATTTACTATACTAACAAATTAAGAATAAAAAGGCAATCTTATTATACTTATTAAACCATCAAGTTATATAGTTAACTTTTACAAATTTTGAGCCAAATTTCATCATCCTATCAATAACACTTTATGAGAGTTGTGGTAAAAAGAAATGGGGATTTTTTTACATAATTTTGTTTTGGTATAGAACCTCCAACCACATATCCATCATACATACCACCACAACAATGTGGCGAGTATGAATATAGATGTGCCAATGGCAATTGCATAGACGATCGCAGGCGTTGTGATGGATATGACGATTGTCGTGACAACTCAGACGAATCAAATTGTGGTAAGAACCTTTTAAAGGTACTTAAAATGAAGCACAGTGATCTTGAATTTTTTTTAATTTTACCTACAGATCACTGTATAAACTAAAGTTTTTAACAATTAAGCAAATAAGCTTTTTACTAACAAATTAATAAAAAAGGGTTTGCAAATTTTATGGGTTTAATGCTGAATAAAGAGGTTGAGTAGTTAAGTTTTAAAAAAATTGTGCATTTCAGAAATACTATTTTTAATGATTTGACGTAACTACCCAACCTCCTTAAGGGAATTTAAAAAAATTTATGTGGTTGATTTTATTTTTTTATTTTGGTATAGTACTCACAACTACCTATCGACCATACATACCACCAGCACCATGTAGCGAACATGAATTCAGATGTGCCAATGGCAATTGCATAGACAGTCGCAGACGTTGTGATGGATATGACGATTGTCGTGACAATTCAGACGAATCAAATTGTGGTAAGTACCTCTTAAAGGTACTTAAACTGATGCAGAATGATCATATTCTTGTATTTTTTCTTATTTTAGCTACAATAGATCACTCTGTGTAAACTAACATTATTTACAATTCAAAAAAGCAAATAAACTTTTTACTAACAAATTAATAAAGATGTATGAGGCGCCGTTTGTCCGTAAATTATTTTTGCTATATATAAGAATATATTTTATATATACTTTAAATTTCCCATATATATAGAAACTTTTTAGTTCAGATAATGCCGCTTGAGAATGAGGGCGCTTTGTGGAATCAACTAAAAAGCACTGTTGCCAGAGTGTACCAATGCAAAATTTTGGTCAGTTTTTTCAACATATCGTTTCGCCAGATCTGGCAGATTTTAATAAAGGTCGAGGGAAAAAAGATACTCTTACAGCTGACGGATTTTTTAACGGAAACTTGAACATAATATCGAATGGTATTTGTCATAAGATTTGTACCTATATAATTTAATTTATGAGAGTCCAAGTTTAAAAAAAAAATTGTTTGTTTTTTTATAAATTGACAAGAGAAGCAAAACGTAAGAAATTTTAGTTTTTTTAAATACCTATTAGTAAAAACAAAGCCGTGTTTATTTAGAGGAATAGAGACGGCCAAAGAAGAGAAATGTTTTCTTCAATAAAAATAGACCAACCGACCAATATATTACCTACTCGTATAAGTATTTAAAAAAACTAAAATCCTATACTTTTTGCTATCATTTTGTTCCGCTAGATCTGGCCGAAGATCCGTTATGTTGGAAACACTGACCAAAACTTTGCATTGGCACATTCCGGCAACAGTGCTTTTTAGTTGAATACCACAAAGCGCCCTCATTCTCAAGCGGCATTATCTGAACTAAAAAGTATATATATAAAAGTATATATATAGGAAATTTAAAGTTTATATATAAAAAATATTCTTATATATGAGACATTCTTTTACATATCGTACGGATTACAGAAAACATATTTTTTCAAATTTTTAAAATGACTTAATTTTTTTTTACAGCATCTTTTCATAAATTTAGCCGACCCCTATATCGGAATTTTTGCAGAAAATTTATTTTTCCAAAGATATATTGATTTAAACTTTTGATAAAATTTGAAAAAATGCTGAATTCTTTTGTACTTAAAATTCATTATCTCCGGTTCTACTGATCGGATCGATTTAATTTTTTTTTTATTTTAAACCATATTACATAGTCTTTTTCGATAAATATTTAAAAAGTTTGTGTTTTGTTTATTATATGAAAAAAATATTTTTTTTTTTGTATAAACAGATTTTTTGTGTTTGCCCCCTCTATGAAAAAAAATTAAAAAAATACTGTTCTATGCACTATTTATTACTCTACATAATGAATTTTTCAGAAAAATGGAGACTTTCTTGGATCGGAAGATATTAAATATTTTCGAGCGCGTGACCGGTACAAGCCGTAAGGGGGCATCCATTAATTACGTGAGGCGTTTAGGGGAGGGAGGGGGTCAAGCCAAATCTCATCAATTCTCACGTAAGGGAGAGGGGGGGGGTCTCGGCAAATATCACGTAATTTTTAACAAAGTATGTTTTTTTAATAAATCCAACAGAATCAAGCAGTTGAACGTATAAACATTAAAAATAAGCATTTTTTAAAATCTCACGTGAGATTAGGGGGAGGGGGTTGAGCCAAATCTCAGCAAGAGGGGAGGGGGTCAAAAAATCGCTAAAATTGACTCACGTAATTAATGGACACCCCCTAATCAGACATCTTCGAAACGCTAACACATTTAGGATTAGTGATGCCGCCGATACGAGAGATTCTCGCCTCTCGTCTCGTCTCGTCTCGACGAGACGAGAGGAAGATTTTCTCTCGAAAAAAGGCTCGAGACGAGACGAGAGAAAGCCCTCTCTCGCTCGAGAATTTCTCGTTTCTCTCGATCTCTCTCGTTCTCTCGATTATTCCGGTAATAAGTAAACAATTTTTTTACATAAAAATTTTAATTTTGCGATATTTATTTGGACCAATGCAATGCAATGAGAACATTATTCGCATTTCATAATAAACAAAATTTGTTCCTGTATAACGTTTTATTATTTTATAACACAACTTAAGGTTAACCAAGAAAAAAATTACTTATAAAATTTTAAAATTTACCCTGTATAAGCACATTTATGACACTCCTTATACTATTAAACAACCCGTGCTTAATAAGCATTGCTTATTCAATGAACTTATCAACAACATGTGGTTTTTGAGGGGCTGATTACAAATTTGATATCCATTTCTTCAAAAAATAAAATGGCTGATCCAATATGTCGAAAATTTGTCGTTCGGCTTTAATGGTTTGGGTAAAATTTAGTATTTAGATATGTATGGGGTCCCTGATTAAGAATTTGATATCCATTCAAAAAACAAAATTGCGGATTCAAAATGACGGACATGCGCAGTAGGTACAAGATGGTTGGATCTATGTGGAGTAGTTACATCATATAGACGCAGTAGTTTTCAGATGGATGGATGATTTGATCCATCCATCTGAAAACTACTGCGCCTATATACTACACCGAGAAAAAAAATGGGACAAATAATGTGCGACATTTTCGGCGTAAAAAGTCTTACTTTATCAGTGTGGTCTTGGCACAATTTTTTTTTATTTCCAGTTTAAATTTATATAGAAAAAATATAAACGAATTCGTATTTAATTGCAAATAATTTTTGTATTCATACATAGGTACTTTTACCACGAGAGAAACGAGACGAGACGAGAGAAAGGCACTCTCGAGCGAGAAAAGAGTATTCTCGACGAGACGAGAGACCCATTTTCTCTCGCTGCACGAGACGAGACGAGAGAAGGACTTTTCTCGTCTCGTCTCGTCTCGCGGCATCACTATTTAGGATAGTGTAAACTCATACATCGTTTTAAAAAAATACCAGCGCTTTTTGTAAATTAATTCTGATTTTAAAGGTTTTCAATAATTTTAAATAAATTAAAAAACTCCAATTAATGAGTAAATTTATTAACTGGCAGAATTGACATTTGCACAAATAAGTCACCAATTAAAAGATGTCGAATCATGGCACTCTTATACAAAATATCACGTCACCCGCCACATGCACTAATACGTTTGAATATTACGCGCTTGACAGTCCTGTCACGCGCTCGAAAATGTTTAATATCTTCCGATCCAAAAGAGTCTCCACTGTTCTGAAAAATGTATTTTGTAGATAAAGAAAAAGCGCATAAAATAGTATTTTTTTCATTTTATTTTATAGAGGGGGCAAACATGAAAAACTAGTTTAAAAAATTAATCTGTTATTAACTCCCTATAATTAAAAAAAAAAATTTAATTTATTTATTTGAAAAGCCTATTCAATAAGGTTTAAAACAAAAAAAAACAAAATCGATCCGATCAGTAGAACCGGAGATAATGGGTTTTATGTAGAAGAGAATTTATCGTTTTATCGCAATTCATAAAAACTTTATATCAACATATCTCTGAAAAAACAATTTTTTTACAGAAAACCTGATACACGTATCTGCTTATTTACTGAATAGAAGCGGTAAAAAAATTTTCATGCGAATCCAAACCCTGATGTCAAAATAGGTGTACGATTTGTAAAAGAATGTCTCATATAGCAAAAATAATTTACGGACAAACGGCACCTCATAAAGATGGGTTAAATGCTTTATAAAGAGGTTAAGAAGTTAATTTTGGGAAGCAGTTTTGCATATTTTAAATATCTTTTTACATGTTTTTCAAGGTCCTAATTTGTTAAATAATGGGACGTTTTTAGTTTAATTTTTATCATTTGAGCAGTAATTCATTTAAGTTTTCAAAAAACTGTGTATTTCAGAAATAATATTTTTAAAAATTTGACGTAACTACCCAACCTCCTTAAGGCAATTAAAAATACTTTATGTGGTTAATTTTATGTTGCATATTTTTATTTTGGTATAGAACCCACAACCACCTATCGACCATACATACCACCAACACAATGTAGCGAATATGAATTCAGGTGTGCCAATGGCAATTGCATAGACAATCGCAGACGTTGTGATTTATATGACGATTGTCGTGACAATTCAGACGAATTAAATTGTGGTAAGCACCTTTTAAAGGTACTTAAACTGATACAGAGTGATCATATTCTTTTATTTTTTTTATTTCACCTATAATGGATCACTCTGTAAGAACTAACGTTATTAACAATTCAAATAAGTAAATAGGATTTTTACTAACAAATTAATAAAGATGGGTATGCAACTTGTAGGGGTTTCTGGCTTAATAAAGGTTGAGTAATTATTTTGGGAAGCAAATGTGAGATGCGACAAAATAACAGTTTTAAATATTTCATATATATTTTTACATGTTTTTTAAGGTCCTAATTTTTTTAATGGAACCTTTTTATTTTGATTTTTATCATTTAGAGCAATATTTAATTTATTTTAAGTTTTTAAACAATTGTGTATTTTATAAATACTATTTTTACTGATTTCACGTAACTACCCAACCTTCTTAAGGCGATTAAAAAACTTATGTGGTTGATTTTATGTTGAATATTTTTATTTTGGTATAGAACCCACAACCACCTATCGACCATACATACCACCAACACAATGTAGCGAGTATGAATTCAGATGTGCCAATGGCAATTGCATAGACAGTCGCAGACGTTGCGATGGATATAACGATTGTTATGACAATTCAGACGAAAACTGTGGTAAGTACCTCTTCAAGGTACTCGAGAAGTAATACAAACTGATCTTTTATGATTTTTAAGCATGCATACTGCACTTTTATGTTTATTTTTTATTTTTTTATAAATAGCTACAAATCCCCCCCGAAGAGAATGTAATAGAAATCAGTTTACCTGTCAAAATGGCCAGTGCATAGAGAGCGATTTGAAATGTGATGGAAGAGCGGACTGCTCAGATTTTTCAGATGAGCAAAGATGCGGTAAGTAGCTCAGTCAGTTTAGGTCATGTTTTATTTTTACTTGTATTTATATACCCATTAAGTACCTTTAGTGACTGAGCTAATAAAAAAGTTGTAATTAGTAGATTTTTTTATAATTCTTTCGGATATATAAAATACATGTTTATTTTAGGTGAAGAGGAAGGAAAACTTAACATCAAAGTATATCCAAGTCAACAAGAAATAAATGAAAGTAAGTAATTTTTGTAACTCTTTTATAAATTCATGTTGGTAAATAAAAAAATTAGTATTAAACTAATATTATCTGTATTTTTTTCGAGCAGCCATTTATAAGAAAGGTGAGTGATCTAGAAAAATTGCGGAAATGAGCAAAATCATATCATTGGTGTCATATTCTATTCGTAGTTTTTAACAATCATGTAATTTTTTTATAATGGTTATAATATTTACATCAGGCTATAGCTAATTAATAATAATGTTTTAAATCTAAATTAAAACAAACTAATTAAATATCTATTATAGAATCTGATTATCTTACCTACAAACGAAGTTAAAAAAAAGTATTTTTGACATTTATCAACAAAACCAACAAATCAAAACGTTGTTTTACATAAAAATGTCAAAAATATTAATAACAATAAAAAATAAATCTTCAATAATAATAAAATTCAATAAAATTCTAAAATAATATGTTACCAATCAATTAAAAACTAACATTTCTTTTATTCAGTACAATTCTTTTTAGAAGGATATGGTGTACTTTTTTAGGGTGTACTTTTGGCATGATTTTTATAAAAATTTTATAAATGTAAAATTTCCTTAAGTGGGCCCGCGATTTTTTTATGGATATTAAGTAGATACCAATGTAACAATAATCCACTCAAAAGTTTGGAAGAAATTTAATTTTTTATTGCTTATTTTTACAATTAAATATTTCGGAGATATTAATTTAGAAAATGTATTAATAATATACCTATAGTACTGAAAATTGTTTTGTATGATAAGTCTATCTAAACATTACATGGGCACAATAGACTATTGAGAAAATACATTTCAGTAGTATATATATATATATATAGAACACAAAAATCCAAGAACAGTTTTGTGATCTCGTTAGTAAGTACTTAAAAAATTCAATTTTTATTGCAGTCCCGAACTTGTTTATTTGGCTGGTTGTTGTATTTTTTAGCACAAATGGGATCACAAAACGGTCCTTGTATTTTTGTGTTTCATTTATATTTAATTTACTATGTATAAAATACTCCATCAAGAAATTTTTTATTTTAAGATATATTATTGGTTGAAAATTGTATCTGTTTACAAAAAAGTTATAAAAAACACTTATATATTTTTTTCTACCCTCACCTTTAAAAAGCCCATTATCGTACAAGTTTCCAGACACCAAATGATCTTTTAAATACTACTAAATTTTAATTTGAATTACTACTTCTTTTAAACAGTTGACAGTTGTCAAATGTCATAAAATCGTTAAAATAAAGTGCTCTTTCTGTGAAATAGTACTTAATGTGAAAATTATTGTATTATCTAATACAAAAATGCAAAAGTATTAAATAGTTTCTCAACGGCAATATTTAAAAAGTTGGTACTGACCTTTTAATTTCTTATATTCTATATTTAACGGGTGGATACTCAAGTGTGGAGTTCTTTTACTGTTAAAAAAGGCATTTAAACGAGTGTCACTCCATTTTTTAAAAATTTAAATCATTTTTAGGAAATAATAAGTATTTGTCGTAGAAAAAGTAATGTAAGCAACTCGTTTATAAATATTTCTAGACACTTATTTAATTAAACACTTGTTTTCAAGCTCGTTCGTGCCTAATTTAAATTCGTGAAATGGCGTTTATCAAACTTGATACATAATGTACTATTTTTTTCAATTTTCAGAATTGTACATGTAATTAATTTTATAAATAAATATCGCCAAAATATTTAAAAGTAAAATAAGTACTATAAATAACAAAAATTATAAACTTTTGGGTGAATGGGTGAATTATTTTTGTATTGGTATCTACTCTGTTTGGCTTTTCTAAATTTTCTAATTTTTAACACAGGTGTACAAATTTTTTAAATTAAAACCAGACTATATTTTGTTTGACGTGATAAATCATGAGAACTGCTCCATCACATCAGGTTTTCAGAAATTCGAATACAAAATTTGAATGTTTTTTAAAAATTTTGTGGATGTTTTACATTAAAAAATATTTTTTCTTCTTGTTACGCCTAGTACTACTTTTTCCCTTTAAAATCCTTTTTGAATTTTTTCAATATTCTTTATTCTCTTCGAGAAATCTTTAGTTGAAATTAATTAGTTTGGTTTGGGTTCAAATTGGATTTCTCGAAGAGAAAAAGTACTTCAAATAGCAAGAGTAGTATTTTTAGATGGCATAACGAGTTTTGTGGTGAAAAACTATTTCGTTACTTTTGAGTGAAAATACTTCAAAAACCGGACAAAATCACCCGCATTTTATAACAAACGATGTTCTCCTTAGATCAAGAAGTGGTGTTCCAATGTCGTGACGAAGGCCCGCTCAGAGCAAGAGTAAAATGGGTGAGAGAGAACAATAGACCGCTTCCTTCCGGATCCAGAGATATTAACGGAAGATTGGAAATGCCAGAAATTAAAGTCGAACACGGCGGAACTTACATCTGTCAAGTTGTTGGTTCTTATTCTCCATCGCAAGGAGTGCAGACCATCCCTGTACATTTGAAAGTGAACAAATGTAAGTATAACATTGTTAAATGATCTTTTTGGTGTAAGGTTGTTAATTAATTTTTGTTGTTTGATTGCTCTGTCCAGTCGGATTTAGACCTTTTAAGTACAATAGCTTTTATACGAGTTTATATGGAGCAGGTACTATACTCAATAATTTTAACTTTAACATAATTTTCATGAAAATATTTTTTCTAAATTTGCTGCCTAATAAATAATAATGGTAAGTCAATAATAATAATATTACCTAAATGTTAATAAAAATTTTTTTTCTTATTTTTGTTTTTTTTTTTAGGGGCACGACCACAACTACCACCACGTCCAGAATGTGCCAGTCCCTTCCAAACTCGTTGTGCTAACGGGGAGTGTATTAATAAATCTCAAGTTTGCAATAATGTAAGGGATTGTACTGATGGCTCAGATGAAAGTAGATGCGGTAAGTTATATAACATAATCATTTTATTAGGCTTGTCATAATTTAATCCAGGGTTTATTTTAGCTTATCATCGTGTAAGTTATTTTTAATCTATTTTTTTTTAGATCCTGACGGTTTATGCGAGCCCAACGAGTTCACCTGCGGCAACAAAAAATGCGTCTTGGTGACATGGGTGTGCGACGGAGACGATGATTGTGGTGATGGAAGCGACGAACAAAGTTGCCCCGTGGCGCCTCCAAACAGCATGTGCCAGAATCACCAGTTCGAATGCGCCAACAAGGCCCAATGCATACCCAAGGGATACCATTGCGATATGGAGAACGACTGTACCGATGGAAGTGACGAATGGGGATGTGGTAAGTGTTTTAAGCATATATTAAAAGGGTTCTAGGTCGATTAAGATAAAAAATTGACCTAGTTAAGTACCAATATATCTCTTGTTGTTTATAGGTAAGCAATTTTTTATATTTTGTTTACATCTTAACGTTTTTTCATAGCCTCTCCGGTTATCTCAAGACTTCCTCAACCAATGGTTACATTGCAACCAGGGGAAACTTTCACAGTAAATTGTACAGCAGTCGGTGTTCCGGTACCACAAATAGTGTGGCGTTTGAATTGGAAACACATTCCTGAAAAATGTTCATTCACCAACGATAAAGGTACTAGCGTTTTGACGTGTCCAGATATTCAAGAAGAAGATCAAGGAGCATATTCTTGCGAGTCAATTAACATTAAGGGTTCCAAGTTTGCCACACCCGATACTATTTTGATTGTGCAAGGGGAGAATGTATGTAGACCTGGTTACTTTAACGCAGCAGCCAGGGATGCTTCTGAGTGTATTAAGTGTTTCTGTTTTGGTCATGCTGTTTCATGTACATCTGCAGATCTATACATATTCCAGTTACCAGCACCTTTCGCCACCTTAAACCTATTGGGTGTAAGTGTGAATCCCAATAATGGAGATGTTCAAGTTAGAGATGAACCGATTTACAGAGGCGTAAAACCTTCGTTAAATGCAGTGGGTCGCAATGGAGTACAAGTATCGTTACCACCCCATATTCAATCCGATCAGGACAATTTATATCCTTACTTTACAATGCCTGAAAACTATCACGGACCACAACTTAACAGCTACGGCGGATATCTCAGATATAACATCGAGCATTCAAACAGAGGTTATCCTACTAGAGGCCCTGATGTTATTCTTTCTGGTAACGGTTACACCCTCCTACACGAATCCAGACAAGAAAGACCAAGAGAATTCGTCACCACACGTATGGAAGTCAGATTCTTTGCTGGCGAATGGATGAAAGTTGAAAATGGACGTCAAATACCCGCTACAAGAGAGGAAATCATGATGACTCTTGCCAACGTAGAGAACATTCTATTGAAAGTAAAATACAACGAAGAAGGCCAATTGAACACTACCATCAGGAATATAGAGATGGACTCAGCTGCTTCTCCAAACTTAGGACTTGGTGCAGCCAGCTATGTTGAGGAATGCAGCTGCCCAGCTGGTTATACTGGACATTCTTGCGAGGTAAGTTATCTTTTTAGTTTGTCTTCTATCCATATGGTAGTCATTTTAATTTGTCATCTTTTTGTCTATTCATTATAATTTTTTAATCTCTTTATTTAAGGTCGTCATCTTTTCAGCTTATCATTCATTGGGCTGTTTATTATTTTAGCCTCATCATTTTTCCTTGTCAATATTTCTCAATATTTTAGCTTATCATTATTTCATCTTATCACCATTTTAGATGGTCTATATTTAAGCTTGTCCTCATTTAAGCTTGTCCTCCTTTTAGCTTGTCATCATTTAGATTTATCATCAATTTACTTATTCATTATTTTAGCCCAATTACTTTTTCTTAGAACTCCTTTTTTAAGGGTCGATATTTTAGCCTTTCCTCATCTAAGCTTCCCATTATTTTAGCACGTCATCAATTTAAAACTATAATTATTACCTACTCTTTGCTGCAGAAATGTACTGATGGTTTTGTAAGATCCAAAAATGGCCCATGGTTAGGCCAATGCATAGAAGTGAGTCGTCAAGAATGCCAACCAGGCGAATACGGAGACCCATCAAGAAATATACCATGCGAACCGTGCCCATGTCCATTCACCAACCCGGGACAACAGTTTGCAAGGACTTGTTCGCTGCATTCTGACGGCGATGTTGTATGTCATTGCCAACCTGGTTATCAAGGCAGAAGATGTGAAGTTTGTGCACCTGGGTACCAGGGTAATCCCTTGAGTGGTGGTACCTGTAGTCCTGAGACCCCTAGAACGTGCAGTGCTGGGGCTATACAAACTGCCGATGGACGTTGTGAATGCAAGGTATAGTATTTTATTAGGTCTTAGCTGATCATTTTTATTACAACGTTTTTGTAATCTTTTTCACGCTTGAACTTTACTAACACAATAACGTAAGTATTTTGGCGCATTTACATATACCAAAAAATATACCAAATCTTGTTCAAATAAGTGATACATATTTTAATTTCCTTAAGCTGTTCACCACCGGACCAACTTGTTCTGAATGTAAGCCAAACTCCTTCCATCTCAGCAGCGATAACGACTTTGGATGCATACCTTGCCACTGTATGGGCATTACAGATCAATGTACAAGTTCCACATGGTTCAGAGAAAAGATCTACTCCCAATTCACAAGATCCAACCAAGAGTTCAATCTCGTCGAAAAAGAAGACCTTGGCTCACCTTTGCCTGTAGATTTCAACGCTACAAACAGAGCCATTACATACGGTGCGTTCCAAAGTTCGAAGACGTACTATTGGTCGCTACCTTCGAGGTATCTAGGAAACAAAATAACGGCTTACGGAGGCAAATTGCGGTACAAATTGAAACATAGTCCGGTTCCTGGTGGCCAATCGTCCAGAAATTCAGCTCCTGATGTTTTATTGGTCAGCGCTGATAATAACATAAAGTCGATGTATTTCTCTAAGGAACAACCTGATCCGTCCAACCAACCGCAATCGTTTGAAGTACCGATGTTTGAGCAGTACTGGCAGAGACACGATGGACAAAATATTAACAGAGATCATTTATTGGCGACTTTGGCGGATTTATCCGGAATTTACATCAAGGCTACTTACTACACAAACACCAGAGAAGCTTCGTTGATAGAAGTATCTCTAGATATCGCAGTGGATAGAAATACGGGTCTTGAAAGAGCATATGCAGTAGAACAATGCCAATGCCCTGCGGGTTACAAAGGATTATCCTGCGAAGATTGCGACGTCGGTTACAGCAGGATCATAAGTGGAATAGGTTTAGGGCAATGTAAACCATGCGAATGCAACGGAAACTCGAACGAATGTGATCCAGATTCCGGGGAGTGCAAGAATTGCAGAAATAACACCACTGGAGACTCTTGCGAGGATTGTTTACCTGGTTATGATGGCGATGCTTTAGTTGGCGATTGTAGACCTTCTGGAGGATCACAGATTGGATGCAGATGTGATCCCAGAGGATCTTTGTCTACTGATTGCTCTTATGGCACCTGCAGATGCAAGGTAAGTTTAAAAGAGTTATCCTGACAACATCTCATCATAATCTTTCCAGAATAATGTCGAAGGGCCAAACTGCGATACATGTAAGCCAAATACTTTTGGTCTAAGCGCTAACAAATCACAAGGGTGTGATGTTTGCTTCTGCTTCGGTATCAACACTTACTGCGTTGAAAGTAACTTGTACGTTGAGCAAATACCGAGTCAAATTTTCGATGAGAGCCAGCACGGATTTATCCTAACAGACATGTAAATATAACCAACATATCGCAAGTAACATTCTAAAATTTAATATTTAGGGATCGTCTTGATAGAATTAACGAGAACTTCCAAATTTACCCGGCTGTGAATGAAATTTCCTACACGTTTGGACCAGGTGAAAGAACCACGTGGTTTTGGTCGCTACCATCACCCTTTACAGGAAACCACATAACTTCTTATGGAGGTAGATTGGAATTCACTCAAAGATACACTCAATACCCTGGAGGAAGACACGTCCAAGACAGAGACGTCATCATCAACGGCCGCAAAATATCTTTGATCTGGACCAATCCCAATGAACAATACGAAAATAGCAGAAATGTATTTAAGCTTGATATACCCGGCATTTTTACTTTTAATAACCATGTTTATTTTAGCTTGTCTCGGTCGTCTTATTACCAGAAGGAGGCTGGAGACGCATTGACCAAACTGGAACCACCATGGCGTCTCGTGAAGATCTTTTGACAGCTCTGTCAGATATTGATTCTATCTTAATTAGAGCTTCGCAGTCCAGCGAGACCGAATCCACATTTATAAGGTTTGTGTCTTCTTTTTTAAAAGTCATTTAATCAAAAAATTTATCCTAAAACTGTTTTAAACTTTTAAACATCAAAACTGCAAACAAAAAGGACAAGTTAAATTAAAAGTTTAGGATATTAGATTAAGACCGGTTAAAAATATAAAAATCTGCAGTATTATTTTATTTTTATAAAAAATTCTTACTTTTTTAATGTTAGTTTTAATAATAATAATAATTAATAGACTATTTATTAACTTCTTAATTTCGAAAATATTTCAAAACAAAAAACTCACTACTTTCCTTTGTTTATACCGTAAAATCCGCAAGAAATGCATAAAGAGTCCTGAAATTTTAATTTTTTTTTGGGTTCTACTATATACTCTCAATTTGAAGCAAATTTATTTTTTTTCGCGGCCAATATACAGTGTGTTATTAAAACACTTTGTTAAATTTCAGAAATAAGAATTTTTGATTTTATTAAATATTACCGATAATGAAATTAAATGTAAATCCGACAACATTGCATCGATTCACTGGCATGAATAACAAAAAAACGTTGAAATTGGCATGCATTTTTTAAGCATTGAAGCAATACATATCAATATTTAACAAAAATTCTAATTTTGAATTTTAACTATAAATTATTTTTTATGGTGTAATGGATAACAATCAATTAAGCAATTAATTGTTGTGATAATCCTAAAAATCATTTCATAAGATGAAACATTAATTCCTAATAAAACCATTGTTTGAACATTCTGTACATCAGACCTAATCTATATAATTAATGTAAACCTAATATTTTTAAGTTTAAAAACTCAATACCTTTTTAAATATTTAAGGTCAATTCTTTTTAACAATTTTCTGGGATTCCCCACCAAGATGGTGCGCGACTTCTGTGATACCCTGTATTAAGTTAATAAAAGTTTGAAAGAGAAAAAAATTAAAAAGTAGTACCTACCTATTATTAGTCATTAGTCAATTTAATAATAAAAAACATTTTTTCCAAAAAAATAGGTATTTTTAAGAACGAAATGCAAATCCAATTTATTTTATCATAAATTCAGTATCCTATCCTCTAGACCATACGGGATATACTTATATAAAAGCTTTTATAATAAACAAAACTTATTATTAAGGTTTTATAAGTAGCTCAAGTGGGCTTTGCAGCGCGCGCGGAATTGTATATAAAACCTTAATATTAATTTTTGTTAAAAACGTGGCGTGCCAATTATTTTATGGTTATTTATATCATGCATTACGCCATCTAATCAACGTTGTCAAATAGCATTGAAATTGCTATTTTATCAGTTTTTATGAAACTAAATTTGTTCCAAATGGTTTTTTGATTTACTAAAGTGTTTCCATATCTCCCTGTATAGCAAATTTTGTACAAGTATCTATTACACAAATATTTTCGAGTAGGTATTTAAGTTTATTAGTTTAAAAATGAAAATAACATCAATACATTTTCTTCTGTAACATAAATTTTTTAATTGTAGCCTCTCGCAAACCAATTTTTTATATCCTGCTACCTTAACGCAAATTTCCATTTTAAACGCTATAAACATTAAAAATAAAATATTTTGAACACGTTTAATTTTATCGATGTAGATGTTAAAAAATGAGTTACCCCTATCTGAGATCGTACCAATGAGGAGTATAGGATATTGACACAGCTAACACTGTTAAAGTCACGCGTATTTCTCAAAAGTTTGTTAGCTTTATTTCTGATTGTTCATCATCATTTCATCATTTCACCCTTTATATTTCCTTTAAAACCTCATATACAACTTAAACCCTTAACTCTTGTCCTAAATTCTTTTAGTGACTTGGTCTTGGACACAGCTGTCGAACAGCCAACAACCAAAGGCAGAGCGACCTACGTGGAAACGTGTGGCTGCCCTGAAGGTTACAGAGGAACTTCCTGTGAATCTTGCGCTTCCGGTTACTACCGCGACGTGAATGATTACAGTCAACCTTTGGGATCCTGTAAAAGGTGTCCATGCAACGGAAACGAACAAGGCTGCTCTGTGGGACCAGATGGTGTAGTTCAATGTCATTGCAAACCTGGTTACGGCGGACAAAAGTGCTCACCAGGTAATAATATATATAGAGTGTACCTATATTTTTGCATGGTTTTTGCATGATTCACCTCTTTTTTATTTTTAATACGCAGGAACTTTAGTTTTGGAGCCGACTTTTATAGTGCGACCTTATGGATCGAAAGTAAATTTCACGTGTACTTACTACGGCGATTTTAATTACGAATTCATTGTATCGCCCCCGCGTTTAAACTTGAACCCTACTATATTGAGGGATAATCTTAAAACGCAACTTCTATACGAGCTAGAGGTGAAACAGTGCCTGGTCAATGTAACATGTTCTTTGCTATATAAAAACGGCACCTTTTTCCAACATGTGACTTCGCAGTTATACCCAGGTTTGAAACAACGAAGTATCATCGAGTAGTACATGTTAAACTGTCTGCAAAATTCTTGTTATTAGTTAGTTAGATCGACGTAGAATCATGAAATGTTCAACGATATTATCACATTGTTGATTAACTTATACTAATACTAATAGACATTGCTTTATGTTTTGTTGTAGGAAATCGTGAAGATTTACATACTAAAACTATTCATTAATACAAAATGTTTACTTTGAAATCTCTTACAAAAATAACAATTTTAGGACCAGCAAATGACCCAGCTCCTGATACAAAAACTACCCCGGCTCCCCCTACAATCTTAGTCAGCATTTCTACCCCAGGAATTGCTATTTTCGCTGTGGGAGGCACAGTGAGATACAATTGCTCGGCAAAATCAGTGCAATATCCTAGGGTAATAAACTTTGTTGTAATTACAATAAAAATATTTAAAAAAATATTTTTTAGACCGTCAAAGTACTATGGAACAAAGAAGACACACCATCTCTACCGGACAGAGCCATTGACGATGGTGAAGGTATTTTAACAATCACAGACCTTAGAGAAACCGATTCTGGAAACTACATTTGCGAAGCCTATGATGGTTACAACATTGTTACCAATCATGTAAAACTTGTTGTTGGAGGTAAGTTATCTATTTCTTTAGTGAATATATTTGTACTAATGTAATTTGTTAGTTTTCTTGCTTAACTCTTTGGATAGACCAGGTATATTAAAACACAATAGTTCTAAGTACATGTACTTTTTTATTTTATAAACATGATTTTAAAACAGTTTTAAATTTAGGTCATATTAGACAGTTTTAACTCATATAACATTTTGGAAGTTAATTTTACCTGCATTTTTTCTCGCACGCGCGGGGTTAAGCCGCACGCGTGCTTTTACATTGATGATTGTGTGAGGCCTCAATTTACTTACAATTTTATATGTGACCCTGCAATTGTGAATGTATAACACAGTTCAACACAATTTTCCTCCCATGAAATTTTTTAACAGATTTTAAAAATAAAGGTGTCTCACCGTTTTACAAATTCACGTCATTTATAGTTTTTACAATCTTATTATTTTAACCTAAACCGATTTTTAATTCTCTATTTTGTTATAAATCATTTTTTTTCTTCAAATATTTTATGTTTTTACATAATACAAAAATTATACTAAAGAAAATACAAATTTTTTTTTTTAATAAAACAACAGATTTGTATTTATCTTATATAAATATATGTTGAAAACAAATCTGAATCTTTTAGTTTGACGATTATGAATTTCTTTCGAATCTATAGTGGTATCACAACCTAAAAAGCACCACTTGATATACAGGGTTTCACATTCTTGGTACATTGAAATTTTCTGGGGAACGGAAAAAATATCGAATTGAAATTTAAAAGCGTTTATAATCCATTTAGTCTATTTTTTTTAAATATTTTGAACAAAATGCCACTTCCGTATTTGACCGAAACTTTGTTATTCAAATAAAACACTCCATATACTTTTACATTTTTAAATTATGAGTAAAATTACTATACCATTTCCTATACCTAAAGTAAATCGTTTTCATTATGTAGATATAAAAACAAATATGTTTTGAAAGTTTCACGTGTTTTATTTACTTTTGACAATTGTTTCGTCACACAGTGACTTCTTCAGAATGTGACGAAACAATTGTCAAAAGTAAATAAAACACGTGAAACTTTCAAAACATATTTGTTTTTATATCTACATAATAATAATATGGAGTTTCATCAAGTAAAGGTCGAAACAATCAAATATTTAAATCGTTTTTGAGTTCCCTATACCTAAAGTTAATAATTTCAGAGATATTTAACAATTACATAAATCGAAATGTTTTTTAATTTTTTATTTGATTATGTAAATCATACAGGGTGTTTACCACCCTATTAAAAATAGCAGGTATATAATACATATTTCTTTTTAGAATCTCGCGACAGCACACCTCGCACTGCTGTAAACAAAGGCTACGTAAGAGCCTTAAGCGGACAACCCGTTCAAATAAACTGCTATTCCAACGGTTACCCAGCTCCCGATTTGAGATTGGAAAGGGCTGATGGCAGCCCGATCACAAGGGAATTCACGTTTGTAAACGGGGAGTTTAGAATTTTAGAGGCACACAAATCTGACGAAGGCCAATACAGATGCATTGGAGTAAATAGAGCCGGTTCTAGCTACGCCGACTTTACCATTCAAGTCCAAGAAACTAGCTCTGTTAGTGTGATGATTGAGCCAAGATTTTTATCTCGTAAACAAGGCGACACCATATTCTTGATGTGCAGAGCTCAGGGTTCGGCGGATGTTAGATGGTCTAAAGAAGATGGAAGACTTCCTTACAACTCCAGGGAGGATAACAAGGGGCAGTTGACTATATCTGATGCCCAAATTGCTGACTCGGGCGTGTATGTTTGCAGAGTCACAACTTACTCTGGTAGCACCGGTTTTGAATCAGCGCAGGTCGAAATCACGCCGAACTTCGAAAAAGGCGAATCTCCACAAGTGAAAATCTCGAACAGTTCTGTAAGTGTTAACCAGGGACGCACTGTTGAGATTGAGTGTGTAGCCAGGGGAGTGCCTGCACCAACTATTAAATGGACGAAATTGGGTGCAGTTTTCGGACCAAATACCCAACAAGTTGGCAATATGTTGGTTATAACAGACGCCAGGGAGGAGGATACAGGTACTTATATCTGTGTTGCTGAAAATGGTATTGGACTTACACAAGATCACGCTTACGTCAATGTTGCCAGTAAGTAATTTTTTATATTTTTCGAATTTGTTTAATGATTTTGGTAATTTAGGAGTGGAAATGCCAAGAATCTCCATCTGGCCGGAAACAACAAAAACCATCCTCGAAGGAAGTGCCGACAACATTCAATGCAGAGTATTGAATGGAGATCCAAGAACTGAAATAACCTGGACAAGAACAAACGGATTACCTTTGGGTCCAAACGTAGAAATCCAATCGAATGGAATTCTAAGAATAACCCATGCAACCAGACAAGACGAAGGTGGATACATTTGTAGAGCCAGAAACCAAGGTATATTTTGTGCATTAAAAATTATTTTCGTGATAAATTAAATAATCGATTTTTAGGAGGGGAAACTACCGCAACTGCAAATATCATCATACACATAGCACCAGGTGTAAATATTTATCCTGCAGGAGATATCATCGAGAAAAAAGTTGGAGAATCGTTGAGATTGGTATGCACAGGTTTCGGCATTCCTGGACCAAATGTGGTTTGGGCTAATCAAAATGGGTAAGTACAATAACGATTTATAAAAATAATCGTAAGGTTGGGGTTTTGCTTTGTTTTGAGGTTTTTTTCAGACTGTATATTTGTCAGTTTTTGGGGCAATAAAGCTGTCAAAATATACATTATTAAACATTTTATTTTAAAGAGAAATATATTTCAGCAATGAAACTGGTCCGTCAGCTTTACCATTGGTGTGCGTATATCTAAGGGTTGCTCTAAATTAATTTTCAATTTAAATATGAACACCACTGACTTTTGAGTTTTTAACGGCACATTTATGCGGATCTTTTAATGACTAACAAAAATTACCTCCTTATATTTCTTGGCTTAAAGAAAATACAAGCTCCCCCACTAACTTTTTTTAGCGTTAATAATGAACAATTTTTATAAAAAAACATTTTGTAGGGGCTACTTCGAAGGAAGTACTCCAAATGTTCACACTCCTGAGGCGATTAAAGAGTTTTATAAACTAACCAAACAAGATGAGGGTGTTTACAGTTGCACAGCTACAAGTCCTATTGGACAAAATAGGAAATTCGTGCGATTGGTGGTTCACGATTTACCCACCCGTGGTGACATAACAGGTAAACATGTTTATAATAACAATATTCTTATAATTAATATGTTTTGTTTTGGGAACTTTAACATGGCTTATTGTTACTATAATTTATTAATCTACATTGTTTGTTTCAATCGCTTCTACTAACTTTGGAATAGGTAAAAGACCAGGTAGGTACAAAGAGATTTAACATTATTCTCAAGCTTCTTTAAATATTGCACATTATACTAAAATTATTTGCAATATTGAAGGTGAAGATCAGTCATCATCAAATCCAGGATACAAAGATTTATACCCGCCTCAGCGTCCTTATCACCAAAGAGTTGTTTCCGCAGTAGGACGTCCAGCCCAACTAAAATGCAGAGTTGACAACCGAATTGGTAACATTCAACAATAATTGCAATAAATATTTTTATCATTTTTTTTAGAACAAACAGATATTATTTGGTTACGCGGTGATAATTCTTCTGTACCCAGAGAAGCTTACATCAAACAAGACACGTTATATTTCGATAATGCTCAACCTTCATCAGCTGGCGAATACAAATGTATTGGATTAGACTCTCAAACTAAAAGAGAATTGTTCATGTTCTCTTGGTATTTGGACGTTATTTGTAAGTCGTTTAACATCATTTAATTACCCAAAAATCCTAACCAAAATCACTTTAGCTCCACCGAGGATAACTCTTGACCCAGTAAGGCAGGTTGTGAGTCCCGGCCAGGACGCTTCGATTCAATGTACAGCAGTTGGTGATCAACCAATGCAAATCTGGTGGACACCCATGAATCGCAGCATGCCTTCTTCTGTCACCACAAAAGACGGTTTCATGCAATTTAGCAGAATTCAGTTCCAAGATCAGGGCAGATACGTTTGCAGGGCTAGAAACAGCGCTGGTGAAGCTGATGCCACAGCTGATGTCATTGTAGAAGGTAAGTTATATTTTTTATTAACATTTATATTAATTAATTATTATAAAATTAACATATTCTTCTATTATGTTTGTCTTAAATATTAATTCAAATTTTTCAATATTAGTAATTATCCTAATGTAAAATATTTGGTATTTCGTGAACTACTTAAGCAATGTTGTTTAAACTTAAAAAGCATAATACCAAATAAGTGATCATCCTTTAAGGGGATGATAGTATACGCCAAAATAAGAGAGGTTTTGCATTAGTGCCATTTTTTTTAATAAAAAATCATTATAATTTTTATAAGTAAAATAGAAAACAACCGATGCAAAATATGCTTGCACAGTGAGCAATAATTTACATTCATTAAAAATTTACATTTGTGTTATCATTAAGTACTTTTTTGATAATTGTTTTTTGTTTTTCATACTCAGCTATTTTTAGGTTTTTTAAATAAAACAAAAAAATTCACCTTTCACTTTTTACGTCGATTGTTGCTTATGTAGCTATTTTTTTAAGTGTTCCACTAAATCAGATTAAATGATCAACTATCCTTCCATTATTATCTCTTGTTTGACGTGCCCACTAAAGACCAGCTTATCATGTCAATTTTCTCTTGCAATGTGTAGGACATTATAACTTATAATTTTAAATAAAAAAAATTAATTTATGATAAAACGCTTGAAATAAACACTAGCAAATGCAAATTATAACTGAATCGTCGCCTAAAGAAATCCGCAATCAGGGCATCTGGGGTGTATGTTTCAAATGTAATGCGGTATATGCATCTGTTGATCTGTTGTTGCATGAAAAAAATCATAAACAAGGATATCGTTTTGCTCTTACAGAAAATGTTCAAGGTCCGGGTATAGTAGCAAACAAAAAACAATTGAGAGCCTATGTAGGCACAAACACGGAGCTGCGTTGCCAACCTCAAGACCCCAACGCAAGAATCAAATGGTACAGAGAATCCAGAGTTTTGCCGATTAATTCCAGAGTAGACAGAGGTTCCTTGACCCTGTACAACGTTCAGCCGGAAGATGGCGGCAGATATTACTGCGAAATCGAAGGCGAACAATCCAACGATTTCACCGACTTGATCATAGACAGTGAGTATACAGGGCGTTTCAGATATACTGCCAACAAACGAAAGTCTCAAATTTTGGAAACAATTGGAATTAAAAATATGTTCGGAATTCTGAATATTCTTGACATTAATACGGAAGTTTTAATTCTTAAAGTATGTTTTGACTTTCATATTTTTTATTTCTAATTTTTTTTTAAATTTATTTCAAGCTAAAATTGTCTTCAGGATTTAAGATTTTTGTTTGCCAGCATTGTTACAATACATGTTTAGTATATTATGTCTAAATCTAATCTAAAGATAGTAAAGGCAAGTATAGATTTCAATTAAATGTTGTGACGTGATTATGTTAGATTCCGGAGTAACGTGTAGTCATGAAGAATTCGTGTGCCGGAGTTTGGAGTGCATACCCAAGTACAAGTTGTGCGATTCAGTACCGGATTGTCGCGACGGAAGCGACGAAAAGTTTTGCCCGGCCAGGATACGACGTGGTTTGTTTTATTGATACTTTTTTTACTCTTCGTAAACATTTTTGTAGCTCTCATGTTTTGCCCGTCCTATGGTATTAAAAGGAACATCTTTATCCTACTCTTTGTACTGGCTTGGTACCAAAATGCAAAAGTTTAATATTTTTGGACATTTTCTTACTTTGTGCATGCTAAAATTTGTAAAAAGATTTTGATAGGTACTTTAATGAAAATCTTAATGTTTTTGACATTCTGAAATATTTTTATCTATTTTGCGTTCATAATGACTTCATTGTAACACCGCTTTCGGTGCTGTAATGCTAGTAAAATAATATTTTGCATATTGGTTATAATATTTTTATGATTTTTCTAGTACTTACTTACGAGACTTTTTTGGCAATAAATTTTGTTTAACGCCAAAGAAAATCCTTTTTTTCTTCTTTAACATTAACAGCCGCTTATTGTAAATAAGTAAATTAAGGACGCCATGGCGAATCGATTTTGACATTAACCATTCAAACCAATGACTATGATACCAACTATTTAAAGTAAAATTTGACCATTAAATATAAGGTATAACATTAATTTTTTTTATAGAATTTTTGCAAAATAGATAAAATAGCATAAAGAACTCATGTCATAAGACCTTTTGTCGCACTCGTCCATTACAAAACTCGCTCCTTCGTCGATCGTTTTATAAATTGTTCTCGTGCAACAAAATGACGTCTTATGACTATTTTAACATTCTTAAATATGTTTAAACCTTTCTTGCACAGGGTTTTGAAATTAGTAAGAATTTTGAACATCAATTCAAAAAAAGTCCTTTGCATTTTGGTGCCAATTTGTTGTTATTGCAGAATGTAGCTTTTTTACAGTGCCCCCTAATGATATCAAGGCTTTACATGTATAACTAACCAACATTGATATTTTAAAAACTTTTGCTTTGATCCCACTTTTTAATGCAAAAAAGTCTGTTTTTGGTAGGTACTTTTGTCGAAAAAAAGTTTAAAGAAAATATTTTTATGTTAATAGGGATACAAAATTTCTGGGATCTTAGAAAAAGCTATCGTGTTTTCAGAATACTGCATAATTCGTATTTGTTAAGCATTATTTCAAATAATAATATTAGTTAAAAACTAACATGTATATTCGTTCTAACTTTTATTAGCTTGATGAGTATTTTTAACAGACCTGTATATAGAACCTGTATATAAGTAAGTTGTTCAACGAAATCGTCCAAGTTTGATTGTAATATTGTTACATTTAATGTAAAAATACTAAACAAAATGTATGGTATGGGCAAAGAAGTCTTTTGTTTGGTATTTAGTGTATATAAACCACTAAGCAACAATGTTGTCTGGTGTATATTGTATGAATAGTAGCAATTTTTACAGAACATTTAGGTTTTATTAAAAAAAAAAATGTGAATACTTTGAATCAATCTTTAGCTATAGCTTTTTGTATATCGTCTATGTACTACTACGCTTGATCATAATATTTCAAGACCTAATAATCTCAAACATCCTTTAAAAAAAAACAACAAAAACCAAAGCATTTTTTTTAGGGCCTGCCCTTATCGAAGCTGCTCAACCAACCCTTGACATTTACCCAACCAAAGAAGATTACAGAGCGGGCGAAACAGTGCAAATTTCTTGTCACGCAAGCGAAAAAGGCGTAATTACAACTTGGTCCAAACCAGGCAGTTTTATATCGGAGAATGCGAAAATTGAAGGTTCAAATCTAATAATTTACGGTTTAAGACGGGAAAACGGCGGAAGATACAGATGCGAGGCTACCGGATACCAAGGGGTGTACCACAAGGATCAGTACATCAATGTTATTGGTAAGTTTTTTGTGTTCATTTTTTGCATCATATGATTTTGAGATATCCAAAATGAAATCCGAATAAATATTATCATGGAAAATATCGTGAAACTCGTTAGATTCGACAACACCATCGGAAAAGCAGTCACACCTCTTGAAAAAAGTTGTAACACCCGAAACGTTTCGGGTTTCAGTTTTTAATCAAGAAAAACACATATCAAATTAGTCTAATGCTTAGATATTAGTTAGTATTTTAAATCATTACCTACCACCATAACATTACTTTTTCTAAATATTGTTACACGAATCAATCTGTAAGGTATATTAATAAAACAATTACATGATTTTTCGTTTCGGGTGTTACAGTGGCAAAGTAAGAAGAAAACGTGATAATTATCAATTTTTTTCGGGAGTGTCCAAATTTAAACTTTCTGTCTTTTCCAGATTATTTCTATAAAATTTTAATATTTTTTTGCAGAAGAACATAAAGACGAACCAAAAATCCAAACCAAAACAGCCGTGAGAGGTACCACCATACTACTGGACTGTAATGTCACATTACCAAGCCCTATAACATATTTGTGGACCAAACAGGGTGGCCAACTGCCTCAATCCGTCAATATATACAACAGATCCATAATTATTCATGACGTAGGAAGTAGCGATGCTGGTACTTACATTTGTGCAGCCAGCAGTGGAAATCAAAAGATAGAAACGCCCATTAAATTGACCGTCACTGGAATCGTACCATACTTTGCCCAAGCACCTAACAGCTACATATCACTACCAACGCTACCTGACGCGTTTGCTCAGTTCAGCTTCGAGATTTCGTTTAAACCAGAGAATGGGCATGGCTTGATTCTCTACAACGGAGAAGGTGGTAATGACAGAAGCAAAGATTTTATATCGTTATCACTGGTTAATTCAGTGCCAGAATTCAAGTACAGTTTGGACCAAAATACCGTCACAGTATTGGGTGATAGACCAATTACCAACAGACAATGGCACACAGTTAAAATCGTACGCAACAGACGTAAAGTACTTATGTACGTTGATGGAGAGGGTCCATTTATTGGAAATGCAGCTGGTAGACATATAGGTTTGAGCCTTAAAGAACCTCTTTACCTTGGTGGCGTACCAAACATGAACCAAATTCATCCAGACGTCAAAATGGACACAGGTTTCGTAGGATGTATAAGCCTCTTCAAAAACGGACAAGCCCATTGGGATATCCAGAAGGAAGCCATAGAGAAGTACAAGATCACGTCGTGTGAAACTTGCGCTGAGAATAAGTGCCAGAATAACGGTGTTTGTCAGGAAAATTTGTCCAAGGAAGGCTACACTTGCTTATGCTCAAATGCTTATAGCGGACCTACTTGCAATAAGCCCAAAGGACAAGCTTGTTCACCAAGTAAGTTTTATTTTAACAGTTCTAGTATTGATAGATTAAAACGTTATAATTACAACCAGTTTTATCAAAATTTCATTCTTATAGCCTCTTCAGATTCTAAGATATCCAATATTAAATCTAGATAATAATCATCATGTAAAATATTTGGTTACTCTTAAAGTACTTAAGAAATATACTTTTAATTAAAGAGGCAACCCAGACAGAAATATGACGTTTTAATTAAGTCTGCATAAGCTATATTTTATAATTTGGACGTCACATACAACATAAGAAATAAGTTTATAAGACTTTTTCTCAAAAAAGAACTCTTGAGGAACCCTTTCTTTGACTTCGCAATTAAGAACTTAAAGACTCCTTCCGTCTTAACTCATAAAAAGACTTAAACATGTCATTTTCAGAATTGTCTCTTCTTGATATTTGTTGTACTGTTGAAAAAATAACATACTGGATCGTTGGTTATTTTGATAAGTCTTGCTTATTATTGGAATTGCGATTACTTCGTCTCACTTTTGTTTAAATTTAAATAGACGGCCTGTTTCACTTTTTTGGAGCTCTTCAGTATCGGGTAGCCGTTTGCCTAGGTCTAAAACGTTTGTTGTGGAACACGCTCTAAATTCTACTTCGCCGCTTCTTGAATTAAACAAAAGCAGTTACAGCGGTAGGACGAAAGATATGATTTCAGTAAGAAGTAAGAAAAAAGAATACTGTTAAATATCATATAACTGAAGTCTTACTTATGATACCCTCAGTACCTTCTAATTTTGATTCCAATAAGACGTTAGCAAAAAATCTTCTTATTTATAAATTCATTAAGAGCTCTTAATCTTGAGCTCCTAAAAATGATTTTCCCAAGATGTCATATTGTGACCTCGGTAAGATGTTTTTTAACAGACTTTGTACAGAAATTTTTCTGATTTGGATGCTGTCTGGGTACCTAGTTCTATTTCATATTTTATCCAAATTTTAACTTTCTACCTTCTCCAGATTCTAAGATATCCAATACCATTAGATAATTTTCACAATGTAAAATATCTTTAAACTCGTGAACCACTTAGGCAATGAGATTTTGAGATATCAAGACCAAATCAAAATATTGTTTTAGTGATCTGTGGAAGCGGCAAATGCGTCGACACTGAAGCCAGCTTCGAATGCCATTGTCCTATAGGCTACTCAGGACCACGTTGCGAGAAAGAAATAACCGTGATTGAACCATCGTTTAAAAACAACGCCTACATCGCTTACCCAGCACCGAAAATCCAGCGCCACATCAAAATCATGATGAAGTTCAAGCCGAAAACCGTAGAGGACGGAATCTTGTTCTACGTAGCAGAAACTGAAGAAAAACACGGCGAATTCTTGTCCTTGGCCATCAAAGACAAGCATTTGGAGTTCAGATTCGATGCGGGCAGCGGAATGGTACTTTTGAGACAAGAAAACGAGTTGGTACCCGACGAATGGGCAGTTTTGACTGCCACAAGGTTCAGTCAGATGGCCAGGCTTGTGGTTAACGGTGCTTCAGTTATTCACAACGACAAAAACAGAAAGGTTTTGAATTTGTTCACGCCTGCTTATGTTGGCGGATACGACAAGGCTAGAGTCAAGTTGAACAGTGGAGTTGGAGTGGAAGATGGGTTCAATGGGTGCATATCTCAGGTAGGTTTTGCTTTTTTATTTGCAGTGTGTAAGCGTACAACCTCCCACTTTAACCTCCCAATTTAAGTGTACTTGATATCGATTTTCTACTTAATTGCCTAGCGTTTATGGTAAATCCTCTTTAAGAAATTTATTAAAATAATTAAATAAAATCAAGTACAACCCTGACATTTAGCTAGATAAAATCCAGTACCACCCTGACCTTTTAAATAGATAAAATCAAGTACAACCCTGCCCTTTTAATTAGATAAAATCAAGTAAAACCCTGCCCTTTTAATTAGATAAAATCGAGTACAACTCTGCCCGTTTAAATTAGATAAAATCAAATACAAAATGTTTACATTCACCAAATTTACATCTCTTGTTGGTTGCACCGGTTTTTCTCGAATGATTTCGCGTTCGGCACTATACGTAAATTACATTTTCCCGCAAAATTTAAATGTTAGTTTATTTACATAACTTTTTTAATACATTTTTAAACAATTGTGATCGTAATAACCCACAGATTGTTTAGTAGATGAGGTTTTTGCAGATCTCCTCAAGTGTTTGGGTCCTTTCAAAGTCAACATTTTTTGATTTTTAGATAACCATTTCGGGTATGGACGATCCTAGCGCTTTGGTCTCAGGTGCCACTGATGCATCAAACGTAGAACAATGCATGGAAGAAGAAGAAGACTTCGACAACAACATCTACACACCGTCCGGCAACACCGAAGGTCATGACGTCACTTACACGCACACAGGGTGTTCCAGCAATCCCTGTCAACACGGTGAATGCTTCCCCCTATCGCCTGTAGACTACCAGTGCAGTTGTAAGCAAGGGTATAGGTAAGTAGTGTTAACTGGGTTGCCTAACTTATGGGTTGATTTGTGGATTAATATTTTAGCGGAAAGAACTGCGATATTTTGAATTCGTGTCAAAATGATCCTTGTAAAAATGGGGGAACTTGCAGAGAAACATCTAGTTCATACACTTGTGACTGTCTTTTAGGATATACCGGAGGAGATTGTGACCAAAGTAGGAATTATTACTATAATAAAACTATTTTATATAAACAAATCATTTTTTAAGGAACTGAGCTGAGAAACGACGTACATTTCGATGGTGCGGGTTACTTGGAGTTCAGCAAGGAATTGTTGGAAGAAAAAGATACCAATACAGAGCAAATAATAGCGATGGAGTTGTCTACAAATCATAGCAATGGTTTAATATTTTGGCATGGTCAAAAACCAAATGAAGACGGTCAAGGCAAAGACTACATCTCTTTAGCCTTGGTAAATGGTTACTTGGAATATAGCTACGATTTAGGTTCAGGACCAGCTATCATAAGAAACTCCAAAGTCAAGGTGGATGACAATGAAAGACACAGCGTCATTCTGAAACGTGTTGGTCAAAGAGGATCGATAGAAATCGATCATCAATACATGGTAGAGGGCGAATCTGAAGGATTACAAGGATTTTTAAACGCTCACGGCAATATTTACCTAGGAGGAACACCCAATATACCATTAATGACAAGCAATAGGGTGCAAACCGGTTTTGTGGGCTGCATCCATGGGTTTGAGCTTCAAGAATCTAGAACCATCGATTTAGGAGTTAGGGCTATTAATGGAGTCAACGCCAAGCCTTGTTCAAGGTAAGACATTTTTTATAAACGTGAAATAAGCTATGTTTTTTTATTGAACCTCTTTGAAAATACGTTTTTCTTTTGACATTTCCAAATTTGAAACTTTTAGCTTCTCCAGATTCTCAGATATTCAATACCAAATCTGGATAATTATCATCATGTTAAATATCTGTTAACTCTTGAAGTACTCAATAATTGTCTTTTAAATTTAGAAAGCATAATAAACAATTTATACATCCTCTTTTGTCCAAATTTGAACTTTCTAGCTTCTCCAGATTCTGAGATATCCAATACTAAATCTGGATAATTGTCATCATGTTGAATATCTTCCAACTCTTAAAGTGCTCAAGTAATGTCCTTTAAATTTAGGAAGTATAAAAAACAATTTATACATTTTTTTGTCCAAATTTGAACTTTCTAGCTTCTCCAGATTCTGAGATATCCAATACTAAACCTGAATAATTTACATCATGTAAAATATCTTGAAATAATAATATCCTTAAAATTTAGAAAGTATATTAAATTATTTATACATCCTCTTTTGTCCAAATTTGAATTTTCCAGCTTTCTCAGATTCTGAGATATCCAATACCAAATCTGAAATTTTTTATCATGGAAACTCGTAAACTACTAAAGGACATAAATTTAAAAAGCATAATATACAATGTATACATCCTATTTTTTCCAAATTTTAACTTTCTAGCTTCTTCAGATTCTGAGCAATCCAATACTAAATCTGGATAATTATCATAAAATATCTGGTAACTAAATACTCAAGTAATATCCTTTAAATTTAGGAAGTATAATATTCTATTTATAAATACTCTTTTGTCCAAATTTGAACTTTCCAGCTTCCTCAGATTCTGAGATATCCAATAACAAATCTGAAATTTTTTTAACATGTAAAATAAATGGTAACTCGTAAGCTACTAAAACAATGTCCTTTAAATATAAAAAGCATAATTAACAATGTATACATACTATTTTGTCCAAATTTGAACTTTCTAGCTCCTTCAGATTCTGAGTTATCCAATACTAAATCTGGATAATTATCATAAAATATCTGGTAACTCTTGAAGTACTCAAGTAATGTCCTTTAAATTTTGGAAGTATAACAAACTATTTATACATACTCTTTTGTCCAAATTTGAACTTTACAGCTTCCTCAGATTCTGAGATATCCAATACCAAATCTGAAATTTTTTTAACATGTAAAATAAATGGTAACTCGTAAACTACTAAAACAATATACTTAAAATATAAAAAGAATAATAAACAATTTATACATCCTATTTCGTCAAAATTTGAACTTTCTAGCTTCTTCAGATTCTGGGATATAAAATACCTACATACAAATTTATTTCCAAATCTATCACATTTTTAAAGAGTGGAAAAGGGTGAAAAATTACTAAGCTATATATGACTGCCTTAAGAATGTAAACTGAACCTAGAGATATAAGTGTCTAATGAATGTCTACTTGTATCATAGTATTTTCAGAGAGGTATACAAAATGTTTCCTTTTACTAATAACATTTTTCTTTTCACGCTAACAAAAAGGTTAAGATGGATACCGTCCTCCCTAATATTTTCGGATTCAGATCCGTTCGACGAAATTGTCGAACCACCACCTGTTAACATTATACATCCAAAACCATCCAGTTCTTCTGCAATTATTATTTCCTTCCCTCTTTTAATCGTTATATTTTTAACGCGGTTTTTCGTTTTCACATCTTGCATCTAAAAAATGCAACCGTTTAGCTTGTAGTCCATGTCACAAAACATATCATTTTATGTTTGGGTTTTTAATTTTTATGATTTTGAGATAGTTGTGTAAGATATTAGGTATTGTTGAATATAAATATATATTTTATTATATTGACGAAATACAGACTGATTCCTTTTTATATATGGCGAACGAGGATTGTGTGGCAGGTAAAGAAAAACACTAGACTAGACTTGATTTTTTTGTCGTGTCAGTCTTGTCTTGTTCATATAGTCTTGCATGTCTTAAATTGGACTGAAGAACAGACTAGACTGGGTATAAAACAAATTGCATATTCTGATAACTTTTGATAATAATGCCATTTGAGGTCAATATTAATCCAAAACTTTGATTATTCAACTTAAAAATCAAAAAAATTGTTTACGTTTTGACTATAGATCCTTGTTATTAGTACAAATTAACATTAATTGGAGTAAACATACCAATTAATTTTTTCCAGTTCTAGGTATGAGGGGAATATCGTTTAAGGTGACAGCTTCTTCTGAGCCCAGAAGACACCCATCATCTCATCTAGTTAGGTTATTATAGGCAGTTAAATTACAACATTTATGTTGGTTTTACTTATTTAAAATTCAGCGGTGAAATATCAGAACGCTGAGCGAATTAAAAAGCTGCCATTTATTTGAAAATATTGTCCATAGAGCTCTCGATCTGATATTTCGCGGCTTAGTGTTCAGTCTTTGTGTTCAATAAGTTTAACAAAAGACGCAAGTCAATATTTTCTGATAAGATTTATTTTTATATATTTAAAGAGGCTCCCCTAAATGGGGCCAATCTGCTTATAACATAGCTTTAATTTGCTTAAATGTTTCCTTTATACTGCCATTATGTACTACTTTTTTACATTTTCATAGAATAATTCTTTTTTTACGTAAGACTATCGTGCCATTCTTAGATAGTTCTAGGCAAATTGATTTAAATAAAGGACGTACTAAAAATTATCAATAAAGTTAATATAATATTGAAAGTAGGTGCAGAAGGTCCAAATATAGCAAAACTTGTATAATGTAAACTTATTTTTAATGGTGCTAATTCTCATTGTATTGTAAAAATTTCTCGATTTTTTGTATTACTTGTTATGTGTGATGAAATCAATAAAAACAAAAACGTATCAATAAACGGTGATGTAATTAAGTAATTTTAATTTAAACAATTTGCCAGAATATCACTTCATGAATAACAACGACGATGAAAAAATGATATTGTGGTGATTTAGCGGGGCATTTATTTTTAATTGTTAAAATATTACTCTGTACATACATTAATAAATGCCTTCCAATGTGCATTACTTGTAATTAACATATTTAAAATGCATTTTCAATAACCGAAGACAATAAATATTAAATACCGAACAACTTGGTTTTATTTAAAAAAAACTTGAAATCTTGTAACATAAATATTTATACAAAATAAACAACTTTATTTAATCACTAGACATTTGGTATATTTACGATATTTATCTTTACGCTACAAAAAGTATTTTTGGCATAAATTATACAAATTTATTATTTTAACTTAAAAAAAATATATGTAAGGCATCAGGTGCCTCTTTAAAGTTAAGTACGAAAGTTTAACAAACTTTAAAACTAATTAGCTTTATGCATGGTAACAAAACAATATATATTATGGTGTCTGTTATTTTCCAGTTGGGTGTGTTTACTTGGGTATTTTGTAAATTATTTGTTTCCACTCTGCCTAAAACAAGTTTAACAAAAAAATCATAACTCGACAAACTCGTAATAAGAAATACTTTATGTTTATATTAATTAACTTTTGTGGGCACAAAATTCAAGATTCAAGATTCTAAGCGTTCGTAGAGCACGTTTTGTTTCGTTTTGTTTTGATTTAAATTAAATTATTTAAAACTTTTGACTGATCTTTTATAGTTTTTGTCTCGATTAGTAAAATTTCTTATTTAATTATTGTGGGGAACACACTAAGGTAGATTTAACAGTTTTTATTAAGCAAATTTTATATTTTGAAATAATAGATTGCCTAATTTTTTAATTAGAGACGCGGTTTAAAAATTTAGAATTATTTTTAAATCTCACTGCAGACCCACAATTTTACGACCAAATAATAGATAAATTTGCAAACTTAGACGTATAGATTTAATTTACAAAAAGTAGCTAATAGTATTTTATATTTTTTAATACTTAGGTAGGGGTCGACTTTTTAGTTTTATTTTTATTTTTTGATTAATTTATTTATTTTTAACTGTTTTAAGAATATATTTTTAAGTTTTAAGATTAAAAGTAGTCTTTGATGTGATATTTTATTTGTTTTGTTTTTAGACTTTATTTTTTTAGTAGGGCTATCGGCGATGACCTCCATTTTAAAAAAGGTCAACGCGTCGCAGAATAATACCTCCCGGGTGACGTGGAAATTTATTTGTATTTAGACAAAATTAACCTTATGTAGCCTCACCCTCCTGTACACCCACGAGCCGCCACTTCCATACACCTTATTTAATTTGTGTAACAAAGTGTGAGTCTGAACGGTTTAACTTAACTAATTGTTAAGACGTAGACATGTGTAAAATATTCGGTTAATTCGAGTTTAAAAGTTTGGAAAAGCAGTGTAAATATGAAGAACCCAAATTTGTTCCTGCTTGTGGTCATCGGCCTTATTAAAAATTCAGGTAAAATATTTTGTATTAGTTTTGTTTATTATTTTGTTTATTATTAATTATTTATTTTAATTTAATTTTTCAAGATCGTATATTTTTAATTCATTATAGTAACAAAAATATTTTTCATTTCAAATATTTATTTTAATTTCTATATTTATTTGGTTTCTGTTTCTTTAATAAATTTTAATTCTTGTTGCAAAAATGTTATATTTTATTTTATTTAATAATTAAAAAATTACCATTATTATTATTACCTATTAATTAAAATTTTTTTAACTTTTTATTATTCAAAGGGTTGTAATTTTTTCTCCACAAACCTATGTCATCTTAAAAATATACTGAAAAAAAAATGTGGAAAAATATGTTGTAATGTAACTAAAAGCGTTTTTTCTGCGTATGCGCCCCCCTTTAACTTTTTTAATCTAAAAGTGTGGTTATGTTTGTAGTAAAAAATACATTTTTTCTATGTATAAAAAAATGGAAAATTGATCAATATACAGGAAAAATCAAAAAGTTTATTTTTTTTTCAATGAATCACGTGAGGGTACCCTATATATGAATTTATTTTTCGATTTCTTGTAAAATTCTGAGCATAATTCATATAACAAACCATATACCTAAATTCAACCGTTTCTGAAATATTCGCATTCGAAATGTTATCATTAAATGTTTTTTTCAAATGATAGAAATCAAGAAGCCTCAGTATACCAAAATTTTTATTGAAAATAAGTTACTATAGTGACTTTATGTCAATATGTCTTGAGTAAAAAGTAAAAATGACGTACTCAGACAGAGAAAGACAAACTAGGTATTTCAACTTATTATCTTAAAAATAATTTAAATATTTTAGAAACGGTTGAATTTAGGTACCTATATGGTATGTTATATGAAATATGCTTAGAATTTTACAAGGAATCAAAAAATAAATACATATATAGGGTAATCCATTAAACAAAAAATAAACTTTTTGTTTTTCCCTGTATATTGATCAATTTTCCAATTTTCTTTATACGTAGAAAAAAAGTATTTTTTAGTACCTACATAACCACACTTTTAAATTTTTTGGGACACTTAAAATAAAAAATTTAAAAGGGGGCGACATTATACTTAGGGGATCACCCTGTACATTAGGGTGTTTTATTTAAAACGACTATTTTTTGTTTTTCACCGAAACTCCAAAATATTGTTCAAAACATCAAAAAAGGTAAGCCCTTATATTTTAAGTACTTCCTTTCAATCTGTAAGTAACAATGAATCTTATTATGATATTTTATGATTATGATAGATAGCAAAGAATCTTATACCTGATATAGAAATTTAAAAAATATATGCATTTTAAATGGGAAAAATGAAAAAGGAAGTACTTAAAATTAAAATTAAGGGCTCAAACTTTAAGGGGATTTTTTTATCACATAACATTTATAAACTGCTCACAATCATAGCCTGCAATAAAAACATCCGATTTCGCAATACTTTTAATGTCTTCATAACACAACAAAATTATTATAAACCATTACCTCATCATGGCACAGTTAATAATTATAACATTTTTAATAATAATTTCCCAAAGAATCTATACCAGGATTATTTTTTTTAATTCAAAAATTCGTATGTTTGAAAGCTTTGAAAAGTGTAAAAAATCACTAAAACTGCAGTTATATATTATATTATATCTACTTCTTTTTTTACTTCTTATATCAAATAATTGGTTTGTTGGCACCTAAAATTTTAAAAAAGGTACAACATTTATATCAATGAATTAATCTGGGGAACAGCTTAAAAAAACCCTTTCATATTTAAAGCCAGGTATACTAACCACTAGAGTCTAGACCGAAGGTTGGTATCCAAAACAAAATTATGGAAATAATATACTACGGGATATTTTTTATATTAAACAAAACTGTTTATTATCCCGCTCGCGCGATTATATTTGAATTATATAGAAAAAAACAAAGAAAACTTTTTTCTATATCAGTAAATTTCCAACAAAAATAGTTTTTGGATATTTCAAGAACTTTAAGTAAGCCAGGACTTTTCCTGTTTACCATTTGGAAAGGGGGAAAATGTAGGCTCTATAAAATGTTTATTAAAATATTTCAAAAATTGGAACCCTACTCTTTAAAAATGAATAAGTCGAAAATGACTAATTGTCATAGCGAAAAAGCAACCACTAATAATTCTCTTTAAAAGCAATTTGTATCCCGAACATTTAGCAGTCAATTTCCATGTAAGATTGTCCCCTGAATTCGAAAAAGTCGCCAAAAGTTAAAAAAGTAGAACAGTTTTTGAGATATAGTCAATTTTCCATATAATATGGAGGTGACTATATCACAAAAACTGCTCTACTTTCTTAATTTTTGAAGAGATTTTCGGATTCAGGGAACCATTTTAGAAGAATTGGCTGTTAAATGTTGGGTTACCATGGTACCCCATGGTTAACCATGGTATAAGTGAAAAAGCAGTCACTAATAACTGTAGTAATTAGTCATTTTTGACTAATTCATTTTTGGAAATTAAATTTGAAATAATCATTAGTATAAAAATTACAAAACATATAGGTAAGTAATAAAAAAATTGATTCTCCTATAAACTTGTTGTTAGTTAGTCATGTTTTAGGAGCCGTCTAAAAAAATGAGCCCAATTTATTTGTTTTTTTTTTTAATTCCATAGAAATGTAATTAAATACAGCAGTGAAATACGAATTAATTATAAATGAAATGTATAAAATTGGCTCGAAAACTTCAAAATTTTCTAAATTTATGAGCAACCTTTAAAAGTTCATATTTTGAGCTGAAACTTTCAGAAACTTATGAGGCGCCGTTTGTCCGTAAATTATTTTTGCTATATATAAGAATATCTTTTATATATAAACTTTAAATTTCCTATATATATAGAAACTTTTTAGTTCAGATAATGCCGCTTGAGAATGAGGGCGCTTTGTGGTATTCAACTAAAAAGCACTGTTGCCAGAGTGTGCCAATGCAAAGTTTTGGTCAGTGTTTCCAACATAACTGATCTTCGGGCATATCTAGCGGAACAAAATGATAGCAAAAAGTATAGGATTTTAGTTTTTTTAAATACTTATAGCTAATATATTGATCGATTGGTCTATTTTTATTGAAGAAAACATGTCTCTTCTTTGGCCGTCTCTATTTCTCTAAATAAACACGGCTTCGTTTTTACTAATAGGTATTTAAAAAAACTAAAATTTCTTACGTTTTGCTTCTCTTGTCAGTTTATAAAAAAAAACAAAGAATTTTTTTTGAACTTAAAACCTAACCTAACCTTAAAGTTGTTCTCCTATAAATTTTGTAAAATGTGACTTGCAACCCCTGGTTTTTAGGTGGCGATAATTTGGCAAAAATCTCATACAACAAAATATCAAAAAAATTTTAAAATCTTGGTTTTCCGAAAAAGCTAAACCACGTCCAGAGAAATCTTAAAAATCGTTGCAGGAAGATAACGACCGACATATTATCAATACGTTAGCATTACTCGAAAAAATCGCGGATATCATAACAATTTATCCGCCAAATTGGCGTATAAACACAAGGAAGCGCAATCCTCCTGTTGTAAGGTGGCATCATCATCATCGGGAACGATGCTATAATATAAATCGTGACATTAATGAATAAACAACATTTTACTGATTTTTGTTCGCACACATTACAAATTATGCGGAGCATAATGGGCATGAATTGCTTATTACCACATATGCCCACCCAAGTGAGATATGTCTTTTATAGTTCCGACATTTGTAAATATGGATTAATTTTAAAGCTATATTTTAGAAATGTAATATGTTACGATTTTTATTACATTTGGATTTTCCAACAAATACCCAGTTGGTTCTTGACGCTAGAAGCGGTCGGACGCGTCAACTTGACGCGTCCGACCGCTTCTTTACGTTTGTATCGTATACGCTACTTAGGAGGGATCTATCTTGACGCCGTCAAGATAGATCCCTCCTAAGTAGCGTATACGATACAAACGTAAAGTACCAAAAACGAAACAAGGTATCCGGAAATATCGGTAATCGTTAATAAATAAATAAATAAACAAAGAAGTGCGAGAAGTTCGAAAAGTACAACAAGTGCGAAAATTATGGGATAACGCCGTAAAAGTGTGCAAGTGAATAAGTAATTAAGGCTAGGAACAACGGACAGCCCGCGAAAGACAAAGCATCAGGATTATAGCCTAATAATCAAGCTAAGTAATTTTTCTAATTGCATGTCTTACCGTATAATCGTGAAATGTTTATATAAGCATTTCACAATGTTGCCAAAAAATCTAAGAATTCTTTATTTGTCTCAAAAACTAAATTTTAAAAAAATAAGTGTTAAATAAACAACCTCATTTTCTCATGGTAGACAAATCATAAACAACCATTGAAAAAGGCGTAAGAGTAAATAAACCAAATCAAGCAAGAAGACAAAAATTTATATTATAAATAAGTGTTGTGTTTGAATAGGTAATATTGTATATGCATTTAGGGTTACAGCCATAAATCAATCAAAGCCAAATAAATACACAGAAGATAAGAAGAACGACCAACTCAATAGCCATTGCAGGCCATATGGCCGCATTCCATTACATACACTACAGGGCCGGCTTTATCTATTTTGTATATTGGTATTTACATTGAAGTGATTGATTAATTAATTAGTAAATTAATTGATTGATTGATTGGTATTGATATTATTGGTGTTGGTATTGGTATTGATATTAATATTATTGGTATTATAGATATTGATATTAATATTAATATTGATTGATTAATTGGTTAATTGGTATTGATTATTTGCATTAATTGGTATTAGTATTGTTATTGACTAATTGATATTTATATTGAATTTATGTGGATACTAATTTAACAATAAAATAAATAAGGAATATACAAGGTGGGTAGCCGATACTTGGCAGGAGGAATATCCACCAAGGGAGAGGGCACCCACGGTGTGCCAGGGCCGTCAACACTTCGCTACGGAAGACAAGACTCAGTATCACACAGGGGGGCAAACAAGTCAAAAGAGGTTACCAGGAACCTGATACTGACTCGGACAGAGATGTTCAGAAATACACCAACAAGGACAGGTTCTAGCAGCGTACTAACACTTCTACCCCCATTCATGAATCCCAATTGAATGGGGTTATTACTAAGGCCTAGGTTGAGGAGGATTCCGGATTGTACTTAGTTTTGGGTCAGTTCAATGTCCTCCAAAAACCCTTCCTAAACTGGACGTATGGCCCGACCCGGCTGACAAAAATCCGGGAGCGGCCTTAACCTTTGACTGTCATCCACGACCTCCTAGGGTGGATCTACCAGCCGGCGTAAAAACCGGATCCAACAACACAGGTAATGCTGTGATTTGGCGGGATACGCAGGAGAACCGAAAGGGGGTAAAATAACCCCGGAAGATTAGTGGAGGATAATATATTTGGGGCCTGCCATACGTTCCCATACTCGTACTCATACTTAAGTAGATACCAATGTAACATTAATCCACTTAAAAGTTTGGACAAAATTGCATTTTTTATTGTTTATTTTTACAATTAAATATTTCGGAGATAATAATTTAGAAAATTAATTAATACTTAATCGTAATATACCTATAGAATTTATAGTCTAAAAATTGTTGTGTATGATAAGTCTAGCTAAACATTATATGGTCACAATAGACAATTAAAAAAAATACTGTGGCCGGCAGTAAACTAGATTTAACGGATGAAGCATTAACTATTTCGGGTGGAGTGCCCATAAAACATTTTCTTTTATTTTACTGTGAAAAACTGCTTTTATATCGGATTCAAACGGTTGTTTGTTTGCCGCCAGTAATAAATATAGTCTATGTAAACTTCAGCCAACAGCAGGTGTTGGATATTATTGGATATTATTATACTATAAGTGTTGGATATTAACCAACCATTTTCAGATTAATTTTCTAAATAAATATCGACAAAATATTTAAAAGTAAAAATAATTAATATAAATAAACAAATTTTGGGTGAATTATTTTTGCATTGGTATCTACTCTAATACAAAACTTGAATGTTTTTTAAAAATTTTGTGGATTAAAATATATTTTTTCTTCTTGTTACGCCTAGTACTACTTTTTCCCTTTAAAATCCTTTTTCAATTTTTTCAATATTCTTTATTTTTTTCGAGAAATCTTTAGTTGAAATTAATGGGTTTGGTTTGGATTCAAATTTGATTTCTCGAAGAGAAAAAGTATTTCAAATAGCAAGAGTAGTATTTTTAGATGGCATAACGAGTTTTGTGGTAAAAAACTATTTCGTGATGTTACTTTTGAGTAAAAATACTTCAAAAACCGGACAAAATCACCCGCATTTTATAACAAACGATGTTCTCCTTAGATCAAGAAGTGGTGTTCCAATGTCGTGACGAAGGCCCGCTCAGAGCAAGAGTAAAATGGGTGAGAGAGAACAACCGACCGCTTCCTTCCGGTTCCAGAGATATTAACGGAAGATTGGAAATGCCAGAAATTAAAGTCGAACACGGCGGAACTTACATATGTCAAGTTTTTGGCTCTTATTCTCCATCGCAAGGAGAGCAGACCATCCCTGTACATTTGAAAGTGAACAAATGTAAGTATAACATTGTTAACTGATCTTTTTCGTGTAAGGTTGTTAATTGATTTTTGTTGTTTGATTGCTCTGTCCAGTCGGATTTAGACCTTTTAAGTACAATAGCTTTTATACGAGTTTATATGAAGCAGGTACTATACTCAATAATTTTAACTTTAACATAATTGTCATGAAAATATTTTTTTCTTAATTTTCTGCCTAATAAATAATAATGTTAAGTAAATAATAATAATATTACCTAAATGTTAATATGATTTATTTATTTTTTCTTATTTTTGTTTTTGTTTTCAGGGGCACGACCACAACCACCACCACGTCCAGAATGTGCCAGTCCCTTCCAAACTCGTTGTGCTAACGGGGAGTGTATTAATAAATCTCAAGTTTGCAATAATGTATGGGATTGTACTGATGGCTCAGATGAAAGTAGATGCAGTAAGTTACATAATATATTTATTAATAATCATTTTATTATCACCCGTTAAGCTTGTCATAATTTAATCCAGGGCTTATTTTAGCCTATCTTCGTGTAAGTTATTTTTAATCTATATATTTTTTAGATCCTGACGGTTCATGCGATCCCAACGAGTTCACCTGCAGTAACAAAAAATGCGTCTTGGTGACATGGGTGTGCGACGGAGACGATGATTGTGGTGATGGAAGCGACGAACAAAGTTGCCCCGTGGCGCCTCCAAACAGCACGTGCCAGAATCACCAGTTCGAATGCGCCAACAAGGCCCAATGCATACCCAAGGGATACCATTGCGATATGGATAACGACTGTACCGATGGAAGTGACGAATGGGGATGTGGTAAGTGTTTTTCAACAATATTTTAAGCATAGATTAAAACAGTTCTAGGTCGAATAAGATAAAAAATTGACCTAGTTAAGTACCAATATATCTCTTGTTGTTTATAGGTAAGCAATTTTTTATGTTTTGTTCACATCTAAACGTTTTTTCCTAGCCTCTCCTGTTATCTCAAGACCTCCTCAACCAATGGTTACATTGCCACCAGGGGAAACTTTCACAGTAAATTGTACAGCCGTCGGTGTTCCAGTACCACAAATAGTGTGGCGTTTGAATTGGAAACACATTCCCGAAAAATGTTCATTCACCAACGATAAAGGTACTAGCGTTTTGACGTGTCCAGATATTCAGGAACAAGATCAAGGAGCATATTCTTGCGAGTCCATTAACATTAAGGGTTCCAAGTTTGCTACACCCGATACTATTTTGATTGTGCAAGGGGAGAAAGTATGTAGACCTGGTTACTTCAACGCAGCAGCCAGGGATGCTACTGAGTGTATTAAGTGTTTCTGTTTTGGTCATGCTGTTACATGTAGATCTGCAGATCTATACATATTCCAGTTACCAGCACCTTTCGCCACCTTAAACCTATTGGGTGTAAGTGTGAACCCCAATAATGAAGATGTTCAAGTTAGAGATGAACCAATTTACAGAGGCGTAAAACCTTCGTTAAATGCAGTAGGTCGCAATGGAGTACAAGTATCGTTACCACCTCATATTCAATCCGATCAGGACAATTTATACCCTTACTTTACAATGCCTGAAAACTATCACGGACCACAACTTAACAGCTACGGCGGATATCTCAGATATAACATCGAGCATTCAAACAGAGGTTATCCTAGTAGAGGCCCTGATGTTATTCTTTCTGGTAAGGGTTACACCCTCCTACACGAATCCAGACAAGAAAGACCAAGAGAATTCGTCACCACGCGTATGGAAGTCAGATTCTTTGCTGGGGAATGGATGAAAGTTGAAAATGGACGTCAAAAACCCGCTACAAGAGAGGAAATCATGATGACTCTTGCCAACGTAGAGAACATTCTATTGAAAGTGAAATACAACGAAGAAGGCCAGTTGAACACTACCATCAGGAATATAGAGATGGACTCAGCTGCTTCTCCAAACTTAGGACTTGGTGCAGCCAGCTATGTTGAGGAATGCAGCTGCCCAGCTGGTTATACTGGACATTCTTGCGAGGTAAGTTATCTTTTTAGTTTGTCTTCTATCCAAATGGTAGTCATTTCAGTTTGTCATCTTTTTGTCTAGTCATTATAATTTTTGATTCTCCTTATTTAAGGTCGTCATCTTTTTAGCTTGTCTTAATTCTATATTGTCCTAATAATTTAAGCTTCTCTAGATTAAAACTTATCGTCATTTTGGCTTGTCACCATTTCAGCTTCTTTGCATTTAAGCTTGTACAAGGACGTCCTCCTTTTAGCTTGTCATTATTTAGATTTGTTTTCATTTTAACTTGTTTACTGTGACATTTTCTTTAGTTGTTTGAGCCAGTTTCCGGAAAGTTTCTTAAAATTTGCCCGAAAGTAACAAGAAGATGTTTTCGTCCGTTTTGCGGCATATGCGTCAGAAATAGGACCACACTTCGACGGCAACAACTTTCACCAACCATTATTTTTAAAAACAGAAGGGAAATTTTACAGTTTCTTCTCTTGTTTTTCTAAGAAATGGTTTCTAACAACTTGTCCAAATGTTAAAAAACTTGTTCTAGAAACAGTTTGTAGAATTTTGACAAAACATGTTGTGCAACTATTTCTGACATGTTTCTAGCGGATTGCGAGAAATGCTAGCCCCTTTTGGTTTCCGTCACATTTACACTAACGTTACAAAAATGTCATCAGGAGAGTAGTTTCTTTCAAATTTCCACATGGGTTATTGGGCTGTTTATTATTTTAGCCTCATCATTTTTCTTTGTCAATATTTCTCAATATTTTAGCTTATCATTATTTTATCTTATCACCATTTTAGCTTGTCATATAGACAAGCTTAAATATATTAAGCTTGTCCTCATTGAAGCTTGTCCTATTTTAATTAAGCTTGCCATCATTTTAACTTGTTGCCCTTTTAGCTTCTCCTCATTTAAGCTTGTCCTCCTTTTTGATTTATCATCATTTTACTTATTCATTATTTTAGCCCAATTATTTTTGTTTCTCCTTTTTTAAGGGTATCATTCTTTTTGTTATCGTTTTAGTTTATCCTCTAAAATTGCCATCATTTTAGCTTATCCTTATTAAGGTTTATCGTACTTTTAGCTTGTCAATATTTTAGCCTTTCCTCATCTAAGCTTCCCATTATTTTAGCACGTCATCAATTTAAAACTATAATTATTACCTACTTTTTGCTGCAGAAATGTACTGATGGTTTTGTAAGATCCAAAAATGGCCCATGGTTAGGCCAATGCATAGAAGTGACTCGTCAAGAATGCCAACCAGGCGAATACGGAGACCCATCAAGAAATATACCATGCGAACCTTGCCCATGTCCATTCACCAACCCGGGACAACAGTTTGCAAGGACTTGTTCGCTGCATTCTGACGGCGATGTTCTATGTCATTGCCAACCTGGTTATCAAGGCAGAAGATGTGAAGTTTGTGCACCTGGGTACCAGGGTAATCCCTTGAGTGGTGGTACCTGTACTCCTGAGACACCTAGAACGTGCAGTGCTGGGGCTATACAAACTGCCGATGGACGTTGTGAATGCAAGGTATAGTATTTTATTAGGTCTTAGCTGATCATTTTTATTACAACGTTTTTGTTATCTTTATCACGCTTGAACTTTACTAATACAATAACGTAAGTATTTTGGCTTATTAACATATACCGAAAAAATATATAAAATCTTGTTAAAATAAGTGATAAATATATTAATTTCTTTAAGCTGTTCACCACCGGACCAACTTGTTCTGAATGTAAGCCAAACTCCTTCCATCTCAGCAGCAATAACGATTTTGGATGTATACCTTGTCACTGTATGGACATTACAGGTCAATGTTCAAGTTCCACATGGTTCAGAGAAAAGATCTACTCCCAATTCGCAAGATCCAATCAAGAATTTAATCTCGTCGAAAAAGAAGACCTTGGCTCACCTTTGCCTGTAGATTTCAACGCTACAAACAGAGCCATTACATACGGTGCGTTCCAAAGTTCGAAGACGTACTATTGGTCGCTACCTTCGAGGTATCTAGGAAACAAAATAACTGCTTACGGAGGCAAATTGCGGTACAAATTGAAACATAGTCCGGTTCCTGGTGGCCAATCGTCCAGAAATTCAGCTCCTGATGTTTTATTGGTCAGCGCTGATAACAATATAAAGTCGATGTATTTCTCTAAGGAACAACCTGATCCGTCCAACCAACCGCAAACGTTTGAAGTACCGATGTTTGAGCAGTACTGGCAAAGACACGATGGACAAAATATTAACAGAGAGCATTTATTGGCGACTTTGGCGGATTTATCCGGAATTTACATCAAGGCTACTTACTACACAAACACCAGAGAAGCTTCGTTGATAGAAGTATCTCTAGAAATCGCAGTGGATAGAAATACGGGTCTTGAAAGAGCATATGCAGTAGAACAGTGCCAATGCCCTGCGGGTTACAAAGGATTATCTTGTGAAGATTGCAACGTTGGTTACAGCAGGATCATAAGTGGGCAATGTAAACCATGCGAATGCAATGGAAACTCGAACGAATGCGATCCAGATTCCGGGGAGTGCAAGAATTGCAGAAATAACACCACTGGAGACTCTTGCGAGGATTGTTTACCTGGTTATGATGGCGATGCTTTAGTTGGCGATTGTAGACCTTCTGGAGGACCACAGATTGGATGTAGATGTGATCCCAGAGGATCTTTGTCTACTGATTGCTCTTATGGCACCTGTAGATGCAAGGTAAGTTTAAAAGAGTTAGCCTGACAATATCTCATCATAATCTTTCCAGAATAATGTCGAAGGGCCAAACTGCGATACTTGTAAGTCAAATACGTTTGGTCTAAGCGCTAACAAATCACAAGGGTGTGATGTTTGCTTCTGCTTCGGTATCAACACTTACTGCGTTGAAAGTAACTTATACGTTGAGCAAATACCGAGTCAAATTTTCGATGAGAGCCAACACGGATTTATCCTAACAGACATGTAAATATAACCAACATATCGCAAGTAACATTCTAAAATTTAATATTTAGGGATCGTCTTGATAGAATTAACTCCAACTTCCAAATTTACCCGGCTATGAATGAAATTTCCTACACGTTTGGACCAGGTGAAAGAACCACGTGGTTTTGGTCGCTACCATCACCCTTTACAGGAAACCACATAACTTCTTATGGAGGTAGATTGGAATTCACTCAAAGATACACTCAATACCCTGGAGGAAGACACGTCCAAGACAGAGACGTCATCATCAACGGCCGCAAAATATCTTTGATCTGGACCAACCCTAATGAAAAATACGACAATAACAGAAATGTATTTTAACTTGATATACCCGGCATTTTTACTTTTAATAACCATGTTTATTTTAGCTTGTCTCGGTCGTCTTATTACCAGAAGGAGGCTGGAGACGCATTGACCAAACTGGAACCACCATGGCGTCTCGTGAAGATCTTTTGACAGCTCTGTCAGATATTGATTCTATATTAATTAGAGCTTCGCAGTCCAGCAAGACCGAATCCACATTTATAAGGTTTGTGTCTTCTTTTTAAAAAGTTCATCCTAAAACATCAAAACTGCCAACAAAAAGCACAAGTTAAATTAAAAGTTTAGGATATTTTAGACAGTTCTAGATTAACACCAAAAAAATGCATAAAAAGTCCTGAAAATTTATTTTTTTTAATTTTTTCTTTGGTCCGTTTTTCGCGGCCGATATACAGGGTGTTATAAAAAAACACTTTGTAAAATCTAAAGATCCTATCGGTATCGGTAGGTAATTTGGAACAAAAAATGTTTTATACATTTTGGTCAAATCTGAATTTTTGATTTTATTAAATATTAACGATAATGAAATTAAATTGTAAATCCAACAACATTGCAGCGATTAACAAAAACACGTGGAAATTGCCATGCATGAAAAAAAAACTAAATAACATTACCTTGCATTTTTTAAGCATTCCCAAACACAACATTCATACTCAGTGGGTATTACTCACTAAAGAAATACATATCAATATTTAACAGAAATTCTAATTTTGAATTTTAACTATAAATCATTTTTTATGGTGTTATTAATGGATAACAATCAATTAACCAATTAATTGTTGTGATAATCCTAAAAATTATTTCATAAGATGAAACATTAAACATTCTGTACATCAGACCTAATTTATATAATTAAGGTAAACCTAATATTTTAAAGTTTAAAAACTCAATACCTTTTTAAATATTAAAGGTCAATTATTTTTAACAATTTTCTGGGATTCCCCACCAAGATGGTGCGCGACTTCTGTGATACCCTGTATTAAGTTAATTTGACAATAAAAGTTTGAAAGAGAAAAAAATAAAAAAGTAGTACCTATTATTAGTCATTAGTCAATTTAATAATAAAAATCATTTTTTCCAAAAACCAAGTATTTTTAAGAACGAAATGCAAATCCAATTTATTTTATCATAAATTCAGTATCCTATCCTCTAGACCATACGGGATATACTTATATAAAAGCTTTTATATTAAACAAAACTTATTATTAAGTTTTTATAAGTAGCTCAAGTGGGCTTTGCTGCGCGCGCGGAGTTGTGCAGCTACTTATAAAGCTTATAATAATATTAATTTTTTTCAATATAAAAACGTGGCGTGCCAATTATTTTATGGTTATTTATATCATGCATTACGCCATCTAATCAACGTTGTCAAATAGCATTAAAATTGTTATTTTATCAGTTTTTATTAAGCAAAAGTTGTTCCAAATGGATATCCTAGCTAGATTTACTAAAGTGTTTCCATATCTCCCTGTATAGCAAATTTTGTACAAGTAGGTATCTATTACACAAATATTCTCGAGTAGGTATTTTAGGAAAATTAATTTAGCGTTTGTTAGTTTAAAAATTAAAATATCATCAATACATTTTCTTCTGTCACATACATTTTTTAATTGTAGTCTCTTGCAAACCAATTTTTTATATCCTGCTACCTTAACGGAAATTTCCATTATAAACATTAAAAATAAAATATTTTGAACCCGTTCAATTTTATCGATGAAGATGTTACCCCTATCTGAGATCGTACCAATGAGGAGTATAGGATATTGTACCAGCTAACACTGTTAAAGTCACGCGTACTCAAAAGTTTGTTAGCTTTATTTGTGATTGTTATTATTTTAGCATTTCATCATTTTACCCATTATATATCCTTTAAAACCTCATATTATTATACAACTTAAACCCTTAAATTTTGTCCTAAATTCTTTTAGTGACTTGGTCTTGGACACAGCTGTCGAACAGCCAACAACCAAAGGCAGAGCGACCTACGTGGAAAAGTGTGGCTGCCCTAAAGGTTACAGAGGAACTTCCTGTGAATCTTGCGCTTCCGGTTACTACCGCGACGTGAATGATTACAGTCAACCTTTGGGATCGTGTAAAAGGTGTCCATGCAACGGAAACGAGCAAGGCTGCTCTGTGGGACCAGATGGTGTAGTTCAATGTCATTGCAAACCAGGTTACGGCGGACAACAGTGCTTACCAGGTAATAATATATATAGAGTGCACCTATATTTTTTGCATGGTTTTTGCATGATTCAATTTTTTATTTTTAATACGCAGGAACTTTAGTTTTGGAGCCGACTTTTATAGTGCGACTTTATGGATCGAAAGTAAATTTCACGTGTACATACTACGGCGATTTTAATTACGAATTCATTGTATCGCCCCCGCGTTTAAACTTGAACCCTACTATATTGAAGGATAAACTTAAAACGCAACTTCTATACGAGCTAGAGGTCAAACAGTGCCTGGTCAATGTAACGTGTTCTTTGCTATATAAAAACGGCACCTTTTTCCAACATGTGACTTCGCAGTTATACCCAGGTTTGAAACAACGAAGTATCATCGAGTAGTACATGTTGCTGCATGTCTGCAAAATTCTTGTTATTAGTTAGTTAGATCGACGTAGAATCATGAAATGTTCAACGATATTATCACATTGTTAATTAACTTATACTAATACTAATAGACATTGCTTTATGTTTTGTTGTAGGAAATCGTGAAGATTTACATACTAAAACTATTCATTAATACAAAATGTTTACTTTGAAATCTCTTACAAAAATAACAATTTTAGGACCAGCAAATGACCCAGGTCCTATTATAATAACTACCCCGGCTCCCCCTACAATCTTAGTCAGCATTTCTACCCCAGCAATTGCTATTTTCGCTGTGGGTGGTACAGTGAGATACAATTGCTCGGCACAATCAGTGCAATATCCTAGAGTAATAAACTCTGTTGTAATTACAATAAAAATATTTAAAAAAATATTTTTTAGACCGTCAAAGTTATATGGAACAAAGAAGACACACCATCTCTACCGGATAGAGCCATTGACAATGGTAAAGGTATTTTAACAATCACAGACCTTAGGGAAACCGATTCTGGAAACTACATTTGCGAAGCCTATGATGGTTACAACATTGTTACCAGTCATGTAAAACTTGTTGTTGGAGGTAAGTTATCTATATCTTTAGTGAATATATTTGTACTAATATAATTTGTCAGTTTTCTTGCTTAACTCTTTGGATAGACCAGGTATATTAAAACACAATAGTTCTAAGTACATGTACTGCACTTTTTTATTTTATAAACATGATTTTAAGACAGTTTTAAATTTAGGTCATATTAAACAGTTAAGCCGCACGCGTGCTTTTACATTGATGGTTGTGTGAGGCTTCAATTTACTTACAATTTCATATGTATATATCCTCCCATGAAATATTTTAACAGATTTTAAAAATAAAGGTTAAGAAAACTTACCGGTGTCTCACCGTTTCACAAATTCACGTCATTTAAATTTTTTACACAACTATTTTTAATATTTTAACCTATTATAAACCATTTTTTTTCTTCAAATATTTTATGTTTTTACATAATACAAAAAATATGCTTGAAGAAAATAACAATTTAAATTTTTTTTAAGTAAAAAAAAATATTTATGGAATTAATTTTTGATTTTTTTTTAATAAAACAACAGATTTGTATTTATCTTATATTAAATATATATTGAAAACATGTCTTGATCTTTTAGTTTGACGATTATATATTGCTTTCGAATCTATAGTGGTATCACAACCTAAAAAAGACCACTTGATATACATGGTGTTTCACATTCGTGGTCCATTGGAAGTTTCTGTGGAACGGAAAAAAATATCGTTTTGAAATTTAAAAGCGTTTATAATCATTTTTTTTTAAATATTTTGAACAAAATGCCACTGACCGGAACTTTGTTATTTCAAATAAAACTCCCCATATATTTTTACATTTTTAAATTCTACATACAATTCTGAGTATTTACTATACCAAAAGTAAATAGTTTTCGAGTTCCCTATAGGTACCTAAAGTTAATAGTTCAGTACAGGGTGTTTCATTTAAAATAAAAAAGTTATTAACGTTTCAAGTTAGCCTAATTTGCCCTGGGTTTTCTTGGGTAATGTTAAAGAATTGACATGGAATCTTTTTAACAATGTTTTAAGATGCCAAAAATTCCACCCCCATTTCGCAAACCTAATAGCAATTATAGGCTATTTTTGATTGTCGCGCATTTGTCAAATTTTAACGAAAAAATTAATAACTCGAAAACTATTCACTGTAGGTATGGGACATGGTAGAATAATTTTACTCAAAATTTTAGTAGAATTTAAAACGAAGATGATATCACTTCCTGTCAAACCGGAAGTGGCATTTTGTTTAAAATATTTCGGAAAAATAGGCTTAATTGAATAATAAACGCCTTTATTATTCAATTATTCAATTTCAAATCGATATCTTTTGCCGTTCCTCAGAAACTTTTAATGGACCACGAACGTAAAACACCCGTATTTCGTAAATGTGCAACACCCTGTATATAATTAAAATATTTTAAAATAAATAAATAATTTTAATGGTTGTCCATTTATTCAGTGAATAAATTTTTCTTAAAAATATACAGTCTAGCTGTTATATAAGCTGTTATAATGTAATATAATATTATTATGTGCCGAATACCGTGGATAACATTTTTATGACTATATACGACATGATTGTGATTTTTTTCATTTTATTAATTAATTAAGCTGTGTTGAATATTTTTCCTAAAGGAATAATTGCCAATGGGCCATTAATTCATTTGTTCGTAGATGCTACAATAACCTCCACTGGTGTGTACTTTTGCATCAACCAGATTTAAATATTACAAAACTAACATATACCAGTGGAGATAGTGCAGGGTCTACCAACAGACCTAATTACTAAATTATTAAAGTTTAATAGCATATCGATCGTTTTTTCAACATAACCTCTGAAATTTTTAATACAAATATAGGTACTTTATATAATACATAAATATACTTAACATCATATCTGTGCTTTACATACCTGAGTTGTTACGGTAAATAAAAATCAGACAAAGGAACCAAAGAACTATTTTCAACAAAATCATATGCAGAAAGGAGAAAATTCAAACTACTTGCATCCATCAAAAGATCAAAACTTCTTGCAATATTACACCCTTTTTTTATAGTCTCAGAAATTTTGACTAGAACAGTATTAGAGAGACTCCAGTTTCTATAACTTGGTAGAGTAAAGAGAAGTCGAAACCGTTGCGATATTGCATTGCGCTGTTTTTGTATAATTCTCGGGGACATTAACGAAAATCATTGCCAGTAAAATTCGACAAGCTTTAGTTTCTATGTCTCTGAGGAGAATAGGAATAGAAAATCAAAATAATGTATCTTGTAAGACACCATTGAGTTTGACTTTAAATATAGTCGTGCATAGGTATAGAGCCGAAAAATATAAAAACAAAGCACGATTCAATACAGTTATGATAAAACTTTAAGATTTGATATTCAAACGCGGAGTCATCCTATACACTTCTATAATTTTCCGTTTGCTGTGTGGTCAATGTAACATGTTCTTTGCTATATAAAAACGGCACTTTTTTCCAACATGTGACTTCGCAGTTATACCCAGGTTTGAAACAACGAAGTATCATCGAGTAGTACATGTTAAACTGTCTGCAAAATTTTTGTTATTAGTTAGTTAGATCGACGTAGAATCATGAAATGTTCAACGATATTATCACATTGTTAATTAACTTATACTAATACTAATAGACATTGCTTTATGTTTTGTTGTAGGAAATCGTGAAGATTTACATACTAAAACTATTCATTAATACAAAATGTTTACTTTGAAATCTCTTACGAAAATAACAATTTTAGGACCAGCAAATGACCCAGGTCCTATTATAATAACTACCCCGGCTCCCCCTACAATCTTAGTCAGCATTTCTACCCCAGCAATTGCTATTTTCGCTGTGGGTGGTACAGTGAGATACAATTGCTCGGCACAATCAGTGCAATATCCTAGAGTAATAAACTCTGTTGTAATTACAATAAAAATATTTAAAAAAATATTTTTTAGATCGTCAAAGTTTTATGGAACAAAGAAGACACACCATCTCTACCGGATAGAGCCATTGACAATGGTAAAGGTATTTTAACAATCACAGACCTTAGGGAAACCGATTCTGGAAACTACATTTGCGAAGCCTATGATGGTTACAACATTGTTACCAGTCATGTAAAACTTGTTGTTGGAGGTAAGTTATCTATATCTTTAGTGAATATATTTGTACTAATATAATTTGTCAGTTTTCTTGCTTAACTCTTTGGATAGACCAGGTATATTAAAACACAATAGTTCTAAGTACATGTACTGCACTTTTTGATTTTATAAACATGATTTTAAGACAGTTTTAAATTTAGGTCATATTAAACAGTTAAGCCGCACGCGTGCTTTTACATTGATGGTTGTGTGAGGCTTCAATTTACTTACAATTTCATATGTATATATCCTCCCATGAAATATTTTAACAGATTTTAAAAATAAAGGTTAAGAAAACTTACCGGTGTCTCACCGTTTCACAAATTCACGTCATTTAAATTTTTTACACAACTATTTTTAATATTTTAACCTATTATAAACCATTTTTTTTCTTCAAATATTTTATGTTTTTACATAATACAAAAAATATGCTTGAAGAAAATAACAATTTAAATTTTTTTTAAGTAAAAAAAAATATTTATGGAATTAATTTTTGATTTTTTTTTAATAAAACAACAGATTTGTATTTATCTTATATTAAATATATATTGAAAACATGTCTTGATCTTTTAGTTTGACGATTATATATTGCTTTCGAATCTATAGTGGTATCACAACCTAAAAAAGACCACTTGATATACATGGTGTTTCACATTCGTGGTCCATTGGAAGTTTCTGGGGAACGGAAAAAAATATCGTTTTGAAATTTAAAAGCGTTTATAATCATTTTTTTTTAAATATTTTGAACAAAATGCCACTGACCGGAACTTTGTTATTTCAAATAAAACTCCCCATATATTTTTACATTTTTAAATTCTACATACAATTCTGAGTATTTACTATACCAAAAGTAAATAGTTTTCGAGTTCCCTATACCTAAAGTTAATAGTTCAGTACAGGGTGTTTCATTTAAAATAAAAAAGTTATTAACGTTTCAAGTTAGCCTAATTTGCCCTGGGTTTTCTTGGGTAATGTTAAAGAATTGACATGGAATCTTTTTAACAATGTTTTAAGATGCCAAAAATTCCACCCCCATTTCGGCAAACCTAATAGCAATTATAGGCTATTTTTGATTGTCGCGCATTTGTCAAATTTTAACGAAAAAATTAATAACTCGAAAACTATTCACTGTAGGTATGGGACATGGTAGAATAATTTTACTCAAAATTTTAGTAGAATTTAAAACGAAGATGATATCACTTCCTGTCAAACCGGAAGTGGCATTTTGTTTAAAATATTTCGGAAAAATAGGCTTAATTGAATAATAAACGCCTTTATTATTCAATTATTCAATTTCAAATCGATATCTTTTGCCGTTCCTCAGAAACTTTTAATGGACCACGAACGTAAAACACCCGTATTTCGTAAATGTGCAACACCCTGTATATAATTAAAATAGTTTAAAATAAATAAATAATTTTAATGGTTGTCCATTTATTCAGTGAATAAATTTTTCTTAAAAATATACAGTCTAGCTGTTATATAAGCTGTTATAATGTAATATAATATTGTTATGTGCCGAATACCGTGGATAACATTTTTATGACTATATACGACATGATTGTGATTTTTTTCATTTTATTAATTAATTAAGCTGTGTTGAATATTTTTCCTAAAGGAATAATTGCCAATGGGCCATTAATTCATTTGTTCGTAGATGCTACAATAACCTCCACTGGTGTGTACTTTTGCATCAACCAGATTTAAATATTACAAAACTAACATATACCAGTGGAGATAGTGCAGGGTCTACCAACAGACCTAATTACTAAATTATTAAAGTTTAATAGCATATCGATCGTTTTTTCAACATAACCTCTGAAATTTTTAATACAAATATAGGTACTTTATATAATACATAAATATACTTAACATCATATCTGTGCTTTACATACCTGAGTTGTTACGGTAAATAAAAATCAGACAAAGGAACCAAAGAACTATTTTCAACAAAATCATATGCAGAAAGGAGAAAATTCAAACTACTTGCATCCATCAAAAGATCAAAACTTCTTGCAATATTACACCCTTTTTTTATAGTCTCAGAAATTTTGACTAGAACAGTATTAGAGAGACTCCAGTTTCTATAACTTGGTAGAGTAAAGAGAAGTCGAAACCGTTGCGATATTGCATTGCGCTGTTTTTGTATAATTCTCGGGGACATTAACGAAAATCATTGCCAGTAAAATTCGAAAAGCTTTAGTTTCTATGTCTCTGAGGAGAATAGGAATAGAAAATCAAAATAATGTATCTTGTAAGACACCATTGAGTTTGACTTTAAATATAGTCGTGCATATATGCACGACTATATTTAAAGTCAAACTCAATGGTGTCTTACAAGATACCTATAGGTATAGAGCCGAAAAATATAAAAACAAAGCACGATTCAATACAGTTATGATAAAACTTTAAGATTTGATATTCAAACGCGGAGTCATCCTATACACTTCTATAATTTTCCGTTTGCTGTGTGGTCAATGTAACATGTTCTTTGCTATATAAAAACGGCACTTTTTTCCAACATGTGACTTCGCAGTTATACCCAGGTTTGAAACAACGAAGTATCATCGAGTAGTACATGTTAAACTGTCTGCAAAATTTTTGTTATTAGTTAGTTAGATCGACGTAGAATCATGAAATGTTCAACGATATTATCACATTGTTAATTAACTTATACTAATACTAATAGACATTGCTTTATGTTTTGTTGTAGGAAATCGTGAAGATTTACATACTAAAACTATTCATTAATACAAAATGTTTACTTTGAAATCTCTTACGAAAATAACAATTTTAGGACCAGCAAATGACCCAGGTCCTATTATAATAACTACCCCGGCTCCCCCTACAATCTTAGTCAGCATTTCTACCCCAGCAATTGCTATTTTCGCTGTGGGTGGTACAGTGAGATACAATTGCTCGGCACAATCAGTGCAATATCCTAGAGTAATAAACTCTGTTGTAATTACAATAAAAATATTTAAAAAAATATTTTTTAGATCGTCAAAGTTTTATGGAACAAAGAAGACACACCATCTCTACCGGATAGAGCCATTGACAATGGTAAAGGTATTTTAACAATCACAGACCTTAGGGAAACCGATTCTGGAAACTACATTTGCGAAGCCTATGATGGTTACAACATTGTTACCAGTCATGTAAAACTTGTTGTTGGAGGTAAGTTATCTATATCTTTAGTGAATATATTTGTACTAATATAATTTGTCAGTTTTCTTGCTTAACTCTTTGGATAGACCAGGTATATTAAAACACAATAGTTCTAAGTACATGTACTGCACTTTTTGATTTTATAAACATGATTTTAAGACAGTTTTAAATTTAGGTCATATTAAACAGTTAAGCCGCACGCGTGCTTTTACATTGATGGTTGTGTGAGGCTTCAATTTACTTACAATTTCATATGTATATATCCTCCCATGAAATATTTTAACAGATTTTAAAAATAAAGGTTAAGAAAACTTACCGGTGTCTCACCGTTTCACAAATTCACGTCATTTAAATTTTTTACACAACTATTTTTAATATTTTAACCTATTATAAACCATTTTTTTTCTTCAAATATTTTATGTTTTTACATAATACAAAAAATATGCTTGAAGAAAATAACAATTTAAATTTTTTTCAAGTAAAAAAAAATATTTATGGAATTAATTTTTGATTTTTTTTTAATAAAACAACAGATTTGTATTTATCTTATATTAAATATATATTGAAAACATGTCTTGATCTTTTAGTTTGACGATTATATATTGCTTTCGAATCTATAGTGGTATCACAACCTAAAAAAGACCACTTGATATACATGGTGTTTCACATTCGTGGTCCATTGGAAGTTTCTGGGGAACGGAAAAAAATATCGTTTTAAAATTTAAAAGCGTTTATAATCAATTTTTTTTAAATATTTTGAACAAAATGCCACTGACCGGAACTTTGTTATTTCAAATAAAACTCCCCATATATTTTTACATTTTTAAATTCTACATACAATTCTGAGTATTTACTATACCAAAAGTAAATAGTTTTCGAGTTCCCTATACCTAAAGTTAATAGTTCAGTACAGGGTGTTTCATTTAAAATAAAAAAGTTATTAACGTTTCAAGTTAGCCTAATTTGCCCTGGGTTTTCTTGGGTAATGTTAAAGAATTGACATGGAATCTTTTTAACAATGTTTTAAGATGCCAAAAATTCCACCCCCATTTCGGCAATCCTAATAGCAATTATAGGCTATTTTTGATTGTCGCGCATTTGTCAAATTTTAACGAAAAAAATTAATAACTCGAAAACTATTCACTGTAGGTATGGGACATGGTAGAATAATTTTACTCAAAATTTTAGTAGAATTTAAAACGAAGATGATTTCACTTCCTGTCAAACGGGAAGTGGCATTTTGTTTAAAATATTTCGGAAAAATAGGCTTAACTGAATAATAAACGCCTTTATTATTCAATTATTCAATTTCAAATCGATATCTTTTGCCGTTCCTCAGAAACTTTTAATGGACCACGAACGTAAAACACCCGTATTTCGTAAATGTGCAACACCCTGTATATAATTAAAATATTTTAAAATAAATAAATAATTTTAATGGTTGTCCATTTATTCAGTGAATAAATTTTTCTTAAAAATATACAGTCTAGCTGTTATATAAGCTGTTATAATGTAATATAATATTATTATGTGCCGAATACCGTGGATAACATTTTTATGACTGCACGTTGTTTTTTTTTTCTATACAGATGACACACAGGTGACACACCCGATAAGTTGATACTTTTTTTACTCTTCGTAAACATTTTTGTAGCTCTCATGTTTTGCCCGTCCTATGGTATTAAAAGGAACATCTTTATCCTACTCTTTGTACTAGCTTGGTACCAAAATGCAAAAGTTTAATATTTTTGGACATTTTCTTACTTTATGCATGCCAAAATTTGTAAAAAGATTTTGATAGGTACCTACTTTAATGAAAATCTTAATGTTTTTAACATTTGTACATTAATATGTTTTGTTTTGGGAACTCTAACATGGCTTATTGTTACTATAATTTATTAATCCACATTGTTTGTTTCAATCGCTTCTACTAACTTTGGAATAGGTAAAAGACCAGGTAGGTACAAAGAGATTTAACATTATTCTCAAGCTTCTTTAAATATTGCACATTATACTAACATTATTTACAATATTGAAGGTGAAGATCAGTCATCATCAAATCCAGGATACAAAGATTTATACCCGCGTCAACGTCATCACCAAAGAGTTGTTTCCGCAGTAGGACGTCCAGCTCAACTAAAATGCAGAGTAGACAACCGTATTGGTAACATTCGACATTAATTGCAATAAATATTTTTATTATCATTTTTTTCAGAACAAACAGATATTATTTGGTTACGCGGTAATAATTCTTCTATACCCAGAGAAGCTTACATCAAACAAGACACGTTATATTTCGATAATGCTCAGCCTTCATCAGCTGGCAAATACAAATGTATTGGATTAGATTCTCAAACTAAAAGAGAGTTGTTCATGTTCTCTTGGTATTTGGACATTATTTGTAAGTCGATTAACATCATTTAATTACCCAAAAATCCTAACCAAAATCACTTTAGCTCCACCGAGGATAACTCTTGACCCAGTAAGGCAGGTTGTGAGTCCCGGCCAGGACGCTTCGATTCAATGTACAGCAGTTGGTGATCAACCAATGCAAATCTGGTGGACACCCATGAATCGCAGCATGCCTTCTTCTGTCACCACAAAAGACGGTTTCATGCAATTTAGCAGAATTCAGTTCCAAGATCAGGGCAGATACGTTTGCAGGGCTAGAAACAGCGCTGGTGAAGCTGATGCCACAGCTGATGTCATTGTAGAAGGTAAGTTATATTTTTTATTAACATTTATATTAATTAATTATTATAAAATTAACATATTCTTCTATTATGTTTGTGTTAAATATTAATTCAAATTTTTCAATATTAGTAATTATCCTAATGTAAAATATTTGGTATTTCGTGAACTACTTAAGCAATGTTGTTTAAACTTAAAAAGCATAATACCAAATAAGTGATCATCCTTTAAGGGGATGATAGTATACGCCAAAATAAGAAAGTTTTTGCATTAGTGCCATTTTTTTTAAATAAAGTAAAATAGAAAACAACCGAATCGGTTGAACCGATGCAAAATATGCTTGCACAGTGGGCAATAATTTACATTCATTAAAAATTTACATTTGTGTTATCATTAAGTACTTTTTTGATAATTGTTTTTTGTTTTGCATACTCAGCTATTTTTAGGTTTTTTAAATAAAACAAAAAAACTCACCTTTCACTTTTTACGTCGATTGTTGCTTATGTAGCTATTTTTTTAAGTGTTCCACTAAATCAAATTAAATGCTCAACTATCCTTCCATTATTATCCACAAAAAGTTGAAAGCGGCGTAGAAAATTATGATGTGTCGCTCTTGCTATCATATCCGGATGATTTCGGATTTCAACTGCCGCTACAGTGGTTCTAATATATCAACTTCGCTCTGGTTTAGGACCAGCAAATGACCCAGCTCCTGATACAAACACTACCCCGGCTCCCCCTACAATCTTAGTCAGCATTTCTACCCCAGGAATTGCTATTTTCGCTGTGGGAGGCACAGTGAGATACAATTGCTCGGCAAAATCAATGCAATATCCTAGAGTAATAAACGTTGTAGTAATTACAATTAAAATATTTAAAAAAATATTTTTTAGACCTTCAAAGTTTTATGGAACAAAGAAGACACACCATCTCTACCGGATAGAGCCATTGACGATGGTAAAGGTATTTTAACAATCACAGACCTTAGGGAAACTGATTCTGGAAACTACATTTGCAAAGCCTACGATGATTATAACATTGTTACCATTCATGTAAAACTTGTTGTTGGAGGTAAGTTATCTGTTTCTTTAGTGAATATATTTGTACTAATGTAATTTGTCAGTTTTCTTGCTTAACTCTTTGGATAGACCAGGTATATTAAAACAATAGTTTTAAGTACATGTACTGCACTTTTTTATTTTATAAACATGATTTTAAGACAGTTTTAAATTTAGGTCATATTAAACAGTTAAGCCGCACGCGTGCTTTTACATTGATGGTTGTGTGAGCCCTCAATTTACTTACAATTTCATATGTGACCCTGCAATTGTGAATGTATAACACAGTTCAACACGATTTTCCTCCCATGAAATATTTTAACAGATTTTAAAAATAAAGGTTAAGAAAACGTACCGGTGTCTCACCGTTTCACAAATTCACGTCATTTAAATTTTTTACACAACTATTCTTAATATTTTAACCTATTATAAACCATTTTTTTTTCTTCAAATATTTTATGTTTTTACATAATACAAAAATTATGCTTGAAGAAAATAACAATTTAAATTTTTTTTAAGTAAAAAAAATATTTATGGCATTAATTTTTGATTTTTTTTTTATAAAACAACAGATTTGTATTTATCTTATATTAAATATATATTGAAAACATATCTTGATCTTTTAGTTTGACGATTATACATTGCTTTCGAATCTATAGTGGTATCACAACCTAAAAAACACCACTTGATATACATGGTGTTTCACATTCGTGGTCCATTGGAAGTTTCTGGGGAACGGAAAAAAATATCGATTTGAAATTTAAAAGCGTTTATAATCAATTTTTTTTAAATATTTTGAACAAAATGCCACTGACCGGAACTTTGTTATTTCAAATAAAACTCCCCATATATTTTTACATTTTTAAATTCTACATACAATTCTGAGTATTTACTATACCAAAAGTAAATAGTTTTCGAGTTCCCTATACCTAAAGTTAATGGTTAATAGTACAGGGTGTTTCATTTAAAATAAAAAAGTTATTAACGTTTCAAGTTAGCCTAATTTGCCCTGGGTTTTCTTGGGTAATGTTAAAGAATTGACATGGAATCTTTTTAACAATGTTTTAAGATGCCAAAAATTCCACCCCCATTTCGGCAATCCTAATAGCAATTATAGGCTATTTTTGATTGTCGCGCATTTGTCAAATTTTAACGAAAAAAATTAATAACTCGAAAACTATTCACTGTAGGTATGGGACATAGTAGAATAATTTTACTCAAAATTTTAGTAGAATTTAAAACAAAGATGATATCACATCCGGTCAAACCGGAAGTGGCATTTTGTTTAAAATATTTCAGAAAAATAGGCTTAATTGAATAATAAACGCCTTTATTATTCAATTATTCAATTTCAAATCGATATCTTTTGACGTTCCTCAGAAACTTTTAATGGACCACGAACGTAAAACACCCGTATTTCGTAAATGTGCAACACCCTGTATATAATTAAAATATTTTTAAATAAAAAAATAATTTTAATGGTTGTCCATTTATTCAGTGAATAAATTTTTCTTAAAAATATACAGTCTAGCTGTTATCTAAGCTGTTATAATGTAATATAATATTATTATGTGCCGAATACCGTGGATAACATTTTTATGACTGCGCGTTGTTTTTTTTCTATACAAATGACATACCGAATAAGTTGTCATCCTTTAAGGGGATGACAATTTATTGGGTGACACACTGTATATCGGAGTGATGGGCTTCCATATTACCACCCTATTAAAAATAGCAGGTATAGAGTACATTTTCCTTTTTAGAATCTCGCGACAGCACACCTCGCACTGCTGTAAACAAAGGCTACGTAAGAGCCTTAAGCTGTGTAAAATTATATATATGTATACAGAATTAAAATAATATATTTTCAAAAGTAATAAAATGGTATGTTTAATTTTTAAAAATAATGTATACTTCCTTGCTTGTTTATATTCTTTATTTGCGACTAGTTTCGGTTATATATAACCTACACCATCTTCAGGCAAACTACAAATAATGAGGTATTAAATAAATATTTAAAAGATTTTAAAGTTAGGTTAAGTTATTTTGGTTAAAATATTTGTTAATTACGATTATTATAAATATAGGTAGTTAAAAATGTAAAATTAGTATCTACTTACAATGTCAAGTTTTAAAATATGAGTTAAAATAGAATAATATATTACGAACATAGAAGTTTTAAACAATTTTTACACTTTATAAATAAATGTTTTTTGTGGTAGCTGTGAGATGTTGGTTGTGGTCTTACAGGTGTTTGAAAATAGGTTCAAAATATAATTCTACTTGTTCGTTTAGTAGGTTACATTTGTCTTTGTTTTTGTTTATTTCATAGGCTTCTAGAAGTGTTAGTTTTATTCCTTTTTCTTCTTGATGTAGGTAATATTTTTATATTTTTCCAGTCTTCAAATTTATGTCCGCTTGATTGTAGATTTCTTCCAAAGTTTGATGTTTTGGTATCTTTTATGTGTTCTTTAATTCTTGTTTTTATACTTCTTCCTGTTTCCCCAATATATTTTGCATCGCATTCTTCGCATGTTATGCAGTATACTCCGTTTTTATCGAGATAATGTGTATTGTCTTTTCCGTTTTTTAGGCAGTTGATAAGGTTTTCTTTTTGTGATGTTGCGCAGGTGATTTTGTATTTTTTAAGTATTTTTGCTATTTTATTGTTTATATTTCCCTGATATGAAAATTTTTTATAAGTATGTTCTTTGGTTTTATCAGTGAGGTTCAAGAGGTGTTTGTTTAAAATTATTTTTTCTTGTTTTTTAATTATTTTCTCGATAGTAGATAAAGGAAAGTTATTTTCTGATGCCATTTGTTTGATGATGTTAAGTTCGTTTTCTTTGTTGTTTTGGTTCATTGGGATGTTTAAAGCTCGGTGTGTCCACAGTTTCATATACCGAGCTTTAAACATCCCAATGAACCAAAACAACAAAGAAAACGAACTTAACATCATCAAACAAATGGCATCAGAAAATAACTTTCCCTTATCTACTATCGAGAAAATAATTAAAAAACAAGAAAAAATACTTTTAAACAAACACCTCTTGAACCTCACTGATAAAACCAAAGAACATACTTATAAAAAATTTTCATATCAGGGAAATATAAACAATAAAATAGCAAAAATACTTAAAAAATACAAAATCACCTGCGCAACATCACAAAAAGAAAACCTTATCAACTGCCTAAAAAACGGAAAAGACAATACACATTATCTCGATAAAAACGGAGTATACTGCATAACATGCGAAGAATGCGATGCAAAATATATTGGGGAAACAGGAAGAAGTATAAAAACAAGAATTAAAGAACACATAAAAGATACCAAAACATCAAACTTTGGAAGAAATCTACAATGAAGCGGACATAAATTTGAAGACTGGAAAAATATAAAAATATTACATCAAGAAGAAAAAGGAATAAAACTAACACTTCTAGAAGCCTATGAAATAAACAAAAACAAAGACAAATGTAACCTACTATACGAACAAGTAGAATTATATTTTGAACCTATTTTCAAACACCTGTAAGACCACAACCAACATCTCACAGCTACCACAAAAAACATTTATTTATAAAGTGTAAAAATTGTTTAAAACTTCTATGTTCGTAATATATTATTCTATTTTAACTCATATTTTAAAACTTGACATTGTAAGTAGATACTAATTTTACATTTTTAACTACCTATATTTATAATAATCGTAATTAACAAATATTTTAACCAAAATAACTTAACCTAACTTTAAAATCTTTTAAATATTTATTTAATACCTCATTATTTGTAGTTTGCCTGAAGATGGTGTAGGTATAACCGAAACTAGTCGCAAATAAAGAATATAAACAAGCAAGGAAGTATACATTATTATTAAAAATTAAACATTCCATAAACCTTGCTAAAAATAGATTACCAAAACCTAATGAAAAATAATAAAATGGTATTTGATTGTTTAAAATGTATCCCCAACAAATAACAAGGCCATTCAGAGGATGTCCTCAGGACATCCCATTCCTGGACCTACATATACCCATGGGACTTTCAGGGGACATCCTTAGGATGTCCTTTCCTGGACCTATATGGACCTAGGGATATCCCTAGGATATCCTAAAGGCCATTTGCGGGACGTCTGTAGGCTGGCCTTTTTTGCACCACTCGGCCATGGTTGGGATGTCCTGAGGAGGTCTGAGGACGTCCTAGGATATCCTTGGGATATCCCAATATCATGTAAGGCTTTCCCTAGGACGTCCTTAGGACAGACTTGTGCTAGCTGGGTAGGTCTCTTGTTTGACGTATAAAATTGCCCACTAAAGACCAGCTTATCATTAATTTATGTTAAAACGCTTGAAATACACACTAGCAAATGCAAATTATAACTGAATGGTCGCTTAAAGAAATCCGCAATCTGGGGAGGGGCATTTGGGGAGGTGCATCTGGGAAGGGGCGATCGGCTCCACTCGGCTTCCCTCGAGTGTATATGTTTCAAATGAATTTGCGGTATATGCAAAAACGTTCTATCTGTTGATCTGTTGTTGCGTGAAAAAAATCATAAACAGACAAAAATAAACACGCATTTATTTATGACAAATACAAGGATATCGTTTTGCTTTTACAGAAAATGTTCAAGGTCCGGTTATAATAGCAAACAAAAAACAATTGAGAGCCTATGTAGGCACAAACACGGAGCTGCGTTGCCAAGCCCAAGACCCCAACGCTAGAATCAAATGGTACAGAGAATCCACAGTTTTGCCGATTAATTCCAGAGTAGACAGAGGTTCCTTGACCCTGTACAACGTTCAGCCTGAAGATGGCGGCAGATATTACTGCGAAATCGAAGGCGAACAATCGAACGATTTCACCGACTTGATCATAGTCAGTGAGTATACAGGGCGTTTCAGATATACTGCCAACAAACGAAAGTCTCAAATTTTGGAAACAATTGGAATTAAAAATATGTTCTGAATTCTGAATATCTATTCTTGACATTAATACGGAAGTTTTAATTCTTTTAATTTAAAGTATGTTTTGACTTTCATATTTTTTATTTCTAATTTTTTTTTTAATTTATTTAAAGCTAAAATTGTCTTCAGGATTTAAGATTTTTGTTTGCCAGCATTGTTACAATACATGTTTAGTATAATGTTATATCTAAATCTAATCTAAAGATAGTAAAGGCAAGTATAGATTTCAATTAAATGTTGTGACGTGATTATGTTAGATTCCGAAGAATTCGTGTGCCGGAGTTTGGAGTGCATAGTATGCCCAAGTACAAGTTGTGCGATTCAGTACCGGATTGTCGCGACGGAAGCGACGAAAAGTTTTGCCCGGCCAGGATACGACGTGGTTTGTTTTATTGATACTTTTTTTACTCTTCGTAAACATTTTTGTAGCTCTCATGTTTTGCCCGTCCTATGGTATTAAAAGGAACATCTTTATCCTACTCTTTGTACTAGCTTGGTACCAAAATGCAAAAGTTTAATATTTTTGGACATTTTCTTACTTTGTGCATGCTAAAATTTGTAAAAAGATTTTGATAGGTACTTTAATGAAAATCTTAATGTTTTTGACATTCTGAAATATTTTTATCTATTTTGCGTTCATAATGACTTCATTGTAACACCGCTTTCGGTGCTGTAATGCTAGTAAAATAATATTTTGCATATTGGTTATAATATTTTTATGATTTTTCTAGTACTTACTTACGAGACTTTTTTGGCAATAAATTTTGTTTAAAGCCAAAGAAAATCCTTTTTTTCTTCTTTAACATTAACAGCCGCTTATTGTAAATAAGTAAATTAAGGACGCCATGGCGAATCGATTTTGACATTAACCATTCAAACCAATGACTATGATACCAACTATTTAAAGTAAAATTTGACCATTAAATATAAGGTATAACATTAATTTTTTTTATAGAATTTTTGCAAAATAGATAAAATAGCATAAAGAACTCATGTCATAAGACCTTTTGTCGCACTCGTCCATTACAAAACTCGCTCCTTCGTCGATCGTTTTATAAATTGTTCTCGTGCGACAAAATGACGTCTTATGACTATTTTAACATTCTTAAATATGTTTAAACCTTTCTTGCACAGGGTTTTGAAATTAGTAAGAATTTTGAACATCAATTCAAAAAAAGTCCTTTGCATTTTGGTGCCAATTTGTTGTTATTGCAGAATGTAGCTTTTTTACAGTGCCCCCCCAGTGCTTTACATGTATAACTAACCAACATTGATATTTTAAAAACTTTTGCTTTGATCCCACTTTTTAATGCAAAAAAGTCTGTTTTTGGTAGGTACTTTTGTCGAAAAAAAGTTTAAAGAAAATATTTTTATGTTAATAGGGATACAAAATTTCTGGGATCTTAGAAAAAGCTATCGTGTTTTCAGAATACTGCATATTTCGTATTTGTTAAGCATTATTTCAAATAATAATATTAGTTAAAAACTAACATGTATATTCGTTCTAACTTTTATTAGCTTGATGAGTATTTTTAACAGACCTGTATATAGAACCTGTATATAAGTAAGTTGTTCAACGAAATCGTCCAAGTTTGATTGTAATATTGTTACATTTAATGTAAAAATACTAAACAAAATGTATGGTATGGGCAAAGAAGTATTTTGTTTGGTATTTAGTGTATATAAACCACTAAGCAACAATGTTGTCTAGTGTATATTGTATGAATAGTAGCAATTTTTACAGAACATTTAGGTTTTATTAAAAAAAAAAATGTGAATACTTTGAATCAATCTTTAGCTATAGCTTTTTGTATATCGTCTATGTACTACTACGCTTGATCATAATATTTCAAGACCTAATAATCTCAAATATCCTTTAAAAAAAACAACAAAAACCAAAGCATTTTTTTTAGGGCCTGCCCTTATCGAAGCTGCTCAACCAACCCTTGACATTTACCCAACCAAAGAAGATTACAGAGCGGGCGAAACAGTGCAAATTTCTTGTCACGCAAGCGAAAAAGGCGTAATCACAACTTGGTCCAAACCAGGCAGTTTTATATCGGAGAATGTGAAAATTGAAGGTTCAAATCTAATAATTTACGATTTAAGACGGGAAAACGGCGGAAGATACAGATGCGAGGCTACCGGATACCAAGGGGTGTACCACAAGGATCAGTACATCAATGTTATTGGTAAGTTTTTTGTGTTCATTTTTGGCATCATATGATTTTGAGATATCCAAAATCAAATCCGAATAAATATTATCATGGAAAATATTGTGAAACTCGTTTATTAGTTAAGGGTCATTCCATCGTTCAACCAAAGTATAAATTTTTATGTATTTTGAAATAACATTTTAGCAATTAAAGTGCCTTACTATCTACGTTTTTAGTTGTTTTATCTAAATTGTGAAATTAGTACAGTTTAGCATATAGGATAACGATTGTATGAGTCAAAAAGTGTGCGTGAGCATTGTTAAATTTATTTGAAATTAAGCGAATTTTCGTATGAAAACATTCTTAAAAATTACAGGCCTCCAAAAGTATAATATTTACTAACCATCTTCCACATAATCACTGTCACAAATAACGATTTACTATTTTTTTATAAAAAATTTCTTTGTTTCGGGTGTTGCCATAGTTCTGTTTAGGGTTTTACAAGTACAAAAATTAAACTTAGCATATATAGACAAAATCGGTGTTTCATTAGTCTTTCGGTACTACAAAATAAGTTAGAAACAAATAAACATAAATAGATTGAAACATAACTTAAGCAGCTTCGGGTGCGATTGATAAATCGGCAAAAAGGGCAAAATCGTTATTATTGCCAAAAATCGGTAAAAAAAAATCGGTAGAAACATAATTATTGACAAAAATCTAAGTTCGGTAATTTGGTAGGTCCGTTGCAATTTAGGTAGAAATACCGAAACGTTTCGGATGTTTTTAATCAAGAAAAACATATCAAATTAGTCTCATGCTCAGATATTAGTTAGTATTTTAAATCATTACCACCATAACGTTACTTTTTCTAAATATTATTACACGAATCAATCTGTAAGGTATACTAATAAAACAATTACACGTGATAATTATCAATTTTTTTTGGCACTATCCAAATTTAAAAAGCATAATAAACTATGGATATATCCTATTTTCTTCAAATTTAAACTTTCTGTCTTTTCCAGATTATTTCTATAAAATTTTAATATTTTTTTGCAGAAGAACATAAAGACGAACCAAAAATCCAAACCAAAACAGCCGTGAGAGGTACCACCATACTACTGGACTGTAATGTCACATTACCAAGCCCTATAACATATTTGTGGACCAAACAGGGTGGCCAACTGCCTCAATCAGTCAATATATACAACAGATCCATAATTATTCATGACGTAGGAAGTAGCGATGCTGGTACTTACATTTGTGCAGCCAGCAGTGGAAATCAAAAGATAGAAACGCCCATTAAATTGACCGTGACTGGAATCGTACCATACTTTGCCCAAGCACCTAACAGCTACATATCACTACCAACGCTACCTGACGCATTTGCTCAGTTCAGCTTCGAGATTTCGTTTAAACCAGAGAATGGACATGGGTTGATTCTCTACAACGGTGAAGGTGGTAATGACAGAAGCAAAGATTTTATATCGTTATCACTGGTTAATTCAGTACCAGAATTCAAGTACAGTTTGGACCAAAATACCGTCACAGTATTGGGTGATAGACCAATTACCAACAGACAATGGCACACAGTTAAAATCGTACGCAACAGACGTAAAGTACTTATGTACGTTGATGGAGAAGGTCCATTTATTGGAAATGCAGCTGGTAGACATATAGGTTTGAGCCTTAAAGAACCTCTTTACCTTGGTGGCGTACCAAACATGAACCAAATTCATCCAGACGTCAAAATGGACACAGGTTTCGTAGGATGTATAAGCCTCTTCAAAAACGGACAAGCCCATTGGGATATCCAGAAGGAAGCCATAGAGAAGTACAAAATCACGTCGTGTGAAACTTGCGCTGAAAATAAGTGCCAGAATAACGGTGTTTGTCAGGAAAATTTGTCCAAGGAAGGCTACACTTGCTTGTGCTCAAATGCTTATAGCGGACCTACTTGCAATAAGCCCAAAGGACAAGCTTGTTCACCAAGTAAGTTTTATTTTAACAGTTCTAGTATTGATAGATTAAAACGTTATAATTACAACCAATTTTATCAAAATTTCATTCTTATAGCCTCTTCAGATTCTAAGATATCCAATATTAAATCTAGATAATAATCATCATGTAAAATATTTGGTTACTCTTAAAGTACTTAAGAAATATACTTTTAATTAAAGAGGCAACCCAGACAGAAATATGACGTTTTAATTAAGTCTGCATAAGCTATATTTTATAATTTGGACGTCAGATACAACATAAGAAATAAGTTTATAAGACTTTTTCTCAAAAAAGAACTCTTGAGGAACCCTTTCTTTGACTTCGCAATTAAGAACTTAAAGACTCCTTCCGTCTTAACTCATAAAAAGACTTAAACATGTCATTTTCAGAATTGTCTCTTCTTGATATTTGTTGTACTGTTGAAAAAATAACATACTGGATCGTTGGTTATTTTGATAAGTCTTGCTTATTATTGGAATTGCGATTACTTCGTCTCACTTTTGTTTAAATTTAAATAGACGGCCTGTTTCACTTTTTTGGAGCTCTTCAGTATCGGGTAGCCGTTTGCCTAGGTCTAAAACGTTTGTTGTGGAACACGCTCTAAATTCTACTTCGCCGCTTCTTGAATTAAACAAAAGCAGTTACAGCGGTAGGACGAAAGATATGATTTCAGTAAGAAGTAAGAAAAAAGAATACTGTTAAATATCATATAACTGAAGTCTTACTTATGATACCCTCAGTACCTTCTAATTTTGATTCCAATAAGACGTTAGCAAAAAATCTTCTTATTTATAAATTCATTAAGAGCTCTTAATCTTGAGCTCCTAAAAATGATTTTCCCAAGACACGGTGCGGTTGAAGCCACTTTAAATGTGGGGGTCAGGTGACATTGGATTTTATTGTTGCATTTCATTCTAAGGACCTTTAGAAAACATTTACAAGAAAAATTTAAATCATCCTTAGAGCCGTTTTTTTTTTAAATTAATTTTTCAAGTAATTTTTGAAAACCGTTTATTTTTTAATGAAATGATATTTGAAATAGAAAAAAATGTTTATTAATTAGTTTTGAATCTCGTCTTAATACATTTTTATAATGACTTTGACTTCTCAGATTAGGTTTAGATGAAGGCACAAAATTAAATTTACCTGGATTCCTAGCCATTTTACATAGATCACAAATACCTACATACTTCTCCATCAGCCGGCCTTGTAATTAATTTATTCGGATGTTTCCAATTAGAATAATCCGGTAATTTTAAAGATTCTTTAGTACTTTCGCACTTATTTAGTTCATAAACTTTGAATCGACATGCTGTACAAATCACACTTGGTAAACGATTATCATTACTGCTATAAGAAGCAACGCTTAATATTTTTTCTAAAAGCTTCCCATTTATTTGCACTAAGTTACTCTTTTTCTTTAAACATATTAAATACAATTTTTTACGATTTTCAGAATGAGTTAGTGCATGATCTTTAGATAACGACATTTTAATACAAAAGCACAGACAAGAGTAAAATAAAGAGCCTCGTTTGAAAGATTACAAACAATTGACTGTTTGTTGTTAATACAAATGTTTAGTTGCTAACCCAGATAGCACAAAGAAGTACTAAAAACGTCCTGAGTATATCTTGTATCAGACATTAGTAAGTTCCGAGTACGTCCGAATCAGGTCCTGAACCTTCCCCAGGACGTTCCAGGGACATCCGATGTTACCAAATCGTCGGTCGCCAGAACGTCCTAAAGAAGACATCCTCTGGCCATCCTGAAATGCTTTATTGGGGACTAATGGACAGAATTGAAGAGTGGTATTCCCAAAGGCACAGACAGCAATATGACGTCTTAATTAAGTCTTATTTTATTAATTTGTTAAATGGATTTTATTAAAATCATTTTAATAATTTGCTCGTATTCGCTTATTTTAGGAATTGCGATTACTTCGTCTCACTTTTGTTTAAATTTAAGCGTGCTCCTCACCGACACCGATAGACGGCCTGTTTCCCTCGTTTGGAGCTCGTCACTATCGGGTAGCCGTTTCCTAGGTCTAAGACCGTTTGGTATGAAGCACGCTCTAAATTCTACTTCGCCGCTTCTTATATCAAACACAAGCAGTTACAGCGGTGAGAAGAAAGAATCGCATTAAAATGTCATAAATGTGACGTCTTCATGTTGACGTCTTAAAGAGTTAATAATATGATTTCAGTAAGAAGTAAGAAAAGAGAATACTGTAAGATATCATATAACTACCTACCTACCTACCCTTAGTAGCTTTTAATTTTGATTCCAATAAGAGGTCAGAAAAAAAGATACTTTAAGATGTTAAAAAATTTACTTCTTATTTATGAATTCATCAAAAACTCTTAATCTTGAGCTCCTAAAAATGATTTCTCTAAGATGTCATATTGTGACCTCAGTAAGATGTTTTTCAACAGACTTCGTACAGAAATCTTTCTGAATTGGATGCTGTTTGGGGGGTCTAAGTTACAAAAATAAAATTTTGAGTTATCAATGAAAAACAAATATTTTGCATATGTAAATGTTGAAATGTCTGAAACACGTTTGGAATTGCATATTCCGCTCTCCTGAAACCGTCAAACTCGCTTTCAGCTCGTGTGACAAACTCTTCACTCGAGCAGATATGCTGTATTCCAAACTTGTTACAGAATATACTATTAAGTCATTCTGCATGACACAAACTATTTTAAATGATAATATATTATTTAACCAACTTGGCACTTACACCCTTTGGAAATACAATGCTTCAATTACGTCCTTGGGACGTACCCAGTATATCCGCTATAATTTTCCCAAATAAGTAAGAGACTGGACGTACCCAAAACTTCCGATATAGGTCTAGGACGTTCGGACCTATGTGGGACCTGAAATGGACGTCCTGGGTACCTCTTGTGCTATCTGGGAAGACACTATTCATTTGTTTTTTCATTTGTTTATTTGTTTGTTCTTTATTAAAGAAAAAGTTTTTGCTTTAAAAAAGTATAGTAGATGCAACGAATAATTTCATATGACTTATTGCCCGTAAAAAGTAATGTTTACAGACATACGCGTGTGTGTAGTTGCTGATACATTGAATGTAAAAGTCGCGTACAACATTACTGCTTGCATATCTATGATATCGTCAGCATGCAATCAGTCAGATGCAAACATTCGCCGCGTCTACTATACTATTTTTAAAGCATGGAATCTAAAATATATTTAGTTCCTAGATTTTAAAAACCTATTTAATTTATGCTTATGTATATAACGCAAATGTACAAAAATATAAATTTTTATAGAACATATTATCAAAACTTATTAATTAGCATTTTTTGTATTTCAAATATCATTTAATTCGAAAATAACGGCTTTTTTAAAAAATAACCTTTAATTCGATTTAAAAAAAAACGGCTCTAAGGATGTTTTAAATGTTTCTTAAAAATGTATTTTAAAGGTCTTTAGAATGAAATGAAAAAATAAAATCCAATGTCACCGGACACCCTCATTTAAAGTTGGTTCAACCGCACCGTGAAGATGTCATATTGTGACCTCGGTAAGATGTTTTTTAACAGACTTTGTACAGAAATTTTTCTGATTTGGATGCTGTCTGGGTACCTAGTTCTATTTCATATTTTATCCAAATTTTAACTTTCTACCTTCTCCAGATTCTAAGATATCCAATACCATTAGATAATTTTCACAATGTAAAATATCTTTAAACTCGTGAACCACTTAGGCAATGAGATTTTGAGATATCAAGACCAAATCAAAATATTGTTTTAGTGATCTGTGGAAGCGGCAAATGCGTCGACACTGAAGCCAGCTTCGAATGCCATTGTCCTATAGGCTACTCAGGACCACGTTGCGAGAAAGAAATAACCGTGATTGAACCATCGTTTAAAAACAACGCCTACATCGCTTACCCAGCACCGAAAATCCAGCGCCACATCAAAATCATGATGAAGTTCAAGCCGAAAACCGTAGAGGACGGAATCTTGTTCTACGTAGCAGAAACTGAAGAAAAACACGGCGAATTCTTGTCCTTGGCCATCAAAGACAAGCATTTGGAGTTCAGATTCGATGCGGGCAGCGGAATGGTACTTTTGAGACAAGAAAACGAGTTGGTACCCGACGAATGGGCTGTTCTGACTGCCACAAGGTTCAGTCAGATGGCCAGGCTTGTGGTTAACGGTGCTTCAGTTATTCACAACGATAAAAACAGAAAGGTCTTGAATTTGTTCACGCCTGCTTATGTTGGCGGATACGACAAGGCTAGAGTCAAGTTGAACAGTGGAGTTGGAGTGGAAGATGGGTTCAATGGGTGCATATCTCAGGTATGTTTTGCTTTTTTATTTGCATTGTGTAAGTGTACAACCTCCCACTTTAACCTCCCAATTTAAATTAAGTGTACTTGATATCGATTTTCTACGCAATTGCGTAGCGTTTATGGTAAATCCCCTTTAAGAAATATTTATTAAAATAATTAAATAAAATCAAGTACAACCCTGACATTTAGCTAGATAAAATCCAGTACAACCCTGACCTTTTAATTAGATAAAATCAAGTACAACCCTGCCCTTTTAATTTGATAAAATCAAGTAAAACCCTGCCCTTTTAATTAGATAAAATCAAGTACAACTCTGCCCGTTTAAATTAGATAAAATCAAATACAAAATGTTTACATTCACCAAATTTACATCTCTTGTTAGTTGGACCGGTTTTTCTCGAATGATTTTGCTTCCCGCAAAATTTAAATGTTAGTTTATTTAAATGACTTTTTTAATACATTTTCAAACAATTGGAATCGTAAAAACCCACATATTGTTTAGTAGGGGAGGTTTTTGCAGATCTCCTCAAGTGTTTGGGTCCTTTCAAAGTCAACATTTTTTGATTTTTAGATAACCATTTCGGGTATGGACGATCCTAGCGCTTTGGTCTCAGGTGCCACTGACGCATCAAACGTAGAACAATGCATGGAAGAAGAAGAAGACTTCGACAACAACATCTACACACCGTCCGGCAACACCGAAGGTCATGACGTCACTTACACGCACACAGGGTGTTCCAGCAATCCCTGTCAACACGGTGAATGCTTCCCCCTATCGCCTGTAGACTACCAGTGCAGTTGTAAGCAAGGGTATAGGTAAGTAGTGTTAACTAGGTTGCCTAACTTATGGGTTGATTTGTGGATTAATATTTTAGCGGAAAGAACTGCGATATTTTGAATTCGTGTCAAAATGATCCTTGTAAAAATGGGGGAACTTGCAGAGAAACATCTAGTTCATACACTTGTGACTGTCTTTTAGGATATACCGGAGGAGATTGTGACCAAAGTAGGAATTATTACTATAATAAAACTATTTTATATAAGCAAATCATTTTTTAAGGAACCGAGCTGAGAAACGACGTACATTTCGATGGTGCGGGTTACTTGGAGTTCAGCAAGGAATTGTTGGAAGAAAAAGATACCAATACAGAGCAAATAATAGCTATGGAGTTGTCTACAAATCATAGCAATGGTTTAATATTTTGGCATGGTCAAAAACCAAATGAAGACGGTCAAGGCAAAGACTACATCTCTTTAGCTTTGGTAAATGGTTACTTGGAATATAGCTACGATTTAGGTTCAGGACCAGCCATCATAAGAAACTCCAAAGTGAAGGTGGATGACAATGAAAGACACAGTGTCATTCTGAAACGTGTTGGTCAAAGAGGATCGATAGAAATCGATCATCAATACATGGTAGACGGCGAATCTGAAGGATTACAAGGATTTTTAAACGCTCACGGCAATATTTACCTAGGAGGAACACCCAATATACCATTAATGACAAGCAATAGGGTGCAAACCGGTTTTGTGGGCTGCATCCATGGGTTTGAGCTTCAAGAATCTAGAACCATCGATTTAGGAGTTAAGGCTATTAATGGAGTCAACGCCAAGCCTTGTTCAAGGTAAGACAGGTATTATAAACGTGAAATAAGCCATGTTTTTTTATTGAACCTCTTTGAAAATACGTTTTCCTTTTGACATTTCCAAATTTGAAATTTGTAGCTTGTCCAGATTCTCAGATATCCAATACCAAATCTGGATAATTATCATCTTGTAAAATATATGTTAACTCTTGAGTACTTGAGTAATGTCCTTTAAATTTAGAACGTATAATAAACAATTTATACATCCTCTTTTTTCCTAATTTGAACTTTTTAGCTTCTCCAGATTCTTAGATATCCAATACTAAATAATAATAATTATCATCATGTTAAATATCTTACAACTCTTAAAGTACTCAAGTAACGTCCTTTAAATTAAGAAAGTATAATAAACAATGTATACATCCTATTGTATCCAAATTTGAATTTTCTAGCTTCTTCAGATTCTGAGTTATCCAATACTAAATCTGGATAATTATCATAAAATATCTAGTAAATCTTTAAGTACTCAAGTAATGTCCTTTAAATTTAGGAAGCATAATAAACTATTTATACATACTCTTTTGTCCAAATTTGAACTTTCCAGCTTCCTCAGATTCTGAGATATCGAATACCAAATCTGAAATTTTTTTATCATGTAAAATAAATGGTAACTCGTAAACTACTAAAACAATGTCCTTTAAATTTAAAAAGCATAATTAACAATTTATACATCCTATTTTGTCCAAATTTTAACTTCCAAGTTCTTCAGATTCTGGGATATAAAATACCTTCATACAAATTTATTTCCAAATCTATCACATTTTTAAAGAGTGGAAAAGGGTGAAAAATTACTAAACTGTTAAGGACTGCCTTAAGAATGTAAACTGAAGCTAGATATAAGTGTCTAAGGAATGTCTACTTGTAAGCATAGTATTTTCAGAGAGGTACCTATACAAAATATTCCCTTTTACTAATAAGCTAACATTTTTTTTCACGCTAACAAAAAGGTTAAGATGGATACCGTCCTCCCTGATATTTTCGGATTCAGATCCGTTCGACGAAATTGTCGAACCACCACCTGTTAACATTATACATCCAAAACCATCCAATTCTTCTGCAATTATTATTTCCTTCCCTCTTTTAATCGTTATATTTTTAACGCGGTTTTTCGTTTTCACATCTTGCATCTAAAAAATGCAACCGTTTAGCTTGTAGTCCATGTCACAAAACATATCATTTTATGTTTGGGTTTTTAATTTTTATGAATTTGAGATAGTTGTGTAAGATATTAGGTATTGTTGAATATAAATATATATTTTATTATATTGACGAAATACAGACTGATTCCTTTTTATATATGGCGAACGAGGATTGTGTGGCAGGTAAAGAAAAACACTAGACTAGACTTGATTTTTTTGTCGTGTCAGTCTTGTCTTGTTCATATAGTCTTGCATGTCTTAAATTGGACTGAAGAACAGACTAGACTGGGTATAAAACAAATTGCATATTCTGATAACTTTTGATAATAATGCCATTTGAGGTCAATATTAATCCAAAACTTTGATTATTCAACTTAAAAATCAAAAAAATTGTTTACGTTTTGACTATAGATCCTTGTTATTAGTACAAATTAACATTAATTGGAGTAAACATACCAATTAATTTTTTTCCAGTTCTAGGTATGAGGGGAATATCGTTTAAGGTGACAGCTTCTTCTGAGCCCAGAAGACACCCATCATCTCATCTAGTTAGGTTATTATAGGCAGTTAAATTACAACATTTATGTTGGTTTTACTTATTTAAAATTCAGCGGTGAAATATCAGAACGCTGAGCGAATTAAAAAGCTGCCATTTATTTGAAAATATTGTCCATAGAGCTCTCGATCTGATATTTCGCGGCTTAGTGTTCAGTCTTTGTGTTCAATAAGTTTAACAAAAGACGCAAGTCAATATTTTCTGATAAGATTTATTTTTATATATTTAAAGAGGCTCCCCTAAATGGGGCCAATCTGCTTATAACATAGCTTTAATTTGCTTAAATGTTTCCTTTATACTGCCATTATGTACTACTTTTTTACATTTTCATAGAATAATTCTTTTTTTACGTAAGTAATTCTTTTTTTACGTAAGACTATCGTGCCATTCTTAGATAGTTCTAGGCAAATTGATTTAAATAAAGGACGTACTAAAAATTATCAATAAAGTAAATATAATATTGAAAGTAGGTGCAGAAGGTCCAAATATAGCAAAACTTGTATAATGTAAACTTATTTTTAATGGTGCTAATTCTCATTGTATTGTAAAAATTTCTCGATTTTTTGTATTACTTGTTATGTGTGATGAAATCAATAAAAACAAAAACGTATCAATAAACGGTGATGTAATTAAGTAATTTTAATTTAAACAATTTGCCAGAATATCACTTCATGAATAACAACGACGATGAAAAAATGATATTGTGGTGATTTAGCGGGGCATTTATTTTTAATTGTTAAAATATTACTCTGTACATACATTAATAAATGCCTTCCAATGTGCATTACTTGTAATTAACATATTTAAAATGCATTTTCAATAACCGAAGACAATAAATATTAAATACCGAACAACTTGGTTTTATTTAAAAAAAACTTGAAATCTTGTAACAAATATTTATACAAAATAAACAACTTTATTTAATCACTAGACATTTGGTATATTTACGATATTTATCTTTACGCTACAAAAAGTATTTTTGGCAAAAATTATACAAATTTATTATTTTAACTTAAAAAAAATATATGTAAGGCATCAGGTGCCTCTTTAAAGTTAAGTACGAAAGTTTAACAAACTTTAAAACTAATTAGCTTTATCCATGGTAACAAAACAATGTATATTATGGTGTCTGTTATTTCCCAGTTGGGTGTGTTTACTTGGGTATTTTGTAAATTATTTGTTTCCACTCTGCCTAAAACAAGTTTAACAAAAAAATCATAACTCGACAAACTCGTAATAAGAAATACTTTATGTTTATATTAATTAACTTTTGTGGGCACAAAATTCAAGATTCAAGATTCTAAGCGTTCGTAGAGCACGTTTTGTTTCGTTTTGTTTTGATTTAAATTAAATTATTTAAAACTTTTGACTGATCTTTTATAGTTTTTGTCTCGATTAGTAAAATTTCTTATTTAATTATTGTGGGGAACACACTAAGGTAGATTTAACAGTTTTTATTAAGCAAATTTTATATTTTGAAATAATAGATTGCATAATTCTTTAATTAGAGACGCGGTTTAAAAATTTAGAATTACTTTTAAATCTCACTGCAGACCCACAATTTTACGACCAAATAATAGATAAATTTGCAAACTTAGACGTATAGATTTAATTTACAAAAAGTAGCTAATAGTATTTTATATTTTTTAATACTTAGGTAGGGGTCGACTTTTTAGTTTTATTTTTATTTTTTGATTAATTTATTTATTTTTAACTGTTTTAAGAATATATTTTTAAGTTTTAAGATTAAAAGTAGTCTTTGATGTGATATTTTATTTGTTTTGTTTTTAGACTTTATTTTTTTAGTAGGGCTATCGGCGATGACCTCCATTTTAAAAAAGGTCAACGCGTCGCAGAATAATACCTCCCGGGTGACGTGGAAATTTATTTGTATTTAGACAAAATTAACCTTATGTAGCCTCACCCTCCTGTACACCCACGAGCCGCCACTTCCATACACCTTATTTAATTTGTGTAACAAAGTGTGAGTCTGAACGGTTTAACTTAACTAATTGTTTTTTGTCTTCAGACGTAGACATGTGTAAAATATTCGGTTAATTCGAGTTTAAAAGTTTGGAAAAGCAGTGTAAATATGAAGAACCCAAATTTGTTCCTGCTTGTGGTCATCGGCCTTATTAAAAATTCAGGTAAAATATTTTGTATTAGTTTTGTTTATTATTTTGTCTTTTATTAATTATTTATTTTAATTTAATTTTTCAAGATCGTATATTTTTAATTCATTATAGTAACAAAAATATTTTTCATTTCAAATATTTATTTTAATTTCTATATTTATTTGGTTTCTGTTTCTTTAATAAATTTTAATTCTTGTTGCAAAAATGTTATATTTTATTTTATTTAATAATTAAAAAATTACCATTATTATTATTATTATTAATTACAAAATTTTTAACTTTTTATTATTCAAAGGGTTGTAATTTTTTCTCCACAAACCTATGTCATCTTAAAAATATACTGAAAAAAAAATGTGGAAAAATATGTTGTAATGTAACAAAAAGCGTTTTTTCTTCGTATGCGACCCCCTTTAACTTTTTTAATCTAAAAGTGTGGTTATGTTTGTAGTAAAAAATATTTTTTTTTTATGTATAAAAAAATGGAAAATTGATAAATATACAGGAAAAATCAAAAAGTTTATTTTTTTTTCAATGAATCACCCTATATATGAATTTATTTTTCGATTTCTTGTAAAATTCTGAGCATAATTCATATAACAAACCATATACCTAAATTCAACCGTTTCTGAAATATTCGCATTCAAAAAATGATAGAAATCAAGAAGCCTCAGTATACCAAAATTTTTATTGAAAATAAATTACTATAGTGACTTTATGTCAATATGTCTTGAGTAAAAAGTAAAAATGACGTACTCAGACAGAGAAAGACAAACTATTTCAACTTATTATCTTAAAAATAATTTAAATATTTTAGAAACGGTTGAATTTAGGTATATGGTATGTTATATGAAATATGCTTAGAATTTTACAAGGAATCAAAAAATAAATACATATATAGGGTAATCCATTAAAAAAAAAATAAACTTTTTGTTTTTCTCTGTATATTGATCAATTTTCCAATTTTCTTTATAAGTAGAAAAAAAGTATTTTTTAGTACCTACATAACCACACTTTTAAATTTTTTGGGACACTTAAAATAAAAAATTTAAAAGGTGGCGACATTATACCCAGGTAACCAAACGTGACTAACATTTTTAAATGTGACGTTAACGTGGCCAATATCTTAACTATAAAGTTGTGACCTATATATCTTTAACGAAAATGAATAATTTTGGAGATGTCGATTTGATATAGAATCTGCCTTTACCAATGCTTTCACGATTTTCCATAGACTTACTTTGCTAAATTAATCGTTATATAAACGTGACTTTATTGTCACGTTATAACGTTATAACAAAAGTCACGGTATACCGTGACTTTAACTTTACGATTTACCGTGTCTTTAGCTACCCTCTTAACTCTTTATTCAATTCGCCAATATTGTCAAATAAGTACCTAAGTAGGTATATTGATCTGATTTTGTTCTGTTTAGTGTTCCCGTGCAACTAATTTGTTTTGAAATTGGTTTATTTAAAAATTATTAGCTTGTCTTTAGTTTTTATTATATATTATTTTCTTTGGAAGGCGTTAATTGTAAGTATTGTTTTTCATATTGTTTTTCTATAAAAATAATTATAGGTTATGTTAACATTAATTTTATTAATAAATAATTATTTTAATGCCTTTTAACATTACCTAAATATTTAACAAGTACCTAGGTATACCTAAGTGGTTTTGATTTAAAAACTTAATTATGCAAAAATTCTGTTTACTTTATTATGTAGAGGAGGTATATAACTAGTGTTCACATTAATACTTTTTTTCAGCAAAAGAAAAAAGAAATACAGCAAAATGTCGAGTAGAAGAAAAAATATGCTTTAGAAAATTATTTATTTGGTTTTTATCCTTTTGAAGAAGAATATATTTTTTAGAGTTATTTATTTAGTTTTTTATTGTTTTTATAATTTGGTTTGAGAAATATATTTTTTTGTTAAAGGTATTATTATTAATTAATCATAAATTCTTCTGAAACCTGTTCCATTTCAGTGTTTTGTGCTTATTTAATTATTTAAAATATACATATAGCTATTATAGCTATAATAGCTTACTATAGTAAAAATTTAGGACTAATTCCAGCAATCTGAGACTTGAGCAGATTAGTTAAAGACAGCTGTCCAGTGGCGGCTGGTGGATTTTGGGCGCACCCATATCTCAGTTATTAGACATGGGACCTACATCAAATTTATATGAGTTTATAATGACATTATATAGACAAGTTCTGCGCAAGCAGAATTTAAATTAAAGTTTGCGAAAAAAAGTTAGTTTTTAAGTGCAACCCCCAGCCTCCTGCCCCTCCAAATTAAGATAATTCAAATTAAAGTGGTACAATATTTAATTCAGTGAAGTTTATCGACAAATTTAAAATTTTATTAAAAAAATTCAAGAATTACAGGTTTTATACCATTTATAATATTTATTATTTCTTTTACTAAATTTAAAAAATTTTGAAATGGTATAAAATCTGTAATACTTGAATTTTTTTAATAAAATTTGAAATTTGTCGATAAACTTCACTGAATTAAATATTGTACCACTTTAATTTGAATTATCTTAATTTGGAGGGGCAGGAGGCTGGGGGTTGCACTTAAAAACTAACTTTTTTTCGCAAACTTTAATTTAAATTCTGCTTGCGCAGAACTTGTCTATATAATGTCATTATAAACTCATATAAATTTGATGTGGGTTCCATGTTTAATAACTGAGATATGGGTGTGCCAAAATCCACCAGCCGCTACTGCAGCTGTCACTAGTCACTAGTGGCGACTGGGGGATTTGGGGTATACTGATATCTTAGTTATTAGACATGGGACCCAACACTTTTATGAAGTTGTAATAAAATTAATAATTGTTGCGAAAAAAATAAGTTTTTCAGCGTGCCCCCCTAATTAAGATGATTCAAATTAAGGTGGTGCAATTAATAACTCACTATAGTTTATAACAAATTTCAAAATTTATTTAAAAAATCCAAGATTACAAATATTATACCATTTTTTAAATTTTATTTTAGGATAAAAAAAAGTTTAAATGGTATAAAATCTACTTGGAATTTGAAATAAATTTTGAAATTTGTCGATAAACTGCACTGAGTTATTAAAAGCACCACTTTAATTTGCATTATCTTAATTAGGGGGCAGGGGACTGGGCTGAAAAAAATTACTTTTTTCGCAAACTTCAATTTAATATTATTATAAACTCATAAAAGTTTGGTTTGGGTCCTATGTATAATAACTGAGATATTGGTATACCGGTATATATACCAAAAATCCACCAGCCGCCACTGGTTAAAGATTCGGTCACAAATTCAAAATCGAATATAACTGTATTTTCGTGTTGATTTAGTAACGATTACAGCGTCACGTAAACGTTATGTCGATTCGGTTTAAAATCACGATAACGCTAACGTGACGATCACGTTATAACGGCAGGTGAGCGGTTTTGTGAAAAATTTGAGTTTAAAATTGATATAGTTTTGACGATTATACACGTGACGATAAAGAAAACATACATACAATTTCTGTCACTTTTTCGTTACGTTTGGTTACCTGGGTAGGGGATCACCCTGTACATTAGGGTGTTTTATTTAAAACGACTATTTTTTGTTTTTCACCGAAACTCCAAAATATTGTTCAAAACATCAAAAAAGGTAAGCCCTTATATTTTAAGTACTTCCTTTCAATCTGTAAGTAACAATGAATCTTATTATGATATTTTATGATTATGATAGATAGCAAAGAATCTTATACCTGATATAGAAATTTAAAAAATATATGCATTTTAAATGGGAAAAATGAAAAAGGAAGTACTTAAAATTAAAATTAAGGGCTCAAACTTTAAGGGGATTTTTTTTATCACATAACATTTATAAACTGCTCACAATCATAGCCTGCAATAAAAACATCCGATTTCGCAATACTTTTAATGTCTTCATAACACAACAAAATTATTATAAACCATTACCTCATCATGGCACAGTTAATAATTATAACATTTTTAATAATAATTTCCCAAAGAATCTATACCAGGATTATTTTTTTTAATTCAAAAATTCGTATGTTTGAAAGCTTTGAAAAGTGTAAAAAATCACTAAAACTGCAGTTATATATTATATTATATCTACTTCTTTTTTTACTTCTTATATCAAATAATTGGTTTGTTGGCACCTAAAATTTTAAAAAAGGTACAACATTTATATCAATGAATTAATCTGGGGAACAGCTTAAAAAAACCCTTTCATATTTAAAGCCAGGTATACTAACCACTAGAGTCTAGACCATACGGGATATTTTTTATATTAAACAAAACTGTTTATTATCCCGCTCGCGCGATTATATTTGAATTATATAGAAAAAAACAAAGAAAACTTTTTTCTATATCAGTAAATTTCCAACAAAAATAGTTTTTGGATATTTCAAGAACTTTAAGTAAGCCAGGACTTTTCCTGTTTACCATTTGGAAAGGGGGAAAATGTAGGCTCTATAAAATGTTTATTAAAATATTTCAAAAATTGGAACCCTACTCTTTAAAAATGAATAAGTCGAAAATGACTAATTGTCATAGCGAAAAAGCAACCACTAATAATTCTCTTTAAAAGCAATTTGTATCCCGAACATTTAGCAGTCAATTTCCATGTAAGATTGTCCCCTGAATTCGAAAAAGTCGCCAAAAGTTAAAAAAGTAGAACAGTTTTTGAGATATAGTCAATTTTCCATATAATATGGAGGTGACTATATCACAAAAACTGCTCTACTTTCTTAATTTTTGAAGAGATTTTCGGATTCAGGGAACCATTTTAGAAGAATTGGCTGTTAAATGTTGGGTTACCATGGTACCCCATGGTTAACCATGGTATAAGTGAAAAAGCAGTCACTAATAACTGTAGTAATTAGTCATTTTTGACTAATTCATTTTTGGAAATTAAATTTGAAATAATCATTAGTATAAAAATTACAAAACATATAAGTAATAAAAAAATTGATTCTCCTATAAACTTGTTGTTAGTTAGTCATGTTTTAGGAGCCGTCTAAAAAAATGAGCCCAATTTATTTGTTTTTTTTTAATTCCATAGAAATGTAATTAAATACAGCAGTGAAATACGAATTAATTATAAATGAAATGTATAAAATTGGCTCGAAAACTTCAAAATTTTCTAAATTTATGAGCAACCTTTAAAAGTTCATATTTTGAGCTGAAACTTTCAGAAACTTATGAGGCGCCGTTTGTCCGTAAATTATTTTTGCTATAGGTATATAAGATTTTAGTTCAGATAATGCCGCTTGAGAATGAGGGCGCTTTGTGGTATTCAACTAAAAAGCACTGTTGCCAGAGTGTGCCAATGCAAAGTTTTGGTCAGTGTTTCCAACATAACTGATCTTCGGGCATATCTAGCGGAACAAAATGATAGCAAAAAGTATAGGATTTTAGTTTTTTTAAATACTTATAGCTAATATATTGATCGATTGGTCTATTTTTATTGAAGAAAACATGTCTCTTCTTTGGCCGTCTCTATTTCTCTAAATAAACACGGCTTCGTTTTTACTAATAGGTATTTAAAAAAACTAAAATTTCTTACGTTTTGCTTCTCTTGTCAGTTTATAAAAAAAACAAAGAATTTTTTTTGAACTTAAAACCTAACCTAACCTTAAAGTTGTTCTCCTATAAATTTTGTAAAATGTGACTTGCAACCCCTGGTTTTTAGGTGGCGATAATTTGGCAAAAATCTCATACAACAAAATATCAAAAAAATTTTAAAATCTTGGTTTTCCGAAAAAGCTAAACCACGTCCAGAGAAATCTTAAAAATCGTTGCAGGAAGATAACGACCGACATATTATCAATACGTTAGCATTACTCGAAAAAATCGCGGATATCATAACAATTTATCCGCCAAATTGGCGTATAAACACAAGGAAGCGCAATCCTCCTGTTGTAAGGTGGCATCATCATCATCGGGAACGATGCTATAATATAAATCGTGACATTAATGAATAAACAACATTTTACTGATTTTTGTTCGCACACATTACAAATTATGCGGAGCATAATGGGCATGAATTGCTTATTACCACATATGCCCACCCAAGTGAGATATGTCTTTTATAGTTCCGACATTTGTAAATATGGATTAATTTTAAAGCTATATTTTAGAAATGTAATATGTTACGATTTTTATTACATTTGGATTTTCCAACAAATACCCAGTTGGTTCTTGACGCTAGAAGCGGTCGGACGCGTCAACTTGACGCGTCCGACCGCTTCTTTACGTTTGTATCGTATACGCTACTTAGGAGGGATCTATCTTGACGCCGTCAAGATAGATCCCTCCTAAGTAGCGTATACGATACAAACGTAAAGTACCAAAAACGAAACAAGGTATCCGGAAATATCGGTAATCGTTAATAAATAAATAAATAAACAAAGAAGTGCGAGAAGTTCGAAAAGTACAACAAGTGCGAAAATTATGGGATAACGCCGTAAAAGTGTGCAAGTGAATAAGTAATTAAGGCTAGGAACAACGGACAGCCCGCGAAAGACAAAGCATCAGGATTATAGCCTAATAATCAAGCTAAGTAATTTTTCTAATTGCATGTCTTACCGTATAATCGTGAAATGTTTATATAAGCATTTCACAATGTTGCCAAAAAATCTAAGAATTCTTTATTTGTCTCAAAAACTAAATTTTAAAAAAATAAGTGTTAAATAAACAACCTCATTTTCTCATGGTAGACAAATCATAAACAACCATTGAAAAAGGCGTAAGAGTAAATAAACCAAATCAAGCAAGAAGACAAAAATTTATATTATAAATAAGTGTTGTGTTTGAATAGGTAATATTGTATATGCATTTAGGGTTACAGCCATAAATCAATCAAAGCCAAATAAATACACAGAAGATAAGAAGAACGACCAACTCAATAGCCATTGCAGGCCATATGGCCGCATTCCATTACATACACTACAGGGCCGGCTTTATCTATTTTGTATATTGGTATTTACATTGAAGTGATTGATTAATTAATTAGTAAATTAATTGATTGATTGATTGGTATTGATATTATTGGTGTTGGTATTGGTATTGATATTAATATTATTGGTATTATAGATATTGATATTAATATTAATATTGATTGATTAATTGGTTAATTGGTATTGATTATTTGCATTAATTGGTATTAGTATTGTTATTGACTAATTGATATTTATATTGAATTTATGTGGATACTAATTTAACAATAAAATAAATAAGGAATATACAAGGTGGGTAGCCGATACTTGGCAGGAGGAATATCCACCAAGGGAGAGGGCACCCACGGTGTGCCAGGGCCGTCAACACTTCGCTACGGAAGACAAGACTCAGTATCACACAGGGGGGCAAACAAGTCAAAAGAGGTTACCAGGAACCTGATACTGACTCGGACAGAGATGTTCAGAAATACACCAACAAGGACAGGTTCTAGCAGCGTACTAACACTTCTACCCCCATTCATGAATCCCAATTGAATGGGGTTATTACTAAGGCCTAGGTTGAGGAGGATTCCGGATTGTACTTAGTTTTGGGTCAGTTCAATGTCCTCCAAAAACCCTTCCTAAACTGGACGTATGGCCCGACCCGGCTGACAAAAATCCGGGAGCGGCCTTAACCTTTGACTGTCATCCACGACCTCCTAGGGTGGATCTACCAGCCGGCGTAAAAACCGGATCCAACAACACAGGTAATGCTGTGATTTGGCGGGATACGCAGGAGAACCGAAAGGGGGTAAAATAACCCCGGAAGATTAGTGGAGGATAATATATTTGGGGCCTGCCATACGTTCCCATACTCGTACTCATACTTAAGTAGATACCAATGTAACATTAATCCACTTAAAAGTTTGGACAAAATTGCATTTTTTATTGTTTATTTTTACAATTAAATATTTCGGAGATAATAATTTAGAAAATTAATTAATACTTAATCGTAATATACCTATAGAATTTATAGTCTAAAAATTGTTGTGTATGATAAGTCTAGCTAAACATTATATGGTCACAATAGACAATTAAAAAAAATACTGTGGCCGGCAGTAAACTAGATTTAACGGATGAAGCATTAACTATTTCGGGTGGAGTGCCCATAAAACATTTTCTTTTATTTTACTGTGAAAAACTGCTTTTATATCGGATTCAAACGGTTGTTTGTTTGCCGCCAGTAATAAATATAGTCTATGTAAACTTCAGCCAACAGCAGGTGTTGGATATTATTGGATATTATTATACTATAAGTGTTGGATATTAACCAACCATTTTCAGATTAATTTTCTAAATAAATATCGACAAAATATTTAAAAGTAAAAATAATTAATATAAATAAACAAATTTTGGGTGAATTATTTTTGCATTGGTATCTACTCTAATACAAAACTTGAATGTTTTTTAAAAATTTTGTGGATTAAAATATATTTTTTCTTCTTGTTACGCCTAGTACTACTTTTTCCCTTTAAAATCCTTTTTCAATTTTTTCAATATTCTTTATTTTTTTCGAGAAATCTTTAGTTGAAATTAATGGGTTTGGTTTGGATTCAAATTTGATTTCTCGAAGAGAAAAAGTATTTCAAATAGCAAGAGTAGTATTTTTAGATGGCATAACGAGTTTTGTGGTAAAAAACTATTTCGTGATGTTACTTTTGAGTAAAAATACTTCAAAAACCGGACAAAATCACCCGCATTTTATAACAAACGATGTTCTCCTTAGATCAAGAAGTGGTGTTCCAATGTCGTGACGAAGGCCCGCTCAGAGCAAGAGTAAAATGGGTGAGAGAGAACAACCGACCGCTTCCTTCCGGTTCCAGAGATATTAACGGAAGATTGGAAATGCCAGAAATTAAAGTCGAACACGGCGGAACTTACATATGTCAAGTTTTTGGCTCTTATTCTCCATCGCAAGGAGAGCAGACCATCCCTGTACATTTGAAAGTGAACAAATGTAAGTATAACATTGTTAACTGATCTTTTTCGTGTAAGGTTGTTAATTGATTTTTGTTGTTTGATTGCTCTGTCCAGTCGGATTTAGACCTTTTAAGTACAATAGCTTTTATACGAGTTTATATGAAGCAGGTACTATACTCAATAATTTTAACTTTAACATAATTGTCATGAAAATATTTTTTTCTTAATTTTCTGCCTAATAAATAATAATGTTAAGTAAATAATAATAATATTACCTAAATGTTAATATGATTTATTTATTTTTTCTTATTTTTGTTTTTGTTTTCAGGGGCACGACCACAACCACCACCACGTCCAGAATGTGCCAGTCCCTTCCAAACTCGTTGTGCTAACGGGGAGTGTATTAATAAATCTCAAGTTTGCAATAATGTATGGGATTGTACTGATGGCTCAGATGAAAGTAGATGCAGTAAGTTACATAATATATTTATTAATAATCATTTTATTATCACCCGTTAAGCTTGTCATAATTTAATCCAGGGCTTATTTTAGCCTATCTTCGTGTAAGTTATTTTTAATCTATATATTTTTTAGATCCTGACGGTTCATGCGATCCCAACGAGTTCACCTGCAGTAACAAAAAATGCGTCTTGGTGACATGGGTGTGCGACGGAGACGATGATTGTGGTGATGGAAGCGACGAACAAAGTTGCCCCGTGGCGCCTCCAAACAGCACGTGCCAGAATCACCAGTTCGAATGCGCCAACAAGGCCCAATGCATACCCAAGGGATACCATTGCGATATGGATAACGACTGTACCGATGGAAGTGACGAATGGGGATGTGGTAAGTGTTTTTCAACAATATTTTAAGCATAGATTAAAACAGTTCTAGGTCGAATAAGATAAAAAATTGACCTAGTTAAGTACCAATATATCTCTTGTTGTTTATAGGTAAGCAATTTTTTATGTTTTGTTCACATCTAAACGTTTTTTCCTAGCCTCTCCTGTTATCTCAAGACCTCCTCAACCAATGGTTACATTGCCACCAGGGGAAACTTTCACAGTAAATTGTACAGCCGTCGGTGTTCCAGTACCACAAATAGTGTGGCGTTTGAATTGGAAACACATTCCCGAAAAATGTTCATTCACCAACGATAAAGGTACTAGCGTTTTGACGTGTCCAGATATTCAGGAACAAGATCAAGGAGCATATTCTTGCGAGTCCATTAACATTAAGGGTTCCAAGTTTGCTACACCCGATACTATTTTGATTGTGCAAGGGGAGAAAGTATGTAGACTTGGTTACTTCAACGCAGCAGCCAGGGATGCTACTGAGTGTATTAAGTGTTTCTGTTTTGGTCATGCTGTTACATGTAGATCTGCAGATCTATACATATTCCAGTTACCAGCACCTTTCGCCACCTTAAACCTATTGGGTGTAAGTGTGAACCCCAATAATGAAGATGTTCAAGTTAGAGATGAACCAATTTACAGAGGCGTAAAACCTTCGTTAAATGCAGTAGGTCGCAATGGAGTACAAGTATCGTTACCACCTCATATTCAATCCGATCAGGACAATTTATACCCTTACTTTACAATGCCTGAAAACTATCACGGACCACAACTTAACAGCTACGGCGGATATCTCAGATATAACATCGAGCATTCAAACAGAGGTTATCCTAGTAGAGGCCCTGATGTTATTCTTTCTGGTAAGGGTTACACCCTCCTACACGAATCCAGACAAGAAAGACCAAGAGAATTCGTCACCACGCGTATGGAAGTCAGATTCTTTGCTGGGGAATGGATGAAAGTTGAAAATGGACGTCAAAAACCCGCTACAAGAGAGGAAATCATGATGACTCTTGCCAACGTAGAGAACATTCTATTGAAAGTGAAATACAACGAAGAAGGCCAGTTGAACACTACCATCAGGAATATAGAGATGGACTCAGCTGCTTCTCCAAACTTAGGACTTGGTGCAGCCAGCTATGTTGAGGAATGCAGCTGCCCAGCTGGTTATACTGGACATTCTTGCGAGGTAAGTTATCTTTTTAGTTTGTCTTCTATCCAAATGGTAGTCATTTCAGTTTGTCATCTTTTTGTCTAGTCATTATAATTTTTGATTCTCCTTATTTAAGGTCGTCATCTTTTTAGCTTGTCTTAATTCTATATTGTCCTAATAATTTAAGCTTCTCTAGATTAAAACTTATCGTCATTTTGGCTTGTCACCATTTCAGCTTCTTTGCATTTAAGCTTGTACAAGGACGTCCTCCTTTTAGCTTGTCATTATTTAGATTTGTTTTCATTTTAACTTGTTTACTGTGACATTTTCTTTAGTTGTTTGAGCCAGTTTCCGGAAAGTTTCTTAAAATTTGCCCGAAAGTAACAAGAAGATGTTTTCGTCCGTTTTGCGGCATATGCGTCAGAAATAGGACCACACTTCGACGGCAACAACTTTCACCAACCATTATTTTTAAAAACAGAAGGGAAATTTTACAGTTTCTTCTCTTGTTTTTCTAAGAAATGGTTTCTAACAACTTGTCCAAATGTTAAAAAACTTGTTCTAGAAACAGTTTGTAGAATTTTGACAAAACATGTTGTGCAACTATTTCTGACATGTTTCTAGCGGATTGCGAGAAATGCTAGCCCCTTTTGGTTTCCGTCACATTTACACTAACGTTACAAAAATGTCATCAGGAGAGTAGTTTCTTTCAAATTTCCACATGGGTTATTGGGCTGTTTATTATTTTAGCCTCATCATTTTTCTTTGTCAATATTTCTCAATATTTTAGCTTATCATTATTTTATCTTATCACCATTTTAGCTTGTCATATAGACAAGCTTAAATATATTAAGCTTGTCCTCATTGAAGCTTGTCCTATTTTAATTAAGCTTGCCATCATTTTAACTTGTTGCCCTTTTAGCTTCTCCTCATTTAAGCTTGTCCTCCTTTTTGATTTATCATCATTTTACTTATTCATTATTTTAGCCCAATTATTTTTGTTTCTCCTTTTTTAAGGGTATCATTCTTTTTGTTATCGTTTTAGTTTATCCTCTAAAATTGCCATCATTTTAGCTTATCCTTATTAAGGTTTATCGTACTTTTAGCTTGTCAATATTTTAGCCTTTCCTCATCTAAGCTTCCCATTATTTTAGCACGTCATCAATTTAAAACTATAATTATTACCTACTTTTTGCTGCAGAAATGTACTGATGGTTTTGTAAGATCCAAAAATGGCCCATGGTTAGGCCAATGCATAGAAGTGACTCGTCAAGAATGCCAACCAGGCGAATACGGAGACCCATCAAGAAATATACCATGCGAACCTTGCCCATGTCCATTCACCAACCCGGGACAACAGTTTGCAAGGACTTGTTCGCTGCATTCTGACGGCGATGTTCTATGTCATTGCCAACCTGGTTATCAAGGCAGAAGATGTGAAGTTTGTGCACCTGGGTACCAGGGTAATCCCTTGAGTGGTGGTACCTGTACTCCTGAGACACCTAGAACGTGCAGTGCTGGGGCTATACAAACTGCCGATGGACGTTGTGAATGCAAGGTATAGTATTTTATTAGGTCTTAGCTGATCATTTTTATTACAACGTTTTTGTTATCTTTATCACGCTTGAACTTTACTAATACAATAACGTAAGTATTTTGGCTTATTAACATATACCGAAAAAATATATAAAATCTTGTTAAAATAAGTGATAAATATATTAATTTCTTTAAGCTGTTCACCACCGGACCAACTTGTTCTGAATGTAAGCCAAACTCCTTCCATCTCAGCAGCAATAACGATTTTGGATGTATACCTTGTCACTGTATGGACATTACAGGTCAATGTTCAAGTTCCACATGGTTCAGAGAAAAGATCTACTCCCAATTCGCAAGATCCAATCAAGAATTTAATCTCGTCGAAAAAGAAGACCTTGGCTCACCTTTGCCTGTAGATTTCAACGCTACAAACAGAGCCATTACATACGGTGCGTTCCAAAGTTCGAAGACGTACTATTGGTCGCTACCTTCGAGGTATCTAGGAAACAAAATAACTGCTTACGGAGGCAAATTGCGGTACAAATTGAAACATAGTCCGGTTCCTGGTGGCCAATCGTCCAGAAATTCAGCTCCTGATGTTTTATTGGTCAGCGCTGATAACAATATAAAGTCGATGTATTTCTCTAAGGAACAACCTGATCCGTCCAACCAACCGCAAACGTTTGAAGTACCGATGTTTGAGCAGTACTGGCAAAGACACGATGGACAAAATATTAACAGAGAGCATTTATTGGCGACTTTGGCGGATTTATCCGGAATTTACATCAAGGCTACTTACTACACAAACACCAGAGAAGCTTCGTTGATAGAAGTATCTCTAGAAATCGCAGTGGATAGAAATACGGGTCTTGAAAGAGCATATGCAGTAGAACAGTGCCAATGCCCTGCGGGTTACAAAGGATTATCTTGTGAAGATTGCAACGTTGGTTACAGCAGGATCATAAGTGGGCAATGTAAACCATGCGAATGCAATGGAAACTCGAACGAATGCGATCCAGATTCCGGGGAGTGCAAGAATTGCAGAAATAACACCACTGGAGACTCTTGCGAGGATTGTTTACCTGGTTATGATGGCGATGCTTTAGTTGGCGATTGTAGACCTTCTGGAGGACCACAGATTGGATGTAGATGTGATCCCAGAGGATCTTTGTCTACTGATTGCTCTTATGGCACCTGTAGATGCAAGGTAAGTTTAAAAGAGTTAGCCTGACAATATCTCATCATAATCTTTCCAGAATAATGTCGAAGGGCCAAACTGCGATACTTGTAAGTCAAATACGTTTGGTCTAAGCGCTAACAAATCACAAGGGTGTGATGTTTGCTTCTGCTTCGGTATCAACACTTACTGCGTTGAAAGTAACTTATACGTTGAGCAAATACCGAGTCAAATTTTCGATGAGAGCCAACACGGATTTATCCTAACAGACATGTAAATATAACCAACATATCGCAAGTAACATTCTAAAATTTAATATTTAGGGATCGTCTTGATAGAATTAACTCCAACTTCCAAATTTACCCGGCTATGAATGAAATTTCCTACACGTTTGGACCAGGTGAAAGAACCACGTGGTTTTGGTCGCTACCATCACCCTTTACAGGAAACCACATAACTTCTTATGGAGGTAGATTGGAATTCACTCAAAGATACACTCAATACCCTGGAGGAAGACACGTCCAAGACAGAGACGTCATCATCAACGGCCGCAAAATATCTTTGATCTGGACCAACCCTAATGAAAAATACGACAATAACAGAAATGTATTTTAACTTGATATACCCGGCATTTTTACTTTTAATAACCATGTTTATTTTAGCTTGTCTCGGTCGTCTTATTACCAGAAGGAGGCTGGAGACGCATTGACCAAACTGGAACCACCATGGCGTCTCGTGAAGATCTTTTGACAGCTCTGTCAGATATTGATTCTATATTAATTAGAGCTTCGCAGTCCAGCAAGACCGAATCCACATTTATAAGGTTTGTGTCTTCTTTTTAAAAAGTTCATCCTAAAACATCAAAACTGCCAACAAAAAGCACAAGTTAAATTAAAAGTTTAGGATATTTTAGACAGTTCTAGATTAACACCAAAAAAATGCATAAAAAGTCCTGAAAATTTATTTTTTTTAATTTTTTCTTTGGTCCGTTTTTCGCGGCCGATATACAGGGTGTTATAAAAAAACACTTTGTAAAATCTAAAGATCCTATCGGTATCGGTAGGTAATTTGGAACAAAAAATGTTTTATACATTTTGGTCAAATCTGAATTTTTGATTTTATTAAATATTAACGATAATGAAATTAAATTGTAAATCCAACAACATTGCAGCGATTAACAAAAACACGTGGAAATTGCCATGCATGAAAAAAAAACTAAATAACATTACCTTGCATTTTTTAAGCATTCCCAAACACAACATTCATACTCAGTGGGTATTACTCACTAAAGAAATACATATCAATATTTAACAGAAATTCTAATTTTGAATTTTAACTATAAATCATTTTTTATGGTGTTATTAATGGATAACAATCAATTAACCAATTAATTGTTGTGATAATCCTAAAAATTATTTCATAAGATGAAACATTAAACATTCTGTACATCAGACCTAATTTATATAATTAAGGTAAACCTAATATTTTAAAGTTTAAAAACTCAATACCTTTTTAAATATTAAAGGTCAATTATTTTTAACAATTTTCTGGGATTCCCCACCAAGATGGTGCGCGACTTCTGTGATACCCTGTATTAAGTTAATTTGACAATAAAAGTTTGAAAGAGAAAAAAATAAAAAAGTAGTACCTATTATTAGTCATTAGTCAATTTAATAATAAAAATCATTTTTTCCAAAAACCAAGTATTTTTAAGAACGAAATGCAAATCCAATTTATTTTATCATAAATTCAGTATCCTATCCTCTAGACCATACGGGATATACTTATATAAAAGCTTTTATATTAAACAAAACTTATTATTAAGTTTTTATAAGTAGCTCAAGTGGGCTTTGCTGCGCGCGCGGAGTTGTGCAGCTACTTATAAAGCTTATAATAATATTAATTTTTTTCAATATAAAAACGTGGCGTGCCAATTATTTTATGGTTATTTATATCATGCATTACGCCATCTAATCAACGTTGTCAAATAGCATTAAAATTGTTATTTTATCAGTTTTTATTAAGCAAAAGTTGTTCCAAATGGATATCCTAGCTAGATTTACTAAAGTGTTTCCATATCTCCCTGTATAGCAAATTTTGTACAAGTAGGTATCTATTACACAAATATTCTCGAGTAGGTATTTTAGGAAAATTAATTTAGCGTTTGTTAGTTTAAAAATTAAAATATCATCAATACATTTTCTTCTGTCACATACATTTTTTAATTGTAGTCTCTTGCAAACCAATTTTTTATATCCTGCTACCTTAACGGAAATTTCCATTATAAACATTAAAAATAAAATATTTTGAACCCGTTCAATTTTATCGATGAAGATGTTACCCCTATCTGAGATCGTACCAATGAGGAGTATAGGATATTGTACCAGCTAACACTGTTAAAGTCACGCGTACTCAAAAGTTTGTTAGCTTTATTTGTGATTGTTATTATTTTAGCATTTCATCATTTTACCCATTATATATCCTTTAAAACCTCATATTATTATACAACTTAAACCCTTAAATTTTGTCCTAAATTCTTTTAGTGACTTGGTCTTGGACACAGCTGTCGAACAGCCAACAACCAAAGGCAGAGCGACCTACGTGGAAAAGTGTGGCTGCCCTAAAGGTTACAGAGGAACTTCCTGTGAATCTTGCGCTTCCGGTTACTACCGCGACGTGAATGATTACAGTCAACCTTTGGGATCGTGTAAAAGGTGTCCATGCAACGGAAACGAGCAAGGCTGCTCTGTGGGACCAGATGGTGTAGTTCAATGTCATTGCAAACCAGGTTACGGCGGACAACAGTGCTTACCAGGTAATAATATATATAGAGTGCACCTATATTTTTTGCATGGTTTTTGCATGATTCAATTTTTTATTTTTAATACGCAGGAACTTTAGTTTTGGAGCCGACTTTTATAGTGCGACTTTATGGATCGAAAGTAAATTTCACGTGTACATACTACGGCGATTTTAATTACGAATTCATTGTATCGCCCCCGCGTTTAAACTTGAACCCTACTATATTGAAGGATAAACTTAAAACGCAACTTCTATACGAGCTAGAGGTCAAACAGTGCCTGGTCAATGTAACGTGTTCTTTGCTATATAAAAACGGCACCTTTTTCCAACATGTGACTTCGCAGTTATACCCAGGTTTGAAACAACGAAGTATCATCGAGTAGTACATGTTGCTGCATGTCTGCAAAATTCTTGTTATTAGTTAGTTAGATCGACGTAGAATCATGAAATGTTCAACGATATTATCACATTGTTAATTAACTTATACTAATACTAATAGACATTGCTTTATGTTTTGTTGTAGGAAATCGTGAAGATTTACATACTAAAACTATTCATTAATACAAAATGTTTACTTTGAAATCTCTTACAAAAATAACAATTTTAGGACCAGCAAATGACCCAGGTCCTATTATAATAACTACCCCGGCTCCCCCTACAATCTTAGTCAGCATTTCTACCCCAGCAATTGCTATTTTCGCTGTGGGTGGTACAGTGAGATACAATTGCTCGGCACAATCAGTGCAATATCCTAGAGTAATAAACTCTGTTGTAATTACAATAAAAATATTTAAAAAAATATTTTTTAGACCGTCAAAGTTATATGGAACAAAGAAGACACACCATCTCTACCGGATAGAGCCATTGACAATGGTAAAGGTATTTTAACAATCACAGACCTTAGGGAAACCGATTCTGGAAACTACATTTGCGAAGCCTATGATGGTTACAACATTGTTACCAGTCATGTAAAACTTGTTGTTGGAGGTAAGTTATCTATATCTTTAGTGAATATATTTGTACTAATATAATTTGTCAGTTTTCTTGCTTAACTCTTTGGATAGACCAGGTATATTAAAACACAATAGTTCTAAGTACATGTACTGCACTTTTTTATTTTATAAACATGATTTTAAGACAGTTTTAAATTTAGGTCATATTAAACAGTTAAGCCGCACGCGTGCTTTTACATTGATGGTTGTGTGAGGCTTCAATTTACTTACAATTTCATATGTATATATCCTCCCATGAAATATTTTAACAGATTTTAAAAATAAAGGTTAAGAAAACTTACCGGTGTCTCACCGTTTCACAAATTCACGTCATTTAAATTTTTTACACAACTATTTTTAATATTTTAACCTATTATAAACCATTTTTTTTCTTCAAATATTTTATGTTTTTACATAATACAAAAAATATGCTTGAAGAAAATAACAATTTAAATTTTTTTTAAGTAAAAAAAAATATTTATGGAATTAATTTTTGATTTTTTTTTAATAAAACAACAGATTTGTATTTATCTTATATTAAATATATATTGAAAACATGTCTTGATCTTTTAGTTTGACGATTATATATTGCTTTCGAATCTATAGTGGTATCACAACCTAAAAAAGACCACTTGATATACATGGTGTTTCACATTCGTGGTCCATTGGAAGTTTCTGTGGAACGGAAAAAAATATCGTTTTGAAATTTAAAAGCGTTTATAATCATTTTTTTTTAAATATTTTGAACAAAATGCCACTGACCGGAACTTTGTTATTTCAAATAAAACTCCCCATATATTTTTACATTTTTAAATTCTACATACAATTCTGAGTATTTACTATACCAAAAGTAAATAGTTTTCGAGTTCCCTATAGGTACCTAAAGTTAATAGTTCAGTACAGGGTGTTTCATTTAAAATAAAAAAGTTATTAACGTTTCAAGTTAGCCTAATTTGCCCTGGGTTTTCTTGGGTAATGTTAAAGAATTGACATGGAATCTTTTTAACAATGTTTTAAGATGCCAAAAATTCCACCCCCATTTCGCAAACCTAATAGCAATTATAGGCTATTTTTGATTGTCGCGCATTTGTCAAATTTTAACGAAAAAATTAATAACTCGAAAACTATTCACTGTAGGTATGGGACATGGTAGAATAATTTTACTCAAAATTTTAGTAGAATTTAAAACGAAGATGATATCACTTCCTGTCAAACCGGAAGTGGCATTTTGTTTAAAATATTTCGGAAAAATAGGCTTAATTGAATAATAAACGCCTTTATTATTCAATTATTCAATTTCAAATCGATATCTTTTGCCGTTCCTCAGAAACTTTTAATGGACCACGAACGTAAAACACCCGTATTTCGTAAATGTGCAACACCCTGTATATAATTAAAATATTTTAAAATAAATAAATAATTTTAATGGTTGTCCATTTATTCAGTGAATAAATTTTTCTTAAAAATATACAGTCTAGCTGTTATATAAGCTGTTATAATGTAATATAATATTATTATGTGCCGAATACCGTGGATAACATTTTTATGACTATATACGACATGATTGTGATTTTTTTCATTTTATTAATTAATTAAGCTGTGTTGAATATTTTTCCTAAAGGAATAATTGCCAATGGGCCATTAATTCATTTGTTCGTAGATGCTACAATAACCTCCACTGGTGTGTACTTTTGCATCAACCAGATTTAAATATTACAAAACTAACATATACCAGTGGAGATAGTGCAGGGTCTACCAACAGACCTAATTACTAAATTATTAAAGTTTAATAGCATATCGATCGTTTTTTCAACATAACCTCTGAAATTTTTAATACAAATATAGGTACTTTATATAATACATAAATATACTTAACATCATATCTGTGCTTTACATACCTGAGTTGTTACGGTAAATAAAAATCAGACAAAGGAACCAAAGAACTATTTTCAACAAAATCATATGCAGAAAGGAGAAAATTCAAACTACTTGCATCCATCAAAAGATCAAAACTTCTTGCAATATTACACCCTTTTTTTATAGTCTCAGAAATTTTGACTAGAACAGTATTAGAGAGACTCCAGTTTCTATAACTTGGTAGAGTAAAGAGAAGTCGAAACCGTTGCGATATTGCATTGCGCTGTTTTTGTATAATTCTCGGGGACATTAACGAAAATCATTGCCAGTAAAATTCGACAAGCTTTAGTTTCTATGTCTCTGAGGAGAATAGGAATAGAAAATCAAAATAATGTATCTTGTAAGACACCATTGAGTTTGACTTTAAATATAGTCGTGCATAGGTATAGAGCCGAAAAATATAAAAACAAAGCACGATTCAATACAGTTATGATAAAACTTTAAGATTTGATATTCAAACGCGGAGTCATCCTATACACTTCTATAATTTTCCGTTTGCTGTGTGGTCAATGTAACATGTTCTTTGCTATATAAAAACGGCACTTTTTTCCAACATGTGACTTCGCAGTTATACCCAGGTTTGAAACAACGAAGTATCATCGAGTAGTACATGTTAAACTGTCTGCAAAATTTTTGTTATTAGTTAGTTAGATCGACGTAGAATCATGAAATGTTCAACGATATTATCACATTGTTAATTAACTTATACTAATACTAATAGACATTGCTTTATGTTTTGTTGTAGGAAATCGTGAAGATTTACATACTAAAACTATTCATTAATACAAAATGTTTACTTTGAAATCTCTTACGAAAATAACAATTTTAGGACCAGCAAATGACCCAGGTCCTATTATAATAACTACCCCGGCTCCCCCTACAATCTTAGTCAGCATTTCTACCCCAGCAATTGCTATTTTCGCTGTGGGTGGTACAGTGAGATACAATTGCTCGGCACAATCAGTGCAATATCCTAGAGTAATAAACTCTGTTGTAATTACAATAAAAATATTTAAAAAAATATTTTTTAGATCGTCAAAGTTTTATGGAACAAAGAAGACACACCATCTCTACCGGATAGAGCCATTGACAATGGTAAAGGTATTTTAACAATCACAGACCTTAGGGAAACCGATTCTGGAAACTACATTTGCGAAGCCTATGATGGTTACAACATTGTTACCAGTCATGTAAAACTTGTTGTTGGAGGTAAGTTATCTATATCTTTAGTGAATATATTTGTACTAATATAATTTGTCAGTTTTCTTGCTTAACTCTTTGGATAGACCAGGTATATTAAAACACAATAGTTCTAAGTACATGTACTGCACTTTTTGATTTTATAAACATGATTTTAAGACAGTTTTAAATTTAGGTCATATTAAACAGTTAAGCCGCACGCGTGCTTTTACATTGATGGTTGTGTGAGGCTTCAATTTACTTACAATTTCATATGTATATATCCTCCCATGAAATATTTTAACAGATTTTAAAAATAAAGGTTAAGAAAACTTACCGGTGTCTCACCGTTTCACAAATTCACGTCATTTAAATTTTTTACACAACTATTTTTAATATTTTAACCTATTATAAACCATTTTTTTTCTTCAAATATTTTATGTTTTTACATAATACAAAAAATATGCTTGAAGAAAATAACAATTTAAATTTTTTTTAAGTAAAAAAAAATATTTATGGAATTAATTTTTGATTTTTTTTTAATAAAACAACAGATTTGTATTTATCTTATATTAAATATATATTGAAAACATGTCTTGATCTTTTAGTTTGACGATTATATATTGCTTTCGAATCTATAGTGGTATCACAACCTAAAAAAGACCACTTGATATACATGGTGTTTCACATTCGTGGTCCATTGGAAGTTTCTGGGGAACGGAAAAAAATATCGTTTTGAAATTTAAAAGCGTTTATAATCATTTTTTTTTAAATATTTTGAACAAAATGCCACTGACCGGAACTTTGTTATTTCAAATAAAACTCCCCATATATTTTTACATTTTTAAATTCTACATACAATTCTGAGTATTTACTATACCAAAAGTAAATAGTTTTCGAGTTCCCTATACCTAAAGTTAATAGTTCAGTACAGGGTGTTTCATTTAAAATAAAAAAGTTATTAACGTTTCAAGTTAGCCTAATTTGCCCTGGGTTTTCTTGGGTAATGTTAAAGAATTGACATGGAATCTTTTTAACAATGTTTTAAGATGCCAAAAATTCCACCCCCATTTCGGCAAACCTAATAGCAATTATAGGCTATTTTTGATTGTCGCGCATTTGTCAAATTTTAACGAAAAAATTAATAACTCGAAAACTATTCACTGTAGGTATGGGACATGGTAGAATAATTTTACTCAAAATTTTAGTAGAATTTAAAACGAAGATGATATCACTTCCTGTCAAACCGGAAGTGGCATTTTGTTTAAAATATTTCGGAAAAATAGGCTTAATTGAATAATAAACGCCTTTATTATTCAATTATTCAATTTCAAATCGATATCTTTTGCCGTTCCTCAGAAACTTTTAATGGACCACGAACGTAAAACACCCGTATTTCGTAAATGTGCAACACCCTGTATATAATTAAAATAGTTTAAAATAAATAAATAATTTTAATGGTTGTCCATTTATTCAGTGAATAAATTTTTCTTAAAAATATACAGTCTAGCTGTTATATAAGCTGTTATAATGTAATATAATATTGTTATGTGCCGAATACCGTGGATAACATTTTTATGACTATATACGACATGATTGTGATTTTTTTCATTTTATTAATTAATTAAGCTGTGTTGAATATTTTTCCTAAAGGAATAATTGCCAATGGGCCATTAATTCATTTGTTCGTAGATGCTACAATAACCTCCACTGGTGTGTACTTTTGCATCAACCAGATTTAAATATTACAAAACTAACATATACCAGTGGAGATAGTGCAGGGTCTACCAACAGACCTAATTACTAAATTATTAAAGTTTAATAGCATATCGATCGTTTTTTCAACATAACCTCTGAAATTTTTAATACAAATATAGGTACTTTATATAATACATAAATATACTTAACATCATATCTGTGCTTTACATACCTGAGTTGTTACGGTAAATAAAAATCAGACAAAGGAACCAAAGAACTATTTTCAACAAAATCATATGCAGAAAGGAGAAAATTCAAACTACTTGCATCCATCAAAAGATCAAAACTTCTTGCAATATTACACCCTTTTTTTATAGTCTCAGAAATTTTGACTAGAACAGTATTAGAGAGACTCCAGTTTCTATAACTTGGTAGAGTAAAGAGAAGTCGAAACCGTTGCGATATTGCATTGCGCTGTTTTTGTATAATTCTCGGGGACATTAACGAAAATCATTGCCAGTAAAATTCGAAAAGCTTTAGTTTCTATGTCTCTGAGGAGAATAGGAATAGAAAATCAAAATAATGTATCTTGTAAGACACCATTGAGTTTGACTTTAAATATAGTCGTGCATATATGCACGACTATATTTAAAGTCAAACTCAATGGTGTCTTACAAGATACCTATAGGTATAGAGCCGAAAAATATAAAAACAAAGCACGATTCAATACAGTTATGATAAAACTTTAAGATTTGATATTCAAACGCGGAGTCATCCTATACACTTCTATAATTTTCCGTTTGCTGTGTGGTCAATGTAACATGTTCTTTGCTATATAAAAACGGCACTTTTTTCCAACATGTGACTTCGCAGTTATACCCAGGTTTGAAACAACGAAGTATCATCGAGTAGTACATGTTAAACTGTCTGCAAAATTTTTGTTATTAGTTAGTTAGATCGACGTAGAATCATGAAATGTTCAACGATATTATCACATTGTTAATTAACTTATACTAATACTAATAGACATTGCTTTATGTTTTGTTGTAGGAAATCGTGAAGATTTACATACTAAAACTATTCATTAATACAAAATGTTTACTTTGAAATCTCTTACGAAAATAACAATTTTAGGACCAGCAAATGACCCAGGTCCTATTATAATAACTACCCCGGCTCCCCCTACAATCTTAGTCAGCATTTCTACCCCAGCAATTGCTATTTTCGCTGTGGGTGGTACAGTGAGATACAATTGCTCGGCACAATCAGTGCAATATCCTAGAGTAATAAACTCTGTTGTAATTACAATAAAAATATTTAAAAAAATATTTTTTAGATCGTCAAAGTTTTATGGAACAAAGAAGACACACCATCTCTACCGGATAGAGCCATTGACAATGGTAAAGGTATTTTAACAATCACAGACCTTAGGGAAACCGATTCTGGAAACTACATTTGCGAAGCCTATGATGGTTACAACATTGTTACCAGTCATGTAAAACTTGTTGTTGGAGGTAAGTTATCTATATCTTTAGTGAATATATTTGTACTAATATAATTTGTCAGTTTTCTTGCTTAACTCTTTGGATAGACCAGGTATATTAAAACACAATAGTTCTAAGTACATGTACTGCACTTTTTGATTTTATAAACATGATTTTAAGACAGTTTTAAATTTAGGTCATATTAAACAGTTAAGCCGCACGCGTGCTTTTACATTGATGGTTGTGTGAGGCTTCAATTTACTTACAATTTCATATGTATATATCCTCCCATGAAATATTTTAACAGATTTTAAAAATAAAGGTTAAGAAAACTTACCGGTGTCTCACCGTTTCACAAATTCACGTCATTTAAATTTTTTACACAACTATTTTTAATATTTTAACCTATTATAAACCATTTTTTTTCTTCAAATATTTTATGTTTTTACATAATACAAAAAATATGCTTGAAGAAAATAACAATTTAAATTTTTTTCAAGTAAAAAAAAATATTTATGGAATTAATTTTTGATTTTTTTTTAATAAAACAACAGATTTGTATTTATCTTATATTAAATATATATTGAAAACATGTCTTGATCTTTTAGTTTGACGATTATATATTGCTTTCGAATCTATAGTGGTATCACAACCTAAAAAAGACCACTTGATATACATGGTGTTTCACATTCGTGGTCCATTGGAAGTTTCTGGGGAACGGAAAAAAATATCGTTTTAAAATTTAAAAGCGTTTATAATCAATTTTTTTTAAATATTTTGAACAAAATGCCACTGACCGGAACTTTGTTATTTCAAATAAAACTCCCCATATATTTTTACATTTTTAAATTCTACATACAATTCTGAGTATTTACTATACCAAAAGTAAATAGTTTTCGAGTTCCCTATACCTAAAGTTAATAGTTCAGTACAGGGTGTTTCATTTAAAATAAAAAAGTTATTAACGTTTCAAGTTAGCCTAATTTGCCCTGGGTTTTCTTGGGTAATGTTAAAGAATTGACATGGAATCTTTTTAACAATGTTTTAAGATGCCAAAAATTCCACCCCCATTTCGGCAATCCTAATAGCAATTATAGGCTATTTTTGATTGTCGCGCATTTGTCAAATTTTAACGAAAAAAATTAATAACTCGAAAACTATTCACTGTAGGTATGGGACATGGTAGAATAATTTTACTCAAAATTTTAGTAGAATTTAAAACGAAGATGATTTCACTTCCTGTCAAACGGGAAGTGGCATTTTGTTTAAAATATTTCGGAAAAATAGGCTTAACTGAATAATAAACGCCTTTATTATTCAATTATTCAATTTCAAATCGATATCTTTTGCCGTTCCTCAGAAACTTTTAATGGACCACGAACGTAAAACACCCGTATTTCGTAAATGTGCAACACCCTGTATATAATTAAAATATTTTAAAATAAATAAATAATTTTAATGGTTGTCCATTTATTCAGTGAATAAATTTTTCTTAAAAATATACAGTCTAGCTGTTATATAAGCTGTTATAATGTAATATAATATTATTATGTGCCGAATACCGTGGATAACATTTTTATGACTGCACGTTGTTTTTTTTTTCTATACAGATGACACACAGGTGACACACCCGATAAGTTGATACTTTTTTTACTCTTCGTAAACATTTTTGTAGCTCTCATGTTTTGCCCGTCCTATGGTATTAAAAGGAACATCTTTATCCTACTCTTTGTACTAGCTTGGTACCAAAATGCAAAAGTTTAATATTTTTGGACATTTTCTTACTTTATGCATGCCAAAATTTGTAAAAAGATTTTGATAGGTACCTACTTTAATGAAAATCTTAATGTTTTTAACATTTGTACATTAATATGTTTTGTTTTGGGAACTCTAACATGGCTTATTGTTACTATAATTTATTAATCCACATTGTTTGTTTCAATCGCTTCTACTAACTTTGGAATAGGTAAAAGACCAGGTAGGTACAAAGAGATTTAACATTATTCTCAAGCTTCTTTAAATATTGCACATTATACTAACATTATTTACAATATTGAAGGTGAAGATCAGTCATCATCAAATCCAGGATACAAAGATTTATACCCGCGTCAACGTCATCACCAAAGAGTTGTTTCCGCAGTAGGACGTCCAGCTCAACTAAAATGCAGAGTAGACAACCGTATTGGTAACATTCGACATTAATTGCAATAAATATTTTTATTATCATTTTTTTCAGAACAAACAGATATTATTTGGTTACGCGGTAATAATTCTTCTATACCCAGAGAAGCTTACATCAAACAAGACACGTTATATTTCGATAATGCTCAGCCTTCATCAGCTGGCAAATACAAATGTATTGGATTAGATTCTCAAACTAAAAGAGAGTTGTTCATGTTCTCTTGGTATTTGGACATTATTTGTAAGTCGATTAACATCATTTAATTACCCAAAAATCCTAACCAAAATCACTTTAGCTCCACCGAGGATAACTCTTGACCCAGTAAGGCAGGTTGTGAGTCCCGGCCAGGACGCTTCGATTCAATGTACAGCAGTTGGTGATCAACCAATGCAAATCTGGTGGACACCCATGAATCGCAGCATGCCTTCTTCTGTCACCACAAAAGACGGTTTCATGCAATTTAGCAGAATTCAGTTCCAAGATCAGGGCAGATACGTTTGCAGGGCTAGAAACAGCGCTGGTGAAGCTGATGCCACAGCTGATGTCATTGTAGAAGGTAAGTTATATTTTTTATTAACATTTATATTAATTAATTATTATAAAATTAACATATTCTTCTATTATGTTTGTGTTAAATATTAATTCAAATTTTTCAATATTAGTAATTATCCTAATGTAAAATATTTGGTATTTCGTGAACTACTTAAGCAATGTTGTTTAAACTTAAAAAGCATAATACCAAATAAGTGATCATCCTTTAAGGGGATGATAGTATACGCCAAAATAAGAAAGTTTTTGCATTAGTGCCATTTTTTTTAAATAAAGTAAAATAGAAAACAACCGAATCGGTTGAACCGATGCAAAATATGCTTGCACAGTGGGCAATAATTTACATTCATTAAAAATTTACATTTGTGTTATCATTAAGTACTTTTTTGATAATTGTTTTTTGTTTTGCATACTCAGCTATTTTTAGGTTTTTTAAATAAAACAAAAAAACTCACCTTTCACTTTTTACGTCGATTGTTGCTTATGTAGCTATTTTTTTAAGTGTTCCACTAAATCAAATTAAATGCTCAACTATCCTTCCATTATTATCCACAAAAAGTTGAAAGCGGCGTAGAAAATTATGATGTGTCGCTCTTGCTATCATATCCGGATGATTTCGGATTTCAACTGCCGCTACAGTGGTTCTAATATATCAACTTCGCTCTGGTTTAGGACCAGCAAATGACCCAGCTCCTGATACAAACACTACCCCGGCTCCCCCTACAATCTTAGTCAGCATTTCTACCCCAGGAATTGCTATTTTCGCTGTGGGAGGCACAGTGAGATACAATTGCTCGGCAAAATCAATGCAATATCCTAGAGTAATAAACGTTGTAGTAATTACAATTAAAATATTTAAAAAAATATTTTTTAGACCTTCAAAGTTTTATGGAACAAAGAAGACACACCATCTCTACCGGATAGAGCCATTGACGATGGTAAAGGTATTTTAACAATCACAGACCTTAGGGAAACTGATTCTGGAAACTACATTTGCAAAGCCTACGATGATTATAACATTGTTACCATTCATGTAAAACTTGTTGTTGGAGGTAAGTTATCTGTTTCTTTAGTGAATATATTTGTACTAATGTAATTTGTCAGTTTTCTTGCTTAACTCTTTGGATAGACCAGGTATATTAAAACAATAGTTTTAAGTACATGTACTGCACTTTTTTATTTTATAAACATGATTTTAAGACAGTTTTAAATTTAGGTCATATTAAACAGTTAAGCCGCACGCGTGCTTTTACATTGATGGTTGTGTGAGCCCTCAATTTACTTACAATTTCATATGTGACCCTGCAATTGTGAATGTATAACACAGTTCAACACGATTTTCCTCCCATGAAATATTTTAACAGATTTTAAAAATAAAGGTTAAGAAAACGTACCGGTGTCTCACCGTTTCACAAATTCACGTCATTTAAATTTTTTACACAACTATTCTTAATATTTTAACCTATTATAAACCATTTTTTTTTCTTCAAATATTTTATGTTTTTACATAATACAAAAATTATGCTTGAAGAAAATAACAATTTAAATTTTTTTTAAGTAAAAAAAATATTTATGGCATTAATTTTTGATTTTTTTTTTATAAAACAACAGATTTGTATTTATCTTATATTAAATATATATTGAAAACATATCTTGATCTTTTAGTTTGACGATTATACATTGCTTTCGAATCTATAGTGGTATCACAACCTAAAAAACACCACTTGATATACATGGTGTTTCACATTCGTGGTCCATTGGAAGTTTCTGGGGAACGGAAAAAAATATCGATTTGAAATTTAAAAGCGTTTATAATCAATTTTTTTTAAATATTTTGAACAAAATGCCACTGACCGGAACTTTGTTATTTCAAATAAAACTCCCCATATATTTTTACATTTTTAAATTCTACATACAATTCTGAGTATTTACTATACCAAAAGTAAATAGTTTTCGAGTTCCCTATACCTAAAGTTAATGGTTAATAGTACAGGGTGTTTCATTTAAAATAAAAAAGTTATTAACGTTTCAAGTTAGCCTAATTTGCCCTGGGTTTTCTTGGGTAATGTTAAAGAATTGACATGGAATCTTTTTAACAATGTTTTAAGATGCCAAAAATTCCACCCCCATTTCGGCAATCCTAATAGCAATTATAGGCTATTTTTGATTGTCGCGCATTTGTCAAATTTTAACGAAAAAAATTAATAACTCGAAAACTATTCACTGTAGGTATGGGACATAGTAGAATAATTTTACTCAAAATTTTAGTAGAATTTAAAACAAAGATGATATCACATCCGGTCAAACCGGAAGTGGCATTTTGTTTAAAATATTTCAGAAAAATAGGCTTAATTGAATAATAAACGCCTTTATTATTCAATTATTCAATTTCAAATCGATATCTTTTGACGTTCCTCAGAAACTTTTAATGGACCACGAACGTAAAACACCCGTATTTCGTAAATGTGCAACACCCTGTATATAATTAAAATATTTTTAAATAAAAAAATAATTTTAATGGTTGTCCATTTATTCAGTGAATAAATTTTTCTTAAAAATATACAGTCTAGCTGTTATCTAAGCTGTTATAATGTAATATAATATTATTATGTGCCGAATACCGTGGATAACATTTTTATGACTGCGCGTTGTTTTTTTTCTATACAAATGACATACCGAATAAGTTGTCATCCTTTAAGGGGATGACAATTTATTGGGTGACACACTGTATATCGGAGTGATGGGCTTCCATATTACCACCCTATTAAAAATAGCAGGTATAGAGTACATTTTCCTTTTTAGAATCTCGCGACAGCACACCTCGCACTGCTGTAAACAAAGGCTACGTAAGAGCCTTAAGCTGTGTAAAATTATATATATGTATACAGAATTAAAATAATATATTTTCAAAAGTAATAAAATGGTATGTTTAATTTTTAAAAATAATGTATACTTCCTTGCTTGTTTATATTCTTTATTTGCGACTAGTTTCGGTTATATATAACCTACACCATCTTCAGGCAAACTACAAATAATGAGGTATTAAATAAATATTTAAAAGATTTTAAAGTTAGGTTAAGTTATTTTGGTTAAAATATTTGTTAATTACGATTATTATAAATATAGGTAGTTAAAAATGTAAAATTAGTATCTACTTACAATGTCAAGTTTTAAAATATGAGTTAAAATAGAATAATATATTACGAACATAGAAGTTTTAAACAATTTTTACACTTTATAAATAAATGTTTTTTGTGGTAGCTGTGAGATGTTGGTTGTGGTCTTACAGGTGTTTGAAAATAGGTTCAAAATATAATTCTACTTGTTCGTTTAGTAGGTTACATTTGTCTTTGTTTTTGTTTATTTCATAGGCTTCTAGAAGTGTTAGTTTTATTCCTTTTTCTTCTTGATGTAGGTAATATTTTTATATTTTTCCAGTCTTCAAATTTATGTCCGCTTGATTGTAGATTTCTTCCAAAGTTTGATGTTTTGGTATCTTTTATGTGTTCTTTAATTCTTGTTTTTATACTTCTTCCTGTTTCCCCAATATATTTTGCATCGCATTCTTCGCATGTTATGCAGTATACTCCGTTTTTATCGAGATAATGTGTATTGTCTTTTCCGTTTTTTAGGCAGTTGATAAGGTTTTCTTTTTGTGATGTTGCGCAGGTGATTTTGTATTTTTTAAGTATTTTTGCTATTTTATTGTTTATATTTCCCTGATATGAAAATTTTTTATAAGTATGTTCTTTGGTTTTATCAGTGAGGTTCAAGAGGTGTTTGTTTAAAATTATTTTTTCTTGTTTTTTAATTATTTTCTCGATAGTAGATAAAGGAAAGTTATTTTCTGATGCCATTTGTTTGATGATGTTAAGTTCGTTTTCTTTGTTGTTTTGGTTCATTGGGATGTTTAAAGCTCGGTGTGTCCACAGTTTCATATACCGAGCTTTAAACATCCCAATGAACCAAAACAACAAAGAAAACGAACTTAACATCATCAAACAAATGGCATCAGAAAATAACTTTCCCTTATCTACTATCGAGAAAATAATTAAAAAACAAGAAAAAATACTTTTAAACAAACACCTCTTGAACCTCACTGATAAAACCAAAGAACATACTTATAAAAAATTTTCATATCAGGGAAATATAAACAATAAAATAGCAAAAATACTTAAAAAATACAAAATCACCTGCGCAACATCACAAAAAGAAAACCTTATCAACTGCCTAAAAAACGGAAAAGACAATACACATTATCTCGATAAAAACGGAGTATACTGCATAACATGCGAAGAATGCGATGCAAAATATATTGGGGAAACAGGAAGAAGTATAAAAACAAGAATTAAAGAACACATAAAAGATACCAAAACATCAAACTTTGGAAGAAATCTACAATGAAGCGGACATAAATTTGAAGACTGGAAAAATATAAAAATATTACATCAAGAAGAAAAAGGAATAAAACTAACACTTCTAGAAGCCTATGAAATAAACAAAAACAAAGACAAATGTAACCTACTATACGAACAAGTAGAATTATATTTTGAACCTATTTTCAAACACCTGTAAGACCACAACCAACATCTCACAGCTACCACAAAAAACATTTATTTATAAAGTGTAAAAATTGTTTAAAACTTCTATGTTCGTAATATATTATTCTATTTTAACTCATATTTTAAAACTTGACATTGTAAGTAGATACTAATTTTACATTTTTAACTACCTATATTTATAATAATCGTAATTAACAAATATTTTAACCAAAATAACTTAACCTAACTTTAAAATCTTTTAAATATTTATTTAATACCTCATTATTTGTAGTTTGCCTGAAGATGGTGTAGGTATAACCGAAACTAGTCGCAAATAAAGAATATAAACAAGCAAGGAAGTATACATTATTATTAAAAATTAAACATTCCATAAACCTTGCTAAAAATAGATTACCAAAACCTAATGAAAAATAATAAAATGGTATTTGATTGTTTAAAATGTATCCCCAACAAATAACAAGGCCATTCAGAGGATGTCCTCAGGACATCCCATTCCTGGACCTACATATACCCATGGGACTTTCAGGGGACATCCTTAGGATGTCCTTTCCTGGACCTATATGGACCTAGGGATATCCCTAGGATATCCTAAAGGCCATTTGCGGGACGTCTGTAGGCTGGCCTTTTTTGCACCACTCGGCCATGGTTGGGATGTCCTGAGGAGGTCTGAGGACGTCCTAGGATATCCTTGGGATATCCCAATATCATGTAAGGCTTTCCCTAGGACGTCCTTAGGACAGACTTGTGCTAGCTGGGTAGGTCTCTTGTTTGACGTATAAAATTGCCCACTAAAGACCAGCTTATCATTAATTTATGTTAAAACGCTTGAAATACACACTAGCAAATGCAAATTATAACTGAATGGTCGCTTAAAGAAATCCGCAATCTGGGGAGGGGCATTTGGGGAGGTGCATCTGGGAAGGGGCGATCGGCTCCACTCGGCTTCCCTCGAGTGTATATGTTTCAAATGAATTTGCGGTATATGCAAAAACGTTCTATCTGTTGATCTGTTGTTGCGTGAAAAAAATCATAAACAGACAAAAATAAACACGCATTTATTTATGACAAATACAAGGATATCGTTTTGCTTTTACAGAAAATGTTCAAGGTCCGGTTATAATAGCAAACAAAAAACAATTGAGAGCCTATGTAGGCACAAACACGGAGCTGCGTTGCCAAGCCCAAGACCCCAACGCTAGAATCAAATGGTACAGAGAATCCACAGTTTTGCCGATTAATTCCAGAGTAGACAGAGGTTCCTTGACCCTGTACAACGTTCAGCCTGAAGATGGCGGCAGATATTACTGCGAAATCGAAGGCGAACAATCGAACGATTTCACCGACTTGATCATAGTCAGTGAGTATACAGGGCGTTTCAGATATACTGCCAACAAACGAAAGTCTCAAATTTTGGAAACAATTGGAATTAAAAATATGTTCTGAATTCTGAATATCTATTCTTGACATTAATACGGAAGTTTTAATTCTTTTAATTTAAAGTATGTTTTGACTTTCATATTTTTTATTTCTAATTTTTTTTTTAATTTATTTAAAGCTAAAATTGTCTTCAGGATTTAAGATTTTTGTTTGCCAGCATTGTTACAATACATGTTTAGTATAATGTTATATCTAAATCTAATCTAAAGATAGTAAAGGCAAGTATAGATTTCAATTAAATGTTGTGACGTGATTATGTTAGATTCCGAAGAATTCGTGTGCCGGAGTTTGGAGTGCATAGTATGCCCAAGTACAAGTTGTGCGATTCAGTACCGGATTGTCGCGACGGAAGCGACGAAAAGTTTTGCCCGGCCAGGATACGACGTGGTTTGTTTTATTGATACTTTTTTTACTCTTCGTAAACATTTTTGTAGCTCTCATGTTTTGCCCGTCCTATGGTATTAAAAGGAACATCTTTATCCTACTCTTTGTACTAGCTTGGTACCAAAATGCAAAAGTTTAATATTTTTGGACATTTTCTTACTTTGTGCATGCCCAAATTTGTAAAAAGATTTTGATAGGTACTTTAATGAAAATCTTAATGTTTTTGACATTCTGAAGTATTTTTATCTATTTTGCGTTCATAATGACTTTATTGTAACACCGCTTTCAGTGCTGTAATGAGGTAATTTACCCCACCCAAAATTTTAATTTTATAGGTTGGCTACTTTAAACAACATACTAGTAAAATAATATTTTGCATATTGGTTATAATATTTTTATGATTTTTCTAGTACTTACGAGACTTTTTTGGCAATACATTTTGTTTAACGCCTTTTTTTCTTCTTTAACATTAACAGCCGCTTATTGTAAATAAGTAAATTAAGGACGCCATGGCAAATCGATTTTGACATTAACCCTTTAAACCAATGACTGTGATAGGTACCAACTATATAAATTAAAATTCGTCCAAATTAAATATAAGGTATAAAATTATTTTTTTTTATTAAATTTTTGCAAAATAGATAAAATAGCATAAAGAATTTATGTCATAAGACCTTTTTTCGTCCTCGTGCGACAAAATGACGTCGTATTACATTAGTTCTTTAATATACTATTTTAACATTCTTAAATATGTTTAAACCTTTTTTGAATAGGGTTTTGAAATTAGTAAGAATTTTAAAATAAACGGTTTAAAAATTTTGAACATTAAAAAAAGTCCATTGCATTTTGGTGTCAATTTGTTGTTATTGCAGAATGTAGCTTTTTTACAGTGCCCCCTAATGATATCAAGGCTTTACATGTATAACTAACCAACATTGATATTTTAAAAACTTTTGCTTTGATCCCACTTTTTAATGCAAAAAAGTCTGTTTTTGGTAGGTACTTTTGTAGAAAAAAAGTTTAAAGACAATATTTTTATGTTAATAGGGAAACAAATTTTCTGGGATCTTAGAAAAAGCTATCGTGTTTTCAGAATACTGCATATTTCGTATTTGTTAAGCATTATTTCAAATAATAATATTAGTTAAAAACTAACATGTATATTCGTTCTAACTTTTATTAGCTTGATGAGTATTTTTAACAGACCTGTATATAGAACCTGTATATAAGTAAGTTGTTCAACGAAATCGTCCAAGTTTGATTGTAATATTGTTACATTTAATGTAAAAATACTAAACAAAATGTATGGTATGGGCAAAGAAGTCTTTTGTTTGGTATTTAGTGTATATAAACCACTAAGCAACAATGTTGTCTAGTGTATATTGTATGAATAGTAGCAATTTTTACAGAAAATTTAGGTTTTATTTAAAAAAAAAATGTTAATACTTTGAATCAATCTTTAGCTATAGCTTTATGTATATCGTCTATGTACTACTACGCTTGATCATAATATTTCAAGACCTAATAATCTCAAACATCCTTTAAAAAAAACAACAAAAACCAAAGCATTTTTTTTAGGGCCTGCCCTTATCGAAGCTGCTCAACCAACCCTTGACATTTACCCAACCAAAGAAGATTACAGAGCGGGCGAAACAGTGCAAATTTCTTGTCACGCAAGCGAAAAAGGCGTAATTACAACTTGGTCCAAACCAGGCAGTTTTATATCTGAAAATGTGAAAATTGAAGGTTCAAATCTAATAATTTACGGTTTAAGACGGGAAAATGGCGGAAGATACAGATGCGAGGCTACCGGATACCAAGGGGTGTACCACAAGGATCAGTACATCAATGTTATTGGTAAGTTTTTTGTGTTCATTTTTTGCCTCATATGATTTTGTAAAATAGCAATATCCTTTAAATTTAAAAAGCATAATAACAATTAATACATCCTATTTCTTGCTACCAAAGTTGTTTGTTGTTTAACCAAAGTCTAAAAACATTCCAGGCCTTCAAAAGTATAATATTTACTAACCATCTACCACATAATCACTGTCACAAATAACGTTTGACTATTTTTTTATAAAAAATAAATTTGTTTCGGGTGTTACCATGGTTCTGTTTCGGGTTTTACAAGTACACAAATTAAACACTTTATAGGACAAAATCGGTGTTTTATTAGTCTTTCGGTACTACAAAATAAGTTAGAAACAAATAAACATAAATAGAATGAATTCCCCTTAAACATAACTTAAGCAGCTTCGGGTGCGATTGATAAATCGGCAAAAAGGGTAAAATCGTTATTATTGCCTCGGTAGAAACAGTTATTGACAGTTATTAACGAAAATCTAAGTATTCGGTATTTTGGTAGGTCGGTTGCCATTTAGGTAGAAATACCGATATTTCGGTAGATTCGACAACACCATCGGAAAAGCAGTCACACCTCTTGAAAAAAGTTGTAACACCCGAAACGTTTCGGGTTTCAGTTTTTAATCAAGAAAAACACATATCAAATTAGTCTCATGCTTAGATATTAGTTAGTATTTTAAATCATTACCACCATAACATTACTTTTTCTAAATATTGTTACACGAATCAATCTGTAAGGTATAATAATAAAACAATTACATGATTTTTTGTTTTTGGGTGTTACAGTGGCAAAGTAAGAAGAAAAAACGTGATAATTATTATTTCCAGATTATTTCTATAAAATTTTAATATTTTTTTGCAGAAGAACATAAAGACGAACCAAAAATCCAAACCAAAACAGCCGTGAGAGGTACCACCATACTACTGGACTGTAATGTCACATTACCAAGCCCTATAACATATTTGTGGACCAAACAGGGTGGCCAACTGCCTCAATCCGTCAATATATACAACAGATCCATAATTATTCATGACGTAGGAAGTAGCGATGCTGGTACTTACATTTGTGCAGCCAGCAGTGGAAATCAAAAGATAGAAACGCCCATTAAATTGACCGTCACTGGAATCGTACCATACTTTGCCCAAGCACCTAACAGCTACATATCACTACCAACGCTACCTGACGCGTTTGCTCAGTTCAGTTTCGAGATTTCGTTTAAACCAGAGAATGGACACGGGTTGATTCTCTACAACGGAGAAGGTGGTAATGACAGAAGCAAAGATTTTATATCGTTATCACTGGTTAATTCAGTGCCAGAATTCAAGTACAGTTTGGACCAAAATACCGTCACAGTATTGGGTGATAGACCAATTAGCAACAGACAATGGCACACAGTTAAAATCGTACGCAACAGACGTAAAGTACTTATGTACGTTGATGGAGAAGGTCCATTTATTGGAAATGCAGCTGGTAGACATATAGGTTTGAGCCTTAAGGAACCTCTTTACCTTGGTGGCGTACCAAACATGAACCAAATTCATCCAGACGTCAAAATGGACACAGGTTTCGTAGGATGTATAAGCCTCTTCAAAAACGGTCAAGCCCATTGGGATATCCAGAAGGAAGCCATAGAGAAGTACAAGATCACGTCGTGTGAAACTTGCGCTGAAAATAAGTGCCAGAATAACGGTGTTTGTCAGGAAAATTTGTCCAAGGAAGGCTACACTTGCTTGTGTTCAAATGCTTATAGCGGACCTACTTGCAATAAGCCCAAAGGACAAGCTTGTTCACCAAGTAAGTTTTATTTTAACAGTTCTAGTATTGATAGATTAAAACGTTATAATTACAACCATTTTTATCAAAATTTCATTCTTATAGCCTCTTCAGATTCTAAGATATCCAATATTAAATCTAGATAATAATCATCATGTAAAATATTTGGTTACTCTTAAAGTACTTAAGAAATATACTTTTAATTAAAGAGGCAACTCAGACAGAAATATGACGTTTTAATTAAGTCTGCATAAGCTATATTTTATAATTTGGACGTCAGATACAACATAAGAAATAAGTTTATAAGACTTTTTCTCAAAAAAGAACTCTTGAGGAACCCTTTCTTTGACTTCGCAATTAAGAACTTAAAGACTCCTTCCGTCTTAACTCATAAAAAGACTTAAACATGTCATTTTCAGAATTGTCTCTTCTTGATATTTGTTGTACTGTTGAAAAAATAACATACTGGATCGTTGGTTATTTTGATAAGTCTTGCTTATTATTGGAATTGCGATTACTTCGTCTCACTTTTGTTTAAATTTAAATAGACGGCCTGTTTCACTTTTTTGGAGCTCTTCAGTATCGGGTAGCCGTTTGCCTAGGTCTAAAACGTTTGTTGTGGAACACGCTCTAAATTCTACTTCGCCGCTTCTTGAATTAAACAAAAGCAGTTACAGCGGTAGGACGAAAGATATGATTTCAGTAAGAAGTAAGAAAAAAGAATACTGTTAAATATCATATAACTGAAGTCTTACTTATGATACCCTCAGTACCTTCTAATTTTGATTCCAATAAGACGTTAGCAAAAAATCTTCTTATTTATAAATTCATTAAGAGCTCTTAATCTTGAGCTCCTAAAAATGATTTTCCCAAGATGTCATATTGTGACCTCGGTAAGATGTTTTTTAACAGACTTTGTACAGAAATTTTTCTGATTTGGATGCTGTCTGGGTACCTAGTTCTATTTCATATTTTATCCAAATTTTAACTTTCTACCTTCTCCAGATTCTAAGATATCCAATACCATTAGATAATTTTCACAATGTAAAATATCTTTAAACTCGTGAACCACTTAGGCAATGAGATTTTGAGATATCAAGACCAAATCAAAATATTGTTTTAGTGATCTGTGGAAGCGGCAAATGCGTCGACACTGAAGCCAGCTTTGAATGCCATTGTCCTATAGGCTACTCAGGACCACGTTGCGAGAAAGAAATAACCGTGATTGAACCATCGTTTAAAAACAACGCCTACATCGCTTACCCAGCACCGAAAATCCAGCGCCACATCAAAATCATGATGAAGTTCAAGCCGAAAACCGTAGAGGACGGAATCTTGTTCTACGTAGCAGAAACTGAAGAAAAACACGGCGAATTCTTGTCCTTGGCCATCAAAGACAAGCATTTGGAGTTCAGATTCGATGCGGGCAGCGGAATGGTACTTTTGAGACAAGAAAACGAGTTGGTACCCGACGAATGGGCAGTTTTGACTGCCACAAGGTTCAGTCAGATGGCCAGGCTTGTGGTTAACGGTGCTTCAGTTATTCACAACGACAAAAACAGAAAGGTTTTGAATTTGTTCACGCCTGCTTATGTTGGCGGATACGACAAGGCTAGAGTCAAGTTGAACAGTGGAGTTGGAGTGGAAGATGGGTTCAATGGGTGCATATCTCAGGTAGGTTTTGCTTTTTTATTTGCAGTGTGTAAGCGTACAACCTCCCACTTTAACCTCCCAATTTAAGTGTACTTGATATCGATTTTCTACTTAATTGCCTAGCGTTTATGGTAAATCCCCTTTAAGAAATTTATTCAAATAATTAAATAAAATCAAGTACAACCCTGACATTTAGCTAGATAAAATCCAGTACAACCCTGACCTTTTAAATAGATAAAATCAAGTACAACCCTGCCCTTTTAATTCGATAAAATCAAGTAAAACCCTGCCCTTTTAATTAGATAAAATCAAGTACAACTCTGCCCGTTTAAATTAGATAAAATCAAATACAAAATGTTTACATTCACCAAATTTACATCTCTTGTTGGTTGCACCGGTTTTTCTCGAATGATTTCGCGTTCGGCACTATACGTAAATTACATTTTCCCGCAAAATTTAAATGTTAGTTTATTTACATAACTTTTTTAATACATTTTTAAACAATTGTGATCGTAATAACCCACAGATTGTTTAGTAGAGGAGGTTTTTGCAGATCTCCTCAAGTGTTTGGGTCCTTTCAAAGTCAACATTTTTTGATTTTTAGATAACCATTTCGGGTATGGACGATCCTAGCGCTTTGGTCTCAGGTGCCACTGATGCATCAAACGTAGAACAATGCATGGAAGAGGAAGAAGACTTCGACAACAACATCTACACACCGTCCGGCAACACCGAAGGTCATGACGTTACTTACACGCACACAGGGTGTTCCAGCAATCCCTGTCAACACGGTGAATGCTTCCCCCTATCGCCTGTAGACTACCAGTGCAGTTGTAAGCAAGGGTATAGGTAAGTGGTGTTAACTGGGGTGCCTAACTTATGGGATGATTTGTGGATTAATATTTTAGCGGAAAGAACTGCGATATTTTGAATTCGTGTCAAAATGATCCTTGTAAAAATGGAGGAACTTGCAGAGAAACATCTAGTTCATACACTTGTGACTGTCTTTTAGGATATACCGGAGGAGATTGTGACCAAAGTAGGAATTATTACTATAATAAAACTATTTTATATAAACAAATCATTTTTTAAGGAACTGAGCTGAGAAACGACGTACATTTCGATGGTGCGGGGTACTTGGAGTTCAGCAAGGAATTGTTGGAAGAAAAAGATACCAATACAGAGCAAATAATAGCGATGGAGTTGTCTACAAATCATAGCAATGGTTTAATATTTTGGCATGGTCAAAAACCAAATGAAGACGGTCAAGGCAAAGACTACATCTCTTTAGCCTTGGTAAATGGTTACTTGGAATATAGCTACGATTTAGGTTCAGGACCAGCTATCATAAGAAACTCCAAAGTCAAGGTGGATGACAATGAAAGACACAGCGTCATTCTGAAACGTCTTGGTCAAAGAGGATCGATAGAAATCGATCATCAATACATGGTAGACGGCGAATCTGAAGGATTACAAGGATTTTTAAACGCTCACGGCAATATTTACCTAGGAGGAACACCCAATATACCATTAATGACAAGCAATAGGGTGCAAACCGGTTTTGTGGGCTGCATCCATGGGTTTGAGCTTCAAGAATCTAGAACCATCGATTTAGGAGTTAAGGCCATTAATGGAGTCAACGCCAAGCCTTGTTCAAGGTAAGACAGTTATTATAAACGTGAAATTAGCCATGTTTTTTATTGAACCTCTTTGAAAATACGTTTTTCTTTTGACATTTCCAAATTTGAAATTTGTAGCTTGTCCAGATTCTCAGATATCCAATACCAAATCTGGATAATTATCATCATGTAAAATATCTGTTAACTCTTGAAGTACTCAAGTATTGTCCTTTTAATTTAGAAAGTATAATAAACAATTTATACATCCTCTTTTGTCCAAATTTGAACTTTCTAGCTTCTCCAGATTCTGAGATATCCAATACTAGTCATGTAATTTTATTTTTGATGACAATAAACTATTTCTTCTTCTTTTTCTTCTTCTACTAAATCTGGATAGTTGTCATCATGTTAAATATCTTCCAACTCTTACAGAGCTCAAGTAATGTCCTTTAAATTTAGGAATTATAAAAAACAATTTATACATCCTCTTTTGTCCAAATTGGATCTTTTTAGCTTCTCCAGATTCTGAGGTATCCAATACTAAATCTGAATAATTTTCATGATGTAAAATATCTGCTAACTCTTAATATATAATGAAGTAATATCCTTAAAGTTTAGAAAGTATAATAAATTATTTACACATCCTCTTTTGTCCAAATTTGAATTTTCCAACTTCCTCAGATTCTGAGATAACCAATACCAAATCTGAAATTTTTTATCATATAAAATAAATGGTAACTCGTAAACTACTAAAGGACATAAATTTAAAAAGCATAATATACAATGTATATATCCTATTTTGTCCAAATTTGAAATTTCTAGCTTCTCCAGATTCTGAGGTATCCAATACTAAATCTGAATAATTTTCATGATGTAAAATATCTGCTAACTCTTAATATATAATGAAGTAATATCCTTAAAGTTTAGAAAGTATAATAAATTATTTACACATCCTCTTTTGTCCAAATTTGAATTTTCCAACTTCCTCAGATTCTGAGATAACCAATACCAAATCTGAAATTTTTTATCATATAAAATAAATGGTAACTCGTAAACTACTAAAGGACATAAATTTAAAAAGCATAATATACAATGTATATATCCTATTTTGTCCAAATTTGAAATTTCTAGCTTATTCAGATTCTGAGATATCCAATACTAAGTTACCAGAGGTAACTCTTAAAGTACTCAAGTAATGTCCTTTAAATTTAGGAAGTATAATAAACTACATATTTATACATACTCTTTTGTCCAAATTTGAACTTTCCAGATTCCTCAGATTCTGAGATCAATAACAAATCTGAAATTTTTTTTATCATGTAAAATAAATGGTAACTCGTAAACTACTAAAACAATGTCCTTTAATATAAAAAGCATAATAAACAACTTATACATCCTATTTTGTCCAAATTTGAACTTTCTAGCTTCTTCAGATTCTGGGATATAAAATACCTACATACAAATTTATTTCCAAATCTATCACATTTTTAAAGAGTGGAAAAGGGTGAAAAATTACTAAGCTATATATGACTGCCTTAAGAATGTAAACTGAAGCTAGATATAAGTGTCTAAGGAATGTCTACTTGTAAGCATAGTATTTTCAGAGAGGTATGCAAAATGTTTCCTTTTACTAATAAACTAACATTTTTTTTTCACGCTAACAAAAAGGTTAAGATGGATACCGTCCTCCCTGATATTTTCGGATTCAGATCCGTTCGACGAAATTGTCGAACCACCACCTGTTAACATTATACATCCAAAACCATCCAGTTCTTCTGCAATTATTATTTCCTTCCCTCTTTTAATCGTTATATTTTTAACGCGGTTTTTCGTTTTCACATCTTGCATCTAAAAAATGCAACCGTTTAGCTTGTAGTCCATGTCACAAAACATATCATTTTATGTTTGGGTTTTTAATTTTTATGATTTTGAGATAGTTGTGTAAGATATTAGGTATTGTTGAATATAAATATATATTTTATTATATTGACGAAATACAGACTGATTCCTTTTTATATATGGCGAACGAGGATTGTGTGGCAGGTAAAGAAAAACACTAGACTAGACTTGATTTTTTTGTCGTGTCAGTCTTGTCTTGTTCATATAGTCTTGCATGTCTTAAATTGGACTGAAGAACAGACTAGACTGGGTATAAAACAAATTGCATATTCTGATAACTTTTGATAATAATGCCATTTGAGGTCAATATTAATCCAAAACTTTGATTATTCAACTTAAAAATCAAAAAAATTGTTTACGTTTTGACTATAGATCCTTGTTATTAGTACAAATTAACATTAATTGGAGTAAACATACCAATTAATTTTTTTTCCAGTTCTAGGTATGAGGGGAATATCGTTTAAGGTGACAGCTTCTTCTGAGCCCAGAAGACACCCATCATCTCATCTAGTTAGGTTATTATAGGCAGTTAAATTACAACATTTATGTTGGTTTTACTTATTTAAAATTCAGCGGTGAAATATCAGAACGCTGAGCGAATTAAAAAGCTGCCATTTATTTGAAAATATTGTCCATAGAGCTCTCGATCTGATATTTCGCGGCTTAGTGTTCAGTCTTTGTGTTCAATAAGTTTAACAAAAGACGCAAGTCAATATTTTCTGATAAGATTTATTTTTATATATTTAAAGAGGCTCCCCTAAATGGGGCCAATCTGCTTATAACATAGCTTTAATTTGCTTAAATGTTTCCTTTATACTGCCATTATGTACTACTTTTTTACATTTTCATAGAATAATTCTTTTTTTACGTAAGACTATCGTGCCATTCTTAGATAGTTCTAGGCAAATTGATTTAAATAAAGGACGTACTAAATTATCAATAAAGTAAAAAATATAATATTGAAAGTAGGTGCAGAAGGTCCAAATATAGCAAAACTTGTATAATGTAAACTTATTTTTAATGGTGCTAATTCTCATTGTATTGTAAAAATTTCTCGATTTTTTGTATTACTTGTTATGTGTGATGAAATCAATAAAAACAAAAACGTATCAATAAACGGTGATGTAATTAAGTAATTTTAATTTAAACAATTTGCCAGAATATCACTTCGTGAATAACAACGACGATGAAAAAATGATATTGTGGTGATTTAGCGGGGCATTTATTTTTAATTGTTAAAATATTACTCTGTACATACATTAATAAATGCCTTCCAATGTGCATTACTTGTAATTAACATATTTAAAATGCATTTTCAATAACCGAAGACAATAAATATTAAATACCGAACAACCGAGTTTTATTTAAAAAAACTTAACCACCCTAAAAAGTAGGTACAAATTAGGTAAATAAGTATTTTACTACATATACCTATAGGTAAGTAAACAATCAATAAAAACACGAGTTAAATTTAAAATATATTATAGGAATCTTGTAACATAAATATTTATACAAAATAAACAACTTTATTTAATCACTCGACATTTGGTATATTTACGATATTTATTTTTACGCTACAAAAAGTATTTTTGGCATAAATTATACAAATTTATTATTTTAACTTATAAGAAAAAATATATTCAAGGCATCAGGTGCCTCTTTAAAGTTAAGTACGAAAGTTTAACAAACTTTAAAACTAATTAGCTTTATGCATGGTAACAAAACAATATATATTAAGGTGTCTGTTATTATCCAAGTTGGGTGTTTTTACTTGGGTATTTTGTAAATTATTTGTTTCCGCCCAGCCTTAAACACGTTTTAATTACAAAAAAATCATAACTCGCCAATTAATGCAACATATACCTACAAAACATAATTTATAAAAGGTACCTATTTAATAGATTGATTCAATAAAATCGGAGGTCAAAATTTAAAATGAAAATTTTATTACGAACATTTTCTAAACAAATATTTTTTACATTGGTACCTAATGTTTAAATTATTAATTGGCAAGTTATGAGTTTTTTCTCATTTCATTTAACATATAAATCGTAAATGTTTTTTTCAAAAAAATGTTTAGGCTAAATAAATAACCCTAGTGAAAAAAGCTAAATAGTGAAATAACAGAAACCCTAAATACAGGGTGTTTTACTTTATGTATATGGCACACCCTGCATACCCAACTCTCTTTAAACAAGCCGCCCATAAATCGCATGGTTTTGGGAACCACGCGGGTAATTCTGCATGTTACCCATACTAGAAGTAAAACGTGTATTTCTCACAAACTGCGGATTATTTTGCACAGTCCCATATACGCCGTTTTGTGTGTGCTGAATGGTATTTTTGTGTTGAGGTTGGGCGTAACTTAACCTAATTTGTTGATGAACATTTCCCGGGTAGTCGTATATAGTACTGGCACTAGCACTAGCACCACTGATGGAAGGGGTGTACGATCTCCTTATGCTGTTCTGGGGATGATAGTAGGTTTGGTTGTTTTGCGGTGTTGGTCTTCTTATCCTGGGTCGTTGTTGCACGTATGGTCTGGCGTATTCATCGTCGGAATAGTAGACTTCATTTTGTTTGATTGGTACTAACATGTATCTAGAATTTATGGTACTACTACTAGCAGGTCTATTGTACTGCATTTGTGTAGGGTTTTCCATTAAGCTGCTCCTTCTAACGATGGGTACGTCTTCATAGATAGGGGAATATACTTCATCTGGGTAATATTGTCTAGTATTTCTTTGAGAAATAGGGGACATACTATTACTTTTCAGTTGGGAGTTCAAGTAACCGTGTATTCTTTGGTTGTACTCTAACTCCCTACTAAGTTCCTCCTCCTGCATTTTTCTTAATTCCCTCCAGTAGTATGCTTCCACGCTTTTCTTCATAAGATTTTTATTTGCTGGAGGGCTAGGTGTATATGGTATAGGGCTCATATCGTTTTGGTGTTGTAATTTAGCTATAGCATTTTGATCGTAGTTAAACACAAGTCCCTCTGGGTGATTGTGGTTTAAACTTCTGGTTTTAGCTAGTGGTTTCTTCTGAATTTGTTGGTCTTCGTTAAAAATAATCCTGTTGGTATTTTTAGTTGGGGTTCTAGGCCGTAATTGCTCTATGACTCTGTTGGAAGGTATTTTAAGCTTAGGTGAAGATACTACTTTTGTATTGTTTTCTATGTACACAGGTTTGGGATTTGGTGTTGGTTTTTCATGTTTTCTTATCGTCACAACATCTATAGTATCAAAAGTTTGTTTATTTTGAGGTCTTCTAGAGCTATGTTTAATTTCTTTTTGCGTTTCCACCTGTCTTTCCAAGTTATCTCTAATATCTTGCAATATTAAAGTCTTGGAGTCTCGTTTTATATCGTTATTGTTTTCCACGGGTTCATTCTCGAATCGATCTTTGATTTTGTTGAATTTTTGTATGTGGTTTTTGGCGTATCGCACCTCATCCTCTTTGGTGATTTTCTTCGTTGATTGTGGACTTAACGTGCTAAACTTCTTATCACTTTCATCACTGGGTTTTAACTTTGATGTGCTTGTTGTCGACTTGCTTCGTCTAAAAATAGAAAATACACCTCGTTTCTTCTCCATTACGAAATAAGATAACTCTTTTTCTATCTTATCTATGCTCGAAGACGAATCACTTTTGCGTATAACGGGAATGTCTGTTTCTTCTGCGAGGTCTGGTTTGGCGTAGTAACTTTTAAACGGGTACTTATCTTTCTTAGCTTCCGGTTTGTTCCGCCGATAGAGACTTTTTATTTTCACTTTCCTCGTCGCAATCTGCGGCTCTGGGTCACCACTTTTTTTGCCGATCACTTTATTAGCTATGCCGTCGCCTTTTTTGTTGAGTGCCTCAACAAGTCTGTTCATCTGGATAACGAGCCATATTATTAGGGCAACTAAAATGTAGAAATACTGTTTAAATTACAAAAGTATGTTCCGAACTGCACGAAATTGTGCCAATAGATTGATAAAAGTAATCTTATCAACGCTTTATTATTAAGTATTTGTGTTTGTAAAAATCAATATTGCGACAATTACACATGCTGATCCACAAACCCTTTCAAGCTAAACACGATAATGTGTTGGTGTATAAAAAGGTTGTGGATAAACCTATACAATAATAATAATTTATTAATAAAATAGAAATAGGTATATTTAATAAACTTACCATTATAAAATAATACGGGATCTTGTTAAAATTTAACACAAACAGCTAAAAATTCACATGACTCTGCGAATCGCGGTGTAGTTGATAAGTAAGACCTCGACCTTCATAATTGTAAATTAAAGTTTGCTCTGTTTAAAAAGCATTAGCGAGCTGACTAAATAAATTGCATCACGTTTCGAAACGTGTTCTGAGAGTTTTGTTTTGTTACTGGAACGAGTAAATGTATTTCGTTCGGGTGGGGCATGATTCTTGTTTCCTATGTTTATGAGGTTGTTTTTTTTTGTTCCAAATATAGGTAACGCTGTGCGCCGGTCTGACTTTACTTATTACGATTCAGACGTATCAGACACGTACGAGAGTGCTTACCTTTATTAGGGGAAATGTGGAGCATATTAATACGACTTGGTCTGATTTTTTCGTTAATTTTGTTATTAAATTCATTATTTTTAGAAAATTGTGAATTTAGTTTTTTGGGCTAGAAAGTAGTCTATTATCTAATTATGAGAAACGCAAATCTTAACTAATAATTTTTTTTACTCCCACGATTAAAACATGTTTCCATGACGCTAAGAGACCTTTTAAATACACATTGACAAGTTGTGGCTTTATGGCGTTTTAGTCACAGCCTGAAGATAGTTGACAGTTGTCAAATGTCATACAATCGTTAAAATAAAGTGCCCCTCTTGTTAAATAATAATAAATGTGAAAATTATTTTATTATCTCAATACAAAGTATTAAATAGTTTCTTGACGACAATAGCCTATTGACGCCTATTTGAAAAGATTATATGAACGTTTGTACACTCACAAATATGTACATGCACTGATAATGAAACTAATTTTGGGACAAAAACCTACGATTTGTCTAAGTAATGAGATTATTTTTATTTACAGAATAAACTTTTTTTACTGTTAATTCTCATTTACTATAATGAAGCAGCAATGTTGAGCTTTTATAAAAAAAATGTTCATCCAACAAAGTAATAGTTGTTATATTGTCATATGGCAATAAGAAATATGTACTTTATGTTTATATTAAATCTTTGTCGAACTTAAAATGTTTTTTTTTAAATCTATAGTTGTGTGTGAATTGCGCTTACATAAAGTAATGCGCAGTTGTTACTATAATAGTAAAATTTGTTCATTTTACTATGGCATATTTGTCTTTTTTAAATTACTATTATTTCAGTTAGAAAATCTTTGTAAATAGCTTACGTTAAGAACAATAACAAAAATATTGTATTGCTATAAAAAGACTTTTTTAATATTAACTATTGTTTTGGAATGGTAACAAAATTTTTGTTATTTCCCTTAAAAACAGGGGAAAAGGGCCAGCGCTCTCATTGGTGAACATAACATTATAATCCAGTCTGTGTTATAATATTATTGATTTCACTTGTGCGAGTGAAATGTGGTAAAATCTAGCATGATAAAAATATCAAAGAGATCACTAAGAAAATTAAAATTTCGACGTTTTCTAAAAGAAATATTTAAGGTCAATTCTATAAACGAAGCAGACTTGTTGTTTAAAAAGTGAGATCATATATTTTTTTTATTTTGTACATCATACTATACTGTGAGTTAATTTTTTTGTTATAGTAAATAATTTGTTTTAACGCCTTGCACTTATTTAAAAAAAACTACCCAACACCCAACATTAGGTTAAAAATGTGACAATTCTTACAATGAAAATAGTTTATTGAATTAACAATTAATTTGTTGTTAAATTTACATACATTTTATTAATATTATAAAAAAAGTTTTATTTTAAACGAAAAGGGATTTGTAAAATTTACAATATTTCTATGAATAATCCATTAGGGTTTCATCAATACTACAAAAAAATTTTGTAAACGGTATAGAACTGTTTTTTGGACAAATAATAATAACTATATTTATCAATGCGTTTCTGCATCTGGAAGAGTGTTATTTTTATAAACATAACGTAAATTTACTTTATAATTAATGCAAATGCTATTACTGAAAGCAGCGTTTGTAGATAAATAATTTTTATAAAAATTATCTTTTTGCCGTAACAAAAGCAATTGTTGGACGAATAGGGATCTTTACTATTCTTTACTTTTACTGTTAACAACTGCTTCTACCCAGAAAAATTTGACATTTTAACGCCGGTAGATTCCCAAGTTAGAAATTCTAACGTGAATTCCAATAAATACAACTGTCACTTTTTGTACCTTTAAAATTTCCCGTGATGGTATTCCACTGTTTTACTATATGATATACTCATACTTATATACTACTCATATACTACTCATATCAGATATACTGTAAATATATCTGATTTGACAATACCATAACAGATTCACTTTTTGCACTCAAAAATAAGAAAATTCAGTACACAAAAAATATCGGGTGTCACAGCCTGTGACTCACAGGGCTTTTATAAAAATAAAATCAACATTTTATCAACATTATAAAATAAATATGCAATGAACTGTAAATATTTTGAAAATATTTCCAGTTATTTTTGTGATGTTGAGGAAACATTACTAAAATAAAACATTTACAAAAATTTTGTGGAAAAATATTTTATATATACCAATAAACCATTTTAGAAGCATTTAAATAATAATTACTAATATTTCTAAAATATTTAGTTCATTTAGCAAAAATATTTTAAGTATATTTTTGTGTTATGTAGATAGTAAGCTCTAAGTAAGTTGACAGTTTGGTACTAGTTTATTTCCCCCCTCGAATCTTAATTTTTATTTTAATTTTTTTTTCGTAAAATATTTATTTACTGTAAAAATTGTCTTAAAATGGTACAAAAAATTTAAATGAAAAAATGCTAATAAATAAATAGTTGGGCAATCGTTTATTATACTACAACCTCATACAATGGCATTGTTAAAAAATCATTTACTAAAAACCTGTTTATTAATTAGTTTATCAAATTAGACCACAGCATAATTTGATAAATTATTAACAAAACAATGACCTAATAAATACGATAAAAAAACCGAATCAATTAATATTCATAGTATTAACTATCCAATCATAATAATAACTTATTTTTAAATATTTTCCTGGTAAAAAATTATCAGCACATTCTACATTTAAATTCGATGACAAACCGATTAAAAAACCATTATCGACCAGAGGATTGCCGATGTGGTACTGGCAAAAATTCATGCAAAAAACGTCATCATCAAATGTATTCAAAAGCGAAACATTTCCGTGGAATTTCTCATACGTAAGACGGCATTTCTCGTTTGAAATCATACTAAAATCGCTATCAAGAGATCTGTAATGACTCCAACCATACAGCTGTATTGAATCTAAAATTAATAAGGTCGTTAACTGTTGTGCATATGACGGTTTATGCAGAAAGGAATTAACCCACAGTATAAAAAAGTGTTGGTTCAATTCTGCACAGAGCCGTTGTGTGTTGAAACTTGAAAGCAATTACTTGAATTTATATTGGACCATTCTCTTTGCAGAATTATTAACTGCTCTGGGTATATGACGAACGGATTGTGGACTTTAATCAGCGAAATTGATTCCTTGATTAGCCCATTTTCGTGGCTGAATATTCTACGGATGAAATGTTTGTTTCCTGTTTGCCATTTTAGTGACCCCGAGGTGATGTGAAATAAATTAAAGTCTTCTTCTATTAAATCTATGCAAGATGTGGTTGTAACTGCCCAAAAATCGTTCACTATAGTGCACTCACATTGTAGAATATCATCGTCATCCACAATTTTGATGACGGCACCCAGAAAAATTATTTTTTCACGTTCACAAGTTGAGCATCTTTTTACTTTGATACTTTTATTTTCCGACCGGGCATCCAAACAGTTTTGTCTACCTATTTCTCCGCTGTGACGTAAGAAACTCGAATATGAAAGATTGAAACATAATAACAATGAATTCAGACATATTAAACATAGAAATATGGCTGATAGAAATTGTACTGACGCCATTGTGACAAACCTATAATTCAATCTTTTCTAAAACACACAATTTTAACTTTAATGGTAATATTTCTCGTTAAGTTGTTCTTTCTACCTTTTAAAGGTGTAAGTTTTGGTCCTACGATGATCTTATTGCTTGTCAAGCTTTTAAAGTCAGTTCGATTTTGATTCATTCGATATCGTATTTCGTAATTTTCCAAAGTTCTGTATAAACTTGCTGATCTTACCAGTAAAAATATCAGCAGTACAAAATTTACAGCTAAAACTATTATCAGAATTATGCAAATGCTTAACAACGCGTTTTTGGATGACATTTTTGACTTTTTTGACTTAATATAATATACAGGGGTACTTAAAACGCTTAAAACGCTTTAACTGTTATTACAACAAAAAATTTAAAACTTTTTCGTTTTGGAAAAAAATTACCTTACACAGAGGAAACTAATCTCTTGTTTTTACTATATTTAGCTTGGCTCAAATAAATTATTTATTTCGATATTTACAAGGAGATATTTATTTAGTGGAAAACTTGGGTTTATTTGACTTTTTAAACTGATATTTGGTTAATACAAGTAAATATCTAGTTGACTTTTTATCTCAGGTTTAGTAGAAGCTTATAAGTATACTTAAAGAAACAAAACCTACATCCAAACAATAAATAAATATTTCTTTACAATTAATCACAACAATAAGTTGTTTTCAAGAAACTTATGATTTTCAACTAAATAATAGTTTCAAAAAAATTAAATTAATATTTGTTATGCCCTTTATTTTGGCGTCACGGAAAAGACAACATTTATTCTTCCTACAATGAAAATTCGTAAAAAAATACAATCTATTTCGTATCATGTGACAAGCATAAAATATTCAATATTTGATTAATAGAAATAATATGTAATATATCTTATTTATAATAATTATAATTTTTTTAATAAAATTCCTATTTTGCCCAACTTTTTGAAAAATACCCATATTCAGGGCCGTAGCGACGGACTCAGGGGCCCCGGTGCAAAACTTTAGGATAGGATAGGATATCGAAAATTACGATTTTTTAGTAAAACTTTTTAGTTTTGGGGGCCCCTTTGAGGTCGGGGGCCCTGGTGCACCGCACCGCCTGCACCAGCCTCGCTACGGCCCTGCCCATATTATTTTATGTTTAAAAGTATTTTAAATCAATTTCAAACCAAATAAAGAAAAAATAGACAAAACATATTTTTTTTTATTTTTATTTTCTTTATTTCTAATTTTTTAAAGTTAGAACTATCTATTTAAGATATCAATTGATATTTATATAATATATGTATACATACATAGAAGAGTATTAATATTCAGGGGCGACATTTTATTTTATGGATCTGTAAGTCATATCTAAAGATATACCTACATAACCATATTTAATAAATTATAATTATATAGAGTTAAGCCGGTTAATTAATTATAGTTTAAGTTGGCTAAAAAGTTAAAAAGTAGTTAAAAAGGGTTAATAAAACAAAAACTAGCAAATATTACCTTCTTTTTAACATAATTGAATTTCCCAGTTATTGCAAAATAACATTAATTTAAGGTTATTTTAACGTTGTAACGTAATAATACAATAATACTTAAATAAAATAATAAATAATGAGGTAAATTTATCCTGGACAAAGTGGCTCAGAAAAAAATTAAATCTGGACCTTTTTAGGATATTCTTTAGATCAAAACACCCATACAAAATGTTCACCTTGATATCTAAAATTAGAACCATGTCAATGAAATTCATTGCAAGTACTTATCCAGTAAATCCCGGATTGCAAACAACCCCCACCCTTACCGAGACAACGAAAAGCGGTAAAAGAAGTAGAGAGGGGCAAAAACTAAAAAAAGTGCGCTTGACAAATGCACTTTGAATCTACGTAGTACGTACCAATATGCAATATACAGGGTTTTCTGAAAACGATTCGTTTCCAAGATACCGAGTGTTTTTTTAATTTATAATTTATAATGTCTACTTTTGATGTAATTAGATTTAATTTATTTATTCCAGTGGCGTCACAGCTGTTTTTGTTTTTGCCATTATTTTCTTTTGATATTTCGGCCATTTCAAGCATACGGACGGGACAAATCACTAAACTATTTTTATTAAACAAATTGTAGGTAATTTATTATATATTATTTTTGCATCAAAATTGTCAAAAATATTTTTCTTTTATAAGGCTATACATTAAATTAAAAAAATCAAGAAATATTTAATAAAAGTAGAGAAAATTTTAATAATTGACAGGTGTGGACGGGACAAGATAATTTTTTTTGTTCACCTTTCAATTATAAAAATTATCTCTATATACTTTTATATATTATTTCTTGCGTTTTTTTATTTAATGTATAGCCCAATAAAAGAAGAATATTTTTGACTGTTTTGATGCCAAAATATTATACAGGGTGAGTTTTAAGTTGACGCGTTCCTTTTAACAGCGTGTAGAAATCAGATAGACAAATAATAGTTATTTACGATATAAGTGGGATAAGAGCTTTATTAACGTACGCATGCGAAATTTGCCCAACGAGTGCGTAGCACGAGTTGGGCAATCGCAAAAGTACGTTAATAAAGCGTTATCACACGTATATTGTACAAATTTTTATCTACGCCTCTAAATGAAAAAATAAACGGTAATTATTTTTGTCTAAGACTTAATTTAGTGTTATTTTGACATTTTGACATTTTGACTTTTTTATTTGATTGGTTAAAAGCAGAGAAAAACGCGTGCGTTAATGAACTTCTTATCTTACTCAAAATGGGTGGGATAAGAAGTTCTTATCTCACTGGCGTAGATAAATATTTTAAGTAACTTTTTTATCAAAACTCAAAAATAAGCGAGATATAGCCCTTCAAAGTTTAATTAAATTTTGAACCGGTCCTGGCTATTGTTAACAAAAAACATAACCATAAAAATAAAAATAACAAAATAAACAATGCAAAATGTCATCTATGACCACAAACAACCATTTAAACCAAAATGACACATTTTCAACAATAATTGAGGCCCAAAAAAAACTTAAGTAAATAATGACATTTTTCATTGCTAAATGGTTATGTTTGTTGTCATAGATGACATTTTGCATTGTTTATTTTGTTATTTTTATTTTTATGGTTATGTTTTTTTGGTAACAATAGCCAGGACCGGCTCAAAATTTAATTAAATTTTGAAGGGCTATAACTCTCTTATTTTTGAGTTTTGATAAAAAAGTTACATAAAATATTTATTTGTCTATCTAATTTCTACACACTGTTAAAAGGAACGCGTGAACTTAAAACTCACCCTGTATAATAAATTATCTACAAATTTTTTATAAAAACAGTTTTGTAATTCGTAAAAATATAAAAAACCTTTTTGTTTTCTTACTGTTTTTCCATCTCGCTTCGTTTTTGAGAAAAACAAAATTTTATTTACAAATTATATACACGGCAAAGGGCGTGTGGGATAGGGCGTTCACCCCCTCAGTACAGATTCCGGCCGTGAGTCGATCGTAGCGCTCCTATCGATTATCCTTTTTTCCTTGCTATTACGTCACACAGGGATGCTGTACGGCGGCGTTGCCACACTGCACAGAAAATCCCAGAAACTCCGAAAAATGTAATTTGCTTTAAGACATTTTAAAGGCAATTTTTTGGGATGGTTTAACACCATTTTTGAAGTTTTTAAGAAATTTTAGACAATCTCATGGTTAAAAACATAATTTTTTTGGATATATTTAAGGAATATTGTTTTTAGGAAACAGTTAACTTTTAAGATATTTTCCTTTACATTTTCTATAGTTTAAGACAATTTTAGAATGACATATGCATGCATATATAGTAATTATTAAATTAAACTAAATATCATAGAAATTTGTATAAACAAAAAAATATATTCTAAGGGAAGGTATTTTAGGGGTGTGCGAAATCTGGCAACGCAGTGCCAAACCACCAGCAACTAGGAGAAATACACGAACACTTCGCAGTTAACGAAAATTAAAATCTTGAGCTTAAAATCGGTGTGGTTTTGTGTAAAATATATTTTAATACTATGTGTTGATTAAATGTTAGTGTTATTGTGCGGGTTTATATATTTTAGCCGCTGAAATGTTATTTTTTTTGTTGATGTTCAAATAGTTTAATATAGTGTTACCTCCCTTTTTGAGAGACGGATATTTTTGTTTGTTATTTAGAAAGGTAAGGGTGTGTTTTGGTGTAATTTTTTTGATGTTGTGTTAGGGGGCGTTACCCCTGATGAGTTTAAGTTTTACTAATTGATTATTCGAGGTAATAATTAAAGTTGGGAGCGGTTTATTGGTTTAGCACTTAAAAGCACTTAAACTTATCTAGTTTACTTAACTAATATGTATTACACAATTTTCATTTTTTTCTTGCAGATTTATTATTGTAATTCAAAATGTTGATTCGTTGGAAAAATAAGGATAAGGATAAATGTGACAAGGCCAATCAGAAACAGGCTTCTTCGAATAGTTTAAAGAAGAAACGGAAATATGGCAGGGACGGAGGTAGTAAGTTTTTAAAATGAGTTTAATAATTTAAACTAATTGATTTTTTGTTTAATTTTAGATGAGGAGGGGTGGAACTCGGATAGCAAGAGCAAAACGATGTCTTCTAATGAAGGTAAGTTAATTAATATAAATTTATTTTGAAGTGACCTAGGTCACTATCATTATAGCTATCATACATTTTTTAACATAGAATAGGTCAAAACCAAAACTTATTATACATAGTGTGGCAGAAAGGTTAAAGAAAATTTAACAGTGGATTTCTTACTAATAATAATAGATTTTTTATGTAAAGATATTTTGCCATAAAACATTATAAACAATAAAAATGACATTTTGTCCTTTATTACTTAAATTGGATATAATGCATTTTAGCGTTGTATACAACGCTATAGGACAGTATTCTCTACGGGTTTTCATTTCCATGTTACAGGGTTTTAAAAAAATTTCAAAAATAGTGTTTGATTAATAGGTGTAACTTTTGAACACTAAAAGGTACGATATTATAATATATGCTAGACCACTGAAAAAAAATAGTTTTTGTTTGTTTTGTTAAACGTGTTTCTTATATTTAAGGAAATTTCCCTCTTGCATCTTAGAAAATGGCAGAATGAGCATTAAAAGACGTTCAAATATAAAACAATAGCTAACATTTTCTTTATTTATCTTCTAGTGTTTGAAAGTTATTTAAAAAAAACTGGTGTATGTACTTTTGTAGTCCCGTTCAAAGTTGGACGTCTTTTTGGGTTGGAAAACGATAAAATAATAGATAAGATATTAAATACAATAAAGGTTTGATTAAATTTTTTTTATAAATTGCAAATTTTAAAGAATTTGAAAATTTTGGTAATTTTAAATTTTTTGGAAATTTTGATTTTGATTTATGCGACTGTGCACATTTTTTCTACCATTTTTTAATTTATTACACTGTGCGAAATTGTCCCACTATTTTATAATATGGAATAAAAATGTAATTTTTTGTAACATTTTTTAAATGTATGGTACTGTCCAAATTTGTCCTACTATTTTTAATTTTTTTGCCAATGTGCGAATTTGTCCTACCTTTTATACTATTTAAAACATTGTGCGAATTTTTTGCACTATTTTTAATTTTAAACTACAGTCCATTGTGTCCTATTATTTTTTTAAGGGCAGTTTTCAATTATTAAATCACTTTTTTCACTCCCACCTTTAAAACCATGAAGCCTACTCAAGGAGTGCGAACTCCATGTATACAAATGATTTTTCAAAAAAAGTGTTCTATATGTTGTTTGTACTGAAACAGGAACCGATGTTTTGTACCAAAACAGGAAACGTCACTGACGTCAGGTCAGTACAAAGTGGAAATCAGCGCCGCTAGTGAGAAAAAAGAACACGTAATTTGTGCGATTTAGTAGGCAGGTTCTGTCAATTGAGTTCGTACTCCTTGTGTAGGTAGGTCCATGTAAATGTTTTCATGACACCAAGTGATATTTTAAATACACATTGACAAGCTGTGACTTTATGGCGTTTTAGTCACGGGCTGCTGTTAGCAGCAGTGGCTTTAGTAAAAATAAAGTTCCCTTCTTGTGAAATATTACTAAACCGTAAAAAAAAATTTTGCCGCTAAAGCAAAATTTAATGTTAATAATTTCGTGGAAGACCCACTAATATCCTCTTCACTTTCACTGGGAAATACTGCTTCTATACAATATTTAAACGGTTGTTAGTCCATTTTTAAGGGAAAATTTTCGATTTTTACAGAAAAGTTTGAAAAACTAACAATGCCATTTTGAAAGTCGGTAAAACAGATCCCTAACATAAATTTGTTTACTATATGTATACATTCACTCTATACAAATATTTAAATTAATTAGTAATACATAATTTTTTAATAAATTATATTTGTTGTAGAAAAAGTATGCAACTTGTTTATTAACTTTTTTGGGAACTCATTTTATTTAACACTCGCTCGCAAGCTTCGCTCGTGCATAATTAACATTCCGGACTAAAATGGCCTTTATCAAACTTGACTTAGTTTCTTTAATGGTTACATATTTAAAGATTTTTAAAAACACAAATGTATGCATATTTTAGTAGTATAAAACAATTTATACCCCTAATGGAAAGCGGCGCCTAAATAGGAAATTAACAGTGAAATAGTCAAATTTCCTCAATTTCCTGTGAAGTTTAACTTCACTCTGACTGTTGAGTATTGAAATACAGAAATATAAGTATTTATACACAAAAGACCGGATCATTAGGCAATTTAACCAAATATGTTCTAATTCGATTAATAGTGTAATTTTTCGGGTAAATGAAGAATTTTATCATGTGATACAAAATTCGCTAATAAAAAATAGCATTATAACACTAAATATTATAGAATACTTATATCACTAAAAATAAATAATTATTTCTTTATAGTGATTTTAATAAATAATGGTAACTATAGTTAAAATTATAATTTTCAATAGTTTTTGTTCTTAATTTAAAATTGTTAACCGATACTCGAAATCTCGAAAATGCAATTTTCCTAAAATGAATTTTTCGCATACAATCCGGTCTCCAATAAACACTACAATATAGTCATTGCGGCGCATGCGCGATCCAATGCGCTCCCCTATCAGTAGTTTGTTGAGCTTTAACACAGACGCCTGAACGCGTCGCGACGGCCTGAATGGTTTAGTTTTTATGAGACGCCGTTTAATAAAAAACTTTTCCGCTTTATATTTAACGTTTATTACGCTGTGAATGTTGAGTTATTTGTTGTTTTGTGTGCTAAACTGGATTATATTTGTTGTTAGATAATATTACAGGTATATATTACTTTTTATGCGCTTACAAGTGGGTAATTAAAGTCATGAAAGCATAACAAAAGTCTTAATTATTTTTTTAGCCAGTGAAAGTTTTTTTATGTTGTCACAGATATTAATTTATTATAGCAGATGCTTAAAAATATAAATATAAATTTTATTTCCAAATGGAATTTTTCAAGCGTTAGCAATATGTCGCTTTTACAAATTATAAATATTAAAATTGTTCTTTTTTAAGTGGCTTAAGGTCTATTTTTATTTAATTTGTTTGGCATTCAAACTAATAATACGTTTTTAATGATATTTTTGAAATGATGTCATATAAGAGTATAAATCCGGTACAAATAAACCAATTAAAAACATATTAATTATAAAAAAATTTAAAGTAATGTTTTTTTTTTTAATTTTTGTTATAATAATATTTTGCTAAATCTAGCAACATTAAAATGTAAAATTTAACATTATAACTATTAATACCTACCTATAGCTTTTAAACAAATATTTGAAATTTAATTCAAAAGAATTGCTACACTTTTTTTAAGAAATTCTAACCCAAAAGTAGAAAAATACATACCTACATCAAAAAAAAAATTTACAGAACTTCATCTTTAAAATCCATTTAAAATTATTCAATATTTTTCTTCTAACAAATCTTTTTTTCAATTTTAGCCAGGTTAGAGAAAGATGAACTAAGAAGCCGAGGAAGAAACGTCAGAAGAGAGGACCCAAGGAGACACACCCTTGGTGGTGATCAGCATTATTTAACCATGGCGGGGCAAGGGGGTCCTCTATCCAGAACCATGGATCTAGAGGTAAATATTAAACGAATATTTCCCACTAAATCCCATGTTATATTTGACATTTTTCCAGGGCCAGCCTCGAGGTTATGGTCTCCACTCCAACGCCATGTTATTCGACGATGACCCAGGTATAATGTCCGAAGTCGAAACGAGTTCCACAGGGTTCAGACGTGGAGGAAAACAGAGAAGTTCTCTACCAGTTGTAAGAACGCCCAGTAAAACATTGGAGAGACCACTAGGTACATATGCGCAGGGTGATCCACACCTACAGTACCATGTTTTAAGAAGACCTTCTGGAGAACATGGTAAATATTGTGGATCATCCTGTATACTATAGAACATCTGTTTAATGATTTAGAAACATAAATACACTCAGGATATTTATTTTTCTAAACGTGAATTATGGGTCAAGCTAATTGATAGACAATCTTGTGTTTGGGTTAAATATAATGTTGTGCAACGTTTATTTTAGGTTTGGTATTTTTACAATATCGCAATGAAACGAAGCGAGCTTTACTACCAAACGAAATTACTTCAATCGACACTGTCAAAGCTTTATTCGTACGATCTTTTCCGAAACAGCTCACCATGGAGTATTTGGATTCTCCTAATGTTAAGATTTACATACACGACTCTTCCAAGGATATGTTCTACGAGCTGGAAGACCTAAGGTCTCACTTGCGTGAGATCAGGGACCGCTCAGTTCTAAGACTATTTGAGTCAGCTGATGTATCAGGAGGATTGCCAATGGCAGGAATAGGGATAGCAGGAGGAGTGGGACATTTTGAGGACCCGAGTTACTTCTCAGAACCAGAATTCGATTCAGAATATCAACACCAACACATCCACAAAAGCAAGGTTAATATGTTTAATATGTTTGAAGTATGTTTTTATTTTTTGCTTATTATTATTTTATTGAATAAACGTTTATTATTATTTGCTTTATGATTTTTTGTATTATTATTATTAGTAGTAGTAAAAAACGATTTAGGTTTTATATTTTTTTATTAAAAATGCACCATACGTTATAAACTTTGGCAACTGAAGATACAGTAGATGGCTGGTAACTATAAGAATAATACTATGAGAAAAATAAATACAAATGACATGTTGACAATAATTATCTAAAATACTGTGCATTGAGCAATAGCAGGGGCATATGTAGCACCGTAAAGTTTTTTGGAGACAGTCCTCCATCCAATAACCAAAGCTTTTTCGAACGGTTCTTCATCACAACCAGTACAAATGTTCATTACTGCCTTAGATTCAGCTTCTGCAGGTTCTCGTTCGTCGTTCTGTTTTTGTTGGGTTAAAATTGGTTGGTTTTCACCTATTGTGGCTAGACCTGATATTGCACCAAGGTTGGACCCTTCGAAGAAGTAACCACCCGCCAAAAACAGTTCTCTTTTGGTTTTACTTTCTGTTTTTTCTGACTGTCTTTTGAACAATTTTTGAGGTGCAGATTCTTGCAGAATGAAATTACCGGGGTGTTCCAAATTGCTCGATAACAACTGCGTGTTACCCATTGAGAATGTTTGACTTGAGAACGGTTGCGATGATTTTTGGGCGCCATCTTCAATCAAATTAGGGTGTGGAACACTCTCAAAGACGAACTGAGGAGGTTGTTGCTGTATGGATTGCTCTTGCTTAGTTTGCCCTCTCAAAAACTGTTGCGTGACGGTATTACCCAGGAACTGCCCATTCAAGAATTGCGCGTTAAACGTCTGACCTTGAAATACCTGAGGTTGAGGTAGATTAGGTTGCTCGTTGTTTTTAGCACCGGCAATGTTAATTCTAACTGTGATTTATTTGACCGCCTGTTAGGAGTAGATGCGTTGGTAGCGTAGGTGCGTAGGTCTGTTGTTTGGAGTGGTGATTGGGATTTGTATTATTTTTATTAGTAGTAAAAAACGATTTAATTTTTATATTTTTTTTATTAAAAATGCACCATACGTTATAAACTTTGGCAACTGAAGATACAGTAGATGGCTGGTAACTATAAGAATAATACTATGAGAAAAATAAATACAAATGACATGTTGACAATAATTATCTAAAATACTGTGCATTGAGCAATAGCAGGGGCATATGTAGCACCGTAAAGTTTTTTGGAGACAGTCCTCCATCCAATAACCAAAGCTTTTTCGAACGGTTCTTCATCACAACCTGTACAAATGTTCATTACTGCCTTAGATTCAGCTTCTGCAGGTTCCCGTTCGTCGTTCTCTTTTTGTTGTGTTAAAATTGGTTGGTTTTCACCTATTGTGGCTAGACCTGATATTGCACCAAGGTTGGACCCTTCGAAGAAGTAACCACCCGCCAAAAACAGTTCTCTTTTGGTTTTACTTTCTGTTTTTTCTGACTGCCTTTTGAACAATTTTTGAGGTGCAGATTCTTGCAGAATGAAATTACCTGGTTGTTCCAAATTGCTCGATAACAACTGCGTGTTACCCATTGAGAATGTTTGACTTGAGAACGGTTGCGATGATTTTTGGGCGCCATCTTCAATCAAATTAGGCTGTGGAACACTCTCAAAGACGAACTGAGGAGGTTGTTGCTGTATGGATTGCTCTTGCTTAGTTTGCCCTTTCAAAAACTGTTGCGTGAAGGTATTACCCAGAAACTGCCCATTCAAGAACTGTGCGTTAAACGCCTGACCTTGAACTACCTGGGGTTGAGGTAGTAGGTTGCTCGTTGTTTTCAGCACCGGCAATGCTAATTCTAACTTTGTGGTTTATTTGACCGCCTGTTAGAAAGGGGTGCGTTGGTAGCGCAGGTCTGTTGTTAGGGGTGGTGATTGGGATTTGTATTATTATTATTATTACTAGTAAAAAACGATTTAGCTTTTATATTTTTTTTAATTAAAAATGCACCATACGTTATAAACTTTGGCAACTGAAGATACAGTAGATGGCTGGTAACTATAAGAATAATACTATGAGAAAAATAAATACAAATGACATGTTGACATTAATTATCTAAAATACTGTGCATTGAGCAATAGCAGGGGCATATGTAGCACCGTAAAGTTTTTTGGAGACAGTCCTCCATCCAATAACCAAAGCTTTTTCGAACGGTTCTTCATCACAACCTGTACAAATGTTCATTACTGCCTTAGATTCAGCTTCTGCAGGTTCCCGTTCGTCGTTCTCTTTTTGTTGTGTTAAAATTGGTTGGTTTTCACCTATTGTGGCTAGACCTGATATTGCACCAAGGTTGGACCCTTCGAAGAAGTAACCACCCGCCAAAAACAGTTCTCTTTTGGTTTTACTCTCTGTTTTTTCTGACTGTCTTTTGAACAATTTTTGAGGTGCAGATTCTTGCAGAATGAAATTACCTGGGTGTTCCAAATTGCTCGATAACAACTGCGTGTTACCCATTGAGAATGTTTGACTTGAAAACGGTTGCGATGATTTTTGGGCGCCATCTTCAATCAAATTGGGCTGTGGAACACTCTCAAAGACGAACTGAGGAGGTTGCTGCTGTATGGGTTGCTCTTGCTTAGTTTGCCCTTTCAAAAACTGTTGCGTGACGGTATTACCCAGAAACTGCCCATTCAAGAATTGCGCGTTAAACGCCTGACCTTGAACCACCTGAGGTTGAGGTAGATTAGGTTGCTCGTTGTTTTCAGCACCGGCAATGTTAATTCTAACTCTGTGGTTTATTTGACCGCCTGTTAGAAGTGGATGCGGTGGTAGCGTAGGTCTGTTGTTAGGGGTTTTCGGCGCGGGGGTGGTGATTGGGACGCCGTTGTGGTCGAACTTGTGGGCGTGGTGATGTTTATGGTCTTTGTGCGCTTTGCCGGCGGTTAAGGCAACGCTGTACAGTTGCAGCATTGTCAGTTCTCCTTGTAACCCGACTGCAGCGGCTGGAATTACAGAATTAAGGGTTTTGGTCGTATTTTTTGTGTTGTGGGGTGAGTTACCTTTGTTTTCGTCTTTGTTGAAGTCTTGGCCGGATATTGCCGTGCCATAACCTGGGATTACGTGCCCAACGAGCTAAAAAATTATCTAGTATAAAAATATAATAATATTAAAAATGATTTATTAAAAAGTTTAAAAATCATCAAAAATCTATAAAACCCACAGCAAATAACCTTGATTATAAGAAAATAGATATATTAAAAAAAATCATTACAAAAATGATATTTTGGCCAAGAAATAAAAAAGAATTATTTATATTTCATTAAATAATTAAATTTATCAAAACCGTACAGGATGATCCCCTATAATGTCGCCCCCTTTAACCTTGTTATTTTAAGTGTCCCAAAAAATTAAAAAAAGTGGTTATGTAGGTAGTAAAAAATACTTTTTTCTACGTATAAAATAAATTGAAAATTTATCAAAGTACAGGGAATTCGAAATGTTAGCCTTAAATGTTTTTTAAACTGTTAGAAATTAAGATGCCTCATTATACCGAAATTTTTATTGAAAATAAATTACTATAGTGACATTATGTCAATATATGTCTTGTTAAATAATTAAAAATGGAGAAAGACAAACTATTTCAACTTATTATCTTAAAAATAATTTAAATATTTCAGAAACGGTTAAATTTAGGTATATGGTTTGTTATATAAATTATGCTCAGAATTTTACAAGGAATCTAAAAATAATTCATATATAGGGTGATCCATTGAAAAAAAATAAACTTTTTGTTTTTCCCTGTATCCTGATCAATTTTCCAATTTTCTTTATATATAAAAAAAGAAGTATTTTTTTAGTACCTACATAACCACAGTTTTAAATTTTTTGAGACACTTAAAATAAAAAAGTTAAAGGGGGGCGACATTATAGGGGATCACCCTGAATTTAATAGTTTTAAAAATATTATTAAAAAACAAAAAAAATTGTAGTTTAAAAAAAAGTCCAAAAAATTGTAGGTATATCCAAAAAATATTTAAAATTAAAGAATTTTGGCAAATTAATAATAATCATTGCAAAATATTGCAAAAATGTAGTTTTTTGTGAAAAATATTAATTTTATAACATAAGTATTTTTAAGATTTTTTCCGTCCCATTCTATTCATAAAATTGGTTTTACGGAATAAAAATGCATTTTTGTGAGAATTTATCAACTATGTACTTTCAAAATTAATTACTTTCAAGTACCTAATTTAAGTATTATTGCAATAATGCCTATTAAAACCCAAGCCAGTTTTTGTTAAAAATATTAATTTTATAACATAAATATTTTCAAGATTTTTTTGACAAGAACTTTTTTAATTTTAATTTTATCTTAAAAAACTTGTTTAAAGCGATGTTATTCTTAAAATCAGTTTTATAGTTTAAAATGCGTTAATATTGACTATTTTACAAAATTTATTATTTTTCTCAAAGTTATTTAAGTTTTAATGCACAAATGTTTTTTAAAGCCTAAATTGCCCAAAAAAAATCAATAAAAAATTATAAATTATATATATATATAATAGAATATTATAATACAAGTTCATACCAAAAACTTTATCGCTCTAGTGACGAAAATTACAAACACGAGCCTATTTATTTATTTTTTAAATAATGGAAAGTGAATTTTTTTGAAATTTTAGATAAGTTTCAATTTCCAAAATTTTACAAATTTAAAAAAATAAAATAGCTCGTGCCTGTTGCTAGTGCGATAAAATCTTTCTTATACACTTGTTTTATAATACACTATTATAACACCATTGTTTATTTCGCAGAATGATAATTTTATATAAATTAAACTTTAAATGTTAATTACTTAACATATTTTTAATTCTCTACAAAAATTTTTACTTTTATTGTCAGTGTTTTCATCAACGACATAAAAATTCAAAGACCAAAAATTTTGTATGTTATTTCCATAAGATACTTCAAATACAAAATTGGACGCACAAAGAAAAAAATTTATTTTTATTTTCGTTTAAAAAATCATCCGATTAGTAGATTTGTTGTGTTTTAACAACTACCAAGAAATAACCCTGAATAATTAAAACCCAACTTACTTTCACGAACAAAAATTTATAATACTAGTACACTGGAATTTTATCATACTTGTAAGAATTAATAAATCTCCATTTGAAGAATTATTAATAATAGTTTTTGTTCCTAATTGATCAAACTTTTGACAGTGAATGTCAAGGTATCGATCAATTAAAAATAATTATAATGGTATCGATTGCTATCTCAGATCCTATTTAAAAAAATGTTCATTGAACGATTTCAATGCCAAAATAATGTGTTCAAAAGTTTTCATTATAACGTTACCAAATATAGCTTCATTTAATTTTTTATACATCATAATGTTTAGACAAAACTTACTCTATTGAGAAAACCTCTTCCGACGCGTTCAGCATTAACCCATATTTGCCATTCTCCAGTTTTACCGTTCCAACTTTGACAAGTATGATACCATTTTCTAGTTTTCATAGGGTAGTTCAGTCTATAGAAAGTTTGTCCAGCTATCGACATAGTGATATAACTCGATTGTTCGGAATTTGAGATCCAAGAATAGATTTCCCTAGGCTGTTTGCTACCTGAAACAAGTAGTTTTTGTATGCAAAACCGTTTGTAATTGAAGGTCAATATAAATACACCTGTTATATAACGTGAGTCGTACTTACTTCCGTAAGAAAATATAGGATGATCACTGCTGTGGTTGTAGAACTTGACCCAGTAGCACAATGTGAATTCCTTTAACTCTGGAATGGTTGTTTCGTATTGTAGATATTGTTCGAAGTAATTCTGCATGAAAGCCACTTTGAACATCTGACATTTGTCTCCGGTGGGTAGAGGTTGTAGAGGTTCCGGTACATATCCTTGCGATGCTATGTTACCAAACGTTTGCTCTGAAGAGTGGAATGTTACCCCTTGGTAATCGGCCAAAATTGGCACCAAAAGTGCAAGAGAATATAACACATTCATCTCTAAATGATACCTGGAAATAAACATAAAGAATTTATACAATTTATCTTAGAACTAGAAGTATTAATGACATTCCAGACAAAAGTGTATAAAATATCATTAAAACTATCTTAGATTTATCTCTTGCATAACTCACAGTGAATTACAAAATTGATTAACCTTGTCGATAAAAAACGCGGTGGGTTTACTGGATTAATAGACTGATTCCTTTTAAAAAATGTATGTCAACATATCACGTAACAAAACGTCCAGTAGAGTGAGTATAATTATAGGAAATAAACAAACACATAATTCTTTACTTTTAACATAATGTTACTCAATTTTATTTTAAACGTTGTGTAAATATTCAAGAATTTCCGTAAAACTATAGTTTTATATATTCATCCAAATGTCGTGTAGGAATACATTTAAGCTTTCTACGAAACGCGGAATTTATTTAGTCCGAATTAAAGATTTTTATGTGCCTATTCATCAATTACACCACTTTCATTTTCACAAATTATTACATGTGTATAATTTAAGATTAAGATAGAAGAAGATGTTCCTCAATTAATTAAGATGATAATCATTATCTCTAGAAAGAGTTTCTAAAGTTTTTTACCAAAAAAATTGTTTTTTCTACAAAAGTCAGTAAAAGTAATGTAATTTTAAGGAACCTTTGTTAAAAATAATTTACTTTTAGCACTGGTTGTAAAATCTTTATTTATTGTGCGATTTTAACACCATTTTTTACAAAATACAAGGGCTACTATGTCAGTTTTTGAGAAATTTTTTAAGAATTTATATTGTCGATTTTCAAAACGACCCTATAAGTAATTTTATTGAAAAATTATAACTAGAAACGATTTTGTAGCTAAATTTAAAATGCACAATAATTACTATTTTCAAAAATTTTAGTCTGTCAAGTTATCCATGAAAAAAACAGGGTTAATATAAAATTAAACTAATAGTAAAATGCATGGTATAAATATTCTTATGCTTAGTTTTAACAAATAAAAAACGCAATAGAAACTTAAAACAACAATGAAAAATAGAGAATTCAAAAATTTTATGCCATGTTACTATTAGTTTCATTTTATTTTAATGTTTTTTTCATGTATAACTTGACAGAATACATTTTTGTAAATAGTTGTATTGTTCATGTTTAATTTGGCTACAAAATCGTTCATACTTAAAATTGTTCAGTAAAATTTAGTATAGGGTCGTTTTGAGGGGTGGTGAATCCAGTGCCGTGCATTGATTTTTTTAATCGCTAATATTGTAATATGAATTCTTAAAAACAGGGGTGAGTCGCAAACAAATGCGTCACACTGTGTACAGAAAAAGTTTTAAAATTTATTTAACCCAGAAAGTTTTCTGGCTTATTTAAAGTCTAACTTTTTCCCAAAGCATGTTTTATCATGCTCTTCCGTAAGAAATTTGACCATTTGTTCCTTTACGTAAAAGAATCTTGTAATATTTGCTTGTGTCCTCTTTATGTCCATCATCGGGCTTTTCATCAAAGTACGCCAAAAGCACTTTTTCACTGAACATTTCACCAACATTTTTCAGATTAAACTATCTCAAGAAATGATGTAAGAAACTCGTACTGTTGCTTTGACACTAGGCAATAACTTAAAATTGGCTTTATCAGCAGCTTCTTTGATTTCGGCCAGAAGAAATTCATTTTCTTGATCACTTTCCATATCACGAAGTTACTTGTCAAAAAATCTTGGCAGCAATAAACTTCAACTGCTTTTTCGCTATGACATATTTGACTAATTCATTTTTAGAGAGTAAGTAATATACTTATTTCTTTGTCACAGGACATCTTGTAGAATAACAGTGAACAAAATTAATAAATTCGGAAAATACTTTTAACATACCACCCGAAAAAATATTAGTATATATATATATAAATCATCCTGTTCCGGCCTAAACATCATAAATGCTTCACAAACTAGAGATACCACACTTAATGATATTTGCAACAAACTATTTCAGAAGTCAGACCAAGGAATTAGTAGTTACCTTCAGAATCCAGAAAAGGGATGAGGAATCCGAGAAAGAAATATAAGAATTTATGATATTTACGAAAACAAAAATAAAATACCTATTTGATGTAAAGTTGTTATGTTTATATAAAAATTGTATGTCCAATAACTATGGTCCATGTGTCCAATTACTATATAAAATGTCCAATTACTATACTTTTTTGCATGTTTTCATAAAACTATTAATAAAAAATTATTTTAAGTAAACGTAAATAAAATTTAAACAAACAAACTATCCTTTTTATATATTTATAAGAAAAAAACTAAAATCTTTAAAACAACGGCATATATCAATTTTAAATAAATAATATTCCTTAAGTGTCCAATAACTATAGTTTTTTTTGCAAATTTTCATAATTGTTATTTCTAAATATTATTTAACAAAGTTGTTAAATATTTACACACAAAACTAAAAAGCGTGAAAATATATTGATTGTATACAAAATATTACAAAAGAATATAATCTACATTTTTTCTTAATTTTATGTCATTGGTATAAAAAATGTTTATAATTATAGAACACTCAAAACTTTTCAGTCAAAAGACATTTAGATCGGTATCGAGGAAACAAAAAAAACACAAAAATATAAAATAATTACTCCAATACTTTATCGACAAGATTAAAAAAATCAATAATCTACTTACCAGTTAAAACTTAACACATGCTACACCGGATTATTCCACAAGAAAAGTTCAAACAAAACTAAACCTAAATCACTTCTCAAGTTTCACTATAAAGCGCATTTCGGTGTTTGGTCAGTTTTGCACTTGCCGAAGGTAGACACTGTAACATACGGCGTTGCCAGATCTCCGAAAGTAGCAAAAACTGGGAATTTCTATTTTTTGCTATAAAATTTTTATTTTTATTTTAATTAGGTTATTTTGATTAAAACTCTTAAATTTATCATAAAAAGCAATATCCTTTTCAGGTGTAATTAAAACAAATACCTATGATTATTTTTTTTCATAAAAAAATTGTTAAATTTTTTTTCAAAAAAAAAAATAATTTGGCAACAGCGTATACACTGGCAGCATCCTAGCGTGGGTACTTTCACTTTCCCTTTATTATTTGCAATAGCCGATAACCATGTGTATTTAGATACATATGTACTTTAAATGAAGGAGTGTTGTTTTTAACTATTACACAAATCATTAACTAATTTATTATTTAATTACTATTTTATTCGTTGCCGGATTTTGTCCTCATTTATTTCCGCTTTTAATTTAATAACCTGTTTGTATTACGTACGAATTCAATATATAAAAAGTATTTTAATCTTTGATATAAACACGTTTATGTAATTTTGTAAATATTTAAGGCTTTTAAGTTGTAATTAAATTATTTTTTACGGTGTAAATAATGTATTATATAATTTAGAATTCCAAAAAAATAAAATATGAAAGGAAATTCTAAAGTAATGACAATTTCGTAAACTTTGCTTTACGCGTACCAATTCTAATTAAAAGTACAGTTACAGGCAAGAATAATGGTAAACCAAATATTTTTATTATTATAATTTCATCTAATTTTATGTAGATTTTGTGTAGAAATCAAATCAACATAGACATACATTTTGAGGCCAGTCCTGTTTATTGTTGCCAAAAAACATAACCATAAAAAAATTTCAAAATTTAAAAAATTTAACAATGCACGATATCATCGTTGACAGTAGTCTCATATTTACTTAACACCAGCCATTTTTACTTCCTTTAGGAATCTAAAATTTTATTTTGTCTCATAATCTTTGTCTTGTAGTGTACATACACACAAATCTCGTTTTTACTTTCGTTTTAGCGTAATGAATTCAGATCAGAGAGTGACAAAGTAGAACTAATACAAAACAAAACAAGGTTGTCTTTGGAATGATCAATTTGGATTATGATTTAAGAAATTTTTAATTCACTTTTTCTGTTATTTTTTTCTTGACCCACTTTTTATTATTTTACAATAAAGTTTTAATTACTGGTATTATGCTAATAATATTATCTTTGCAAGGGGTCCATAAAAATAATTAAATCTTGCTTACATATTGGTTTACCGCAACAACTTTATTATCCAGTTAGAAACGTAATATTTCACAACGCTGTTACTTTTGCAAATTTGAAATCACAGATAATAATTTTAAAATATGTCATGCCCATTTAAACTATTTTTAGGGTAGTGGCAAGGGTAACGTACCCTATTACATGGGTTCGACTGCCAGCTTGACAAGAGGCTCGACTTTACTACGAACTTATTCACCGGCTATAGCAAACGCACCGCAAGATAGACTCAAACCTTTACCGACTGGTAAGTCCAAATTAGTTTTAATAAGAAAATCATCGATAATTATAATTATATAAAATTTATCGACAACATTTTTTAAATTCCAGATGGTTATATGTCTTCACCGGAACGGAGCTCTAGATACGAGGATCCTTATTATAGTCAGTATACAAGCAGATCTGGTTCAATTACACCAGTCATTGATGAAGAAGTCAGGTAGGTTTTATATAAGTTTGAATTTTTTAAATGGACTTACTATATAATTTTATTTCAGAGAATTCGCCAAAGTAGTCAAATTTAAATTATTGGCAATCTGTATTACTTTGACATATGTATATACTTCTTAGTCCTAAAAAGTGGATAAAATATAAGACCCAATTTTATACCACACTTATTTATTTAAAGTAGGGCAGTTTTTGAGATATTATATGGAAAATTTACTAGGTTTATCTTGAAAACTGTTCTACTTTTATAACTTTTGAAATTTTCGGATTCAGCGGACAATTTTACATAGAAATTGACTGCTAAATATCCGAGATATTGCTATTGACTAGAATTATTAGTGTCTGCTTTTTCGCAATGAGAATTAGTCATTTTAAGAGAGATGACACTGATCCTTTAAATACTCATTGGCTTTATGGCTATTTAGTCACGGCCTGAAGTTAACAACATGTTTTTAGTCACGGGCTGACATTTAATTAAAAACTAGCTCGCAAGTTGCTTGCGACTAAAATGACGTTTATCAAACTTGATTCATAATATACTATTTCCTACTCCCACCTTTAAAACTTCCATTATCGTACATTTTTTTACGACACTAAGTGATCTTTTAAATACACATTGACAAGCTGTGACCTTATAGCGTTTTACTCACGGACTGAAGTTAGCTTTAAGTTAGTTGACAGTTGTCGAACGTCATACAATTACTGACAGATGTCAGATTGGGAAAAACTAGGGTTAAAACCGCCCGGTTGTCAGATATCTGACATATGTCAAATAAAATTGGATTAAAATTCTAAAAAAGCATTCATTTTTTAAAAAGCATAAATATATTTACCAAGTTGGTAAAGAGAATTTATAAAACTAGCAAACATTTTTATCGATGCTAGACATAATGAGGAACTTTTAATATTATTATATTGACCCAATTTTACTCAAAGGTTACTCAAGAAAATTGATATTTTATTAATGCAGTAAATTGCAGCCAACAGGTATCAAATTTCAATCTTATTTGGTTACACAATTTTGCAAAAGTAAAATGTTTAACCACATCCTAATAGATTGAAACATAACGCCAAATGATATACGTTTTTCACAACAGCAAAATAGTATTTAAAATAAGTCCCATATCATTTTCACTTCAAAATCATTCGATTTTTTCTACATGTACTTTTTCAGTGATACTGAACTTTTGGATGACTCATACTCCCTCTACGGCGTCAAGTTACCGCCAGGGGCGCCGAGAACGGCGGGGCGACCGTCGTTCCCCGCCCCTGCTGGAGTGCCATACGATCAAACCAGGTAATGTTACATGAACGTTATTGATTACAAATTTAATTGTTACGTTAGAAAAATCTATCAAAACAGATTGCGCGTAGAGAATATGGAAAGACAGCTGGCCAATTTGACAGGTTTGGTGCAAAAGGCGCTAACGCAACCGGCTCCGCACATACAAATACGGGATGATGGATACAAATCAGGTATTTATAAAACATTGTGTACAGGGTGTTCCAAAAGTCGCGCACATGTATTGCTTTTGTCCAGTATCGTAACAGCAAGATTTTTAACCACAATTAATTATTTTTACAATGTTTTAAAAGTATAAAACCTATCCTCCGTGACTGTTACTCTTTCTAGGTTAACCTACATATGTATATGTTTTCAAATATCTGAGGTAGGAAAAGCATACTAAAAATATCAGTTCACTAAGTAAATTAAACACATCCAAAGCAATCGAATCAAATATAAAATATTATTAAAAATTAAAAGAAATCATTTTTATAACCATTTATGTAGTTGTTACAAAAATTGATTCTATCCTCCGTGAATCTGTTTTTGCTGTAAATTTTATGCAACGGATGGCGCTTTAATCATTTTAAATAAGAAAAAACCTCTGTTTACGACATTATAGATTCATGTGATTCCTGAAGGTCAGTTAGAATTTATATGCAGATGAGAGTGTTGCTGTTTTATAATTCAAAAGTTTAAGTTCATTAATTTGCTATTTAAAAACCTATCCACAGTGAAGTATAATATCTCAGTAAGTAGATTTTTTTTATAAATATTTTATGTTTGTACAATTGTATTTTTTTTTTCATATTAAGGTGTCAAAAGATACAATAACTTATTTCAAATATAATATACAAAGGGATGTTTAAAAAAAACATACGAAATCCTAACCTCCGTGAAGCTATCTTCCGTGAAGCTCTAATATTCAAAATGTATGATTTCTTAAAATTCCAAAAATAAAAAATAATCATTTTCACTTGGGGGACATCTGAATATATTCACCCATAGGGAATAAAGGTAGAATTTTTTTACAATTTTCTGAGATTCCTGGAGGTCTGTAGATCATAAACCTTTTTGACTTTTGGGACACCCTGTATTGCTGTAATTTGAGAATTTTAATGTTCCCCCAATTGTATCGATTGGTGTAAAATTACTTACACGATTTTCAAAATGGTTAATAAATCATCTTGAAAATCTCTATGGTAATTTTACCAAGTTATTGTAGCAAGCATTTACGCATATAAACTAAATAAAACAATCGATTTTCCATTTTCATATACCTAATCATACTATTAAAATTATTTTCACTGAATATATTATGATAATGGTTTGATATTTAAGCATGATATAACTTTATTTATATGTTGTTTTGTTCAGCTGTTTTATAACTAAAAAAAGTTTTGCCGCATGTTTTGTGTGTTGTAACAAAAATTTCTTTTTATTTTAGCTGACGATTCTTATCTGCGAACCGATAGTAAAGCCCCTAAGCTGGGTAAAAGCGGATGTCGTAAGTATTTTCATTTTAACTTAAAAAATATACACTATGTAGCAATACTTTTTTTTATAAAACCCAAGTATAGAAAAAGATATTAAGAAAATATTGGTACATAGTGTTTTCATTTGAACAAAATTTGCTGAACCAAAATTAACAAAAAACAAATTAAAAACATCATGCAATATTTTTTTTAGATAAATCGGTTTCATTTGAAAAATCAGTATCATTTAGTGATGAACCTCCCGACATGAATTCACCCAAACAACACAGTCCGCAGCATGCAGGTTCGTAATGTTAATTTTTTCAAAAAAAAGTTAAAAAAAAGTCAATTTTTTTAATTTTTGCATTTTTTTAATGAGTGGTTTTTTACTAAAATGGTCCCTAACTTGATCAATTTGTTATGTAGGCACCCTTTCAGGATTTTTTTTATTTTACCAATTTTTTTAGAAATATGCATGTATAACTAACCATTACCGATTGCTCACAGCTGATACCAAACCTGCTAAGCCTGCAATAAAGTCATCTACTTTACCCAGAACTTCATCCCAAGGTAAGAAAAAATTAAACGATGAATTAAAAAATGTTTCTGCATGATTATATCGTTCCTTCTGAAAATCAAAAGCACGACCCTGTATTCCCACTATTTAAACGAAAAAACTTAAACAAATTTCTCTTTGTAGAACGAGACAGGCTCAAACCAGCCCCGGTGCAACAAAAGTGCGCCCTTTCACCAAGTCAGTACGATAACAGAATATACAGGGACCTATTGTTAACTCCAGAAATGTACAACCAGTTCAGAGGACTTCAAAAAAAAGCCAAGGACTTAAGAGTGGAAGTGAAAAATTTGCGCCGAATGTCACAAGCACAAGCCCATTCGGTCAAAGAAACAATCAGAGATGCCTTCATCAAGATTAGGGCTATGCTTATTGTTGGAGGAGACCAAATATGGCAAACAGGTATAAGAGGATGTCTGAAAACAGATGTACAAAAGTACCATTAGGTTTTTGACGATATCAGAATTGCTTCATAACATCAGGATTTTCAAAACGTAGTTTTTTATTATTATTATTATTATTATTACAAGTTATTTCTTTTTCACAAAACTCATCAAGCCATCTGAGATTACTTCAAGAAGTATCTCTTTCCTTTCAGAGAAATCGTAAGTTGAAATTTTTTAAGGAAAAATTGGATTCATCATTTTGATCATAAATTTTAACCAACGATTTCTCTAGAAAAATTGTAATAGTGATCGAGCAACGACTTCACCTCATCAAAAACCTTCGGGAAGGTCTGATTTCAACAGTAGAATGTATTTTAGGGTTGGACCAGGATCGGATTAAGCTGACAAGGGATGAGGATTTATACAAGCAGGAAATGTTGCGACTCGAGAACGATTTAAGCGATTTGGAAACGACCGTAGAAGAGCTCAGAAGTAACGTAATCAATCGAAAAACCAGGGTAAACATGTCAGATGTGGAGAATATGGCGCTAGTACTCAGCAAAAGTTCAAAAACCGTAGCAGATCTGAAACTAAGGTAAATCAAAAAAATTATTTAACAAGTTTTACATGGTGATTGTTTAGATTCCCTGGATTACAAGATGGAATGAAGACTTTTTTGAATGCGGAAATGGAAAAAGTTATGCGGGAAGAAAAATTTCTCAAGGAGGAACCAGAAAGGCTTGAAAGTGCACTAAGGCGTTGCAAAAAATTGACAGGAACTCTTGTTACTTTAAAACGGTAATTATAACGTAGTTTTTATTATATGAAAGCAAAATATCATAGGCGATGGCAACAATAAACTTGACGTTGAATACTCCTACCCAATAGCCAATACCCAATTTGCCCTATTCGTTTAAGCGCAGTATACTTTTCTATATACTGTGGCTTAGGTACTAGTTCAGAGTACTCATAAAATTTTTGCAGATGATGGCCCTTTCCACTCTTGGTTAGCCTCGTTTGTTCTTCACATAGAATGCTTCCTATTGTAAGGTGGTTAGTCCGCCAGGTATGCTGACCTTTATCACTTTACACTCTGTTACTTCAGTGACCGTAAGGTAGCCTTAATCAATTTAGATACAATGCATTATAGTTTTTCGGACTGTAAGGGTAGTTTATTGTGTTTTGTAAAATTTTGGTTTCCAGCGAGTTCTCGGTTACTATGTCTTCCCTCGTCAATAGTTCGAACGTGACTGTATAAATTGTCACTTTTAGCACTTATATCATATCATTATAAAGCTCTTAATTTATTTAGAGAAATTGGTTTATAACTTGACATTTTTCTTAGGTTGGCAAGCGTGCAAGAGCAACGATTGCCGTGTCCTAATTCGTCGAACGATGAAGCAGTGTCGCCAACCCCAGAAACACCCATAACCCCCACTTCAGGTTCATCGCAAAGCAAGGTAGGGTGACTTTTTTTACACGTAAAATTTAAGGCATGTTTTCGTCATTTTTCTTTAATAATTAAATCAATGTATTGATTTTTGTGTGTACATAATTATTTTATACTTATATTTACCTTACAAATCACTTTTTATTTTTAATTATTATTATGTTTAACAACGGAATTGGCGATTTTTAACGAAAAAATTGTTGAGACAAATTTACCTATATTACCCTAAAAAACTAATGTTGATGGATTGGTTTGATAAAAAAATCAATATATTATTAATTATTTTCACAAAAAATCATCCATAAAAGCATCATCAAAAAATCCAATCCAATGACAAAATTGTTTTTAAAAATAATCTAAAGGATGTTGTTGCTGATATGGGTAAGTTTGATTCTCCTATTGCAACGAAAATTTAGGTATTTATGTGATTTTTTTTATTTTAAATTTTGACACAGATTAAACACAATTTTTAATCTGGCTAAAATTAGAGTACTTGTATGAATAGAATCAGGACAATTTTTCTAATAGCCATAAGATCTTAGTTGGTTAAACGCGGCAGCGCGGATTAGGCAGCTAAATTCTAACCTAAAACATTTACTGACATAAACAACATAAAATATTTCAAAGAATCCAGAGAAATGTTACAATAACTTTAGTTACTACGAAAGGAAGATTTATCCCGATTTTTTTCATACAAAAAATTAAATAATAAACTCTAAATGAAATAGTTGCAAAAGAGTTTATTTAACGCTATCTTGCTTCATATTACCTAACCTGTCAAAAAAAGGAATTATATTTTGACAGTTTTTTGCATGTTAGTTAGGTGACTCTTGTATAGTGTTTTTATTATTTATTGTAATAATATATTTAGTCATCTAACTAAAAAATGTTTTTTAATAACACTGGTCAACAAAATTTAAATTGCTGTGGACCAGTGTATTTTTTTTCAATACAAAAATTATTTTGAACATTTTTTACTGTACAAAGAAAAGAATTTTAATACATTAAACTGTGCATTAAAGTTCGTTTTTTCGTGACAAAATTGTTGTTATTTTATTATTTTTGTAATAATAGTAGAAACCAACAAAAATTATATATTTACATATTCGTTATAATAAATATATTACACTTCAGCATTCTAATATGACGGGTAATGATTTTTTTTATAAATATCACACTCAGCTTATAGTACACTAAATGTAAAAAAAATCAATGTGTATAACCCTTTTAACAAAAAAAAAATTGAAAATTGTTCAATTTTCTATTTTTTATTCCCTATAAAACGCTTTTTTGTACTGACCACGCTATATAAAACACTTGTAAAATAGAATGCTTTAAAACAACAGGCATCACCTCTTTATTTAAAAAAAATTAATGCCAGGCTGATAAAAAAAATTTAATGAAAACACAATATGTTAGGGTCACATGGACTGTATATATTATTAAGCGAAAAATACTACTAGCATTAAAAATGATAGAATAGATTATTAATAAATGTTTCTTTGTTCCGATCAAAATATTTTTAACTTAGCAGAACTTACAATATATTTATTACTTCTTATATACTTAAATATGCGCATGATGGATGATATGACAGCTCAGCCTAAACCTAGAAAAGCTTTTCCTTTTTTGGGAAGTAATAAAAATACAACAAAAATACACAAAAATTGGTAGGTAGGGACCCAAATTGGCATTCAAATATTAAAATATTAAAACGGTTGGGAAAATTGTTAAAAACGGTCACTTTTTACTTACATCACAAAACTATTTAAGATTTGTTTCCTCAGTAAATGTTCGTAAAACTGGCAAGACTATTAATATTGACTCAATAAATTTTTAATGTTTTATGAAATATACAACTGAAAAATTAAAATTATCTCTATAAAAGGCAATAAACCAATCAGAGCACAGCATTTTCCACAGCACACTAGGTGTGATGGAGAATGCCATGTTATCATTGGTTTATTGCTTTCTATAGAGATAGAATTCTATAGAAAGTAAAGTCTAAACTTAAAAAAAATTAAAAATTTTATTGGTTTAACAAATCTTATCTGTATATGTTTTGTGAATTACCTAAAGTGACTTGGGTGAAAAAATCATGATTGCTAAGTTGAAAGTATTGGTTAGATATTAATTGGATGTTGTCACTCGATGTTATATGTTAAACTAAGCATAATTTTAATGAAAAACGGACAGATTGAGTAATAATTAAATTTATTTTTACCATTTAGTACGACTGGAAATGGAGCTCTAACTTCAAGGAAGCTATAACTTCTAGCGAGTAATTAATTTATTTTTAATATAATGCTTGCCTATTTTTTCATGATTTGTATGTTTTTTGACAAAATTTATATTTAATACGAAAGCCTGGTTCAGAATTCTATTTTTCTATTTGCACAAGCACTTTTATGTTCATTTTAAATACCCCCCCCCCAAGTACCCCCCTGCTTGCACCCAAATTTATTAATTATAATAGAAAAATATGTACATACAATTTATGTCGCTTCTTAAGTCTTTTATATATATATATATATATATACATATATACGGTCAATTTTTGTGAATGTTCTGTATACCTAACTGTTTAAAAAAATTAAACAAAATAACCACCTTTTTTCAAACTAATGCAAAATTCTACTCTGCAAGTGCCAAATGCATGATTCTAATAATAATAATAATAAAAATAAAATAAAACAAAGTATGGATTTATTATTATACATATTTGTATTTCAACAAATTCATCCTTTGTTTAAATTCCAATCTATCGTGCTCTCCTAATTTATTGCAATTTATAATTATTAAGCCCAACCTGTGAAAGTAAAGTGTCGAAATAATTCAACAAAAAAAAAACTTGTATGAGCACATAATTGACTGGTTTTTATGCATTTAAACAGATTTAATTAGTAACTAACTATACGGAATATTTTAATTCTAAACATATTAGCAAGCTGAAGTTTTACTTGTTTTGAAGGGGACAATCTACTGGAATTATTTAAAATTCTCCCAAAATTTGGCTGAGTTTTAGATGTGGAGTGTTCCCTTATAATCTAAAAAATAAATAGTGTTTATAGTGACATTCTATACAGGGTGTTCATGAAATGACGCACTAAGTCGCGTCATTATATGTATGAAATTTTTTTATTTTAATGACTTTTCTATATCTCTTAAATTATTAATTCTTGGAGATTTGATTTATATGACCTTTTTTGTTTTTCTACAAAAAATGTATTTACTTTTTTTATTCAGTCAACCGTTTGCAAGTTTATGCTAAAATTTTTAATATTATATTTTACTGCTAAACTTAATTTGTTTTCTTTGCGAAAAAGTGGCCAAAAGTCCAAAACCATGCTTAATTATATAATAATAAAAAAACAAAATGTAAAAAAACATTTAAAAAAAAAACGTGAAAAAACAAAAATAGAAATGTTTTTTACGTTACATTTCTAGGGTTGTCAGATTTCTTTTATGGCAATTTAATCTTAAAAATATAAACTTTAAAACCAACTATTTAGTAAAGTTCGAATTAATTTTCTTTTTTTACAAAAATGGCGAATGCGCTGGAAATTACAAATTAATATAGAATTTGTTAAAAACTTGACTACAGCGCCACCTATCGAGGCATAGCATAGCTATGAACCAACGTCTCGACATAACAAATGCATTGTGGGAATAAAGGCTTAATCGGTCAAGTCGTTCAGAAGTTACACGATCATTACGAACATTTTAACTGTTATAGTGTGTGGAGCAAAAGTATCAAATAATGGATTTAACTTTGTTATTTGCAAAGTTAATTTGGTTTCTATGGCAACCAATTTTTTTCTAAATGGCACACATAAATAGAGAAAAATATGCTTTTTTCAGAATGAACAAAAAAATATGTGTGCCATTAAAAAAAATTGGTTGCCATAGAAAGAAAATAAAAAAAGATATCAACAAACTAAAAAACTCAAAACATGCTTGGTAATGAACCAAATAACTTTTATATTGAACTTTTTTTTGTACTTTGCAAATAACAAAGTTAAAGACATTATTTAATACTTGTTCCACCCTGCATGTATACATACAGTGTGACCCATTCGTTTGCGACTCACCCCAGTAAAATCTTTATTTATTGTGCGATTTTAACCGGATTTGTTTTAAAGTGTAGATCTTGATAAACTGTATTTTTGGAGCAAAAAACGCCATATTAGTACAAAATACAAGGCCTACCATGTCAGTTTTTAAGAGTAAATATTTAAGAATTCATTTTAGCGATTTTTTTAAACAACATTTTTATTGAAAAATTTTAAGTAAAAAAATGCAAGATAATAACTAGAAAAAATTATTCTGTCAAGTTATCCACGAAAAAAAACATTGAAATAAAATTAAAGTAATAGTACCTAACTCATAGTAACATATAGTAATAGTACCAAAAAACTGACATGGTAGGCCTTGTATTTTGTAAAAATATGGCGTTTTTTACTCCAAAAATACAGTTTATCAAGATCTACACTTTAAAACAAATCCGATTAAAATCGCACAATAAATAAAGATTTTACAGGGGTGAGTCGCAAACAAATGGGTCACACTCAGTGGCGGCTGGTGGATTTTGGGCACACCCATATCTCAGTTATTAGACATGGGACCCACATCAAATTTATATGAGTTTATAATGACATTATATAGATAATTTCTGCGCAAGCAGAATTTAAATTAAAGTTTGCGAAAAAAAGTTAGTTTTTAAGTGCAACCCCCAGCCTCCTGCCCCTCCAAATTAAGATAATTCAAATTAAAGTGGTACAATATTTAATTCACTGAAGTTTATCGACAAACTTCAAATTTTATTAAAAAAAAATCAAGAATTACAGGTTTTATACCATTTATAATTTTTATTATTTCTTTTACTAAATTTAAAAAAATTATAAATGGTATAAAACCTGTAATTCTTGAATTTTTTTAATAAAATTTGAAATTTTTCGATAAACTTCAGTAAATTAAATATTGTACCACTTTAATTAAAATTATCTTAATTTGGAGGGGCAGGAGGCTGGGGGTTGCACTTAAAAACTAACTTTTTTTCGAAAACTTTAATTTAAGTTCTGCTTGCGCAGAACTTGTCTATATAATGTCATTATAAACTCATATAAATTTGATGTGGGTCCCATGTCTAATAACTGAGATATGGGTGTGCCAAAATCCACCAGCCGCCACTGGTCACACTGTATATTAAGATAACGTCCACTGTCATGTGGTATAGTAGAGGTGCGTCATTTTCGGAACATCCTGTATATAGAATGCGGACAAGAGTTTTTGGACACTTTTTATCAATAATAATAAATAATTTTTATTAATAACGTTTTTTTGCAATTTTTTTCCAGTGTCCCCTCGGCAGCACCACAGATCTGGGAGCGTTCGGTATCGGGGGAGGCTCTGATTCAGGCGCCTCAGACCATAACCAACGTCCGGAGAACGCACTCGACGCTCTGCTAGACGAGCTGCAAACTTTCGCCAAACCCCACCCGAAACCGCAAAACGGCAACCCCGCGATCCCCGAGCTGGGCCGAAGCGGCAGCATCGACTCCTCGACCGGCAACACCGCAAACACGTTAACTGTCAACACGTTGAGCGGCGGAGGGGGTTTGAGACGTCTGCATTCCTATCCGAGCGGGTCGGATACGGATAACAGTCCCCCTATACAACCCATGGTGAAGTTACCGCAGAAAAATACTCAGAAACCACCCTTACCGGAACGAACCACTAGCGAGTTATCCACGAAGAGAGTCCCCCCTCCTCCCCCTCCAAGAACAAGCTCGAAATCCCCTCTAGCCTCCCCGACGTCCCCTGTATTACCCCCACGCGCCCCTCTATCATCCGGCTTAATGCATATACAGAACGTACAAAACATCGTGGAAAATAGTAACAAACCTCAATCTCAGTTCGAGCAAGCGACACAAAACCTGGGCTTACACACGTTGCGACGCAACCTAGCCAAAAAGAAGGAAACCATGAACAAAGACAAATCGCAGACGCTCCCCAGAAACATCGGAGGTACCAACTTTCAAATCCAAACTGCCCCCACGGAGGCAGACTTGAACATCAGCACGAGCAGCAGTTGTGAGAGCATCAACTCGCAAGACGGCTCCAAAAAAAACCGCACTGAAGAGTTGGAACAACGTCATCAAGAACTACTCAAAAAACAAAAAGCTCTGCAAGAGCAATACGCAAGACTGCAGTCCCTACAAAGAGGGACCAACACCATAGCGTTTGTACCTCCCGCTCCCAACGATCTAATGCTGAAGAAAACCGGCAGCGAGTCGAATTTGCTGCAAAAAATGGGCCTACAGATGTCAGCACAAGTCATAACAGGGTCCCTGACAAACCTACCCAACACCACATCCCTGAGCAAAAGTTTAACCACCCCCAACAGCAATGAAAAAGATGCAACACAAAAATCATACGAAACGGATATTCTATGACCTATTACAACGTTTTTTATTGTGATGTACACCAGTCGTTTTGGATTTCTCCATGGGTTTTTAAGCCCGAAGGGCTTAGATTACTAAATTCTCTACTAAAAATGTAATGGGCACTGTTATTGCTTATAATCTTTCTTATAGAGAATTTTATAATCTACAATTTTTATCATTGCAAATTTTACCCCAAAACCAATAGAAAGGAAGATAAATACCATTATAACAATGTTTCCTTGTAGGCAACGCCATCTTTAGGGATTTTTTACAAGTTCTTTTAAGGGACAAAAAGTGACTATTCCATTAAAACCCATATCATACCTACGCATTGTATTTTTTCGAGTCTCAATGTATATAGGACATTACAAAAAGTATTACACGTAAAATTGTGAGATGTTTTAATAAAAGCTCACCATTTAAATGGATGGTTTATATTCGCGCACACCTATTACATATTTAACACCAAAAAATATTTATTATTAATATTAATATTTATTATTATTATTATTTGTTGTTGATTTTGTATATAGCACTTTTTCAATTGTCTATTAAATTTGTTTTTTATCGATATCTGGACTTTTTATTTTTGAAATTTTCCGTTTTTAATCACAAATATGCTTAAAATAATTATATTGCAATGGTAAGTATACTGCTTAAATCATTGATTAATAATATTTATCCGAAATCGGCAGTAAAGTAGTCAACAATCGGCAGTAAAAAGAAATCGGCAGTAAAGTAGAACGTTACTGCCGATTTAATACGAGTATTGTATGCAACCCAGTATACATTTTAAGATGAGTCTACTGCTACTCAGCAGCAACTAAATAATATTTAAAAAAAACACCGTCGCGGAGGTCGATTGGACCCTTTCATAAAATGTTGTTTAATAAAAATAATAAGTTAATTTTATTAATTAGATTAAAAAATCGCCGCGACGGGCAAATATATCATAACCGTCGCAACAAACAGTATACGTGGACACTTCCTACATTCAAATGACATTTGATTTGATCATCAAATGATATTTGATTTGATCATCAAATGACATTTGATTTGATCATCAATATTAATTATTAGTATTATAATAACACTACTCACGTGGTTATTTGCCTCGGCTTTCGCCTCTGAAAATAATTTCCACATTCGTGATAAAAAATACGACTTTATTGCCTTGATACATAAATAACTATTTTCACTCAACGGCTTAAATAGTATCTGTTAGGCAACACAACTACAGTTATATGTAAACTGGATTGCATACCTAACATAACCTCAAATTGATCTTGTAAATAAAACTTTTAAATAGTGAGAAAAACGGCAAATAACGATAAAAATGTAATGTAAAAATTATGTTTACAAGAAAAGAAGTTTTAGAACGTAAAACTGGTGAAGACGGTATTGGAAGATACGATTTTTTGAAGCAATTAATAAATGAATTTGCAACAACAAAATCATATGGTATGTAAATACAAATACTAAGTAATAGGTTGTTTTCTATATAAAAAATAAAGATTATTAGTTTCAAAAAAGGCATTTGAAATAATAAAAATGTTAAAAATCAAGATTATCAAAGAATTCCATGGACAATTTAGGCAAGCGTCTAACGCTTGTAATCATGGTTGCCTAAATTTTCCATGGAATACTTTGATTATAACACCGTACAACACAAAATTGCCCGCATCGATGAAACTTGAAAAATCGGATAGAAGACGATAAAAAAAAGACCCGTGTATCGGCGATTTTTTTGTACACGTCAAAAAATTTTTTTTTTCACTTTAAAGTTTTTAATTACGAGCATTTAATATGTTTTGTTTTTAAACAAAATATACCAATTTTGCTGTGAACCATATTATTGAAAAGGTATTAAAAATTAGGAAAAATGTTATATAATGTACAGGGAATATGTAAAATTGGTAATTTAAAAGATTAAAGGAAAAATTAAAAAATAAATCTTAAAAATTCGTATGATAACTATTATTTTGAGCATTTATGTATTCTTGTTTAAAAACAACGTTTTTTTGTATATACACTGTGGGTTTGTTAATCTAAAATTTAGATTCTAAATGATACCTACGCATATAAAAGTACGATTTTTATTAAACTGCACCTTTTATAGTTTTGTTCGTTGAGAATTAAAATGGAGTGTCCTAATCGCAATAAATTTTGTTATGTTTGTGGTTTATATGTAACTGTGAAACATGTTCGTAATATAACCAAAACCTTATAAGGTATAACTATAACTATAGTTCTTTCGTTTCAGCGACAGTTTAAAACCAATTACGTTCCGTACTTATGGTACGCTCCCGAAGTGCTATGCACTTACTGCTATAGGTCATTATGTAAAAATAATGACAAACAACCCGGTAGTAAATACCAAATACCTACTTACTATTTGGTTACCCCGTACAGAGTATTCTCCGGAATTGTGTTACTTTTGTTTGAACGAAACAAGGAGCTTTGGTTATAAATATGAACACCGCGAAAAAATCGCCTACGTTAAAGTTGAATCTGTAATCCCATTGAAGTTGAATCTGTAAACCCAGTTGAAAAAGAAGCTTGGACATCTGCGGTTAATGTCTTTGAAAACTTTCTTGGTAACAATCGAGCTGAAAATTATATAGAAATTGTGCAAAAAATGATCTCTGCGTATGGCAATATGGGAGTATTAATGTCATTAAAAATTCATTTTTTGCCTAATCTTCTAGATTTTTTCAAAAATAATATGGGTGATTACAGTGATGAACATGGAGAAAGATTCCACCAAGACATAGCTTTAATCGAAACTAGATTTAAAGGTAAAAATTTGGTGCACATGCTCGGTGAATACTGTTGGTCACTTTGTCGTGAAACGGCAACAAATTTACTAAAAAAAAAATAAAAGGCCAAAATTTGAAAAATAATTGAGTTGTATCAAATATTTTTATTAAACTAAATAATATCAGACATTTTGTTTAATTGTATTCAGCGTTAAAACAATTTATAAGGTAGTATTGTTTTTTTTTACTTTTGAGTATTAAAATTTTATGGACGTAATAATAAAGTAGTTACAGCCTTATGATTATGTAAGAGTTCTTTAAAATGCCCTTTAAGAACATTTGTAAGCTTGAATAAAAAAAAATAACATTAATATTTAGTATGGAAACTTTCTACGAATTATCTTTAAATTTTGTGTTTCAAAACCAAATAAAAAAAAAATTTGACGTGTACAAAAAAATCGCCGATACACGAGTCTTTTTTTTTATCGTCTTCTATCCGATTTTTCAAGTTTCATCGATGCGGGCAATTTTGTGTTGTACGGTGTAATATATGATAAAATAATTATTATTGTAGGGCTTACACTGTAGGCTCTATCATGGTGATTTTTAAAATTCTTATGATTTAAATTATATTCCTAATAAGAAAACATATTTTATACATTTTTAGAATCTAAAAAGCAGACCTTAGCAAATTTGTCAAATTTTGCCTATGATCCTATAAATTTTGTATTTTTTAAACAACTTCATATCCTTGACCTATTTTTGGCTCAATTATCGGAAAATAGTGAAGATTTAATAAACTTTTCTTTGGCTGGACTGTGTAATTTAGCTTCAGGTAATCTTTCTGACAAAGTATTTGACAAAAATTTAGTCAATAATTTTTAGATCCGGAAAATAAAGAATACATTATTTCTTTGAACGGAGTTTACCTTATATCTCAATATTTAAGTCATCAAAACATAGAAATCAAACTAAACAGTTTGACAACACTTTATTATATCCTCGAAACACAACCACATCTAGTCACCCAGGACATTTTAAACGAATCAGAATCCTTTAAATCAAGTGATGATCCTAGGTTGTCAAATTTGGGGACAGTTTTTTTGGAGAAATACAAACATGAGGTTTCTTACAGTAGTCAGGGGGTTTAGTGAAATTGCTTTGAAGGATTTTAAAGTTGGTAGTAAGGTTTTTGCCACTAGGAAAATCACTAGGAAGGATTTGGAGGATTTTGCAAGGATAAGTGGGGATTTTAATACTGTGCATATGAATGAGGGGGTTGTTCATGGGGCTTTTTTGAACTCCATAGTTTCAGGTAGGTAATCAAATTTCAGGATTTCCTGGTTTATGTTTTTGTTTTACTTTTTTAGGTGTAATAGGGACTAAACTTCCAGGACCAGGCTGCCTAGTGGTCCAACAAACACTAAATTTCCCCAAAAAATGTTTCATAAATGAAGAAATAAAAGTAACAGTAGAATTGGAAGAAATAAGAAAAATATGGAAAGTTAGCTTTAACTGTAAAGTCGAGGACAAAACTGTGTTATTTGGAGATGCCAAATTAGTTTTTATTAAATAAAAAAACTTTTTTTTTAAGATTTATTTTTTTACATGTGGCATTTTACAGGTTCATTATCCTTACAGCAAAATTCTCTTCCAGCTGATAAGTGGGTGGCATGCCACTTGTCACTGTGGTTTTTTATGAATAAAAAGGCTTTTTCCTTGTGCACATCTCTGTCCACAGTTGCACAGATTATTTCGCTGCTTTTTGGAAGGTGTTTGATAATCTAAAAAAATGCAAAGTTTACCTACAAGATAATTTTTGTTTCAAAATTAATTTATTTTCATTATTGGAAAATTTTCAGAAAAATTGACTTGCATTTGTCAATTTTTCTGAAAATTTCCAAATATCAGTATACTGATCAAGAAAAAAGGGAATTTTCAAATCTGATTATAATCATATGATATACTAGCGGGTCGCAAAAATACAAATTCAGTGCTGTATTAACATAACTATCGTGTTATTAGACACATCGATTTATATACTATATAAATCATTCAATATTTTGAAATCGATATTTTCAATGGACCCCCTTTTGCAAAAAGGACCCAACCGACAGTATATTTGATAATTTTTATTTTAACAAATCATTTTCTAAAATCAATTTAAAAGTTAAAAATGCATTTTCGTAAGAAGATATAAATTATTTTACATAATACCATGGGGCTCTGCTTATAAAAATGCTCTTTTGCCACTTTTAAACGGGTACTAAGGATAATTCTGGTAAATGATCAGTTTTGTGACAAACATCTTCATATTTATCAAAATTACTATTTAAAAACCATATTTACCAATTTTAATAACTTGTACATTATCTTCAAAAATAGTAATTAAAAAACTAGGTTTAAAAGGTTCTGCCAAAAGTCAAGCTTGAAGTTGGTCAAAAAACCAAAAAAAAAATAGATTTAGTTTTCAGTTTAAAAAAATGTTAAAAGACTGGATTACCAAAAACTGTACCAATAATTCATTATTAACTTAATAGTAGTAAATGTCAAATTATAAACTGTATCTATAGTTATATACTAGTAGAAAATATTACACATTGTTTTAGTTTAGTTTTAAGTTATGTACTGGACCTATGTACAGGTAATTTTTTACCTAAAATAGGCGAAAATTCTATTTCTGTACACTTGTATCTGGTTGTTAAATAAATAAATAAATATGATTATTATATTTGAAATATTCTTACAAAGATGCATTTTCAACTATAAAACTGTATAAAACGGATTTTATTAAATAATTGGACCAAGTTTTAATTTTTGGACTAGTACTGTTTTTAATCTTACCGATTCATTTAACGCTTACGTTAATTTTTTTAAATCAATTCTATTCAATGTTTAGTTTTAAGTGTTTTTTTTCTGTAATAAATTTATTATCCATATATTTTTTTAAAATTAAAATAATGTTAAGTGGTTGAATTTTTTTCCCAAAAAACCCAATTTTTCTAAGGCTTGGGAAAAATACGGAAACAAACAGTTTTTTCCCCAATTTTTCCGTTTTTTTTTTCGACAATTTAAAACCCTAGGTAGGTATGATTTTAACTATAAACTGGTGTATAAAAAAATAACTCTTTACTTAACATATTTTTTAAATTTTGTATACTCAAAATAAAGTTTATACATATGTTTTAGGATATTCAAACATAGTAAAAGTTAAATTTTGTAATTTAACTTTATAAATCATTTATTATTTTGTAAATGAATATTTTGAATGGACCTCCTTTTGCAAAAAGGACCCAACCGACAGTATATTTGATAATTTTTATTTTGTCAAATCATATTCTAAAATCAATTTAAAAGTTAAAAATTAATGATTTTTAACTAGGTATAAAACGGATTTTATGAAATAATTGGACCAAGTTTTAACTTTTTGACTTGTACTGTTCTTAATCTCAACAATTCATTTAACGTTTACTAATTTAATTCAATGTTTAGTTTAATTTGATTTTTTTTCTGTAATAAATTTATTATCCTTATTTTTTTAATTAAAATAATGTTAAGTTTTTGAATTAAGTTTCGTAAAAATCAACTTTTTCAAAAAAAGCCAATTTACCAATAACTGTACAACCTAAAATTTTGTTATAGGTACTCAAAATAAAGTTTGTACATGTTTTAGGATATTTAAACAAAGTAAAAATGATATAAATTAGGGATGTTATTTTAAGTGTTCTGAATTAATTTTCCATTATTTTTTACCTACAATTCCACCCTAAAATTGTCCCCTGAAATCTCACATTAATTAAAAACAAATCGTTCAAACAAAAAATCACCGGAAGTGGACGAAATTTCCCTGACAATCAAAGCTCGAATCAAAACACACACCTGTTGGATGCATAAAAACATTAAAAATTTAAATGCTAATTTAGATAGAGTTGGGGTGCAACGGGACGCATGGGTTATTCCATTTTACACCCCGGTAAATACTCACAATGGCCTCATTATTATTTTTAAGGAGGGTGGCCAGTTAATCGTGGACGCAGGATGGGCTGTTCACTTGTTTTGTTCATTTTTTTTAAGTCGCTTGTTGAATGAAAATAAGGATTCTCACGGGATAATGCAACAGGTTGACCCTTGGTTAGTTGGTTAATTAAGGGGCGGTTTCTTGTAGGAAACTGATTTGAATAAGGAAGGGCGTAAAGAATGACCGGTTATTAGATTGTTTTAATCATGAAGAACCTTTGAGCTCAACCAAACAGGGTAAACACACAAAATAATGAATTAAACATAAAAAATAGTCTATGCTTACCACTTCCAAGCATTTATTTGTGCACTGTCTAGTACCCACGGAATTATTCATGAAAGAGTTGTCCATTTCCTGCGTTAGAACTGGTGAACCTTTGGGCTGATCCTTGGACCCTTTTTTAAACTGTCCGGTCAAAAATACCCCGCATGTGCAAGGTATTGGTGATTCTTTTTCATGGTGATTTTTACGGTCCTTTGAGGCAGTGGTGAAAGAGAATAGAGCCACAAACAGTAGACAAAAAATTACCTAAAATTTGATCGTTGTTTAATTTTAAAAATATATTTCGAAACGCACCTTCATTTTTATTTATTAGGAAGTTCACTTTCCACTGAATTCAAAGAACTAATTTGCCCATGCAACAAAATTTAACCATTGTTTTGCAATTAAGCAATGCATTAAAAATGCCGACAATATCTTTTTTACTTTGTTCTATATTTCCATAAACGCGGTGTTATTAATATGAAATATTTGAAACAGATACAGATTGTAACATTTATTGGTTTTGAATAACTTATAGCAGCTCATGTAGAAACTTCGGGGTCCGGTTACAATAAAATTTAATAAGTTTATATGAAAAATACAAAAACCATAACGTGGTTTTATGTGTGGGATATATTTATTGCTTTTATTTATATATCTTCTGTATTTTATTGAATTTTTTTAAAAGTATTATTTTTTGTTTTTTATGTTGTTTAAAATGTTTTTAGTTTGCAAATTTCAACATTTTTTTAATTTTACATTTTTATACAAAACGTGAGTGTCCCCAAAATGCGTTATTTTAAGAATAAAAAAATGGAGTATTTTTAAAAATATTACAGAATGGTGTAAAAAAATATAAATTTTAAATTATCCAAACTTTGTAAATATTATAATACTTAATATTCGTATCATTAAAATGTTGGAATTTTTTTTCTATCTGTATCAATTTTTATTATTACATAAAGAAAATACTAAAAAAAGATAAAAATAGGTTAATAAAAATTATAAAACAAAACAAAAAATATTAAATTAATAACAAAATTAAATAAAACATATTAAAATATCAGATAATAATAATAGAAATATGTAAAAAAAACAAAATATTAAAAAAAAAAGGTGTTTAGAATCATATCCGTATACTAAATTTCAAATTTCTTGGCCACTTTGATTTTAAAAAATCTAGGTAGTAGAAAAAAATCAACTTGAAATTTGGTATATGGACCTAAAATATAATTCGATACAACTTTTCTTTATAATATTTTGTTGTTTAAGGGGGCTAATTAATTTTAAACAACAGTTTTTAATAATATTTTGTCGTATATCCTATATGCACTTTACCCTCACAAAAAATAGTTTTTTTTTAGTAAAGGTAAACTTAATTTTTATTTATTATTAAAATTATGTTGAAAATTAATCTTTTATCAAGCAGGGCTGAACCCCTGAAAATGAAAATTAAATTCAATTTTTTTTGATTTTACAAGAGTCGTTTCACCTATCCAGGAACACCCTGTATATTATACTGGGCCAAAAAAATTGACTATTTTTTTTTGAAAAATGTATCGAGAATGTCATTTAGAATGACAAAAAAAAATTCGTGAAAATTTGAGCCCTTAATATTATTCGATTAAAATCGAAGAAAAACTTAAAATTTAAATTTTTTCTTCGTGAATAAATTTTGAAGAATTAAATTTATGCAAAAATGTTAAGAGACCTTTTTTGTAGAACATTAAATTTCCTTTAAGAATCCGACGTGAGCTTTTTTAAATATTCATTGATCCATTAGTTACAAAATTTCAAAGTAAAAAGGGCAAATCGAAAAAACACATCGATTTATTAAGCTCAATTACTCGGAAACGGCTCGTCTGACGAAAATTTTCAATCTGACCTTTTTTGTAGAGAATTTAATTTTATATAAAAATAAGTGAAAAGGATTTTTTTCGCTCTAATGTTTTGACAGTTCTAACGTAAAACATCAAATTATGACTAAAAATCAAAAATAGCGATGATAGACCTCTTAAAATTAATATTAAGGGCTCAAATTTTCACGAAATTTTTTTTGTCATTCTGAATGACATTCTCGATATATTTTTCAAAAAAAATGGTAATTTTTTTGGCCCAGTCTACTGTATATATATAACAAACCCCAAACCCAAAACCCACAATTAAACATAAAAAATCTCGCCGAGGGTTACCGGCTGAATCCGTCGCTGCCCATCAACTTGAACGTCTATAATTTGTATGGTCCTTTGTCTGACCATCATTCTTACTTACGCAGCAAGGAAGAGGACTTTGAACCGCGACCATGGTCAGTTCTTAAAATAAAAGGGGTAGAAAAAATGGTAACGCATGACGGTCAGGGGGAGATTTGTTTATTGCGTTTACACAAGCGGCGGAGAAGGTACAGAGCTTCGAACTGATTACGAGAGGCGATCAAGTGAATAAATGCATTGTAAATCGGATTGCCACCTGTTGCTTCGATCGGATGCTTTATTGGAAACGCACAGGACACTCACCTCACATTTTCTATTCTAGCTATATATTTCAAAATGCTTTTGCTCTGTACTCACAGTGTTCCTGAACGAAGTTTTAAGTCACATAAAAATGACGCCAAAAACTGATTGCAGTTTCTTGTTCGGGACCCTTTGGTGAATTAAAAATGATATTTACCAAAATCCTAGCTGATCCTTTTTTCGAAATTTTTTCAAATTTTTTTTTTCAAATTTTTGTTTATTTCAAAGTCTACCTTTCACAGAGTACACATTTGTACACCGATTTTTATAAAATTAGAGTATATTATTGAGGAGACTTAAAGAATACTCTTTAATAATGTTCACATCATTTGATATATACAGGGTGGACCAAAAATCGATTAATTTTAATAAAGCAAAAGCGTAAATTCATGATTTTGGCATAACAAGCAAAACAGATGTATCCCCATTTTTTTTAGATATTTCTATGTTTATTAGGTTACAAAATGGCATTCTTATTAACCTTTTATTAAAAAAATAGATTTTTAATAAAATTAAATAAAATAACGCTTAGAGAATATTTAAAATGTTGTTTATAAATTATAATTTAGGCTTTTTAGAAGTTTTCAATTTTGAACGAAAAACTGGTTAAAGTTTTTTGATCGGCACTCTTTGGAGATTTAAAAACGGTATTTACCAATTTGCTTTTCTTTAAATTTGTCAAAAAATCATTTTTTTTTAAATTATTTGTTTATCGCAAAGTCTACCTTTGCCAGAGTACAGATTTGTACACCGATTTTTATTGATTGCAGTTTCTTGTTCGGGACCCTTTGGTAACTTTAAAATGATATTTAACAAAATCCTAGCTGCTCCTCTTTTCGAATTTTTTTGAATATTCTTAATTTTTGTTTATCTTACCTTTGACAGAGTACACATTTTTACACCAATTTTTATAATATTGGAGTATATTGTTAACGAGACTTGGACAATATATTGTCAGTATACTGTTTTCATACTGAGCACATCATTAGATTTATACAGGATTAGCCAAAAATCACGTTTTTATATAGTAAAAAGCATAATGCACAAAACAGATTTATCTCCAAAAAAATTTATTTTATTTAATTTTATTCAAAATCAATTTTTCTTATAAAGTCTTGATAAGAATCCCATTTTGTAGCCTGATAAACATAAAAATATCTAAAAAAACATGGGTGGGTATATACCTTTTTTGCGTGTTATGCCAAAATCATAAATTTACGCTTTTGCTTTATTAAAAGAAGCAATTTTTGGCTAACCCTGTATATATTAAATGATGTGCACAGTATAAACAGTATTCTCCAAATCTCCTTAACAATATACTCCAATATTATTAAAGTCGGTGTACAAATGTGTACTCTGTCAAAGGTAGACAAAAATTTAAAAAAAAAAATCATGAATTTTCAAAAAATTTCGAAAAGAGGATCAGCTAGGAGTTTGGTAAATATCATTTTTAAGTCACCAAAGGGTCCCGAACAAGAAACTGCAATCAGTTTTTGGCGTCATTTTTATTTGACTTAAACTTCGTTCAGGGACACTCTGTACTGTTCAGCGTTTGAAAAGAAAAACATTTGTTAAGTATAAATTTTTATTAATACTCCTCAAATTGCCAATCGTATTTGTACTCTACAGAATCATCGTCTTCGCATTCGTTAAAATTAAACTTGTTCCTCAAATACTTCATGTTTTGTTCATACACACTGTCCTGTTTGTCGGTATTCAAAAACTCCAACTCATCCGATAGGGAATCTTCCGATTCTTCGTAGGTCTCATCGTTGGCGAACACTTCCTTCTTATCATCAGCACCTATGACCTGTATTATGGCTGGATCGTTCAAGAATGCTGGTTGTGGATTAACGTTTCTGAAGTCTCTCAGATGGGAAAGTTGGAACTCGACGAAATAATAAACCTCGTCTTGTTTTGGCACCGGGATTTCGCACTCGCGGTTTTCCGTGCCAAAATTTTGTACTTCTTCCAGGGATAACGTTCCTTTTTCGAAGTTTACGTCCAGAAGTCTGCCTTCATAGCGAATGTTAGCTTTTGATGTTACGCTCACTTTGTTGTAGTTCATTTTTTTAGAGTGAATTTGTTTTTAAGTTGCTGGGTTTTATAGCAGTAATAGTTGTATACCTCATGAAAAGAGGTATACGTAGAGTTAAATTACTTTTGAGGTAATCTACAAATTCTTAGACAGGTATGGAAATATAAGATTAGGGCTTTCTTTAGTTTCTAACAAATGGGGTAGTTAAATTTTTTCTGACCTATACTTTTTATGGTTTTATTCAAGGCGATTTGTAATTTTAAACATTTCTGTGAAATCGGAATTTCAATTGAGTTTACCGTTTTCGAGATATTTACAAAAAAAAATCTCCTAATTACGTCACTAGGCTATTGACAACGTTGCCAGCTTTTTCTATGGTTGCCAGTGTGTTTAGTTTAAGATTCCTACGATAGATGTCGCCACGTTATAATATTTTAGTTTTAAAACCACTTGATCTATAATTTTAGTTGAGAAGAAGAAGAAGAATTGATTTTTTGACGTTTCTCTTTTTCGGGTTATGTTTTTTTTAAATTTAGATTATTGAAAATCAATGTTATTGTTATGTTATTTGTAATTGATCTTAGATAAGTGATTTATTAATAACGGACTCCAAAGCAGAGGAATCTTGTGGAATGGTTGGTTACATTGAACATTGGAGCTTTTAAACAAATAATAAGTACCACCTATAATTATAATCATATTTTGTCGTAAATGCATTTCATTAGTATAATGCCTAGTTCTTTATATTCTTTTAGATATATCTTGGACTCTAAAATATCAAACAGTAATATGATACCTCGTAATAAGGAAGATAGGTACTTAATGAATTTGGTGACCATCTTTCACTCAACTGACAGTGAAAGTATTTGTACATAACCTCTTCGGGTATTTTCTGACATAACCGAATGAAATCATTAACAGGACAACTTGACAACAGGGTAATTTTCAACCAATAGAAATCTTAGAATGTTGGTCACATGGCGAGGTTTGTGACGTCATAAAAATTTATATTTTTTGTAAATATCTCGAAAACGGTAAACTCAATTGAAATTCTGATTTCACAGAAATGTTTAATATTACAAAACGCCTTAAATAAAACCATAAAAAGTATAGGTCAGAAAAAATTTAACTACCCCATTGTTGTTATAGCAAGTAAGTGTACCTTCATTTCTCCCTTTAAAATAGAGTTTCAAGTGAGTGTATTGTTTTAAGAAATTAGTACCTTCTTCATTCCACTTATACCACAGTTAAAACTCTTGAAAAGACAATGGTTAATATTTCCATTCCTCAAATAAATCCTTTACACCTGATTTATTTATTTTTTGGACCTGTTGTTGGCCTTGTACATATCCCCGGGCGTTATTTGTTGCATAACGCGCCCCTTCGTTGACCCTCTAGACGCGTTCCCCCTCTCGTCATGCATAAAAAGCGACTTTAACCATTTCCGGCACGGATAAAATAAAACACCACGAAATCTAGTGGTTCGACTGGTTGGCCGTCTATGATTGAATTTTGATTTAAATTCGAATTCCCACGTACATAGGTATATTCGTTATTGATATTGAAGAAAAACTAATTAAATTTTTATAGGCACTCGCTCTTATAGTCTTGACCGATACACCCCTTTTAAGATTCAATCTGCTTACCCCTTTATTGGACTTCTACGTAAGTATAAAAAAAAATCAACAGGTTATAGTGTTATCTATCATCTTTTTTCTACTCATGCACTAAAAAAAGGTGCCCTTAAACTAAAGTGGTCAACTCTCTTAATACAAAATTATTAGCGGCAAGAAACAATATTTTGGCATAAAAGAGTATTTATTTCTTATTTTCTAAGAAAAAAGTTCTTAGTGGAAAAAGTATAGTTCTCTTGAATGTTTGTTTTATTTGCTCTAAAATCAAAATAAAATGTGCTTATAGCTCTTGGCCCTATTTAAAAACGCAAATCTTTTAAATCAAAGTAATTTTCATTTCTTTTAAGAGGTTATTTTTTGTGTAGTTTTTTATTTCGTTGGATTTTTTTTTCTTTCTATCTAACGATGTAAAATTTCAAGATGGTGGTGGTAACTCAGAATCTAGTTGGCAAAAAATCACAAATTGGATGAAAATGTGGATAAATATGAATGTATAGGTACGTGTAAATTTCCTTTTTTTCAAAATTTCCAGGAATAACGAAGTTATAATGATTTTTGGTTTTGACATGTTTTCAGTTTTTAAAAATTATTTTTTAATTTTTAAACGCCATTTTAATAGACCTATCTTTGACTTACCCATACATACAAGTAGGGTTGGGAAAATTTCACTTTTTGCTTGTACTTGAAATTTCACTTGAAATTTTCATGACATTTATGAAATTCATTAAAATTTCCTAAATTTCTGAAATTTCATGAAATTTATGAAATTTATTAAAACTTTCAATAAATTTCAATCACTTTAAGTATAATATATTAATATTGAAATAAGCCCACTCGGGGACCATGGCAAATTGCCTCTCTTACCTCCTACCCCTCTGTGGGCCCCTGCACCAATAATATAAATAGTAAATACCTATGTTTACCACAAATTTCTTGAGATTTCCTTTTAACATATTTTTAAAATTAAAAAACTAAAAGGGATATAGCACTTTTTGGTAAGCTAATGAGATTGTGCCACTTTCATTGTTTTATATTTATATATATATATTTATTATTTTTATATATTTTACTGAAATTTTACTAAAATTGAAGAAACTTCATCAAAATTTTATGAGCCAAAGGCATTTTTTATCCGTTTTCCGATGCAATTATAGCAAAAGTAAAAGTTTAAATTAATCATGACTTTTAAAAAAAATTTAAAGTCTGATTTAATTTACAAATTAAATTGGTAACTGAATTAAATTATTTAAATTAATTTATGCATAAGTAACAATAATTACTTATAGTGTATTCAAATCCAAGCCGCTTGATAACTCGTTCTTATTGGTCGATTCGGAATCTGTTTTAAATTATTATTAAAGGTCCCAGGGGAGGCCGCATGTGAAATTTATGCGAAATTTTCAGTAAATTGCGAAACTTTCAATGAAATTTCTGAAAGTTTCACAGGCAAAGTTAAAATTTTCATTTGAAAATTTCAACTGTCACAACCCTACATACAAGGATACTTGGTGCACCCTGTATACATAATACCTATGTAGTAAAAAATTAAGGAAAACTAAAAATTGTTGTTATCAAAATTTAAACATAAAAAATTATAAATAATCATCAACAAAAATTGTATATATAAAACAAAGGTTTGTAAAATTTAATATAAAATTTGTAGGTAGTTAACTAATTCTAAAATCTACCTACAAAATATGTATTCAAGGTAAACAGAATAATTCCCTTAAACAAAGCCCAACCTGACGCGTGAAAAAAAAATCCAAAACAACAAAATTCTCATAGTTGTCATAGACTTGGAACCCAAAAAAACCACGTCGACTCCTTCCATCCTTCTCCCTCTCATGCACCCGCAACCAGAATGAAAATAGACAAAACGTAGGAAACATACGAAACATACAGTGAGTGAACGTAATAACCCCATGTCGTAATGAAGCTGCTGGGTCATCGCCCCTAAAATGCCTATACTGCCTGTTGATGTTCTCAAAACGTTGCATAGAACTGCCTAGCCTTACTATGCGACTTTATATCTATAAACTAAGCATCTATTTTATCAAAGACATGTGGCATTGCAAGAAATCATTAAAAGAAAAAATAAATTTACCATAAAAAATGCCATATCTTTAAAAGTATTCATTTTATAGCAAAATATCATATACAAAAAATATGGAGAATTTTATTCTCTACAATAAATGTTTAAACAAGTTTTGTCCAAAAACAACCAGAATTCAAGATATTTTACGAAAACAAAACTAAAAAACAAAAACATAATAAATAAAACTTTACTATAAAAAATTTAATGCTTTATCATAAAACATATTTATATAACTTTTATCCAGAAATCAAGATATTTAACAAAAACTAAGCAAAACGAAACATAATGCAGGCTATTATTTACCTGGATGAAGTTTGAATCAAATCATTCCAGTGTAATACAATACTTTATCTACTCCAATAAGTATATAATTAAATGTTTTCCAAAAACGGAATTAGATAAAGTATATAACTTAATACATAAAAATCAGGATCAAAACCCAAAATTGTTATGCTAAAAATATGAAATAAAAAGGAAATATTACTTAATATTTTCAATGTTTATTATATTTGTGTAATATTTTATAGATAAACAAGCTCCCTAAATGCATGTTTGTTCTTGCCCCAAGATAAGTTGCTTACATAAATATATCTTCAAAATATGTTTACCTTTTCCTCGCTTATCTAACGATAAAATATTGTAATGTTTCGTTTTAAATATTTCTTATTAAATGGTTTAAAATTAAAATTTTTTCCCGATATTAACAACAGAATTTGATTTACCTACAAAAGTGCTAAAATGACTACTTTAAACCAAATACGTCAAATAATTAATTTTATTTATGTTGCGTTCATAATGACTTCATTATAACACCGCTTTCGGTGCTGTAATGAGATACTTTATCCCACCCAAAATTTTGATTTTGTAGGTTGGCTATACTTTAAACAGCATAATATTTTGCATATTTGTTATATATTTTTATGATTTTTCCAATACTTACAAGACTTTTCTGGCAATAAATTTTGTTTAACATCAAAGAAAATCCTTTTTTTCTTGTTTAACATTAACAGCCGCTTATTGTGAATAAGTAAATTAAGGACGGCATGGCGAATCGATTTTGACATTAACTGTCAAATCAATGACTGTGATAACTATCTAAAGTAAAATTAGACCAAATTAAATTTAAGGTATAAAATTAATTTCTTTTATGAAATCTTTGCAAAATAGATAAAATAGCATAAAGAACTCATGTCATAAGACTTTTTGTCGCACTCGTCCATTATAAATTGTCCGCGTGCGACAAAATGACGTCTTATGACATTAGTTCTTTAATATACTATTTTCTACTCCTATACGGAATATGACCGTCCTAATGTCACTTTTTAATGTGCAAAGTATTACAGAATTAATTATTCTACCATCGGATGACGGAATAAACACTGGTGGCGACATCTCTGTGTTTAATATCTAACAAATTTTAAACCGATCCAACCTCACTTTCTCCCAATTAAATTATTTTTTAAAGTTTTTTTTTGGAAACGTATAAAAAGTATAGTCTGAAACACTAGGGTTTTAAAGTGTCAAAAAAAAATTGTGAAAAAAATTGTTTTTTCCGTTTTGGGAAAAATTAATTTTTTTTTAGTAAATATACACATTTGAAAAAAAGTAGCAAACAACAACTTAACATCATTTTAATTAAAAAAAATTCCTTTATTAAAAAAAAATTGAATTAAATTAAATTGATTTAAAATAATACTCGCGTAAACGTTAAATATACTGTCGGTTAGGTCTTTTTTGCAAACAGAAGTCCATTAAAAATATCCTACAAAATAATGAATGATTTATAAAGTTAAATTAAGAAATTATAAGTGTCAAATGTTAATATGTTAATAACATGTTAATACAGCACCGAATATGTTTTTTTGCGGCCCGGTAGAATATTCTTACTAAATTAAAATAAAAGTAATAATTATTATAATCATATTAGGATTAAAATCAGCTTTTGAAATTCACTTTTTTCTCGATATCAGTGTATGGATATCATCTGTTAAAATTTGGAAATTGTCAGAAATAATAAAATTTTAAAAAATGAAAAAGAAAATTTTCCAATTTTTTATAATATTATTTGATTGTAATCAGCGTTGAAAATTCTCGATGTCAGTGTAAAGATATTATGAAGTATCCAAAAAAAATATTTTTTGCATTCTTTTTGTATTATCCTTTGAAAAAATGCAAAAGTCAATTTTTCAGAAAATTTCCCAATTTTTTGGTTTTTTTCGAAAATAAAATTTTTTTTCGCCGACTTAATTTTTCCGGAAATTTTAAAACCCTATTCCAAACTTGTTACAGAATATACTAATATTATACAAAAAAGTATCGTCTACTGGACGTCGCGACGTCTAGAGTATGGAATATTAAAAAACACAAAACCTTGTCTTAAAACATTTTAACTTGTTTCGGTGGTCATCAAATCGCCGCTTTGCTTTTTTCTTGAAATTCCACGATGTTCCACGACCCTGGGCGCATGGTTCACAAAAGAAATTAACGCTTGACGAGCTCACGGAGCGTGGTAGGACGGTCGAGTTGAGTCGCTCGTACAAGAAGAAGGCAAAGTAGCAATAAAAAGCTACCACGGGGTTGCCCGGTTGTCGACCCTGCGTAACACGCCCCCCTTCGTACCCTCCACGCAAGACGCGGACCCCTAGAAAGCAGTGCTCCGGTGTTTCTTACACTCAGAGAAATATCATGTCATGAAAAGCATATGAAATTATATTAATTTAAATAATCGGGTTAATTTAATTCAAATAGAAAAATTTTTAGAATATATTCATTTACCAACAGTTTTACAATGTTTTTAATCACTTTTAAAGTTTACCCTCTTTAAAATATATATGTTATGGCTAATGTGCAAACTTGGATAGTTTATAAACTAGCTGGATAGTTTATAAACTAGCCAAACTGTCAGCTATTTTAATTAGCGGCTAGTTTACAAAATAACCAAGGATCTTGGCTAATTTACTTGAAATTATTAGGAAAATTAAAATAGCTGGATAGTTTATATACTATCCAATTCAGTTTGGCTAATATGAAAACCAAAATTTCTAGTAACACAAAATAGCCAAGCTTTAGCTAGTTTGTAAACTAACCAACCAATTCTCTGGCTAATTTATTAAAAAAGTGAGGTTACGGCATTGTTTTTTGTTTTGCCTGCTTAACCGGATTTGTTTTGTGCATTTTAACGTTTTTAAAATTAATCATAGGCAAAATTTTAACGCTTCCTTGTTAGAAAACTCAACAACACAACCCTACCGACCATTGCCCCATTGGTCAAATGGTCAAAAATGAGAGAAAAAAAACACAAACTCAACAACACAACCCAACCGACCCCGCCCCATTGGGCCCCCCCCGCCCCATTGAGCAAAAAACCCAACTAAAATGGGCAATAGCCAGAGAATTAGTTGGTTAGTTTACAAACTAGCTAAAGCTTGGCTATTTTGTGTTACTAGAAATTTTGGTTTTCATATTAGCCAAATTAAATTGGATAGTATACAAACTATCCAGCTATTTTAGTTTCCCTAATAATTTCAAGTAAATTAGCCAAGATCCTTGGTTATTTTGTAAACTAGCCGCTAATTTAGTTGAAAATACATTTTTAATTAAAATAGCTGACAGTTTGGCTAGTTTATAAACTATCCAGCTAGTTTATAAACTATCCAAGTTTGCACATTAGCCGTAACATATATATATATATATGAATAAATAAATAGATTTCTTTTTGTATACAAAAAGAAATCTATTTATTTCCTTTCTCAACGTTGTTTCAAAAAGATATGTATTATACAATTGTTATACACCTATTAGTTTAATGGGACACACCAATAACGCCAAAACATATTTGAATCCCTTTAAATTATTATCGTTTTGAATGATTCTACAACATTTTTTCTCTCAGTGTATACACAGACTTCATGAACAAATGTCATATATTCATTAAATGTTTAATATTCATTGTACGACAAAATATCATAAACGAAAAATTTACATAATTATATCCTCCAAAAACAACCAGAAAACAAAAAATATATATAATAAATATTCTCTATAAAAATGTTTTATAACTTTTGTCCAAAAACCCCCAGAAATTAAAATATTTCACAAAAACTAAGCAATAAAAAACAAATAAATCCAATTTAAAAATTACTTTATTTTAAAAAATGACAAAACTCAAAAATTGTTTATTATATAGCAAAATCTCATATACAAAAAATATAGAAAATTGTATTCTCTACAAAAAAAGTTATTACAACTTTTGTCCAGAAATAACCAAAAAGAAGATATTTTACAAAATCTACTACTACTTTTATAAAAAAATTCTTCCAAAATATTTATAATACCTACAATTGGTAGAAACAGAAAACGATTAAAAATAATAACATTTTTTTTTAAATGGGACACCCTGTATATTTTTACATATTTTCAAATCAATATAATTTGGAACAATATTATTGCGTAACCCCCTAAACTTAAAAATAAACAATTAATAAACACCTGAACTTTCTGAATCAGAAATCAAAAATTCTGATGGTTATTGAATTACCAAATTATTACTTTATTTTAACAACAATCAGAAAGTTCAAGTGCTTATTAATTGTTAAGCTAAGGGTAGTTAGGGTATTAAACAAAAAATGTAGGTACATAATTATATTCTCCAAAAACAACCAGAAAACAAAAAATATATATAAATAAAAATTCTCTATAAAAATGTTTTATAACTTTTGTCCAAAAACCCCCAGAAATGAAAATATTTCAGAAAAACTAAGCAAAAAAAAAACAAATAATTCCAATTTAAAAATTACTTTTTTTTTAAATGACAAATCTCAAAAATTGTTTACCATATAGCAAAATCTCATATACAAAAAATATAGAAAATTGTATTCTCTACAAAAAAAGTTTTTACAACTTTTGTCCAGAAATAACCAAAAAGAAGATATTTTACAAAATCTACTACTACTTTTACAAAAAATTTCTTCCAAAATATTTATAATAGACACCTGAACTTTCTGAATCAGAAATCAGAAATTCTGATGGTTATTGAATTACCAAATTATTACTTTATTTTAACAACAATCAGAAAGTTCAAGTGCATATTAATTGTTAAGCTAAGGGTAATTAGGGTATTAAACAAAAAATGTACATAATTATATCCTCCAAAAACAACCATAAAACAAAAAATATATATAATAAATATTCTCTATAAAAATGTTTTATAACTTTTGTCCAAAAACCCCCAGAAATTAAAATATTTCACAAAAACTAAGCAAAAAAAAACAAATAATTCCAATTTAAAAATTACTTTATTTTAAAAAATGACAAATCTCAACAATTGTTTATTATATAGCAAAATCTCATATACAAAAAATATAGAAAATTGTATTCTCTACAAAAAAAGTTATTACAACTTTTGTCCAGAAATAACCAAAAAGAAGATATTTTACAAAATCTACTACTACTTGTATAAAAAAATATTTATTGGAAACAGAAAACGATTAAATATAATAAACGATAGATCTGGCTAAAAAACTACTAAAATGATGTTATATTTTAAAAAAATGTTAACCGTTTAGTTAATAACCAACAATAATTTTAATGTGGATCTTGATACTCAAAAATCTCATAATAGAAAATATATGAAGTTTGCAAAATACAGCAAAACATTCTTTAGATTGTTTACTATTTTAGCTTTTAGTCATTTAACTTGAAACTTTATTTTACGAAAAAATGTTTAAAATAAAAATTAAATGATTCGAGGGGGGAAATCAATCAATACTAAAATTACTACTCTTCTTATAGAGGGAACAGGGGGTAACTTTAAAATTTTCAATGGAACACCCTATTTTTTATTGCAGATTCCGATCATTCGACTAAAAATAGGTAGATTTTGTCTAAAACATTTTTTCATATTTTTAATAGATGGCGCTGTATTTTTCTTCTGTATACGATTCTGCAATAATTTTTGAATAATTTATAAATTCATTTATTTATTTTTTAAATTTTAGTTAAAGTAGATGCTCAAAATAACAATATTAAATATTTGCTCGACGAACTCTTTTTTTTTCGGTTAAACACTCCCGTTTGTAGTAAACTGCTTGAATGTACGGTGAAATGAAGTACGTGATCGAATTTTATCCGGAAAACGCTGAGCGTAGATATTAACACTGTTAATTTAACAGCATCATCTAGATTCCTGCCTGCTTCTCCATAAATCAAAATCATTTCTATATTATCTTCCACTGTTAAAAAATCCATTATGAATAACTGTCTAATTGATTAAATGCTAAACTATGTATAAATAGTTTCTTAATACCTCAATAATAATTATTATTTATAACTAAATATAATGTTTTATACCTCAATTAGGATTAAATTAATTAATTGACAAAATAATATTTTTTTTACCTTAAATGAGGTGTTTTTATAGTACAAATAGTACAATAATCCTTTAAATTAAAGGATTTAATGCTGGCAGGTAAAAAGTGACCATGGTGCGCAATTGATAATTATCACCGAATGAAATAATGTATAAAACTTAAACCAAAGGAAACTTAAATATTAGTTAAAAAATCGTGGGTACTTAAAAAAATCAGATTTAATTTAATTACGATAATCATACGATATTTTTATAGAAAAATTATTGCAGAATGGTATAAGAAGAAAAATCGATCAAAATTGATTACTAACTCAGATATTTCAAAGTTTCAAGTTAAATGACATCCTGTATAACAAGGTATATTTTTGTCGAAAATAAACGAAATATGGCTAAAAATGACAATTTTCATGCATCAGCTATTAGGTATATTTTGTTGTTTTTTAAGAAAATGTACGTTGTGATATATCATTTTAAAAAGAATTTAATAAACTAGAAAAATAAATATTTTTTAAATTACTTTTTAAAAAAGAAATTTTTTAGCACAACTACCTTAATTAAAAGCAGTCAGGTTGGCCTATTTATATTTAATTATTAGGTGTTTTCAAGATTTAAGCCAAATTTTAGGAATTTTATGAGGTTTATGAGCCCTGAAAATATACAATTAAAAAAATGATATTTTTGTGAACACCATTTTAATCAGAAGAAATGTTATTCTCTACAATAAATATTTATACAAATTTTGTCCAAAAAACTTCCAGAAACAAGATATTTAACTCCGATGCTTGTTTCGTACGGTCTTCTTTATCTTCGCTTCTCCACCACTATCATGTGATAATGGACGCTGGAGGCGATGACCAGGACGAAGTCGTTTATTTTTTCCTCTTGTCAGTGGCACTCGTACTTAATATTATCTACGAGGTGCGATGGAAGATGGTGACCTCGCGAACCAAGATGTTTTCGTGGAATTCGAAGATGCCATGGTTTTGATTCACCAGGCCTATTAAGCACACATTTTGTGTGATTTAGATTACAATGCTATTTAGCAGCATTAAAAATTTGTTTTTTGAAATATTTTGTAGTTTTTTCCATCATTTCAGCGCTTTGTTACATCAGGAACTCATCTTCTTCATCTTCAACATGCTTTTTACATTTATTCAGTATCTTTTATCCTCTACAAAAAACCAGTTGTCAAAATTTATGATAAAAAAGGAATTAAGTTTTCGTAAGTAATATCATAAGGGCATTTAATTTTTCCGAAAAGAATCGAAAAAACACGTTGCTAAGTGATATTTTAACAAAAAGCATGAGTGCTGGTGGCAACAAAAATCCGAGTCGAAGAGGAGGATTTTTGCACCTGCACGAATGCTTTTTGTTCAAAAATATTACTTAGCATTGTGTTTTTTCGATTTTTTTCACAGGAAAAATTAGATGCCCGAATGGTATTTGACAAGACTATTTCATGAGTAACAGTTAACAATTAAAATATAAATTGCAATTTTTGGTGACAACAGCTGTCAAGTTTTGCCGCGGGTAAACTCGAAAAAACTGCTGACAGGTGCTGTCACACAGTTTTTTCACCTAGAAACCATTTGTAATTCAAAGTTGCGCGTTTGTGATTGGTGGATATTAAGATGAGGGAAATAGTCGTAAGTTATATCATAAGGGCATTTAATTTTTCCGAAAAGAATCGAAAAAACACGTTGCTAAGTAATATTTTAACAAAAAGCATGAGTTCTGGTGGCAACAAAAATCCTAGTCGAAGAGGAGGATTTTTGCACCTGCACGAATGCATTTTGTTAAAAAATATTACTTAACATTGTGTTTTTTCGATTTTTTTCACAGGAAAAATTAGATGCCCGAATGGTATTTGAAAAGACTATTTCATGAGTAACAGTTAACAATTAAAATATAAATTGCAATTTTTGGTGACAACAGCTGTCAAGTTTTGCCGCGGGTAAACTCGAATAAACTGCTGACAGGTGCTGTCACACAGTTTTTTCACCTAGAAACCATTTGTAATTTAAAATTGCGCGTTTGTGATTGGTGGATATTAAGACGAAGGAAATAGTCAGTAGAAAACGCGCCGTTACTATGACATTTTATTACTTAAAAATGGACGGCTTTCTGCAGAATGGGACCAACCCACACCATGATGAAACTGAGAAAAAATCTATCAAAGATTTTAATAATTTTAAAATTACCTGTTAATTTTATGCCGATTTTGGACTTACGGAGGTTTAAGGGATATAATTTAATAATTTCATGAGGTGGATTGTGATGTGATGTTATGTGTAAGGGTGACGAAAAAAATGGGCTTTTGTTGGTTGGTTCCTTTGTGCAATTTATGAAAACTACTATCTGATGTATGTATGTATTTAAAGAAAAGCGACAATTATTTATTTCCAAACAAAATACAAGTGATATTACTATTATAATGGTAATATGAATTAATTTTGATTCTATTTGAAATTCGTCCACATCATCTTCCAACCCCACCTCATCTTGTAAGCTACCAAAAAAATGCATCAAGACTTTATATTTTGCAGAAGCAGGAAATCTTTAAAGACTTTGGTAGTGGGTCTACCAGCCTGCTTTTTTACAAAAAAGATCCAACCCACTTGCAGATATTCTACAGATTCTAATTCTGGATTAGTAATCCACACTATTATTGAATGTTGGTTGGTTCAATGATTAATAAATTTCACTACACTTGCATTTTGGCTATGACCTATTTTGCAGATAAATTATTCATACCTACTAAATTAGTTCATGGGCTAAATATCTCGATTTTTTTGGTTTTGTGGGTTGGTTCCTTTCTGCAGAAAGGCGTCCAAATAGTCTAGTGAAATAGTCACTAAAACAACATTTTAATCAGGTCTTCCTAATACCTAGAAACTTGGTAACAATAAGGCTAACATGTTGTAGTTTGTGTTATTGTATGCAGAGATCTGAAATCCCATCGACATCATCAGAGTCGGTGTGTTACGTAACTTTTTGTATTCCGTCCGTGGAAATGCCATAAAGAGGGTCGACCAGAGAGGCGTGTAACACCACCGCCCGGTTGTTGAACTCTCTCTCCACTTCTCTCGGCGATGAGGCCGTAGACTTCGTCAACACCCAGGATACAAGTTAAAAGTGGACGGCAACCGACTGCAGGAAGAGATAAAAATAATAGTGAAACAAGTAAAAATAGCCAACGTAGCACCCCTAGGAAGGCCAATAATATACATCCACTGTCCTAATTTCATTTTATTAAGGCCCAGAACTAAATTTACAAACATTCGGTTTATATCGGATTATTTTTCTCTCTCTATACACTATCAAGTGATATATTAGTCTTAACTTCATTTATAAAAGTTTTTCTCAACATATTTCTTGTTGAAGGTTTTTCAAAATTTTTGTATACATATTATTTATAGGTACATAAATTTTGAAAAACTTTGATCTCTTGATCAAGAAAAAATAGTTTAACCTAAAATTAACCAGAAGTTTACAACCATCTGTAATCTGTTAACTAATTGAAGAAGTAGTTTGTAATTATTATAACAAACATTTTGTAGATGTAATAACCAAATCCTATATCAATATTTCAACCATAATTCATGTAATTTTCAAAAAGGACCTTATTTTTAGAAACTTTTTTTGTAGACCCATTAACAAAAGTATTTGTTGGAGATTGGGGACTTAAATGAAAAGAAATTTGATAAGAAATGTTGCTTTATTAATCAATTTCCTAAAAAAAAATTACACATACCTACATAAATAAGCACAAAATTACACACACAATTAAATATCACATCATTTTGAAATCATCAAATTATAAAGAATTTTGGTACAATATAATAATCAGTACCTACTACTACAACACTGATTTATTTCGTAACTTTAACCCATTTCATTGTATCCCCCAATTACAATTTGAAAACCAGTCATGTCATCTTTGCACACTTGAAGAAGCCTAGGAAATTATTTCCTATGCTAAATAAATTTTTGACTATAAATTATTGAAATTTTGCTTAATTTACTTAGTTTAAAAGTTAATTTTATTTAAGATACTTATGATATACATTTTGTTAAATAAAAACCACAAAAACATAAAATCGTTTTTTCGTAGTGTTACACAAAATTTATTTTAATGAACAATAATTAATAAAACAAAATAATTAGAAATTAAATTGATTGAGTCTTCATAACAATTGCTCAAAATGGCCACATTAACCTCAATTTATTTCGCTTGAAGCTTGACTGCCTTATTTTAAACAAAATATCATTTCTGGACGGTTGTTGATTGAGCTGTCATAAACAATATATTTTAAATAACCCCAAATACAAAAATCCATAGGAGTAAAATCGGAACTCCGCGCCGGCCAAGGCAAGAGTCACCACGGCCATCAGAAAACCGAAAACAGAAAAAAAAAAATCTCCTAAAAGAAGTGAACTTTAGTTTAAGGTCACATTTTTTTTCATTTTACATTGGGAGAAGAGTTTGTTAACAGTTAAGCATGCTTGGTGTTTATTAGCAAATGCTTCGCTGAATATTGATCTAGCAAATTGGATAGTTACTGGAAAAGAAGGATTTGGTTTTACATATTTGGTTAAAAAAACCAATTCCGTTTGGTATTTAATATAAAATATGTTGGTAGTAAAAATTGTACGTATGTTAAGGTTTACAAAACTAATTTACTATTTAATATTAAATTCAATATCTTTCTTGTGTTGCGGTTCTAAGCTAAACTTTTTGCATATTTATGTTTGGTTTTAAAAGTATTTCACACTAGCAATAGTTATAACTATTGCTATACCTACACAATTTAAAAAATACCAAATTATTTCGTTTCATTCTATACGAACTAAGGAGTTAAAATATATTTTCGAAGAAAAGTTTGAATAACTATCGATGCGATGAAATGGCGTAATTCGCAATTACTATAAATCATTGAAACTTGCAATTATTATAATAATATATTGAAAACTTTTCTGCAAAATGTGACAATAGGTCCAAGTTGGACCGTCCAATAGACCATTTTCACGTAGGAATTCTTCCATTTTTGTTGTTTTTACTGCACAAAAGCTTAATACTGATTGTAACGCGTAGATCTGCAACAACCACAATACACAAACGGCAACAAATGATGCCTATAGGCATCATTTGTTGCCGTTTGTGTATTGTGGTTGTTGCAGATCTACGCGGGGTATACCCCCAAGATAATGAGCAAACCGAAAGATTTAGTTTTTAATAGCAAACTTGATGCTAAATAGTTCTTATTTTGGTATATTATAACAAACGTATAATCTTTGCTGATCTGAACCAACTATGATTTTTAATACCAAACACCTTCTAAAGGATACAAAATGCTTTGGTTTTTTATCGTCATTTTCGCCAAATGTTATCAAATATGAAATATTTTCTAACAATAAGTAAAGCTTGCTAATATAAACTAAACTAAATAAAACAAACGGTTTACTAACAAACAGTAAATCATTTCTCTCAGTGTAGGGTCATCTTTTAAGAGGACTCTTAAGAGTTAAAAAATTAACCTAATCGATTAGGTATACATTCTTTTAAATAATTTGGGGTTTGGCTTTTGTATGAGGCAAGTTTGCTCTGTGTCCCATTACTTTCAGACCACCCTGTACCAAAGTCCAAAACTTAATATATCACAGCCTACGAAACGACTTACTTGGCCCTTATCATTTTTTATGGCAAAAATAACATAAAATCAAAGTTGAACTGGTTGGACAAAACGTTTAAAAGGTAGATGGGCCCAATAAAAGCTATTACTGTCTTGCGGGTAGGCAATTTGCGTGTAATTTGCGAATGATTATGCCTACTGAACCGTGCCATATTTAAATGGCGGCCATTATGGATAGACGACAAGACGTCCGTCCGGCTACTTCTGCTGATTTCTATAATTTAATCGCTTGCTAACGGGAAATTACCCCACCCACCCCGGCGACCATGTGCAATCACAGGAAATTATACTTGAACATTCTGTCTCAAGAAAATCCAGAAATTATTGTTTTATACGGTTCTATAAACCCCCAAACCGTTCTAAGAGTCTTAAGGTGCTTAATCAATTAATTTATACAATTTATAATCTCTATCATTAAGAATAAATCGTTTAAATTGCACAATTTAGCAACATTGCTTTATTAAAATAAGCTAAAATTGTTTAGGCGGTTTTGTAGCATCTCCGAGTATGATGCGGGTCTTAATTTAGGTCAATTACAGCTAAGAATGCGCGTAAACATTGCATTGTAATTTACAATTTGTAAAATGCATTAAAAAACAATTGTAGAATATAATATTTATTTTATATACCTAAGTAGTTATTCTAATGGATCAAAGTTTTGTGTCCTTATCCATTCATATTTGAATGGATTTTATTTACCTAATAAGATAATAAATAAAGTCTATTTAAAGAGATTATAGATTTTCTTGAGCTTCAGTAGCCAGGTTAATTGAGCAATATTTATCCTACCACTCCTACGTGACGTAGGTAATAGCACAGAATATTTCTGACAAGAAGTATCTAGGGCTTATTTATGGTAAAATTTTCTTTCATATCATTAAGTGCCCAACTTGTTCGATAAAAAATCTCATAACAGTCCGAGAAGTCGAATAAAAAGTAAATCGCAACAAGTAGAGACTTTTTTTTTGAAGAGGGATTTTCGATAAAGGAACGCTGTTGTTGTGCAGCGAAAGTAAAAAACTCGTCGAGGAAGTGTGTTTAACTGTAAATTCTCTGTTGGGTATACACTAACAATAAATCGACTTTGCATACACACGAGAACTGAATGGGCACCACTTATGACAACGGCTTGCAGGAATAAAATGTAAATTTTATATTAGGTTTAAATATAAATTATTATACTTTAGAGCTCTTTTAATTTTAGAAATTACAACTTATAGGTACTATTTTTAACAATTTTATCTACCTACTTCTACAGGGACTTTAAGTTAAGTTAACATCAGTGGCTTTTGGGAATTTTAGTCACGGGCTGAAGTTAGCTTTATTATAAATTGCGAAAAAGTGAGGTTAAATTCGTCAGATGTGTAATATTTATGAATTAAAATTGACTTTAAATTCTTATTTCTGTTCGTCGTAGATGCAACTCGTTTTATAAACTTCTCTAAACACTAGTTTTTATTAAACACTTCGCTCGTGCCTAAAATGACGTTTATAAAACTTGATACTATTAACATTCCATATAAAATGTTTGACAATTTTAAACGTTTCAAGATAAATAATAATGATTTTATATTTTTTGTTTAATATATTTATTATTTGTAGCGCTTTAGAAATTTTTGATCCAAAATTTTAAATTTGTATGGTTTCTAAAAAAATTATAACATTTTGATTTTTTTAACGTTTTAACCATTTTGTTTATTTTGTTAAATTAAAGCTTTTTTAACATTTTTACCATTCGTAAAGTTTTTCGGCTTTAAAGATTTTGTCTTTTTACAATTAAAAATGTTAAAATTCTGCAAGTATATTTGATTAATTTTTTTGGTAATTTTTTATAAAAATTTCTTAAATTGTCTTTTTTATATTAATGTATAATATAATAAGTTATATAAACGCCATTTTAGTAACGTGTTTTATGAGGAACGAACGAACCTTGCAAGCGAGTGTTTAATAAAAACGAGTGTCTAAAGAAGTTTATTAAACGAGTTGCATACTATACTTTATCAACGACGAATACAAAGAAGAATTTAAAGCCAATTTTATCTGTAAAAAATTTGACATCTGTCAATTGTCAACGGATTTAACCTCGCTTTTTCCTAATTTATAATAAAGCTAACTTCAGCCCGTGACTAAAATGCCCAAAACTTACTGTTGCTAACTTCAGCCCGTGACTAAAATGCCATAAAGTCACAGCTAATCAATAGGGAAGCAGATAAATACATAAATGTATTATATTATCGTTTTAACAATTTTTGACAATTTTGAAGTTTCAAAGTTTTATTAAAATGCTTAGTTTTTATATTATTTTTTCAATATTTAAAAATTTTTTTGGTAATTTATCAAAAAATTTTACTTTTTTTTAAATATCTACATGGTTTCCTAATGTACTTATATATATGTATATGGGATATTCTTATAATAGGAGCAATCTTGAGTATAAGAAATTTAAAAAAAAAACAGTTACAGAAAATTTTGAAAAACTACTGTTTTATAAGAAATGAATAAAGTTTATGAAATGATGAGTCTGTTGAGCTCAATTTTTAATTTTGGGGCTTTTTCAAAAATCCATATCCACGCCAATGACTAAGAGGCACGCTAATGACAGTTTTCATTGAATAATGATACAAAATATATTTTTAATATTCATTTAAAAGTAAACATTGGTTACAAAAAAATTAATGAATTAAGCATATTTTATCAATTTCCTCGGAGTTTGGTACTTTAAAAAATCTATTTGCTGTGGTGGCAAATCAAGTTTACATAATATACCAGCTTCTGTAAAGATTTGTCGATCAGTTGATCCAGGCCAATAAAAATATTTACCACTTCTTGCCATAAAGGTAATAGTTATGTTTTGTCCATTTATATCCTCAATTATTCCTAAAAATAATTTACCTCAGTGCTCGATATTAATAAAAAAAGGGACATACCTGGATACCATGTCTCTGTAAATTGCAGCTACCCATTGTAAATGTAATGCTACTTGCCGGTTTATGTAGATATTAAACCTGCAGGTTCATGAACAGGAGATGGCACTAAAACCCGGTTTTTCAAAAGTGGACTTACGTCTTTTGCGAATTAGGGTAACGATATTAAATTTTATCCGAAATCGCATTTAATAATTATAAATTATTTACCTTTTTAAACAGTAGACACCTTCTGCATTAAAATTTGAATCGAATGTCATTTGAATGTAGTGTCCATGGTATACTGTTTGTTGCGATGGTTATGACAAAGATAATATATTATCTTATATTATATTATTTATTATTATATTATATTATTATATTATATATTATCTTTGGGTTATGATATATTTGCCCGCCGCGGCGATTTTTTAATTTAATTAATAAAATTAACTTATTATTATTTTTTTTAAACATTTTATGAAAGGTTCCAATTGATCTCCGCGAAGGTGCTTTTTTAAATATATTATTTAGTTGCTGCTAAGGAGCAGTAATGGTTTGCATACAATGCTCGTAGTAAATCGGTACTAAAGTTCTACTTTACTGCCGATTTAAGATAAAAATATCTTTGGCGTGGATAGTCCGTCATTAGCGTGGACAAAAAAGTCCACGCCAATGATGCAAGTAAATATCCATGCCAATGACTAAATTAAGATTAAGGTTCTTTGGACAGCAAATGGATTAATGAATTTAATTTAAATTATGCATACCTTTTGTAGTTGTCAGTGCTCATTAATTATTGTCAATATTTTTCTAATAGCTTTTAGATAAACAAAATTGTCACTAGCACTCCAATGATGCACATTAAACATACGCCCATGAAACACATAACAAATTCACACTTCATAGTTCACTGTGCAACTGTTCGCGTTTGGCGCCAAATCAAGTAAATAGCGTATACCAAAATGTTTATAATAACGGTCGCTAACTGGAAAATTTAAAGTAGGCGGGAATTTTAAATACGTATCATTATAATCCACGCTAATGATGTCAAACTCAGGGACACATTTAAGAAATGTTTTTTTTTCAATTCAATTTTATTTTTTTGTCTCAATCCCGCTTAACATATCTTAAAAAGTGTTGTCTATAATATACTATTGCTAGAGTATTTATGGACAGTTTCTTAATTTGCAAAAAAAAAATATTCTGGTGAAAGGATATCCAGGGACATCCACGCTAATGACAATTTATGTAATTAAAGGGAAAATGTATCGAATTGGTTTTATTTTATTATTAAGTTAATAGGTGTATGAATAGGGTCAATAAACCCCTAAATAAATATAAAATAAAAAATGGTGAACATGCACTTGACTGAGCATGGCAAGTCAGGGACATAAAATTTCCCCTATTGTAAGAATGACCCATATATCAAACATTTAACATTTTTTGACAATTGGAATTTTTTTTTTAAATAATGTCTAAAACTAAATGTGAAAAGTTTCTTTAGCATTTTTTTAATATATAAATAGTAATAATTATACAACTAGTTTATAAACGTCATTTAATACACAAGTTTAATTATGCACGAGAGAAGCTTGCGGAGCGAGTTTTTAATAAACGAGTGATCTTGAGAATTTTATAAAATTAACTGCATACCATACTTTATCTACGACGAACGCAATCTTTTTTTCAGAATTTTATTTGAAATTTTTTAAGAAATTTGTTTGAAATCGCAAATTTGTAGTTTTTGATTTTTTTTTAAAGAACTTTTTTTAACGATAGGTTTTTAAGATTGTTTAAGGGTTCCTTAATGATTTATTGCAGTTAAACAGTTTCACATAATTTTCTAGTCTATAATTATAATTATTACAGTTTTTACCGAGGAACAAACCCTTCTACAAGTACATTAAACGGGCCAAACGAAAAAAAAAAGAAATCTGAGTATCTACCTACCTGTTGCACGGCAAACAAGTGAACATCGGACAATAGTCTTCACTTGTTTTTGTGGAGATATACCTTAACAAAAGCAGGAATGAATGTAGCATATGTTTCTCGGGCTTTGAACATTTTTGTAATAGTCATTCTGTGATATTAGATTCTTGGCTGAGGATAAACAGGTATTTTGTTACTTTTTATACATTTTTATGAAGGATTCTAGAAATATGAAAAAAGTATTTTCATTTTTTTTTATTGTGGGAACTTTACATATTTATTTTTTTAACCCTTCAGTGCCATAAATAACAAATTTTGTATGTGTCAAACATTTAAAAAGAAATTACTATTGACTCTCGAACATAAAAAATATAAACACAAACACGTGTAGGTATAAGGAAAAATATACATACATATGTACTCCCTTGTCGTTCTCAGTTCAGTAACCTCTATAGGAGGAGATAAAAAGTCGTTTTATCAATCGTAACCTTTATTCGAAAAAAATCCACCCCCTAGCCAGAACGTTAAATATCCGCCCCTATAATTATTATCTATGAATAGATAACCCCCAGATTTGTCTAGACCGACTAGTACTGTATTAATATTAATACAGAAAAAATAATATTATCGAATGAGTTGAACGTTTTATAGGATACATTTTTTGATTTATTTATTTTCATTTTTAGGATTTTTGAAAATACCAGATTATTTTTAATATTTTACCTTTACATACCCTATACAAATTGAAATCCCTGGTAGCATGTACATATGTATTTATTCAAATTCATACACATAGTTTTACTTAATTACTTTTTATTATTTTGGGAGTGGGTCTGGTCTAGACTCCGATATATTTTACCTGTATTATTAGTTATTTATTTAATCGCCCCATTACTTCCTAATTAACCCCCCGAAAAGCGACTACTAATGATACATTTAAGCGACATTTAGTCACTTCCGCAAAACAATAATTATGAAACAAATTAGGTAGGTAAATGTTTTCCATTTTAATAACGCTTATAATATTTTCGAAATTTTGTTTCAAGCATTTATGTATGTATGTTTATAATATATTTTGTAAACTTGCTTACAAAATATAATTTAATCTTATCAGTTTTCCAGTGGTGAAGTTTGTCCAGCAGGGGCGTACTAACAATAAAATTCCGACTAAAAGTTTATGCTTATTTTATTTATAGGATTTTATACTAAATAAACATTAATAATAAATTAATATTGTTTTTTAAAAAATCGCATAAGAACCTGTTTTGTTGTTTGCATTATTTCTAGATAAAAGGATTTTTTTCTTTTTTGGTATTGTATCTGTATTTGTATTTTAGGTTATACCTATTTAAGCTCATCAAAAGTTGTGTGTTTTTGTTACCCTTTCATACATTTTTATTATTTTATAGTATTTTATCTTCTTGTACATTGACGAGCTGTGTTTTTGGCGTTTTAGTCACGGGCTGAAGTTAACAAAAGTGGGTTTTGGGCATTTTAGTCACGGGCTGGAGTTAGCTTTATTATAAATTGCAAAAAATTGAGGTTAAATTTGTCAAATGTCAAATATTTATAAATTAAAATTTAAATTCTTATTTCTGTTCGTCGTATACGACTATATCTATAGATTAACTAAAGTATGCAACTTGTTTTATAAACTCCTCTAGACACTCATTTTTATTAAACACTCGTTTAAGTTTAAGTTAAATTTTTAACACATTTACGTAAAAACAAAATAAGGTCGATAATTTGAAAACAAAACCCAGGAAGCAAAAACTACTTTTTAGTTAAAATAACATGTATTTCACGTCCCAAACAAGTCATATGTCCGCCCTAAATAACATCACAAATATGACATCCTAAAATAACGTTATTTTGATATGAAAGTTACGTTATTTTTAGGATATCACAAAATAACGTTATTTCAATATCCAAATCACGTTATTTGTGATGTTATTTAGGGCGGACATATGACTTGTTTGTGACATGAAAAACATGTTATTTTAACTAAAAAGTAGTTTTTGCTCCTTGGGAAGCTTATGTAAATAGAAAATTTCATTCCAAGAAATTTTAGTCTCAATATCATACAACCTCTACAACCTATATAACTTTGTCCATTTTGAATAGAAACACCCTGTATTTATATTTTTATTATTTAAATTTTTTATGTTTTTTTTGTATTGTAAATTTTGACAGGACATATTTTACGATGTAATCAAGTATAGGTATTTTGGTAGTTACCTAGTAGGTACGACCTATAATACCTATACTTGATTAAATCGTAAAATATGTCCTGTCAAAATTAGGCTAGTACCTACTATAAAAATTTATAAAAAATATAAATAAGTTGTGATTTTTATATTTTAAAAATAGGTTTTAATTTTTCATAGATACATTTTCAAGCACTTTTAATTTAATAATGTTAAAAACACAAACCCTTGTTTTTCACTATTTTTTTTTACTTTTTTACAAATTTTTTTGATTTTTTAAAGTTTTTATCAAAACAGTTTTTAAGTTTACTGATTTTTTTTATTTTGTCGGTTAGTTTAAAATCAGATTCTGAACTTTTTAAAAATATTAATTTATATATTTTGTATCCCTTTTCCCCTTCCAAGATTTACTGACCACGCCCCTCTCCAAATGTCTAGTCCAAAACCGTCCCTGGACAAAAAATCAAAACAGTTTTTTCTGATATTTGATGCATAGGTATACATTGGACTATAGTCCAATGGGATTGCGAAATATCTGGTAGGATATTAAATTTTCACCTGTTGCAGTGGTGCACGTCGCACAAAAGGTAACTCGATCCCAAACGCCTTACATTCGATTTCGTATCACTAGCATTTCGTGTAGATCCCACCCACCCCTATGCATTGTAAAGTCGTAGGAGAGCAACCTATACGGGCGGCATTCTTCGGAAAAAGTGTTACGAAGAGTCAAAAAGTCGTCCTCTTTTTCTGGGGGGGTCACCAACCCCAAGATAGCCGCACGTGTATCCCCGTTTCACTCCAGCCGACCAGCGCGATCTCGGACCTGCACATCGGGAGATGGGTGTGTGCGCTTCAGCTGGGCCGCTGCTAGAGCCCTCGATGCAAGATTCAAAACACAGCCGCCCAGATCCGCCGCGTCGACGTTCCAACGCAACCCGCGAGCACCATTCAGCCGGTCTACAAGGCATCCACAACTCCCAAGGTCACTTTAACGCGGTGGTGGTGGTAGGCTGAGCCACTGATGCGCGGGGCTCGCTTTTAGACTTTAGTCGCTTCAAGGGTGCACACCACTTTACAACGCCACCCCAACACATCCCAAAAAATTGTTCTCTTTGAGTGTAGTGCGTTGACTAGTGCACAAATGTGATACTACAGAAGCGATTTTGAAGCACCAGTACAACAAATTTATCAAGGACAGTCTATTGCGTAAGTACAATTTAGACGATTAACCCTCACCGCGCATGACATAAGCCACCATTCGCACATGCAAAATTATCAGCCCACCTTTGCTTCTATATTTATACGCACTCTACATCTACTGCATGGCCCAAAATAATACACTGAATAACATTAAAACCACACAGGAAGATGATTGTAACGGTGCTTCGCTAAATTATCAAGGGAAAAGTTGCGCGATTTGCTCGCTTAAACAATTCAAAGACTTCGCGGTTCTTGTACCCCGATTGGTCCCGACTGCCAAAACACCGTTGCCAAACATTGCCAAATTTAACAACGTTTTTTATATTTTCAATGCCAAATTAAATAATTTATAAAAAAAATAAATAAGTGGCATAAAAACTAAACCCTAACATTATTATTAATTTTAGGCCTATTTAAGCACGCGGTGTTTCTTGAAATTTGCGATTTTACTTTTTATATTTAAAGAGAATCATCTCTATAGAAAGCAATACACCACCAATCAAAGCAATATTCTCCATCGCACCTAAGTGTGCTGTGGAGAATGCCGTGGCTTATTGTTTACTATGAAATTTCAAGAGACACAACTGCTTAAATAAACCCATGTTGTTTTAAACTACAATTTAAAAAAATTGTAAACAAATCAAGTTTAATTTCTTCCACAAAATTATAAATAACTTGCCCATTTAAATCTAGGGATTTTTGCATCAAAACTCTGGGGAAATAAAAACGCACTGGCAACACTGCTCGCGAGACAGAGACAGACTCATTGCTGACATGGCGTCTTAAAAGTGTTGTGGTGTTTAGTTTTCCTGTACGGGGATACAACCCTTTTGTTTTAAATGGTGGCACTTTACTAAGGTAAACAATATTTACATTTATGCACATTTTAAACTATAAGTTACGCCAATTAGGCAGCGCAGTGCGAATCATTGGCTTTTGTAGTGTAGGGTCGACGACTTTTTACCCTAAATCAATATATTTCCCGGATCAATATAACCCCTATATCAGCCCGCATTAACATCAACATACCCTCATTTAATAAACAATTGCAATCGTGAAACAAATTAACATCTAATTCCGTTTGATTCGTGCAAAGGGTTGCGTAAACTCGACTTTAGTAAACGGTTGTAGGCGGGGTGCTGTGGATTTTAAATATGGCGCAGGGCTCAACCATTATTCTCGTCCAAGGGGTTGCCAGATTTAGCTTAATCTGCTTAACATCGTTTTTCAACGATATTGGCGTTGTTTATGTTTTTATAAGGATATTTAAAATTGTTCGGTAGAGAGGAGGGGCTTTAGTGATGTAATATTAAGTTCAAGAACGATACAGCTTCTGTTTGCGGACACCTGTGTGAATCATATCGCCTTGCATAGGCGTTCGTCATGTCTTTTGCTTCTGTTTTTATTTATTTATTTATCTACTTAGTATTTTAATTGCATTATTTAATCGTATGTCATAACTTATCGCAGATTTTTTGTGCATATTAATTATATGCCAATATAAGCAATTAGCCTCTATTTGTATTGTTTATTTATTTGTTTATTTAAATTGAGTATTTCATAAAACATATCTAATACATAAGCTATACCTACCTAGATTATTTTACTACAAGTGGCATATTTAAATTAAAAAATCGCAAATAAATTGAAGTATTTCCGTAAATAATATACATACCTATGGGATTTTAACGTATTAATTCCAATAAGATATTTTGCCTAATAATTTATTTTTAAAGGTAAGGGCTTACTTAAATAAAATAAACAATTTTTGTTTATTTTATCGTTGATTTGTTGAACCTAAAATGATAACGTGTCTTATTAGCCAACTTTAAATTTAGAAATTGTAAAAAACTTTGTGGATTTTCTATTTATTATTTACTTTGCTACTTTGTAATTGGTTTGTTTATATTGGTAAAAAATGTTAACTATAAAAATTATTAAAACCCTGACATCGTTAAGTATAATAATTGCGTTGTATTTTAAAATAATATTTTTTATGTCATTAAAATATTTTATACAAGAAAATCCTTTTCATACAAAAAATAAATACCTAATTTACACTTTTTTATAGATTTTTTAAGATAATAAGCTAATTTTATTATAACATTTAAAAAATTCAAAATGTTAAAAACTACATTTTAGCATTTTTCTCATTGATATGAAAACGCTTTCGGTTGCCATGGCAACTAATGTTCAAAAAGTCTATAAAAACTTGTGAATGTCCTTTTTTCGTGTAAAAATGATTTTTGTAATTGTAGGTACCTGTAAAAAAATAATTTTATGCTCACAAAAAAGTACATTATAGGTATTTTTTTTGTTAATTTTTAGATGATTTTTATTAACAGAAAATTAAAAAAAAGTAAAAAAAAAAACAAAATGTAATTTAGCATTTTTATGTCATTGATATGAAAACGCTTGTATTGGTAACCATATGATCAAAAATGTTTATAAAAAAGTGTAAATTATTATGTCCTCTTTAAATTTATATTTATATTTATACATGATTTTTTCCCAATTATCCTATAAGAAAAGAAAAGTTTTAGATATGATTTATTATTTTTTGTCACAAATATATGAAAATGTCCCAGTTACTGATTAGTTTATCCCACAGTAATAAGTAAAAAATAAATACCTATATTTTGAAAAACTTGTTCATAGGGTAACTGAAAATATTTTTAACCAGATTAAAGTTTTAATTAAAAAAACATATACCTACTTCAAAGGAATATGCATTTTAAGTACATTTTTGTACTTAAAACATTGATCAATGTAGATGGCCGGTATTGAAACTAACATAATACTTTAATGAATTATTTACCTTGGAAATAATAGCCGTTTTTGTTCGGATATAATTTTGCACTAATAGATTACATTTCAAAAATTCGTTTCCAAACTTAAGAAACAATATTTTGTTTCTCAAGTTTCCATTAAATTATTTAGATAGCTAAATTGAGTATTATAGTTTATATTTTATGGAAATCTCATTAGCGAGCTCGCAAGATACAAAATAAAAAAATGGCGTATGAAAACAAATGAAAGGGTAAGAAGCAAAAGGGTACAAGTACAAATATCGAGGCAAATAAGAGAAGTGGAGTTACTAACTTTTGAAGTTTTTGCTATATACAAAAATCTGGATACTTGTTTCAATATTGTTGTTTGCATTAATCAACATGCAGAACTCGTAAAATGTTGACTTTATGAAAGTTTTTAAAAACAAATTTGGATTCTAAACTACCCAACTCTGCACTTAACTAATTTTCATGCTAAAATGCACTTTGTACCTTTTTGCTTCTTACCCCTTCAAATGTAGCTTTTCTTGGAATCTGGGCTGTAAAAAAATTTCAAATATTTGTGAATGTGTCTGAAAATCATAAGTTTGAAAGTTTCAAACTTGAAATATTTCATTTAGTTGGAAAAGTGAAATTTTTAAAAATTTCAAATGAAATTTTCAATCCGAAAATTTCAACATTGCCTGTGAAAGTTTCAGAAATTTCATTGAAAGTTTCGCAATTTACTGAAAATTTCGCATAAATTTCACATGCGGCCTCCCCTGGGACCTTTAATAATAATTTACAACAGATCGACCAATAAGAACGAGTTATCAAGCGTCTGGGCGTTTTTGTTTAGTTCGGCTTGGATTTGAATACACTATAAGTAATTATTGTTACTTATATGCATAAATTAATTTTAATAATTTAATTCAGTTACCAATTTAATTTGTAAATTAAATCAGACTTTAAATTTTTTTTAAAAGTCATGATTAATTTAAACTTTTACTTTTGCTATAATTGCATCGGAAAACGGATAAAAAATAGGTACCTACCTTTGGCTCATAAAATTTTGTTGAAGTTTCTTCAATTTTCGTAAAATTTCAGTAAAATATTTAAAAATAATAAATATATATAAATATAAAACAATCTCATTAGCTTACCAAAAAGTGCTATATCTCTTTTAGTTTTAGTAATTTTAAAAATATTTTAAAAGGAAATCTCAAGAAATTTGTGGTAAACATAGGTATTTACTATTTATATTATTGGTGCAGGGGCCCACAGAGGGGTAAGAGAGGCAATTTGCCATGGTCCCTGAGTGGCCTTATTTCAATATTAATATATTCACGGTGCTGTTCTGAAAGGTGATTTTTGGACTTTCTGTGAAACCTATTTTTTTATATATTCTTGTTAATTAGGTCATAACTAAAATTTTATGAGCAAAATAAAAAAAATTTCACGGTTAATTTTGTTTCAATTGGATGTTTATTAAAAATATGTATGCACACTTTCAATTCTCCAATTAAAACTTGCGATTTTATTTAAATATTTTCATAACTTTTTAAATCAGATTAAAGATTAGTTAATTTCCTAAAAAAAGGTCTATACATTTTTTATATCTTTTAATGTTTTGTTGTAATACACGTTTAAAGTTTTAATTTAAGGTTAAATGTATAGTATACATTTATTAAACAATAATTCTAAGGGTGCCACATTTTATTTAGGGCCGATTTATTCATTTTTGATTTATTTGACGAATAATTTCTTTGGATACTAGATATTGCCAAGACATGAAAGTTATATAACTTTCATGTCTTGGCAGTATCTAGTATCCAAAGAAATTATTCGTCAAATAAATCAAAAATGATCGGCCCGATAAACTTTACTAAAGATGAATAAACTGGTCCTTAGTTAAATTTCATGAATTTCTTCGTAACTTTTACTACAATTTTTCATTTTTGTTTATAAAAAACACTTTAAAAAACTAAACAAAAATTATAGAATACGTATACTGAAAATGACAATTCAAACATCAAATAAATTTTTAATAGATCTAAGTTTCACGGCAACCTTTAAGGATATATTACTTAAGGGAACATAAATGTATACGTCAAAGGTTAGATTAAAAGTTTGAACGTTTATTGCAACAAAACAGTAAAATATATAAAAAAAATTGTAAAAACCTTATTTTTAGTTATGCAAATATTAAATATTTAAATTAAATCGCTAGTTTTAATTGGATAATTGAAAGAGTGCATAATATTTTAATAAACAGCCAATTAAAACAATTCAAACCGTCAATTTTTTTTTTATTTTGCTCTTAAAATTTTAGTTATGACCTAATTAACAAGAATATAAAAAAAATTAGGTTTCACAGAAAGTCCAAAAATCACCTCTCAGAACAGCACCGTGATATTACACTTCATAAATTTCAATAAAACTCATAAATTTCATGAAATTTCAGAAATTTATTAAAAAATTTTAATAAATTTCATAAATGTCATGAAAATTTCAAGTGAAATTTCAAGTACAAGCAAAAAGTGAAATTTTACCAACCCTAGTTCCACATGACATCGTAATAAAAAAATCGTAACTTCGCGACATTCGTGAGCTAAAGTTGATTTCTTTTTTAGTGTGGCCAAAAAGCAGACAAAATTCCGCCTGTACCTCCAATGTCAAGCATAAACTACCGATATCCGCCGCAGATACCAGGTATAGCCTCTACGGCACCCCAAACGATGTCTTCCCAACGGTTTTGTCTTCGCTGGAACAACCACCAATCGAACCTCCTCTCGGTGTTCGATCAACTTCTGCACGACGAAAGCTTCGTGGACGTGACCTTAGCGGTCGAAGGCCAGCTGTTGAGGGCCCACAAAATGGTATTGTCGGCTTGCAGCCCGTATTTCCAGGCGTTGTTCGTGAACCATCCCGACAAGCACCCCATAGTTATATTGAAGGACGTCCCGTACAGCGACATGAAGTGCCTGCTGGATTTCATGTATCGCGGGGAAGTCAGCGTGGATCAGGACCGGCTCACCGCGTTTCTGCGCGTGGCCGAGAGCCTTAGGATAAAGGGCTTGACGGAGGTGAACGAGGAGAAATGCGATACGATTACCTCCTCGCTGACGCAGCAGAACCTGAACAGCCTGCCGCACTTGCAGCGGTTGCAGCAGAACAAGCGCTTCGGCGGGAACTTCAACATGCTCGGCAACGCGCTGCTGCAGCCGAAGCGCAAGCGCGGCCGGCCTCGGAAGCTGTCGGGATCGTCGAACGGACCCGACGACTACGATCGCGACGGCCTGGTGCAAGGCAGCCCCGAGCTGATGGAGATGAAGATGGGCGTGGACGGATTCGCCGGAAACAACTCGGACGGAAGCGCCAAGGACGACAACGACGACGAGAAAGTCGACGCGAAAGACGAGAGCGAACCCGTGGCCGGCACTTCCAAAGAACAAATCGCTTTTAACCACTCGAAAACGCCCGAAAACGATCTGCAGACTGGTAAGTTTCTCACTCGAATCTCGCCTAGCTTTAAGATTTTTTTTACTGTAAGCGCTATTTTTGCTGTTCATTCGAAAAATCTCATTAAACCTCACGTCACGTTTTACCGTCACGTGACGCCGCTTAAGTCACATTTACATGATTGTTATGGTGTTTCCCAGTGGCGGCTGGTGGATTTTGCGTATTCGGATATTTTGATAATTAGACACTAAATTAACAAGTTCTTCGCAAGCATAAATTAATTAAAAGTTTGCGAAAAAAAGATAATCCATATTTTAGTGGTGCAATTTATAATTTACCATAGTTTATTGACAAACTTCAAAATTTATTTTAAAAATAAAATCTGTAATACTTGAATCTCTTAAACAAATTTTGATATTTGTTAATAAACTATGGTAAACTATCTTTTTTGCAAACTTCTATTTAAATTCTACTTGCGCAAAACTTGTTAATTTAGTGTCATTATAAACTCATATAAATTTGCTGTGGGTCTCATGTCTGATAACTGAGATATGGCATGTGCAAAATCCACCAGCCGCCACTGGTGTTTCCATAGCAACCAACCATGCAATGATTTGAAACGATTTTGGTTGCCATGGTAACCATATGGTCAAAAAAGTCTTTAAAAAGTGAATTATTATTGTTTTTTTTGTATAAAAATATATTTCATAATTTAGTAGTCAGATTGGTATATATGGTATTCCTGACAGTCTAAAAGGTAGAATGCCCAATTCCCGTGTTTTATCTCGTTTCCTATTAGTAGGACAAAATATGTTTTAAGACAAAAATTTAGTTTTAAATTTTTTACAAACAGTAGGCAAAACTTTTTGATTTTACTGCCTAAAAAGATCAAAAATCATATACCTACCACACATATAAAAACCATTGTAGATGTTTCCGTTTTTAAGGGGAAGGCACCAACTTTCTACTTTTTGCGTAAACAGTTGCATTTCAAAACTTAAAATATAGTATAAGATACAGGGAGTTAAATTATTAAATTTATCAAGTCCAGTGGCGTCCCGAGCGGACCCAAATATTTTTGACAAAAAAATGTATGATTAAGAAGCTAAAAATACAACTTTTTTGTATCTTGAATTTTGTTTTCAAGAAAAAAATCCCCTTCTTAATTGCATATCCCTGGACTACACAACAAAGCAAAATACAAAAGACAAAAACTTGCTTTATCAGAAAAAATATATAAAAAAATACAAAAAACGGCCATTTCAAATCACAAAAATGTTTTTATAAAAAAATTGTAAATAATTTATTATATAATATTTTAAAATCAAAATTGTCAAAAATGTTCTTCTTTTATCAGGCTACACATTAAATTAAAAAAAAAACGCAAGAAATATTTTATAAAAGTAGAGATAATTTCAATAATTGACAGGTCTGGATGGGACAAGATAAATATTTTTTTTGTCCCATCCACATCTTTCAATTAATAAAATTATCTCTACTTTTATAAAATATTTCTTGCCTTTTTTTTATTTAGTGTATAGCCTAATAAAAGAAGAACATTTTTGACAATTTTGTATTAAGCCGTGTCTACAATTGTTGCAGGGGTCCGATCGCAGAACATAAGCTTGCGCAAAGCACCCCGCGATGTGGCGATGAAGCAAGGTTCTTTTGTCAGCTGGGTGCTTTGCGCAAGCTTATATTCTGCGATCTGCGACCTGCGACAATTGTAGACCCGGCTTTAAGCGCCATATGTTCCATAATTATTTCATTTGTTAATGCAATAAACCATACACAAACAAAAATCATAAACAGGTAGCGCCATCGCTCGGGGACTTCTCAAACTAAAAATTTGTTATATCGAACTTTGCATGGTTCAACTCATATAAAACGTATACCTATTTTAATATACAGGGTGAGTTTTAAGTTGACGCTTTCCTTTTAACAGCGTGTGGAAATCAGATAGACAAATAAATATTTTAAGTAACTTTTTTATAAAAACTCAAAAATAAGATTGTTATAGTCCTTCAAATTTAATTAAATTTTGAACCGGTCCTGGCTATTGTTAACAAAAAACAACCATAAAAATAAAAATAACAAAATAAACAATGCAAAATGTCATCTATGACAACAAAATGACACATTTTTAACAATAATTGAGGCCCAAAAAAAACTTAGTAAAGTAAATATTGACATTTTTCATTGCTAAATGTCATTTTGATTTAAATGGTTATGTTTGTTGTCATAGATGACATTTTGCATTGTTTATTTTGTTATTTTTATGGTTATGTTTTTTTTGTTAACAATAGCCAGGACCGGCTCAAAATTTAATTAAACTTTGAAGGGCTATAACAATCTTATTTTTGAGTTTTGATAAAAAAGTTACTTAAAATATTTATTTGTCTATCTGATTTCTACACGCTGTCAAAAAATATTCCAACAAATACCACACAATTATTTAAAAATAATTATCTAGATCTCTTTCTAGACACACTATTTTCTGGCAATCTATCGAATTATTTTTAATTTATGTTCACTCTCTAGTGATATAATACTGATAATAAAATTGAGCAAAAAAGTCGGGAGAAAATTAAAAAAAAATCACTTAAAACCAAGAAGTTGGGGAAATTTGGTTCAGGAAAAGTGACCTCCATGTCATATGAAAACGCTTTTGGTTGCCATGGAAACCAAATGGTCTAAAAAAAACTGGTTTAAAAAATCTACAAAAAAAGATATAATACCTTTTTTGTATGGATTTTCAAAAAGTTTTAAAATAAAGCAAAAATTTTAAAAATATTTTTGTTATTTTTATGAAATTTTTTTTGGTTGTAATGGTAACCATATGATCTTACAAATCTTATAAAAAAGTGTAAATTATTAAATAAAAATAATGCTTTTAATTGCAGGAGGTTACAAAACGCTCCTATAAATGACCCCAATGTTTAAACTCACTGCCAAGTACAATTTTGTTAACATAACGGTTTAAACAAAATTATACTATAAAATTTAAAGAAATATTGTTTTAATTAGGTGACTTTGTGGAAGAGTGTTTTTCTTACCCACTGTGAAAAGATACCTGGGTTCTTGCACTCTTATAAGAAAATCATTTTTATAAGAAAAACTACATAATTTACACTTTTTTATGATTATTTGATTTTATTATAGCAGCCTTGTTTATTCTAAAAAAATGCAAAAATAGCGTTTATTAATAGTTTTATTGACTACAAGATTTAATTGTTATATTCATAATTTATATTATTCTTTTTATCAGTTTTAAGGATGCGGTAAGTCAAATCTCGGTTTATTACATCACATCACGGTTTTGAGCACACAATTCGAAATTTAGTAAGCCAAAATTCGAATTTTTTATTTAAATGGCCTAAATTGTACCTAAGATATAAAAATGGCTAAATATATATACTATGTGGGTAATAATATAACATTGAAATAATGTTACATACCTATACAAATGTGTATAATACTATGATTTATTTAATGTTTTTTAAGAGTGTTAAGGGAAAAGCTATAGTGCTGTGATTAGATTAGTGTGCCACGCAAATAATTCAGAGGTGAGTTTTAATCAAATAAATACAAAACATTTTTACTTGATAAGGGGAAGAGTTTTTAGGAATGAGCCATTGTTTGCCAGCTTACAATTCATTATTCATCGCTTTTTATTTTTATTATTATCTCTTATATTTTACTTATCTACCCATTGTTTAATTAATATGCGGCTTATTTCCTATAGCTTTTCCCTTTATAACATTTTTAAATATCATTCTGCTTATTAATTCAACTTTTATACTGGTGGTGGTGGTTGTATGAATTTTAATTAATAGATAAATAAATTGCTATATTGCTATTCAATCATCAAAAAGTCTAATAGGGTTTTTATAGATAAACGTGTCTTATTTTACATTGAAATTGGTTTTACAGCTTAACAGGGGTGTGTAGGAGGTTAATTTAAATACTGACTGACTTTTTAAGTTGTTGATGGCATAGATATGCAAATCTTATAAGAACCAACCAAAGTTATCACTTGGTTATATATAACTGTTTAATGTGTTAGAAATAACAAAGCAAAAACATCCAAAATGTCCTGACTTGTTTTTTAAAAGTCCTAAATTTTGTAATAAGCAAGATCTATAGAAACTTTTGATCACCCCGTATGTGATAGTTTCAATTAATTGAAGTCAAGTCTGAGCAACATTTTATTTAACTTATCTACCAAACAGGAACCCCAATACGTCGTGGCATATCCATTTCAAGGACTTTGCTATTTGATTTATAAGTTATAAATAGATTTTTACAAGGTCCAGCCAGACTAATACAAATTTTAAGTCGCTTATTTCAACGGGGTGAAGCATATATTCAATTTATTTGTCAATTGTTGATGCAATACGTGCAATTGATTTTTCTATTTCATTTACACCGTTCTTTTTTCTGCTTTATAATATATGTAGCTATTTGAATTGTGTCATTATTTTTGCGTTTCTTTCTGTTGCAGACGAAAAAGACCCCTCAACGCCAAATAAAGTACAATGTTTAGAAATAAGGTCGTCCTCGTGTATCCCCGATGATAGCAACAGTATGAGATTCGAAGACTCCGCCCTATCAGACATAGAAATAGAAGAAAACGATAACGATATCCAAGAAATCGACTCAAACTACGAAACCATAGACATAAAACTCGATCCTGATTCGCTGATAGATAGTATAACGAATGCTAGCACACCAAAGAAAAAAAAAAGTAAAATACTGGACCTGGACGATTTTGCGCACTACGACATTGTCATAGACGACCCCGATCTTTGCAAAAGTTTCCGGAATATAAATTGTTCGAAGAAAATCATCGACCCGGAAAAATCAGCGAGGGATTTTTGCGTCAGAGAGAAAGATTTATACAGGTGCACAGTATGTGATAGAGTCTACACGCATATCAGTAATTTTTGCCGCCATTACATGACCTCGCACAAAGTTAACGTGAAAATGTTCTCTTGTCCCGTTTGCCGGAAAGATTTCACCCGGAAAGACAACATGCTGGCGCACTTAAAAATTATACACAAACAGAATTCGAGCTAGTGCCTTAAAAAAGATTTCCTACATGGCAATTTTACATGCCAAATATTTTTATATGGATAAATAATATTAATAAATGTGTGATGTTCTACTTTGAAATCTTTGACAATAAATATTTTACTAAGACTGCGACAAATTTGATATTGGAGTATCAGAATTACAAAACATGATGACCAAAAATCAGTGAAACTTCTTTTTAAGCTTTATTTTAAATTATATTTCTGGCGGGTTTTTAAGTTTTAATGTTTTTAAATTTGATTTTCTATTTTTTAAGTTTTAATTGTAATTTTTCTACAAAGCGGTTTCACTGTATTTTGATGACTTGAATAAAGTGCCTTAATTTCTGGGATTTTAATATAATATTAAAAAAATTGCAATACATACATATATATTATATTTTCAAAAACTATTATGTCTTGAGTTTTATTGTTACATTTTTTCAATATGAAAATTTTATATTAAGAGTTATATTAACTGTTCTATACCAATGTTAAATATAGTTTATAGTTATAAGTTTATCGTATATATCGGCAATAAAAGTATGTTTTTATTATGAAATATATGTGTTTTTCAAAACAAAATCTTGCCTTACATTATTAAAATTTTTAGGATTTAAGTGAATATGTACTGAAGAATGATTTATATAAGAAGGTAAAGTTGCAATATATAAAAAATATTATTTGATGTTATGTTGTAGCAATTTTTTTTATTTTGATTATTGTATACTTAAATTTTTTAGTTGTAGATAAATTATTTTGCACTTTTTGCGTTTAGAGTTACCTCTTGTATGGGTACATTGTAGAGTAGATGGTTAAATAAAGTTTATTCTTTATCATTTATTTTGAGTTTTTATTTATTTATTTACTTATTAGTTTTTAGTATTATGTATACAAGGTGAAAGAATTCGAATGAAAAATTCGTAAAAAATTACAATTTTAAGCACTTTTTTTGATTCATTGAATTTATTATTACAACTATTAATATTTTTTTCATTACTTTTTTTGTTCACCATCTATAAGATATTTCAAAACAACAATAATATTCATATCTAAGCCTTGAAGAAAAATTTGAGAAAACGGTCTAGAGTGTCCTAGATTTAAAATTTTATAAAATGACTTTTCAAAAATGTCCTACAACTGTTTAAAAATGCCCTAAAATTGTTCAATCTGATAAAGTGATCACTTGCTCCCAAATCAAAAGCAGTTTTTTGAAAATGTCTGAGATTTTTTAAAACTTAAATTAACTAAATCTTTCCAAAATTTTCTTAAATTTGTGTAAAATGCCCTAAAACTGTTAAATATCAAACAGTAAAAACTTTGTTTCAAATCAAAAACAGTTTTCCAAAAATGTCTGACCCGTTTTAAAATAAACTAAAACTTTCCATAATTGTCTTAAAATTGTGTAAATTTCCCTACAACTGTCCAAATGTAAACTGTTAAATCTGATAAAGTCATAACTTGCTCCCAAATCAAAACAAGTTTTCTAAATACGTCTGAGCCTTTTTTAAATGAACAAAATCTTTCCAAAATTGTCATAAAATTGTTAAATATGAAATATTAATTGGTTTCAAATCAAAAATAGATGTCTAAAAATGTCTGAGCCGTTTTAAAACATTTAAAAAAAGACAGAATTTTTCCAAATTGTCTTATAATTGTGTAAAATGACCTACAACTCTCTAAAAATGCCCTAAAACTGTTACATCTGAAAAAATGATAACTTGCTTTCAAATCAAAAACAGTTTTCTAAGAAAGTTTTCTTAAATGAACAAAATCTTTACAAAATTGTGTAAAATGCCCTAAAACTGTTAAATATCAAATAGTAAGAACTTGGTTTCAAATCAAAAATACATTTCTAAAAATGCCTCAGCCGTTTTAAAACATTTTAAAATAAACCAAAACTTTTCCAAATTGTCTTATAATTGTGTAAAATTCCCTACAACTCTCTAAAAATGCCCTAAAACTGTTACATCTGATAAACTGATAACTTGCTCCCAAATTAAAAACAGTTTTCTAACAGCTTTTTTAAAACTTTCTTAAATGAACTAAATCTCTCCAAAATTGTCTTTAAATTGTGTAAAATGCCCTACAACTGTCTAAAATGCCCTAAAACTGTTAAATATCAATCTTGGTTTCAAATAAAAAACAGTTGTCTAAAAATGTCTGACCGTTTTAAAGCTTTTCAAAATGAACTCAAACTTTCCATAATTGTCTTAAAATTGTGTAAATTGGCTTACAACTGTCCAAAAATGACCTTAAACTGTTAAATATGATAAAGTGATAACTTGCTCCCAAATCAAAAACAGTTTTCTAAGAATGTCTGAGCCTTTTTAAAACTTTCTTGAATGAACAAAATTTTTCCAAAATTGTCTTAAAATTGTGTAAAATGCCCTAAAACTGTTAAATATCAAACATTAAAAACTTGGTTTCAAATCAAAAACGGTTGTCTAAAAATGTCTGACCCGTTTTAAAGCTTTTCAAAATGAACTAAAACTTTCCATGATTGTCTAAAAATTGTGTAAAATGCCCTACAACTGTCCAAAAATTACCTTAAACTGTTAAATCTAATAAAGTCACAACTTGCTCCCAAATCAAAAACAGTTTTCTAAAAATGTCTGAGCCTTTTTTTAACTTTTCTTAAATGAACAAAATTTTTCCAAAATTGTCTTAAAATTGTGTAAAATGCCATAAAACTGTTAAATATCAAATAGTAAGAACTTGGTTTCAAATCAAAAACAAATGTCTAAAAATGTCTGAGCCGTTTTAAAACATTTTAAAATGAACCAAAATTGTTTGAAAATTTTTTAAAATGCCCTACAACTGTCTAAAAATGCCCTAAAACTGTTAAATCTGATAAAGTTGTAACTTGCTTTCAAACCAAAAACAGTTTTCAAAAAATGTATGAGCCTTTTTAAAACTTTCTTAAATGAACAAAATATTTCTAAAATTGTGGAAAATGCCCTAAAACTGTTAAATATAAAATATTAAGAACTTGGTTTTAAATCAAAAACAGTTGTTTAAAAATGTCTGAGCCGTTTAAAAAAATGACTTTTAAAAAATCGCAAATGGTGAAAACTTGCTTAAAATAGTTCTTAAAATCTCCTTTCTGTAGTTTTAAACACCTTGTATACTTTTTATTTATTTATTTCAATATAGTAAAACATTTTTTATGATTTATTTATTTTTATTTCTATTATTTTCTTTCCATAGAACACCACCAAATAAACTCGAAGCTCTTGACGCCCAAGACGGAAATCATAGAATCCGACGGTCTGATTCCGAACCTGGACGTGCGCGAGAGCACGCCGGAAAATCTCAACAACAACAACAACCCGTCGACGCCCTCCACCAGCGCGATCCTGAACGCCATGAACTCGGCGATGAGCGCGCCATCTGGCCGCCAGCCGGTGAAGCGCCGCGCCCGCCGCAGGGCCACCTCGCAGAGCCAGGACCCGGCCGAGCAGCTCACGGAAATGTCCGTCAGAGGGCTGAACCTGTTCCGCTACGCGTCCATCCACGACGGCGTCTATCAATGCACCGAGTGCGCCAAAGTCGACGTGCAGAAAACCTTCAAGAACAAGTACAGTTTTCAGAGGCACGCCTTTCTCTACCACGAGGGCCACCAGCGCAAAGTTTTCCCCTGCCCCGTCTGCCAGAAGGAGTTTTCCAGGCCGGACAAGATGAAGAACCACATGAAGACGGTTCACGATTGTTTCATGCCGAAAGACGTTTTTCCTCCCATGGGGTTTTTCCCTCTGCCCTAAAGTTGTAGATAATTTCGACGGGCTGGTCCCGGAGAATTGATTTCACATGTGGTGCTAATTTTCTTTAATTTGATCCAGGCGCTTTGGTTTGTTTCCTATTGGGCGGAAGTTAAAAATTGTAGATAAAGAAGTTCTCTACAAAAAATACTAAATTAGTTTTTGCGTACAAGCTTTAACGAAGCTTTAACAAAAAAAAATAGCGAATATTTAGTAGCTCGCAATTCTTTAACGGTAAAATTTGATTTGATTATCTACAAGTTTCGTTTACAAATATGTATATATTTTTTCTACCAACGCAGATAACACCGAAGATGACTGGACTTAAATTCAATCAATTTATATACATTTATAAGATTGACAATCAAAATTTTAGTTTGCAGATATAAAGTACAATATATATTAAAACTAGTTAGTAAATAATTGTGATTAACCTTAGTGGGTTAAAAATGGCCTTTTAAAGGTCCTGTAATATACCATGCTGCTAAGCAGCGAATATAATCCAAAATAACGATAAAATAATTAACGTACTAGTTTTTTGTTGTTTCTAAAGTTTATTATGTAGTGTTTGGTTTGGATAGATTTAGGGGTCTTGCAAATATCTAGCGTAGCTTGTTTTATATTATTTTTTTTTGTTTATAACAAATTTACTAAACAATTTATGACCCTATGCACAAATATCACATTTTGACAACACTGTATTGTTATAAACAATACAGCGTTGCCAGATTGTGTTTAGGGCCATATAATATTTAGATATGTAGAAAATGTTACATATAAATATATTGACTGCACAGAGTAGACAATAACTAAATATACATACATATAAAGATATATATAAATAGATTTTTTATATATTTATGCCGCATGCGCACAATAAATAAGTTTATAACTTTCAAATAATTAATTTAGGTGTTGGGACAATACGAGACAATAATTATTATTATTATTCTGTTTTACGCCATCGTGAATCTTTTTTTATTTATTTTTTATTGCTGTAAGCTTTTGTTGATTAATTTCTACTATTTGTTAGGTTTATTCTTATGACAATTATTTTTAATATAACCACGTTATTTGACATTTAACATTTTATAATTATTACATTATATTTTGTGGTTTATGACAAATACTGTGATTATTAAAACCCGAATATCAATATCAATATCAAGTATTGAATAAAGCGTTAATTTTTAAATGCTTTTGTTATTAATTTAATTTTTAGTTTTACAAATAACGTGTGATAAAACTGAATACATCTAGGAAAAATTAAATTGTTAATGAAAATATTTTACTATTTCTAGAAATCTGTGCAAAATACATTTAGTTTTTTCTACTACTATCTAGATATCAAATATCTAGATTAACAGAATCTAATAGATAATGATAACGAAAAATCCGCAATAGTATAGAATCACTGTGTGATAGTTGTTTTTTTTATTAATTTAACTTTTGTTAGGCCTAGGCCAGTTTTTATCAAAGTTCTTCCCAACAAGATTGTCAATTAAACTAATTTTTTTGTATAAAGAATCAATAATCAACATGCAGTCGTTTACGTTTTCAAGCCTTGTTATACAGAATAATTTTATTTTTATATTTTTAATTACATTATTTTTCTTTAAACTTTTGTCTGTTGTTTATCGATTCATAAATTGTTTAATTGCTTTCTTTAAGTATAAGAATTAAATAATCAAGTGCAATTAATTTAGAAATTTATATTACTAACGCATTAGAGAATAAGAATATTTTTGCAAATTAAAAATTTGCCAATAATTGTTAATAATATCTAAATTTATCATAGTTTATATACCCTATATTAATTTTATATACAATACGAAATAAAAAAAAATCACTTTATTTTTTAGTGTGCAAAATTTAATGTTATATTTTTTATTGTTTTGGTAATTTTTTATTGCTTTAATATCAATGTGTATAACTTTTATATTGTTTATGTTTCGTTATATATAACTTTATTTTTTAATGACACCAAGGTGCAGATGTATTATATCCATGTACACTACCTACTATTTTTTTTTCGCAAAATTAATTATTGTTTATTGTATTTTTTCTTAATTAATAAATCTACCTCTAATAATTTATCACAGTTTTTATTTTTTTATAATTTTAAAATATTATGGAAGTATTTTTTAAAAGGTGTCAAAACATGCCACAAATTGTAATACCATCAAATTCAACACATCAAAAACTAATATTTAACCATTTAATTTACTCCCACATAAAAAAGCTGCGTTTAAGGCGTTTTAGTCACGGGCTGAAGTTAGCTCTATTATAAATAAAAAAGTGAGGCTAAATCCGTCTGATATGTCAAATATTTAACAAATTAAATTGACTCTAAATTCTTAGTGTCTTCGCTCGTGCCTAATTCAAATTTGTGACTAAAATTCCGTTTATCAAACTTATACATACTATTTTCTACTTCTACATTTAAAAAACTAGTGAATAGTTTATAACTATAATGTATGTATTGGTGTGTTTAATTGGAAAAAAGTGAGGTTAAACCCGTTTGACAGATTGCTATGAAGTAAGGTTAAAACCGCTTGAAAGTTGTCAGAAGTGGGATAAAATGTAAAATAAAATTGAATTAAATTCTGAAACAAAAACAATTCGTTTTATAAACTTACCCTATTGCATATTATTTAAATTATTATAATGTAACCATTATAACCGCCCTGCCTAGCAACGGAAATAATGAATCATTCATGTTGTTAGTGATCAGTTGGCCGATTTCAATATTCACTGTGATTTGAACCAATCGGGTTTTTAATTGGTAAAAAGTGAGGTTAGAACTAACAGATGTAAGATTTTTTGTACAGGGTGCACCAAGTATCCCACTGGGAAAAATCATATTTTTACAATGTTACTGAACGCATTTGTTAATGTATAAACCTACACAGTTACATATGCTTTTTTGTTATTTGTAATTTTTTTCGCCTACTAGATTCTGAGTTACCACCATCATCTTTTGTTTTTCTCATGGCCGCCGTATTGGAATTTTACATAGTTAGATTTAAAAAAAAATCTAGGAATCGTTGCAACGATGTATCAAACTTCAAAAGTTATGGCGACCATTGTAAAAACAAAACATGGTGATGGTAATTTAAAAAATAGTAGAAAAGAAATTGGATGAAAATGTAGATTAATGTGTATGTTTAATATTTTAAGAACCAATGCCTTTTTTTTATTTTAATTGGGTTGTTATTACAGAACTTTTCTCTAATTTAACCGACCTTTTAGGTCTTCAAATAAAAAAATACCTACCCATAAAAGTATACACATAGAATGATACCAATTGGTGCACCCTGCATATACGAGGGGCGACTATAATGATCTTTAATATCAGGAGAAAGTGAGGTTATTATAATCTTGGTTATTAATAAAAATTGCTGTAGAGAAAGCATACTTAAGATAATGCGCATTATTTACACATGATTTACGTCATTCGCCTGACGGCTCGAGACGCAAATCCGAATCCTAATCCTTGTAAATAATATCCTTGTATAACACATAGTTGCATAATGTACTGTAATAAACCCTTTACTAATACACTAACAAAACTAACAACAAAAACTTTTATTTCAGAAGAAATGGACTACCATCAAGAAAACGACCAAAACCACTCAAACTTACCATCCGCAATAACCTTAGAAGTAGTGCCGATAAAACAGGAAACCGTCATCATATCCACAGAAGAAGCGAGGAACAACATCCTGATGCAGGAAAGTTTGGAGAGTCAGGACGAACAGGATGTACAGGGTGTGCACTTTCTAACAGACGACGAGAGCGGCGTTTTGGTGGCAAAAGTCGAGAATGGGGAGAATTACGAGAAAAAGAAAAACGAGTTGCTGGAATATTTGACCAGGCACGACGGCAGTGTGGTGTGCAAGCTTTGCGGGGAGGTGCTGGCCTCGAGAACGCATTGGTACAGGCACAAATATAAGCTGCATGTCAACACTTACGTGAACCCCATACCGCTGTTCAAGTGCACGCATTGCAACGCGTTCTTCAAGAGTCGAAAGGGGTACATTGGGCACGTCTCGTCGAGGCACTCGGAGAATTTGGATCAAAACGAGGAGCTAAACATCAGCATAAAAGAGGAGATCGTCGAGACCAGCTCTGAAAGCCCGAAGTTCAACAACAATAACGGCAAGAAGAAGGAGAACGTCAAAGCTGCGGATTGGGAGGAACAAAGAGTGAAAGAAGAGAAATTGGTGGCGGATATTATAGACAGGGTGAGGAAGGAGTGCGAGGCCCAAGGGGCGGCTGTAAGTCGCAGGGGGTATAGCAGGAGACCCACTGTTATGCGATCTTGCAATTAACTTTTTATTTTCACGTTCTAGTGCCAAATGTAACGATTTTTAATGTTCAAAAGTGTTAAGAAGTTTACATATCCAATTTTATTATTACAAAATGTGGAAAAGGGATTTACAGTTTTATTTTTGACTAAAAATGTGTAAACTAACTTAGAGTTATGACAAGCCAAAAAAGTACAAATGGTTTTCTTTAAATGTGACGTTTTTACTAAAATTGCTATGAATTTATAACCACCTTAGGTAAATAAAAAAGGAAAAACGATTGATTAAAAAACCTAACATAATTTTAGAAATGTTGAAAAGCGTGGAAATTAAGAAAAATGTTAATTTTGAAAATTTTAAAAATTTAAAATTTTTGTCAAATTTCAAAATTTGAAATTTTTGGAAATTTTGGAAATCTTAAAAATTCTGGGAAATTTTGTTAAGCTTGTAAATTTTGAACATTTTGTTTGCTCTCCTAATACTTACGGGCGTGTAAAAGCGCTTCATATTTTCCGTGGAACGGTGTTTAGCTGTGACTAACTTCCGTCGCCACAAAATAAGTATAATCAAACTTTTAATAAACAAAATAATCCAAAAATTTACATTAATATTTTTCTAATTTAATGTAATAAAAGAGTAAGTTGATTTAAAAACTGCTCAATATTGAAAAAGTATAGAAAATATTGCACAAAATTGTCAAAATAATAAAAAATACAAATTATTTTAATGTATCAAAAATTATTTATTCTTTAAAAATTGCTCAATATTAATAAAGAATTTTTTTAAAATATTACGTAAGTGTAGAAAATATTGCCCATAATTTTCAAAATACACTGCGCGTCAAAATTAACGCAAGTAAAAGAATTCTTACTCTAAAACGCCTTTACCAATCTTTATAAAATTTTGGATAAAACTTATATCTCAGTTTATGTGTTCAAGGGGTTTTCGAGAAAATATCCTCAAAGCCATTTTATTAAATAATAAAAAAAACGCTCGAAAAAAAACTTTTATAGGGAATTTTTTTTAAGTAAATGAAAAATATGCTGTGAAATACCGTATTTTTATAAGTATACCCTGAAAATGGTGTACAAATCAAACAAAGAGTAACGAAAAAAGTCGTCAAAATGACCACTTTTTAGAAAAATAATCAATAAGGGGTCATTTTTACCGACTTTGAAGCACTGTATCTTCGTTACTGTTCGTTTGATTTGTACAAAATTTTCAGGGTATACTAACAAAAATACGGTCTTTTTTATTTACTTAAAAAAAATTTACCTAAAATTTATTTTTCAAACTTTTTTTATTATTAAATAAAAGGGCTTTAATTTAAGTAAATAAAAAAGACCGTATTTTTGTTAGTATACCCTGAAAATTTTGTACAAATCAAACGAACAGTAACGAAGCCTTTAAAAATATTTTTTTGAAAAACCCTCGAATACCTAAACTGAGATATAAGTTGAAGTATTTTTATACAAAATTTTATAAAGATTAGTAAAGGCGTTTTAGAGTTAGAATTTTTTTACTTATTATGCGTTAATTTTGACTATACATACAAATTATTTTAAAATTATACCAAAAACTATTTATTTTTTAAAAATTACATAAAAACTACAAATTGCTCAAAACTAAGTTTCAAACCAAACTATGATACAAGTTGTATGATTAATACACAAATATTTTCTCAAATAAAACTGAAAACTCTTACCTAAAACCTACAAATTATTAAAATCTTCCTGAACTTTGTGTATAGCAAACAAGAAAGAACTCTTATGAAATTTTTCAAGTACTTATAAACAAAACTCGTATGTTTCTGTCCACTTAAATAAGAAGTACTTATGTATATGGAAAAGTGATGCCAAATTTTTGTTATTTGTATGTGTTGTTGTGTTAATTTGTGCCAAATCTTTTTGCTCAAAAACTTTAGCAAAACTATGCAGTGATATCAATAGTGACTGTATTATATTTATTCTTTTTTGTTACGTTTAAATAAATTTCGCAATATTTATACATGAACAAAGTATTTTTTGACATTCTAACTCAAAAAACTTTTTTCATGTTCAAGTGTAATGTAATTTTTACTCTCTTAAATTTTGCTCAAAATTTAATGTTGCTACAAAAATTATTATTTTTTTTATCACCAACATCGATTCAACATTCTTAAATTATGCACTAATTAATTTCTGTACCCTAGAAAGTGATAAAAAATAAAATTGTGCAATACTTTTTTAATTTTTGACATTGTGCCAAATACTGTATCTATGTAGCAAAACCTTATTATTAAAATCTTGAGAAAGCAAAAATTGTATATAATATTTTTAATATCAGTAGTGTAAATATTAACATAAATATTCCTTCTGTAATATAAAGTTTCCTGTCTTAAAGTCTGATAACCGTGATTGACTATATTTTAACAAAAACAATTTATGAAAAAATATTAATTTGATTTGTTTTTACGTTATTCATTATTTTCTGAGGATTAGCGTAAAAAAGAATTTATGTGTTTACCGATTTAACTGAATAAAAGTAATAATATTGAATACTGTTTTTTATTTATTTTAAATTTATTTTTACAAAAATGGCGAATGCGCCGGGACGAAATATTTTCAATATTTCAGGATTTCTCATAAACCTAAGAGTAATTTTGTACTATAAAAAGGGATTAAAAGGGAGTTGGGCGTTTGTTAAATAAAACAGATTTTAAATAATTTATTTAACATTTTTTAATCTAGTGTATTTACACAACATTCATACAATCCAAATATAACAAATAATCTCAAGATAAAAAGTTTCTTCATTAAATAAAATCTGCTCGAATTATAACTTTATTAAAATTTAAAATTAAAAACTAAGTATTAATAAAATTAAAAATCTTTGATCAATATAAATTTAATGAAAACCTATTTTAAAATTTTAATGAAACTTGTGGTACAAATTTTTCTCGTATATTTTCGTTTAAGTATATAAAAAAAGTTTTATAACCTCCTTAGCTTTTATTTGCTGGGTAAACACAAACACTGACAATTGTGCCGTATACTCGTATATATTTGTTACTTTTTGTTGCTTCAGTATCAAAGATTTGTAATTTTGTTATTTGATTTTCATTTTCTATTGATTCTATTTTTCTAGGTGATTGGATTAAATTTTTATATAAACTTTTTAGTATACAAAAATTCTTTACATTTAGAAAGTTTTCCAAATTGTACAAAACATACAATTACGAAGTTTCCGAAAAGTAAGATTTGTGCTAAAACAGAAAGGGATGAAAACATAAATATTTTGAATGGTTTTCTAGGTCATTTTCCAAACAAAATGTATCGATCCGAGCAAACTGTAATGTCGTCTTCTCTAATTTGATTGCTAGAAACTCAAATCCTTTAATTACAAACTCATACTTGAAGAAATAATGTATACATTTTTTTGTTTGTATCTTGAGATTTTCCATTTCGAGCATGCGTACAATATTTTTAATTGAGTGAGTCTTTCATCTTCCAAAATTGCATTTAAAAAAAATAAATAATAATAAAAATAATTAAGTAATAAAATGATGACAAGGCAAAGTTTTAAATAAAATAATGACAAGCTTAAATTAATTTTAAAATAATGACAAGGTAAAATGAAAACAGGCTAAATTTATGATGCACTTCTTTTTATAAAAGATATTTGAACCCAAGTTTGTTTAAAAAATACAATAAGATAAAATAATGACAGGATAAAATGATGACATGAATAAATAAAAACAGGACATGATAAAATAATGACTAATTAAATGATAAAAAGCTAAATTGCTGACAGGTTAAAGTCTCATTTATAAAAATAAGTTATTTTTGTTTAAAAAAGATGAGAAGATAAAATGATGACAAGGTAAAATAATGACAAAATAAAATAATGACAAGGTAAAATGATAACAGACTAAATTGATGATAGGTTTAAATCTCATTTATAAAAAAAGTTATTTTTGTTTAAAAAAGATAAGAATAAAATAAAATAATGATAAGAATAGAATAAAATGATGACATGATTAAATAAAAAAAGGACATGATAAAATAATGGCAGAATTAAATTATAAAAAGCTAAATTGCTGACAGGTTAAAATCTCATTTATAAAAATAAGTTATTTTTTTTAAAGATGAGAAGATAAAATGATGACAAGATAAAATAACACCAGAAAAAAATGATGGCAAGGTAAAATAATGACAAAGTAAAGTTTCAACAAAATAAAATAATGACAAGATTCAATAAACCACGATAAAATAATGACAAGGTAAAATGAAAACAGACTAAATTAAATCTCATTTATAAAAAAAAGTTAAAAGATAAGAATAAGATAAAATAATGACAGAATAAAAGGATGACATGATTAAATAAAAAGAAGACAATGTACAATAATGACAGAATTAAATAATAACAAGCTAAATTGCTTACGGGTTAAAATCTTATTTATAAAAATAAGTTGTTTTTGTTTAAAAAACATGAGAAGAAGAAAAATTATGACAAAGTAAATAATGACACAATAAAATAATGACAAAATAAAGTGTTTACAAGGTAAAATGTTGGCAAAATAAAATGATGACATGATAAAATAAAAACAGGATAAAATGATGAAAATTGTAAATTATTGACAGAATAAAATAATAACTTTATTTTTGATGTCTTTAAAAGAAGGCTTAATACTAACTGAAGTATAATGCCTGGAAAGTATTGATTAAAATTTCTTGAAACTAAAAAGGAACGTATTTGCATAATAAGTCAAAGGAAAAAAATCATCATTAACCAAAACGTCAAAAACAGAAACATAAACACTCAAATTTGCGATCTTTTTTTAAATGCAGCCTCGTCACAAAAAACTTTATAATTCATTTAGCTACAGCCGTTGTAATTCGCTATAATAAATATATAATATAATTACAAACTCATACTTGAAGAAATAATGTATACATTTTTTTGTTTGTATCTTGAGATTTTCCATTTCGAGCATGCGTACAATATTTTTAATTGAGTGAGTCTTTCATCTTCCAAAATTGCATTTAAAAAAAATAAATAATAATAAAAATAATTAAGTAATAAAATGATGACAAGGCAAAGTTTTAAATAAAATAATGACAAGCTTAAATTAATGTTAAAATAATGACAAGGTAAAATGAAAACAGGCTAAATTTATGATGCACTTCTTTTTATAAAAGATATTTGAACCCAAGTTTGTTTAAAAAATACAATAAGATAAAATAATGACAGGATAAAATGATGACATGAATAAATAAAAACAGGACATGATAAAATAATGACTAATTAAATGATAAAAAGCTAAATTGCTGACAGGTTAAAGTCTCATTTATAAAAATAAGTTATTTTTGTTTAAAAAAGATGAGAAGATAAAATGATGACAAGGTAAAATAATGACAAAATAAAATAATGACAAGGTAAAATGATAACAGACTAAATTGATGATAGGTTTAAATCTCATTTATAAAAAAAGTTATTTTTGTTTAAAAAAGATAAGAATAAAATAAAATAATGATAAGAATAGAATAAAATGATGACATGATTAAATAAAAAAAGGACATGATAAAATAATGGCAGAATTAAATTATAAAAAGCTAAATTGCTGACAGGTTAAAATCTCATTTATAAAAATAAGTTATTTTTTTTAAAGATGAGAAGATAAAATGATGACAAGATAAAATAACACCAGAAAAAAATGATGGCAAGGTAAAATAATGACAAAGTAAAGTTTCAACAAAATAAAATAATGACAAGATTCAATAAACCACGATAAAATAATGACAAGGTAAAATGAAAACAGACTAAATTAAATCTCATTTATAAAAAAAAGTTAAAAGATAAGAATAAGATAAAATAATGACAGAATAAAAGGATGACATGATTAAATAAAAAGAAGACAATGTACAATAATGACAGAATTAAATAATAACAAGCTAAATTGCTTACGGGTTAAAATCTTATTTATAAAAATAAGTTGTTTTTGTTTAAAAAACATGAGAAGAAGAAAAATTATGACAAAGTAAATAATGACACAATAAAATAATGACAAAATAAAGTGTTTACAAGGTAAAATGTTGGCAAAATAAAATGATGACATGATAAAATAAAAACAGGATAAAATGATGAAAATTGTAAATTATTGACAGAATAAAATAATAACTTTATTATTGATGTCTTTAAAAGAAGGCTTAATACTAACTGAAGTATAATGCCTGGAAAGTATTGATTAAAATTTCTTGAAACTAAAAAGGAACGTATTTGCATAATAAGTCAAAGGAAAAAAATCATCATTAACCAAAACGTCAAAAACAGAAACATAAACACTCAAATTAGCGATCTTTTTTTAAATGCAGCCTCGTCACAAAAAACTTTATAATTCATTTAGCTACAGCCGTTGTAATTCGCTATAATAAATATATAATATAAAAAACGAACTTAAACGAAAAATCTTTGGTCTTTTTCATCATAATCATCGATACAATGGACAGAAGAAAAAATCACAACGCTGTAGTGCTTATCTAATATTCACAGTTTTTCTCTCTTTAATAGTTTAATAAACATTCAAGTGTTTACGATTTTCGAATTGAAAACGATCAGATAGTCTTTGCCTTTTTTCGCGCACACTGCAGACAGAGTTCTACGTTGATCTAGGTTCTCCAGTCACTGTTTCATCTGTCAAGAAGAACTTTCTTTTTGAAAGATAAAGTCCTAGTGTCGCACTAAACGATAAAGTTTGAGCAATTGATCACTAAGTTACGACGTCACACCCTTAACTCCTCCATTTTTGTGTTTTGCTTAGAGTTCATGTGAGTGTTTTTTTTCGTTAAAGTCCCCGTGTTGATAAGTTGTATACTATGCGATGACAGTAGTGGTTGATTTTCTGGAACTTTGTTTGTCAGGGTGTTAACTTTGGATATTTTTGGGGGAGGGGGAGGTCGTGGTAGTGTCGCGTTGTTTTGTGGCAAATCCGCGAACTCTGGAGGTGGTAGTTGGTGATGCGAATGATGGTGGCCCAAGATTGTAGCTGGATCACCTTTAACTCCCAGTATAGAACTCTCCAAATCACCACATATATTATTGGGCATTTGTCCATTTTCATTACGTTTTTTTGTTGGGTCTCCATGCTCGTTCATCCTGGTTTTATCCCTTTGATAGTAAACCCCAGCGAATATTAGCACATTTAATATCAAAAGTGAACACCCTATTGCTATTGTAACACTTAAGGCAGTTGAATATGCTGCAAAACCATCCTCGATAGAGTGACTCGTAGTACTTATCCCACCTAAGGAAAAAATAAAAATGTTAGTACCTACCCGCCAGTACGCTAAAGAAGTATCGGGTTTTCGCAACGCGCGCGCCATCTGGTGGACTTCGAATGCAATGCGTGAATTTAAGAATTATCAACAATCAAGTTAAAGCACCGATTATACATCATTTTTAAATAAATAGGTAGTTTTTTTTACAAAAGAGAGGAAGGCAGAAGTCTTACTCGACAAATTTTGTTCAATTGCACATTTAAATCGCGCACGTTATTTGCGTTTTATGTTGCAAGGAAAAAATTAAAAAACTTTTTTAGTACTTGATTTTGATTGATTATTCCTTATATCATTGATTAAGAAACTAAACGCTTAAATGCTTATATAGTTACGTTAGTGTGTGTATTTTATCAAAGGGATCATGGTGTTATTTTGTTTTTAATTGTAAATAAAATTCAAGAACTAAATCGTTGTATTTTTATGTTTTGCCAAAGGATACAATTCGGTAAGTACATTTGTTGGTGCAGAATTAACTAATGATAACTTTACCTAATATAATTTATATTTAAGTTTGGCCATTATTAAGAAATTATAATTTCTTAATAATAAAATTATTTTTTACTATAGTAAAAAATAATTTTTGCACAAACATAAAATCAACCATTTTTATATTTGAGTTGTCTTAAAAACGCCGACAACTGCATTTTAAACAACAAAATATACCTACGAATTTACCATTGGTATTTTACCGTTGAGTGAAGACTTTCTTAATCAACGCTTTTAATAATGCTCAATGCTGTTTAGACGACGTATTTGTTTGACGATTTTTACTAAATTGAAATGTTTACACTTTTCAAGTCAATAACTATTAAAATGTGTATTTATTGTATCTAATAGGTACTATGCTCCACACCTCAAAGTCCCACCACGTGACCACGTACGGAACGCAGTCTTTTGAAAATTTGGCATTTAAGGCTTTTCAGGTTATGTATCTGTCAAAGTATAGTCAACGAAAGAAATAATATGTTTAGGCGTTAAAAATGTATAAATCTTTATAACATTAGAATAACAATGGATGGTTTAAGAATTTAAGAATATAAATACTGCATTTAATGAAATTCTAAAATGTATGGTGCCACATAAGTAATATTTTTGTGCATTTGGTCCAAATATCTGGTTTTCTCCATAAAATAATTTTAACTAAAGAGCATTTATTTAAAAAAATCTAGCTTCTCTATTATGGAATAAGAATATCTGTATTAAAGGTAAAAAATATCATCTAATTTTGTAATTTTACCAAAATAAATAAGTATTTTGGATTATTTAAAATACTGTATAATATGGTATTTAAAAATGTGGTAGTTTTTCTTATCCAGCTTAAAGTGTACCTACATAAAGTTTTGTAAATACAAATAGTTAAAAAGCTTCGACTGAATTTGATCTACATCAAAAATAATTATAACTTTGAAAATTTTAATAAATCACATGTCATGCGAGTATTAAATATTCTCACATTGCAAGTTTCTCTAAAAATTGTTTGTTTTCTTATAATCTAACTTGAAGTAAGTATGCCGAGAGGTATGCACAAGTTTTGTCGTTAGAAGTATAAAAGCTTCAATTTAATTTGAACTATATTCAACAATTATTTAGTATACCTATATTTATTTATGGCCATATTAACACACTCTTTCAAATAATCCACTTATTTATTTCGGTCAAAATAGATTTTTCTAACCTTAAAATACAAAATTAGATGATAATTATTGTTCTTATACATTAACCTTCCTTTGATACAGATATTCTTATTTCATAATAGAGAAGTTAGATTTTTTTTAATAAATGCTGTTTAATTAAAACTATTTTATGGAGAAATGTAGACCCAATGCACAAAAATATCACTTATATTGCACCTTACACTTTGGAATTTTATTAAATGCAGTATTTATATTAGTAAATTCTTAAACCAACCATTGTTATTGTGATACTATAAATATTTATTAACTTTTAACGCTTAAACATAAGCGGTAACACTATAAATATTATTTCTTTCATTGACTATACTTTGACAGATACATAACCTGAAAAGCCTTAAATGCCAAATTTTCAAAAGACTGCGTTCCGTACGTGGTCACGTGGTGAGACTTTGAGGTGTGGAGCATAGTACAATTTATATTTACAGTGAGTGTATGCAATTTATTTCTTCATTAAGATTAACACTGTTTATTGGAAAACCGGTAAAAGCTCAACCCAGGATTTCCTCTCGAAATACACCCAAAAAATGTTAAAAAGTATCGAAAAAAACCGTTGCTCGATTTGTTGTGTTAACACAACAAATCGAGCAACGGTTTTTTTTCGATACTTTTTAACATTTTCCGGCTTTATTCTCAAAAACACTCGTTTGTAACCTAAGCGTTTGACAGCTGATTATTAAAAGTTCCACTTGTTACGATGATAACAGCCGAGTGGTGGCGCTACTAGCGATACTTCTTTAGCGTATAGTCACTAATATCATTAGTACCTAATTCTTCCACCCTCTCCGTGGAGTCCTGAGGCGCTACCGTAGCGAGTGCGGAATGGTTCGTCCCGTTATTCAATTTGCTTATTTCGTTGCCGAGCGGGTTTTCGGTGGTGGTGGGTTTTCGGGGGTTGAGCTGCGGCATTTTGGGGGGGCGGTTCGTCGTCGGGGAGCTCGTGGTGGGACATCGGGACGTCGTCCCCGCCCGGTTTGTGAAGATCCGGCACCAAGTTGAGCCAGAAAGACAGCCGGTGCGCTCTATAGTGGTTTTTCAGTTTCGGTTTTGTGTCTGGAAGTTGAGAAAAGTTTAGTGAGGGCTCAATAAATATTATTAGTAAGTATTTTCTTGTAATATTCACTTAAAAACTGTTCTTGTAATATTTAGTGATATTCAGGGCAGGGAAGCGTTAAGCCTGATTTATAGATTGCCTTCCTTCCTTCCTTCATCCCGAAGAAGATGAACAATATGAAAATCGTGGTGCCATTTATTGATTCCCGTACGGGACAACAGGTTTTTGTATTGTTCACCTTCTACAGGAGGAAGGAAGGAAGGAAGGCAATCTATAAATCAGGCTTTATTAAAAACAGTTTTTTTGTGAAAATAATGTCTTGCAAAAGTATAAATAGTAAGTAAAGTTACTATATTATGTCCTATACCTAAAGTGAATATATTTCGTGTTGAATTAATTTTTTTTGTTAAAATTTGAGAAATGCGCGTAAATCAAAAATAGCCTATAACTTTTTTGTTATTAGGTTTGCGAATATGGGGGTGAATTTTTTTAAATCTTAAGACCTTGTTTATTCTTTAACATTTTTAAAAAAATTACCCGAAAAAACTCAGGGCAAATTAGGCTAACTTGAAAAGTTTATAAATTTTTTATTTTAAACGTTTACATGATGAAATTGTAAATTAAAAAACCTTTCGATTGATATAACCATTTCTAATAAATAAAGTTAACAATTTAAGAGATATTCAACATTTTCTAAAATTTTAAATATTAATAAAATATTTTATTAAGTAGATTTTATATTTTATTGTCTTTAGTATTTAGTTGACATTCTACAGATTTGTTGAATTTTTTTTTAAAAATTGATGGATAACAAAAAAGTTATAAGCTATTTATGATTGACTCGAAAACTATTCACTTTAGGTATAGGACATGGTATAGTAATAGACAGTGTTGTAATTTATTTTATTTTATTTATTTATTTTATTATTTTTAATGTGCTTTCAACAGGCACCAGGCCCAATTACAGAAATACACAATGACAAACACAAATAAACAACCATACCCCTGGTGGGATTCGAACCCACGACCTCTCGGCTTGTAGTCCGCAGTGCTAACTACTACACCACCGAGGGCGGTTACAAGTAACTAGATACAGTATCTAGATACTTTTTATGTATCTGTTTGTGTAACTAGTTACCTATCCCAATCTAGTAACTATAACTGTAACTAGTTACAAATTCTAAGTAACTAGGTGTGTTAAGATACAAAGATACATTTTTAATTAAACTGCGACTATTATTTATTGAGACAAGGAAAACACGTCAACTTCCACTTCTGACACAATTTTTAATTTCTGAACGCATCCAAAAGTATGTCCATATAATATATGGTCATACTGATATTATTATTATTATTATTATTTAACGAATTTACTTCCGTTGAGTAAAGAAATATACTAAACCGTGGTAGATACAGTTTTCTGTAATCTGCACGTTTGACAGTTAAGGTTTGTTTAAAATTTAAATTTAAAGAATCTTGTTACAAAAATGATATATATAAAAATAAGTACTAAAAATTCCCTTTAATTTCTATTTTAAATTTTTAAAGCAAAAAATAATTTGTATGTATCTTAAAGTATCTAGATACTTTTTGAAGGTAACTGTATCTGTAACTAGTTACTGCAATAAAATATGTATCTGTATCTGTATCTAGCTACAAATTTTGGTAAGAAACTGTAACTGTAGCTAGATACTGAAAATATTGTAACTGTTACAACACTGGTAATAGTAATGTATACAGAATTTAAAAATGTCAAAATAACAAAGTTGATGTCACTCGGTTAAACCGGAAGTGGCATTTTGTCCAAAATATTTTAGAAAAATAGACTTAAATGGAATAAACGCTTTTATAATGTCAAAGCGATATCTTCTGTTTCCCAGAAACTTCTAAATGATCTCAAATGTGAAACACCCTGTATATCAATAATATTGCAAAAAATAGGATAAAATTTTTTGCATAAAAGGAAAAAAACTTTCCCTTTACTAGTTTTTGGAAACTCTTTGTTTCTTTGTTTCCGAGATAGACTTCGAACACTGAAAGATTGATACCGCAACGTTATCAGCCATGCATTGCCCCCCATGTGAAGAATTTGTTTTCTCGTAAACGATTATATAAATATATTAAATATAAATATATCAATATTTCTATTATTGAACACAAAATTGGAACAAGGGTTTTTCAAAATATTGCAAAATCTCAAAAAACTTTTTTTAAATTCGATTTATCTTTCTTGTGTGCATTCTATGGATTCCTTAGGTTTTACTACTGTAGTATGTTGTTTTTTGAAACTTAATCTGGGGAGAATATAGCATGTTTAGTTTAATTTGGTTGGTAAGTCTGGTGGGTTTCTAACATCGAACCAATAATCCTTGAAGCTCACTCGGGGTTTTATTTGGTAACAAAACAACGGCATCCACCCACTCTGCGTGTCGAAGTTTGAACCAGATAGGGGTTTGTTTAACTCAAATTTAACGGAATTGCAAACAGTTCACTCGCCTGCTTTCAATCCATTTCGAAAGCAATTAAATGAAGGCAGAAAAATTGACTTTGGAGATAACATTTTTCGAGTGGGTACTTTTAGCAAATATTTAAGAATTTAAATATCGGGCCATTTAAAAGATTTACACGAGTGCGTTTGACTGGCTCTATTGTATAAACCGTTCCGTCCTTTGAAATTTATATTCCGCCCACATGTTCACTCAAACGAGAAATAAGTATCTAAATTAATTACCGTCTGAGGTTTCATTTTCCCTTATTTTTTTACATAGCATATTCTTCTTTCACATCAAAAAATACTTTTACTTTAATAATATTTTAGGAAAATTATGGTGTTTTAGTCACGGGCTGAAGTTAGTTACAGCTGTCAAGTCTCATACAATCGTCAAGAAAGTGAGGTTAGAACAGTCTGACAGATGTCAGATTTTTTCTATTTTTGAAAATTAAATGCCCTCTTCCGGTCTTTAAAAAAGTACATATCTCAACTACTTAAAACTTGTAAGATCGTTTTTTTACATATTTAAGCGTTTTATTCCTAAACAAAATGAACTACCTGTTAAAATGTAGCATAGGTTAAAAGCATTAAAACATACAAAATTTGCCGCATCAAAAAGTTTTTGTCGTGTTCGGTTTATCTGCTTATGCTTTATGAAGTCGTTAAATGTAACACATTTAACTTATAATCTTATGTTATTCCAGTTTTACTGCAATTAATCGTGTGTTAACTTTTGCTCCCAAAGGTTTTGTTGGACGGTCTCCGGGACAAGCACGAGATAATTTCGCAATTTAAACTCCAGAATCCGGTGCGACTTTTTATACAGAGGGGTTTTCCTGAATTAAAAACTTTGCTATATTAAGAGAAATATGTTATGCTAAAATTTACAGGATTTCAGCACGGACCCAGGAAATTTTAATTTTAAAAGTGCAGGATGAAAATATTTATATTATATATTATAAATCAAAAAGTTACTAAATGTCAGGGTTGTACTTAATTTTATTTAACTTTCTTTATGAATACAACACCTCCAAAGCGCGTTGGGTTACTAAATTTAATGAGCTGTTACTGTAAATATTTATTTTATTTATTTGTTGTAATTTGTACCCTTACAACACAGTTTTGCAACAATAAACCTAAATCTTAAAATACCATCGCCTGTAAGGCGGCAACACAGAATACACCGAGTTATTGCCGTCTGGTTAGACGATTTTTGTTATAAATTTCTAAATAGAACTTTTTGTCTAAGTATTTAAGTATCTAATATAAATGCATATGTAAATGACTTGGCTAAAGTTTCTTTGACGTAGCTAGCATAGATCACACTAATTATAATTGCCTTAGGACCACATGCAACTTTGTCAGAGTGGATATTCATGTAATTTCATAACAATTTCCTTTTGTCTAAACTTATAGGCACGTACACTTATAGACTTTATAAAATAACTTATCAACTAACTCCACATAACAACTTTCTTACGAGTTTTGGCAGTCTATCAAAAATTGATTTTCAGGTTATACCTAGTTTTAGGACAAATATAAGACGGTTTGGACCGAGAGTTTTAAAGATGTTAAATTAGGTAAACTGTTTATTTCAACAAATTTCAATAATAATATTGTAATATTTACATTCTGTAGCAATAACAGAGTTGGCTGGCTTTAATAGAAATTACTGCTCAACAACCAGGGAATTGTTTAGTTTTAGTAATTAGCCCCAGGCTATGTACTGTGTTTATTATGAAATTGCAAAACGAATTCGCAGAGCTTATAAAACATTAACAAAAACAGTATTAGTCCCCAAAGGCTGCTTTGTTTTTTCATTTTGATTCCTATGTGTTCATCGTTAATTTTAATCACGGCGCATCTGCCATATTATATAAAAAATGTAAAACAACTCTTAAGAAAAAAATATATTAAAATTTTCCTAAAATTAAATAAAACCTGTGCCAAAACTCTTCCTTAAACTACTTAATTTTATAATAGTATATTATGTATCAAGTTTGACAAACGCCATTTTAGTCACGAATTTAATTGTCTAGAAAAGTTTATAAACGAATTGCATACTATACTTTTTCTACGACAAATACCCTGATAGCAGAATCTTCTAAGAAGATATGACCCGGAATAATGGAATATTCTTAGAACCTTCCCTTATTGCTAAGAATGTTCTTAGGGACTTTTAAAACATTCAATAGATACCCTTTTAATGATGCAATTAGATTCTTAGAAGTTTCTTAAAACCTTCCTAAAAAGCATTCGAAGAACATTTTAAGAATACGTTTTTGGAATGTTCTTAGAAGGTTTCTTATGGAGCTTCTAGGAAGCTTTTGAGAATATTTCCAAATATGTCAGATACCCACGTTCTAATATGTTGGATTCTACATTCGTAAAATTCTTTAGGTGGCGACAAATACACTGTCATAATATGACAGTGAAATGTATTTATCGTCCCCTTAAAAAATTTTGCGACATATTAATATATATTTATTTAAAAATATTAAATAAACAATTTGACCTTTAATTTTGTGGGAAAAGTCAGATTAGATTGAAGTTGAAAATAGTTAGGATTATTATACATAAAAATGTTAATTCAGATATAAAATATCGGTATTTAATTATAATTTATAAATTCTTTAGCAGAAGTACTGTCTGTCCACTCTAAGTTGGCTGAACTAAGGAATTTTGCTGTTTAGATATTAAAGAATTGTCGTACTGTGTGCTTTTAAAACAGATTTTATATTATAAATAATACTAGTATATAATATGTACTAGTATTATTTATAATATAAAATCTGTTTTAAAAGCACACAGTACGACAATTCTTTAATATCTAAACTACAAAATTCCTTAGTTCCGCCAACTTAGAGTGGACAGACAGTACCATTTTTAAATACTAAAAATACTAAGTTAAACTGGCATAAGCCAACAACCTAACAAAAAAACACGAGTCCAGATAAAAAAAAATTAACTGTATATATACAGTTAATTATATATAAATAACTTGTTTTAAAACTGTTTAAAAAATGAGTATAAATTGTCAAACAATTTCCTTTAATAAAGCAGTGGTAGGCTATAGCAATAAAAATTAAACCGCCCTTAATGTGTACATTTAGACAAAGTGCTCTATTAACATATAGGATAATAAACCTGTTAATGATTTTATTTGTATAAAGTAGGAATCATATGTGCGGTCATAAACGGTATTACCAAACATAATTAGGTATTTAAGTTTCAAACTCGCCTACATGTTTGAACACATAAACCATGGATCAATAAATTGGTTAATGTAATGTAATTTAATATAATTACGCTAACTATACCTACAAATTTAATTGTTTGTTTTGCAAGTGTTAATTAATGATTTGAACAATAACGCTAGCCACAAACCTAGAGGTTTTATTTTAAAACAAAGCTGCAAAACATACAAAATAGTCAGATTGAAAACTGCAATGGGACATTTTTTAAACAGTTTGCGACAATTTAAAAAAATGTTCTTTGAAATAAAGTGCTTGTGTGACATTTGACAGATTGTATGACATTTGACAACTGTCAACTAACTTAAAGCTAACTTCAGCCCGTAACTAAAACGACCTAAAGTCACAGCTTGTCAATGTGTATTTACACGAGGATAACAAAAAAACATAAATAAGAATAAAAAAATTACACGAAATTTAAACGTAAAACTGATTAATCTTATAATCTTATAATTATAATTAAATGAAATAAAACTTAAACTTTAGGAAACTTATATATTAGTAAAAAAATCGTACTTTATCAAAAAAATAAAAATAAGAGTTCTATAAATAGTTACCTTAAAGTCAAATCATTATACAATTATTAATATCAGTCGGTAATAATATAAAACTACTTTATTTTGGGACAAAAAAGTTCGAACGTTACTTTGGTGGTAAGATTTTTGTTTTTTTGTTATATTATTATAAATATTTTTTATTGTGCTCTTATAAGAGCAGGGCTGTGTTTAAATTACAATAAAAAATATTTCATCAGATTCAGATCAGTGTGTAGTATAAATGTGTTCCTCATGGTCACTTTAATAAGTTTTAATTTTAATTCTGAAAACAAACAGTAAAATGGCCAATGTCCAATTACTGGTTGGTAAAAAATGTAAATTTCTATTATTGGATATATGTCCAATATCATACTCTATTTGTTTCACGGACATTTACCAGCCAATTATTATGTAAAATTGTCCTTTGAATCCGAAAAGACCGTCAAAAAATATAAAAGTTAAGCAGTTTTTGAGATATAGTTCCATATTATATGTAAAATTGGTTATATTCTGTTCTACTTTTATAACTTTTGGCGACATTTTCGGATTCAGCGAATAATATTTCATAGGAATTGACTGCTAAATGTCCTGGATACAAATTGCTGTTGACGAGAATTATTAGTGGCTGCTTTTTCGCTATGACATTTTTGACTAATTCATTTTTAGATAGTAAGCAATATACTGATTTCTTCGTCACAGGACATCTTGCAGAATAACAGTGATTTAAATAAACATAAAAAACTAATGGCAACAAAATTAATAAATTCGGAAAATACTTTTAACTTACCACCAGAAAAAATATTAGATATATATAAATCATCCTGTTCCGGCCTAAACATTATAAATGCTTCACAAACTAGAGATACCACATTTAATGCAACAAACTATTTCAGAAGTCAGACCAAGGAATTAGTAGTTACCTTCAGAATCCAGAAAAGGGATGAGGAATCCGAGAAAGAAATATATAAATTATATGGTATTTACAAAAACGAAATAAAAAAAATTACCTAAAACAGCAATTTATCTTTAAAAAATATTTAACAATTTATGTTTTGATGTAAAGTTGTTATGTCTATATAAAAATTGTATGTGCAATAACTATGGTCCATGTGTAAAATTACTATATAAAATGTCCAATTACTATACTATTTTGCATGTTTTTATAAAACTATTATTAAAAATTCAAATATTCTTATTTTTAAGTAAACGCAAATATAGTTTAAATAAACAAACTATCATTTTTATATATTTATAAGAACAAACTGAAATCTTTAGAACAACAATTTTAAATAAATAATATTCCTTATTATTATTGCAGAATAGTATACAGAAGAGGAATCTATTAAAATTATTTTTTTGTTACAGCGTCATCTTTTACAAATATGAAAAAATGTTTTAGACAAAATTTACCTATTTTTAGTCGAATGATCCGAATATGCAATAAAAAAGGGTGTTTCAATGGAAATTTTAAAGTTACCCAATAAAAGGATTAGAGTATGGGGAATAATTTTGGTACAAATTTATTTCCCCCCTCAAATATTTTAATTTTTATTTTCGTAAAATGACTATTATAAGTTTCAGAAGAAAGGACATAACAATCTTTTAAGGGTTTAATTAGCCTTTTTTATATATATTTAGAAAAATATATTTTGTTTATCAACATCAAAAGAAATATAAAAGGAATAATCCATGTTTGGCAATTTTTCTCTTTGCTTTTATAAAAGTCGAACACACAAAAAACTGTTACTTTGTGTGTTTGTCGCGAGCATAAAATAATCGTTTTTAAAAGTTTTCTCTTCATCGGCCCATTGGTTTTGTCGCATTTCCCGGCCATGTTTATAGCAAGCGGTTCGCTCAAGTGTTTTTAAAGAGCATCCAGAATAAGAATTTGCATTTCCCGCCTGTGTTTATTTTACTTTTTAAAAATTCAAATTAATCTTTCGTGAAAATAACTTCGAAAGACTAAAAGGCAAAAAAGGTCGTCTTCAGTTTTAATTCTTTAATTCTATTTTAGCCCTCTAACTTGAATTAATTAAATTTAACACTGGTGTAAAAATAGAAAAAAATTAACCTTTCGGAATAAAAATTACCACAAACATTTTTTTGAATGAATCGTTTGGGGCTCATAAGAAAAGCTTAACCCCAACTTTGCGGGATGCTAACCCCTACGGATGAAAGTAAAAAATCATTTTTTTGTATTTTATTTTCATATTTCTATAGAAAACGCTAAGCTTAAAAAATAAAATTACAAACATTAAATGTTGCAGGCATCATTGGGTCTATTTTTTTTTACCCAAAAAGTTTTTTTAACGCAGCGCTGTAATTAAAAAAGTTGTCTTTAAAACACCCACAAAATTTACTTCAACTTTTTTTCTTATAGGCCACAAATTTGATTTTGATCAACTCTGTAAAAAAAATTTTGAAATTCGATTTTAACCTACTTCCCCAAATGGATTTAGCTGAAATTTTGCACACACTTTTGGTGCTGGTTACAATACAATCTAGTATGCTTAATATTGTAAGTTGTTCAAAATGCCACTCCAATTTACAAATCCTTTATGTGGATCAAATGAAAGGGTTTGTCGAGTTGAAAACGATAAGGATAGTTTCGTCATACTAAATCCAATATGGCGGCTGCCCCTCCTTGCTATTAGTATACTACTACTCAAAATCTTGTAAAAAATGTTCAAAAAAAAATTTGAGCCCTTAATATTACTCTAAGTACTCTCCCAAAGCGTATAAAGATTTCCCATTTAAAATACACGTAAATTTTTTTTTTAAATATCTATATCTCAGCTGCATTTTATGCCATTGAATTGTTTCAAAAAAGGAATTTACTCGTAATAAAAAGTTCTACAAAAATGCTTTATGTGCCATAGCTGTAATCTGGACCTGTAGGATGGTACGGGTCACTAAATCTAATTTTTGCGAAAAATTCTCATATTTTTGAATATATTTCAAAAGTGACTGGATTCATTGAAAAAATATAAAGGACAAACTTGTAGAAAATTTAATTTTCTTTAGAAAGGTCTTATCAGTTGAATCGACAAGATTGATATTTGTTTAGATATAAAGCGTTTACATTGACATTTTATGAAACTTTTGAGGATTTTCGTACCAAACTTTTTATCACCCGACTGTAGAAAAACGTAATCATCATTTATAAAAAGTTTGGTGCGAAAATGCTGAAAAATTTCATAAAATGTCAATGTAAACGCTTTATATCTCAACAAATATCAATCTTAGCGATTCAACTGATAAGACCTTTTTTAAAGAAAATTAAATTTTCTACAAGTTTGTATTTTACATTTTTTGAAAAAAACAAGTAATGCTCTATAAGTCTGGACCTAAAAATATATATCAAAAATTTCTTAAAATCATTTCTAGTAAATGTGGAGAGAATCAGTATGACCACAAAAATGACCTATACTATAGCCAACTCAATTTTTTTTAAATGGCAACATTATCTTTATGATATCTCATTGGAAAGCTCTTGAAAATTGCTACTTAAGAGTACTAAAAAAATACTTTTTAATAGTTTAATTTTTGAAAAATACGCAAAATAATTTTTATTTATTTATTACAATTTCTCGTTATAAACATCAAATTAAACCAAGAACTGGAAAACAAAATAATTCTAACAAAAGTATAATAAACTAAAAAAACCCATAAATAAACAAATTGTTCAGCAATAATCAAAACAATTTAGTTTTTAGATTTTTAAATTAAATGCAGAAAATAACTCCCATGAGTCTATTTTTAAACAGTCTTTTATTATTTTGAAATTTTTGTCGCAAAATATATTGTATTGAACAATTTAAATCCTCAATGGAATGTGTATGTTTTTGGTGGATTTTTTGTATCAGGTTTATAAAAACGTACAAAAAGACTGCAATTCATGCTGATTGGTTTTAATTTTTTAAATAGTATTGTTTGTTTTCCAAAATGGTTTACACAACGGCTGAACGTGTTAAAATTATTTTTATTTATGGTGTTTAAAATTTTTGTGCTCTATGAACTGCAGTGGCATTTAATGAACTAAACCCTGGCAAAAACGTGCGTCATAAATATGTTAAAGAGCTGGTTGCAAAATTTAAACGTTTTACAATTCTTCAGGACGCTTAAATTTGCAATTTTTCCATAATTTTTAAATCTAATGTTCGAAAAAGTTGGCTTAGAAATAATTGATATCGTACTCTCTAAAACTGAAATAGTGAAAGTTTCACTATTCAAGATAGTGACGTCTAAATTCACTCTCAAAATAGTGAACTCAAATTACTGTCACTGCCAGAATAGTGAGTCCCCCGATTAAAGCCGTATCGCTAGTGGCGCCTCCCAGCAGTTTTTTTACTTACTATACTTGTCAACCTAGCCAGCACGTTCCAGCGCGTATGAGTATATAATAATAAAATAATTAAACATTATCTTTTATTAGGTAAGTTAATAATATTCGTTTAATCATATTTCCATCAATGCAGAGTAAATTATTAATTATATATGTTACGGCTAATGTGCAAACTTGGATAGTTTATAAACTAGCCAAACTGTCAGATATTTGAAAACGTATTTTCAACTAAATTAGCGGCTAGTTTAAAAAATAACCAAGGATCTTGGCTAATTTACTTGAAATTATTGGGGAAAATAAAATAGCTGGATAGTTTGTATACTATCCAACTCAGTTTGGCTAATTTATTTAAAAAAAAGTGAGGTTATGACATTGTTTTTCTTTTTGCCGGCTTAACCGGATTTTTTTTGTGCATTTAACGTTTTTAAAACTGTATTAACAAATTAAAATAAATCACAAGCAAAATTTTAATGCGTACTTATTATACCTTTATGTTAAAAAGCCAACAACTCGTTACCGCAGAAATTGGATATGCAGTGCAAACCCAACCATTTCCAGAGTGTTAAATGAATATCCTAGATTATTGGATTATAATATATATATATATTTTTTTTATATATTTTTGGTATCTATTAATATTTGTAATTTTCAATTTCAAGTCAAAGGACCAATTCTTGGGTAAATTTCCAACCTTTTATACACCTCAAATTTTGGCGTATGTTAAAAAATATCGTCCAGCGTTGCACAGGACTTCTCAAATCATTTATGACCGTAAGATTTTTCTTGAATTTTAAATTACTGATTTGTCTTATAGAAAACTTGCGAGCTTTACTACTTCTCATTGAACTACTCCCAGTGTCAAACGCAAGAAAAACGGTTAAAGGTAAAGGAAAATGTAAAGAAAAAAAGGAAAATTAAAGAAGATTACACTGAATATAAGCTTGAAGATGAGGAAGAAAACAGGCCTTTAAAAATTGAATTTCCAAATAAATTTCTTCAGTTTCCAGTTTTTCTATGTTTTAAACATAAAATACCCAGAAAGCTTACGTAATTTTTATAACTTTATTGAATCTCACGTTTATGAGATACTTGCGCAAACTTTGCGCCGCAAAGCACTGCGCGACGCGTCGAACAAGGTTCTTTTGTCAGCTGGGTGCTTTGCGCAAGCTTATGTTTTGCGATCTGCGACCTGCGACAATTGTAGACCTTGCTTTATATTGTGTCTTCTGTCCACATAAATATTTCGAATTTTAATCCTAATGACGATGCATGATAAGGAGGATAATGATAAAGCGTTATTTTCTGTTTTAAATGTGTTATTTTTAAAATTTCTTCCCACCTTTTTTATTATATCTTGAAAACTTGACAATTTAAATAAACAATAAACGTACTAAATTTTATAATTAACATGTTTCTTATTCATTTCATAGGATTCCTGAATACTATTTTGCTTCCCTAATTAATCATGTAAAAATTCCACTATTTTAACTAGTGACTAGGTCACTAATTTAATAAGAGACTAGCCACTTCTTAAATAAGTGAGTAGTCACTATTTGCAGTAGTGATTCGGTCAGTATTTCAATAAGCGATTTAGTCACTATTTGAAATAGTGATTATTCACTAATTGACAGTGGTATACTTTTAACTATTTTAAACAGTGAATATTTACTGCCAAACAGTGACTTTTCACTAATTCAGATTTAGAGAGTAGTAACAAGTTTTCCCCACATATCCTAGAAAAGGTTTTGAGAAATATTTGATATCGTTTTTAGGTCCAGACTTATAAGAGCATTGCTCGTTTTTAATAGACACCCTGTATGTATCACAAATCTAACTAAATAAACTCAAATCCAAAACGTTCTTTTAAATTTTTAATTTTATTGAACTTAAATTCCAAAGCTTGAGTTTAGTTAGACATGAAAAGTTTAGGATGTGTTTTTGTCAAAGAGTGAGCTCTCGAGGGTGGTAATATACCTTTTCGACGAAAACTACGTAGCATGTTTGAATAACATTTTCACCTACAAAGGAGACAATCGAAATCCCTTTACGCATATAAAGCAGTTACATTCTGCCTATTGTCGTCCATGGCCACGCCCGTTATTTCATTATTGCGGCGCACAGCGTTCGTCTGCAAGAAACTAAGCTTCTAATTATCGACGAAGTAATTTTGTTTGCTCTTTAATAATTGATTTTCTTCTTTGATCTTTGCTTTGGGTTTTTGCAACGCATCAAATACTTTAATACAACGTTCTTTATTTTAGGTTGTCTCTGTAGAAATTATAGTCGCAAATAAACACCCCTTGTATGTACATTGTAAAAATCAATATTTTTTTATACATACTTTTAGGTAATAAAATATCTGCTAAACTTAAAATCTGCAAACGGTGCAAAAATAAATCTATATAAATTTATCTGCATAAAAGAATAATAATGTTTGCTTACCTAAGTTAAGGTATTTTTTATGTACAGCCTCGTAAGCTGTCCACTCGACATTTTTAAATCTGCTCCTTTCCTGTCTCCCCTCTGAAGGCTCGTTAGGATTTCTGAAAAATAACATTTCAGGTAATAAATGAATTATTTTTTATAAACACAAATGTGCCAAAATTGCTGTTAATTTCTGTTACTTAAGCATTAAATATTTAATTTAATCCCCCTTACACTGTTATATTAATAATAATAATAATAATAATAATAATAATAATAATAATAATAATAATAATAATAATAATAATAATAATAATAATAATAATAATAATAATAATAATAATAATAATAATAATAATAATAATAACAATAACAGATTTTTTAACATGAGTTTGTAGTTTAATAAAGGAAAATATTTTACCCAAAGTTTCGTAAAGGTAATATGCAATTTTGTAAGCATTTTGTTAATTTCAAAGGTTACAGATTATTTTATTAATGTTAACAAATTATTTCGTTAAAAAAGTACTCGTGATTTCAGCGTCTGCAACTTATGTTTCTGCTTACTTTATTCTAATTCGTAACGTGTTCTTAACAACTAGAAATCCGTTATTTTTTTATTTGGATTCCTTATACCCTTTTAACGAAGTATCCGAAAAAAGATGCTATCATTGGTTTTTTAAACTGAAATTAGGGGATACAGTGAAGTGGGTTAAAGTTACGAAATAAATCAGTGAGAAGTAGTACCGATAATTTTATTGTCTCAAATTTCTTTATAATTTAATTATTTTAGAATGGTGTGTATGTTATTTTTTGTGATCATTTAGGTATGTATTGTATCAAAGTAACATTTTTTACCAAAATTCTTTTCATTTAAATTTACAATTTCCAACAAATTCATTTATATATATGTAGGTATGTGTTTATTTTTTTGTTTATTAAATTGATTAATAAAGCAACATTCTTTATCAAAATTCTTTTCATTTAAATTTCCAATTTACTGGGTATACAAAAAGGTTTGTAAAAATAAGAATTACAAGAAATATGGTTGAATTATTGATGTAGGATTTTGTTATTAAATCCAGAAAATTTTTGTTATAATTACAAACTAGGTACTTATTCAATTAGTTGATGTTGGGTCTTGAAAAATTACCTACGCATGGCAAATAACGGCAAATATTTGACGACGTTCAAAAAAATTACGAAAAAACTCACCCGGTTCTCGCAAAATTGCTCCAATAGATCATAGTGGTTTCCGACAGCGCCATCTCCGATTTGGTGTAGTTTTTCACGAAGTGCATAAAGCCTCCGACGAGCGGGGCGCCGAATAGGTAGGGGAGCTCTTCGCCGTGAATACAACCCTGTCTCTGGAACAAGAAAATAATGTTAGTTATAAGATTTAAAATTATAACATGTAAATGTCAAAAACTAAAACCAAAATTAAAATAGGTCATAGGACATCCCTTTAAGGAAATTTGATTTAAAAAAAATACCCTATAGGGGTCTAAATTTAGTATATTTTATTGTGGTGAAGCAAATTAACTTAAAATAGGTAACTAAAATCATAATAACTCAATTCCTCAAAAGTCGATCCAAGTAAAAAATATTGTTAATTATGTTAATAATTTTTGTTTGAAATATGTTAGTTTGTATTAGTTTTGGTTCAATTTGTATAAGGTTTAGGTTAAAATTACTCTAAAAACTAAAATATTTATTACCTATAACCTAAATTATAATATGCCCCAATAAATTATTTTCTTTAGCAAAAATAAAACTGTAGGTAAATTTTCAACTCTTGAAATATCACAGCTAAACGCTCGGACACGTAAACATAATTTTTGGTCATAGATTCCAAACCCGTGCTCGGTTTAGCTGTATCAGGTCTAAACAAGTTTTTTTCCATTGGCAATCCGATCCGGAGACACACTGTTTACTAATATAATATAATTTTTAAAATAATATATTTCACCTCTTCTGCCAACATTCCCATCCTTTTTATTTTGTTTAATAAAATAATAATATGCTCAATAAAAAAAAATCAACAAAAATCATTTTGAATTTCCTAAATTATCTAAGAAGATTTAATTTTTTTTAATTTGAAACTGATATGTGGGTCCAGCCAAATTGAATTTTTAGTTAAATTTATACAGGGTGTTTCCAATATCTTTGAATTTTGACCTTATACAAAACCAAGCACGGATTTGTAATATACGACCAAAAATTAAGTTTACGTGTTCGAGCATTTAGCTGTGATATTTTCACCTCTCTACAGTGTAATTTGCCAGGGCTGTTTTTCACAAAATTCATTTTAAGTAAAAATATAAAAGTTGATTTTTTATTATTAATTTTAAACTTGTTTTTAATGCACTAATATTAACTTTATAAGTATACTTAAATATATTTTAATTTTAATAAAAGTTGTCTTAGCTTAAGTAAAACTAATCTTAGCTAACATTTATCTTAAACATAAGTTAAGGAAGGCTAACTTAAAAGTGACTATTTTCTTAACCTAATCATATTTTGAAGTTATTTTAATATTTTAAAGTATCAATAATTGAAGCTTGGTAATTCAAAAACGTCTTAGTGCCGCTGCCGTACAAAGCACAAATGTATTAACATATATTGCAATATAAAGTAATGCATTAGTTACCACCTTTTTGTTTAGCACTGCAGTGGCACTTAGACGCTTTTTAATTACCACGCTTCAATTGTTAAGTTTAATAAAAATAATAACAGACAATGTTAATGGTAAAAATTACGACTAAAATGTTTATTGGGATGGTAACTTTATTTTCGAATAGATGTCGCTTTAAATAAATATTTAATTTAAATAATGTTTTAGATAATATTAAGTATTTGTAGTAGAAAAAAGATTGGATGCAACTTGTTTGTCGTTTGCAACCTCGTACCTAAATTAAATTCGTAACTAGAGTGTCGTTTATCAAACTTGATACCTAATATACTATTATTAATTTGAATATTTTAAATCAAATTAAATATAACATTATTTTGACAGATTCGACTTTTATGTTTAAAATAATCTGGAATATACGTACGTTTTTCAAGGCAATATTTTGTTGTAATATTCACATTACGTGAAACGCATCTAAATTGTTAATTGAGTATTTCGTTTGATAATCCACTATAATACCTATTAAATTCGTCTTAGACTGCAAATAATCAGGCCCTTATTCGCAATTAATTTGTTTATTAAATGTTAATACTCATTCATTGGGGGCTTGTTGCACCATAGTAGCTAAACAGAATTTCTATGAACGCCCGAATTATGCGCCTTACTCCGTGCTCTTTTACGCTTTGTGTGCAGGATGCCTTAGATATGCCCCCTGTGCGAGACACAGGGATGGGCGAGATGCCTTCTACACTTTGAAAGCGGTGCCGCAACCTCCAATTAAATTAATTCACCAGAATTTAAGTTGGCTAGCATGCAGACAGAATGCAAATACCGAATGTTAATTACTTGCATTATATAGAAACGACTCTACTATACCGATTGATTTTGGGAAGCCATGAAGAATGATCTAAGAAATTGACAAATTAATGACTTTTATTAAAGTAGGCACCTATAATTATTATTTTTTTGTTGGGAATTTTATTTTGTGATATAATTTTAGTGTTTTAAAATTGTACCTAATTAACTTGAGTATAAAATATGCAATGTCCTAAACACTGTATAAACACTGTCCTAAATGTGTAAATATAGTTATTATAGGCATTATTAATTTGATTTTTGGTTTGGGTACGAAGTCGTTTATATTCGAGAAGAAAGAAAGTTTGCTTGTTTGAAGCCATTTCATTTGTTTTAAGGTAAGTTTTAATTTCTTTGGTAAACCAAGTAGGAAAAGCTTTATTCGGAGTTTTACTTTGAGTTTACCATTATGTCAACATCGAAGCATTGGGTTAAGAAATCTCAGTTAGTATTAAGAAGGTCTTGATATATATATATATATATATATATATATATATATATATATATATATATATATATATATATATATATATAGATTAATAAAGTAAGCCTTTTTAAAATTATATTTTTTATTGTTACTTAATGGAAATTTGGTGCTTTGTGTATGAATAGTATTCATTGAATACTAATATTAACTGTTATATATTATTATTATTATTATTATTATTATTATTATTATTATTATATATATATATTTAAAGACGGATGATAAAGGTCTTCAGGTACAAATGGCATTTCTCAATGAGGTGGTATTCAAGAGGATGTTTTATTAAAACAGCTCTATAGTCCAAAAATTATATAACATTTTTTGAAGTGTCTTACTGTGGCAAAAATAATACTGTATAAAACTCTCCACTAATGGATTTATGATATACCAAAATAGTACTAAATCTTAAAACTGTATAAACAATGTTCTTGTCTTAACTGTACCAAAAATAGTTGTACTATGCTATATAAATCAGTCCATAAATTTACTAGTAATAAACTGCCTAAAAATAGTCAAAACTTTTTAAATCTGCTCTATGCTGCTAATTCAAAATTGTTTATAAATTGTCTTAAAACTATATTTAAAATACTGTATTAATTTTTTTACCAATGTACTAAAACGCTGTATAAAAATGTACAAAAAATAGTAAGAAATCTTTAAATTGCATAAAAAACTCTTTTATAAAACTTAAAACTGTTAAAGCATATAAAAATAGCTCAAAAGGTCTTTTAAAACTGCTCTACAGTACGAAAATTGTATAAAAATAATTTTTAAACTGTACCAAAAATAATCCTATATTAAAATATACCAAAAATAGTTCTAAACCTTTAAACTACCTTAAGACTGTACCAAAAATTGTAGTTCTATGCTGTATACATCTCTCTATAAATTTACTAGTAATAAACTGCTTTATGCTGTTAATCCAAAATACCAACAATACTGTATTAAACTGTATTTTAATGTGCTAAAACTCTTGCTGTATTAAAATATTTGTTGTACCAACCATAAGATTTTATCAAAACACTAAAAATCCTTTAGAAAATTGTCTTAAAACTGTTAAAACACTAGTATTATGCCGTATAAATCTGTCCCACTGTATAAAAATATACAAAATAGTACTAAACCTGTCTTAAAGTAACAAAAATAGTACCAATAGTATAAAATTATCAATATTGTAAAAACTTTTGCTGTACAAAAATATACCAAAACTAGCTTAAGACTGTATGCATAAATCTCAATAGAACAGTAATAATAAAACTGACCTTTTACTTAAAATTGTATAAAAATGTCCTTTAATATAGGGACTAATTAAGTAGTAAATTATATAGTACAAACCTCTATAAAATTATTATTAAATGTATAGACTTTAATACGATTATTTTCAGTAATTTTGCCTAAATAATTTCTAAAAATATTAAAAGTTTCCGCAAGTTAGTCTTCATTTTCTTTTTGCCTTATGATATTACGTTTGAGTGTTATAGAGTGAAGTACAATGGAAGTAGATTTAAGTATCGTTGGATGTATTAATGGAATGAGGGGAAAGGAAAAAGGCGCGACGAAATCGTTTTATAAACTGAAATCTCCATGCGGAAAGTTCTATAATTTTAAGTCCTTTAAGTATGCTTGAAGTCCTTATTTACGGTCAGCGACACAACCGGCGCGAATTTAATTAAAAAATAATTTATTGGACTTTTTGATTTAATCAAGAGGCTTAAGGCGAGTGCCCGGCAAAAAATCGACATGCATGATTTTCGCGTATTGATTTTACGTGTTTTTAGAGTCGGGTTTTTAGTGTCTCTCGTAAAATTGTCGCTATAAATTTTCATTAAACCCTTTCCTTTCGACCTGGTTTCGAATAAAGGTTATTTTATCGCTTTTAAATAATAAAAATTTATTTAAATGCTTTCATAAAAGTCACCTTCTGTAAAATAAAAATATTCAATACAAAACAAACCAATAGATTTATTAATTTTATAAAAAAATATAAAAAAGAAAATTTTTTTTTCAACTAAAATATTAAAACTGTCTAAAATGTATTCTAAAACTATATTTCTTAAAATATGGTCCCTAAATTAAAGTTTGCCTAAAAAGCTTATTTTGTAATTTTTTATTATTGTTAAACCTTTATTTATTTTCCAAAAATGTACTGAAACTATCTAAATTGTTCATAGACAATTATTATATAAGAAATGTTTTTAAAACTGTTATTATTACACATAAAAACTTTTTGAACAAAAACTATAAAACAATTTAAAAATTTGATTTTAACTGTCTTCAACTTTTCTTACTTAAAGTAAATTACCTTAAAATTGCATTCAAATTTACCAGTACTAAACTCTAAACGTGTATCTAAAAATGTACCAATAATGTACTAATAACGGTCTTAAAATTGTATAAAACCTTAAAGAAACTGAATTAAAATATACAAAAATAGTACTAAACCTTAAGAGTGTATAAAATATAGTACTATGCTGTATAAATCTGACTTAAATTTATTAGTAAAATTGTTCATAAATTGCAACTTTTTAAAATCGCTCTAATAGTTTAGTTTAGTTTAGTTTAGTTTATTGCTTATAACAAATGTTTTAGCAGTGTCAAAGTTACAAAAAGGAAAAAAATACATGTATTGTATATAAATACTGTATTAAACCTGCCCCAATTATTCTAAAAACTGTAAAAATTGTAAAAAAGTTGAATAAAATCTTAACAATATAACAATATACTATATTAGTACCAAATCTTAAACTGTATAAAAAATATACACAAAGTAAAAACTTTAATAAACTGTTTAAAAAATCTTGGAATAGTAAAAATTTTATAAAAAACTTAAAGAAAAATAGTTGTGCTCTATATATAAAGAAATGTACTAATAATTAAATGCCCAAAAATATTCTAAAAACCTAACCAAAAATAGTAATAATACTCTATTAAACCCCCTACTAATGTGCTGTATAAAAATGTTCAAAAAATAGTACTAAACTCAAAAATTAAAAAAATACGAAATAAAAAAAAATAAAAAGTACCAAAACTGTATATTAATGGCTACAAAAATAGTACTAATAATTAAACAAATAAAAAATATACATAAATCAATTAAAAAATATCCATAAAAATGTCTTAAAACTATTAAAAATGTACCAAAAATATTAGTGCCATGCTGTATAAATCTGTCCAGAAATGTAAACTGCATTTGCTGCTAGTCCAAAATTGTTTATAATTTGTTTTAAAACAATACAAAAAATGGTACTTACATAACTCAAAAATTTTATTTAAAAAACGAAATAAAACTTTTATATAAAACTGTCTATAAACTGTAAAGATACTATTCTGTATACATCTGCCAAGAAAAGTACCAAAAATAGTCAATACTGTATTAAACTGCCTATTAATCTGCTACTAAAATACTAATCTTAAAATAGTTTCAATTTATTTTAAATTTAAATTTTTTTATAAATATATTTTAAAACTGTACCAAACTATGCTGTATAAATCTGTCTAGAAATATACTAATAATGAACTACCCAAAAATAGTCTAAAACTTTTTAAATTTTTAACAATGCTCTGCTGCCAGTCCAAAATTATTTATAAATTGTTTTAAAACTGTATGAAAAATTGTACTACTACCGTATTTAAACTCTTTTAAAGTGCTATTATTCTTGCTGCATAAAAGTAACAAAGAAAAAAACCATTTATAAAACTGTAAAAATAATATGCTCTGTCTAGAAAAGTACCAAAAATAATACTGTATTAAACTGCAGACATGTCTATTAATATACTACATTTCTTGTATAAAAACATACAAATATACAAAAAAACCCAGAAAGGAACCAAAAATAGTCAATACTGAATTAACCTGTCTATTAATCTGCTACTAAAATAATAATCCTAAAATATTTTCAATATATTCTAAATTTACTTATGTACCAAAAATAGTAGAGCTATGCTGTATAAATCTGTCTAGAAATATATAAAATGAACTACCCAAAAATAGTCTTTTAAACTGTCCATTAATCTGCTACTGAACTACTAATCTTAAAATAGTTCAATATATTCTAAATTTAATTTTTTTTACAAAAATATTTTAAAACTGTACCAAACAGAGTGGTGCTATGCTGTATAAATCTGTCTAGAAATATACTAATAATGAACCAAAAATAGTCTAAAACTTTTTAAAAATTCTCTGCTGCTAGTCCGAAATTATTTATAAATTGTTTTAAAACTGTACCAAAAATAGTACTACTACTGCATTTAAACTCTTTTAAAGTGCTAAAATTCTTGCCGTATAAAAATATAAAAAAGTAACAAAGAAAAAAACCTTTTATAAAACTGTATTAAAACTGTAAAAATACTATGCTCTGTCTAGAAAAGTACCAAAAATAATACTGTATCAAACTGCATTAATGTGCTACATTTCTTGTATAAAAATATACAAATATACAAAAAATAGTACTAAACCTTAGTTGTACGATGCTGTATAAATCTGTCTAGAATAGTACTAATAATAAAAGTTCTGTTAAAAATGTAACTTATAAAGTTAAAAATACCCCTTATACTTTATAAAATTGTGTGCTAATTATAAATATAACAGATATTGACTTTAGGCTGTACAAATGTCCTAACTGTAAAAAAACTATTTTTCAGCTGCGCTCTTAAAATGTTAATTATGTGGGATTAGGACCAATAAGACGAAGAATTGCTCGTAAGACATATAACTGGATTATTTTTTGGATAAAGTGGCAGACGGCAAATCGAGCAGGACAAGCGCAGGCAGCGAACCTTTATGGAAGATTTAGGAATTAGACGGTAAAAAGTCGAATGTCGGGAAAATAGTCAGAAGCAGGAACAGAGCAGTAATGTTCACGTGAGCGCGAATGAAATATACTGTATGAATAATTTAGGTCGGCAGCAGGAAATGGGGACGCTCTCGCAGGAAAAAGCTTGCAGGATGGCGCGTCTGATACCAGGAATTACACGGATTATCTTGTTTTATTGCAGCCGATGCCGGCACGAAAATATTTTAATTCCTTTTTTATTTTTCAGCAAAAATTATTAAAATCCAACGAAAACTATTCGGCTCCGCTTTTACTGAAAATGTACAGTCCATAATAATTTTATAAGTTTTATACATTAATATAAGTTTTTGTCCAATGGTCTGTAAAGTGTATAAAAGTATGTTAAAAATTAAATAAAATAAAGTTAGAATTAATAATAATAATCTTTATTTTTCCTTGATTAATTACATTATTATATGAATCGTCGACAGGTATTTTGAGCTATAAGGTGGCCAAAACTCAATTTTGTTAATTTTTATTACTATATGGGTGATTCTACAAAAGTTGTACAACTTGATTTCATCAGTCAATAGAGTCCACCCAATGTGTATTGTATGTATTTTTTCAAAAGCACGTTTGTAGAAAAACATAATAAATATTCAAAACATCAGTACCTTGGCGTGTCACAACTCCTGAATCAAATATTTGAGTGATTTTATTTTAAAATATATTCAATTTATCTTATATTTTTCAATTTCACTACAAACTATAAAACATTAAATAATGTATTTTTCATATTTTATCATAGATTCGAATAATAGCAATTTTTTAAAAATTGATAATCTTTGTACTCACTATTACCGGTCAGTTCTGTGTTCAATGTTAAAATTCAAAATTCCTGCGAAATATTGAAGTTTAAACGTCAAGTCCTCGTTTTAACTCAAGTGTTGGTAAAAAAATTACCTACAGAGCCCGCCCTTTGCACGACAGTCATCTTGAAAACAATGCAAGCAGCGAAGTTGTGGTGAATGCACGTATAGTTCCAGTCAAAATTTCAGTACTGTGGTGAGTAGTTATTTTCTTACGTATATATATTTCATTGTAATTTATATTATACAATTATTATATGCAATTTGTTGATAAGTAGCATCCACTAATAAAAAATATCAGTAAAATACTTAATTCCGAATTATAATCTCAAATTTGTATCCCATTCATCAGTACCGTTTCGTCAGTTCCATGTTCGATGTTTCGGTTATATTTTTTCGATAACTTCAATTTAAATTCTGCTTGCGCAGAACTTGTTTATTTAATCTCATTATAAACTCATATAAATTTGGTGTGGGTCCCATATCTAATAATTGAGATATCGGTATACCCAAAATCCACCAGCCGCCACTGATGTGTGGTATTATTTGATTTTAAGATATTTAATGTATAATAATCTCAAAGTTGCAATAAATCATGTATTTAATTAGTACCCTGGTATACTCGTCACTTCCCTTGCATTCAAATTTAGAAAACACATATATTTCAGAAACTGTTTGAAAAAGTGACTGGCCCGGTCTGAAACAGTATATTTATTATATTATCTATGTTCTCATAACAAAATATTGTTCAATTTTCTCCGAAAACTATATAAACAAAATGAGGTCAAAAGTTGCCCAACTTTTGTAGAATCACCCATATCTAAGATAAATTATAATTATTATTAGATATAGATTTCTGCAGAAAATTATATTTAACTATGCATAGTTATGACACAAACACCTACACATGTGTAGGTGTTTGTGTCATAAAAATAAAAGTTTAAGTAATTTGAAATATTTAAGTTATAACTTAAATTTCTTGAAAATTTAAAATTTCCTGATGAAAGCTTCTAATTAGGATATTAATTTTTCCTGTTGCAAAATAAAATGTAAATGATTGGTTTCGATGAAAGAGGGTGTTTTGTTCGAAGGTAAGTCGGTGATTCAGCAAAATTTTACTACGTAAACCTTGTTTTACGAGGCATTAGGAAAGCTTAGAGTGGCAAGTTTGACTTGGCAGAGGCACGCGGTACGCGGCGGCAACATTGCAGGTTTCCTCCAGTGAAAAGATTTCGAAGCTTTTCAGAATATTTCCCGAATATAATGGCACGTTATGCCCTTACCTTTGCGTTAAACAGCCTCACGTATTAAGGTTTTTAGTAACTAATTAATTTTTCTTTATTCTCTAATGCCCGTTATGACGTGATTAAATTTTAATTGAGTTCTGCAGACTGAATTCAATTTTACGACAAAAGAAAATGTATTAATGATATTTTACAAAGTATTTTAATAAATTTGTTAATAAATCAAAAACCGTTTCCCAAATTGTACGAAAATTTTAGTTATAAAACTATCACAAAGTTGTAAACTATATAAGGCCTGAATTAATAATTGTTTAAATATGTGAAAATCGAACAAATTTTGGACATTTGTTTGAAAGTGATGCCAAAATTGAATATATTTTTTCAACCTTATTTCTACTTCTAAATGGTGTATTTAAGAAAAAAATAAATTTCATCCATTGACCGCTGTGGTTTTCTCTTTTTTGTACTTAGTTATGTTGCATTTTTTGTATTTAATATAATGCTATACAGGGTGTTCCTGGAAAAACGCAAACGATATGGAATTAAAATTTGATTCAGACTATACCTAAAGTCAATAGTTTTCAAGATATTAATTTTTTTCGTTAAAATTTTGCTAAATGCACGTTGGGGTTGGAATTTTTGAAATATTAAAAACATTGTTTAAATAATTTAATATTTTAACGGTTTTTACCAAACAGCTTAAGAAAAACCACTTGAAATTAGGCAAACTTCAAACAATAATAACGTTTTTATTATAAATGTAAAATCCTGTATGTTTTATCATAATCAAATAGAAAATTAATAGTATATTATGTATCAAATTTGATAATCGCCATTTTATACACGAATTTAATTTAGGCACGAGCGAGCTTGCGAGCGAGGGCTTAAGTTAATGAGTGTATAGAAAAGTTTATAAACGAGGTGCATACTATACTTTTTCTACGACAAATACTTATTATTATCTTAAAATGATTTAAATCAAAAATTTGTAGAGGGCCATCTATGAAACAACAGGGGAAACTGTCAAATGTCACATTTTTACAATTTATAAACACAATTATAAAGGTATTAAATCGAAATGTATCTTGAAAATTGACAGTTTTTCACGGTGAAAGTAAAGGAAATGTTTTATGAGGACTTTACAGTAGAGTCCGTGCCCGAATTTAAGTTATAGTTTACTGCCAGCGAAATTAAAAGGTCAGTACAATGTTTATATAAACTTTTTAAATATGGCGTTGAGAAACTATTTAATATTTTTGTATTTTTGTATTGAGATAATAAAATAATTTTCACATTTAATATTATTTTACAAAAAAGGCACTTTATTTTAACGATTGTATGACATTTGACAACTGTCAACTAAAACTAACTTCAGCCCGTGACTAAAAACCTGTTGCTAACTTCAGCCCGTGACTAAAGCGCCGTAAAGCCACAACTTGTCAATGTGTCATGAAAACATGTACAATAAAGGGCGTTTTAAAGGTGAGAGTAAAAAAAAATATTTTTGGACCACTCTACCAAACATTGAAGCAAAATTTCTTTAATTGTTTCTCGTCTTATGGTGATAAATTATTTCAATTAAAATGATTAAGATAGGCTTAGTGCGTAAAGACAAGACGATATGTCAAGTCGAAGACATTGGTTTTAATTTGCTTAATAAAGTAGCAACTGTTTGGGATTAAACTCATGATATCGTTGTATACCTGAAGACAGGTTAATTAACTGGGATTTGTTGCCTGTTGTCAGTTCGGTCTAAGAAATAAATTGTTTAAATTGCACCAAAATTATCTGGAAAAAATTGACTAAGACTGTATTTAAATAAGATATCCTAAAAATCTTCAAAACTCGACCTCAATCTGTTTTAAATTTATTTCAACATTGCTTAAAGTTGTTCAAAAGAAAAAATAAAATAAGAAAATCTTTTTACAAAACATACTTACACAAAATCCCGTATAAAATAAATAGATTTTATAAATGTTGGTTTATAATTTGCTTGGGTAGGTATTTTTTGCCAAAGATATCCCGTGATTTATATTCCATTAAATACAGATAGAGTTCCAGCTATCTCTGTGATTGCCACCCAAACTAAGATAATATCCTTAGTAAAACCAAATTGCATTCTCTTTACTGTCAAAGAAGATTCCCTTTTCTCCGCCGAAATAAATTGCAAGTAGCTACGAATCACTTTTAACAAATTTCAAGAATGGGTTGAAAATGTTACGACTGTACAAACTGTATTTTTATAAAAAAATAAATTTAATAGTATATTATGTATACTCGCGACGAAATAAATAAATATACGTGCAAATAAATAGACTCTTGTTCAGTACACAGTAAAAAATTTTGCCCGTGTAAATTTTTTAGTGTAGGGGTAAAAATATTAGAGTTGATTTGTAAGTGAAAAAGTTACACTACAAAATACACTAGGTAGCATTTAGTGCTTATTAACTTTATTAAACACATTTAAAGAATATGAACATTATTCATTGGTACATTCATAATGTATTAAATAGTGACAAAATGTACAATACAGTGTATGCAAATTTCTGTCTATTTTGATGTTACTAAGAGCTCTTTTTTCTTTACACTAGTGCACATTGTTTCACAATTAAAGTTAAATTACACCAATAGTGGCAAAATAGACTGAAAAAACTGGTAATAACCGAAATGCGTTTTAAAATGTTTGGTTGGTACCTATCTACCTACGCAGTACATATCCGGAGATACCGCGTTGTGGAAGTGTGGCATTTTTGTTCAGTTAGATTTTAATTACGGTGAATCCATAAGGGGACATTTTTATTTTTTGGTAAGTATTATACTTCCTTTTTCTTTAAGCCTTAATACTCAATAAATATCAATATGTTAAAAGGATGTCCATACCCGACCTATATTATATATCAATAATTTACGGCAGTAGGTCGGGTACTTGTAACATTAATAATATAAATACATACACATTTGATTTACTTTTTATTTTAAAGCGTAATGGTTGTTATATTAACCTATACCTACATTTTTATTAATATTATGGAAAATTTGTACACGTGTGGTAAATCTCCGACATACAGCCGCCTGACGCCTCTCTACCAATGGGATCACCCATTTTTTATAACAGAAAAATGGATTACTGATAAATTCTCAAGATAATTCATTGCTTACAAGTTGACAGCCAGTAAAACATTGCATTGATCTAAAACTTTTACGTTTTTAGAAACCATTTTGCTTAAGCCAGCCATACGACTCAAATATAAAATTATATTTTAAAAGGCACCGATTTTGATAATTGTCATAGATTTTTGTTCCAAATAAATGTTTCTCTCTATTTACCTTTTCGTTTTATTCACTACCACCAATAGGTTTTACTCAAATAATAGTGTTCATTTACACTGGAAGTTTGCACTAAAAGAGTAAAAGTACCTTTCTAAAATTAGAACTTTTCCAAAGTAGTGTTAATTTACACCGAACAAAAGTGGGATTTTACCCAGAAAGTGTAGAAGTACACGATTTTAGGTAAATTAACACTTTTTAATACAGTGTAAAATTACTTTATCCTCAGTGCTATAGTGTTAAATCATACCTGCTTACTTGGGGAAAATTACACTACAAATTAACTCTAATTGTAGTGTTATAAAACAACACTATTTAGTGTGGACCTGTGTGAACTCTAATTAGTGTTGCTTAGAGTTGATTTTTTTTTACTGTGTAACTTAATTACACTTGAAATACTAAGAAACTATAAAACTAACTAAACACTTAACTACTAATTATTTATATATTATATATCATATAAAATAGTGCGTGTTTTAATTCACACTGCGAACAGTAAAAACGTTACAATACGTACATTTTAAATGCAAATGCGTGCGGAAAAGTGCAACTTTGCGCACGCTAGTAGAAAAAAGTATATTTAATCTTTGGTAAAGTGTTGTAAAATGAGAGTTGTTAATGGGTCTGCCAAATGGGAAATCAGTCTTATTTAAAAATACAACGAGTACTGACCATTGTACCACGGACGAAAAAAAGATGCATTATATTCTTCGCCTAGTCGCAAATCACCGGAAACCTTTTTCTGAGCCATCAAAAGCATCTCTTGTATCGTATAGTAAATTTCTGAACATTAATAAAAATTAAACTTTAAGCGTAAAGGATAAATTCATCATAAATCTCGTTAGCGCAGGTTATTTGTATACGTCGCATCGTTAGGTAGGAGAAACTTTGGCGGGTCGCAATGTAATGGGCGCTTTTGACTGGAGCTGGTGCCGTTGAAGCTGAAATAGCAAAACTGTAAGGCGGCAGATAGGAGAAGAAGAAGTCACCAAAGTGTGAATTATGACGAATGTGTCGTATGCGTTAATTAACGGGTTCAAGTTAAATGATATATTTCCGAGCAAACCGCGTTTCTGTGTGCCTTACATAAAGGTGCTGTTTACTCAACTTAAATTTCATTTCATAAATGTGTGTGTGGGGTGTATGGAAACCCTTTTAAAGCATGTCTTGAAGTTGGTTTTGCTCAAAGACAGCTATTTAATTGGACTTTAATAAAAGGGCATAATTAGTTTCTGTCGTATTTTGGACACTAGCAAGACTATTATAATATTAGTACATTTAACTCTGAAATAGAGTTAAAACAAAGTTTTTTAATGGATTTTGAAAACTAGTGGGTTTTTTGATAAATGTATAAGTAAATTTTTGTGCTGTAAAATTAAAAAACCAAGTTGTTTTACAAATCAATTAAAAAATTTTTGTAGGTGGCCGGTTGTACTTGTTTTGGTTTAATATTAAAACTTAAAGACAAATTTAAATTTAAGGCAATAAAGGACATTTTAAGGGTATACACAAATTTAAGACATTTCATATACACACATCGGTCCACAATTTTAATACATACTGTTTTAATGTCAACGTCTCGGATAAAGTGTTCGTATTGAACACATAACAGGGTGAAAATTTATTAAGTGGACCTTAAATGGTAAGTTTTACAGATGAGAAAGTCATACTTTTTGAAAATTTTAATTTTTTATTTTTTTTAAGTACAAACATGACAATTTAAGATGAGTCATCGCCTGTGAGTCGGCGCTCGAGCGATCGAGAACGGTGTGGAGCTCGCTAGAATGTTCGGGAAGGCGCTTGCGTGACTTGAGTCACGTACGCATTGAATATATAAGGAACAGCGAAGCGTCGTAGAGGCAGTACAGCTTTGGTACTCGCAACAAAATAAATAAATATACGTGCAAATAAATAGACTCTTGTACAGTATTAATATATAAATAATTAGTAGTTTAGTGATTAGTTAGTTTTATAGTTTCTTATTGTTTTAAGTGTAATTAAGTTATAAAATAAATAGTTTAGGTCGTTAATAAACCAGTGCGTGTTTTTATTCAACTACCAACCGTAAAAACGTTACAATAATTTTCTAAAACTCAGCTTATTCCATTTAAAATTTATTTACAAATTCACTATCGTTCCAAAACTTGCCTTATCATGCAGAACTCAGCATATACGTATGTTATTTTAAATTATTTTAAATTGGAGCTATACCTTTTTAATCAAAGTATATAAATGTTTTATGCCTATTTATTTCGTTTAAAGTATTGTGTTGGCCTGATATGCATTAGTAGTCACGTGTAAGGTTTTTGACATTTTGCTCAAAAGCAACTAATATGGATAAGCCGAGTTTTGGAATGCACCTCATCAAATAAAGTGCCCTTTTTGTAAAATAATACTAAATGTAAAAATTAATTTAATATCTCAAAACGAAAATACAAAAGTATTAAATAGTTCCTTAACGCCAATATTTAAAAAGTTTATATAGACACTGTACTGACCTTTTAATTTCGCCGACAGTAAACTAGATTTAACTTAATTTCGGGTGGAGTGCCCTTTAAACATTTTCTTCACTTTCACTGTGAAAAATTGTTGTTATTCCATTTTCAAGGGATAAATTGTATCCCAAAGGATGACAATTTATTACCCTGTATAACAAGGTTCAACATGCAATAAAACAAATTATCAAAATCAGATGAGCTGTGCACGAGGAAATCAACATTAAAATTGTTGCCAATTTCTGGTGGCTGTTTTTTGCTGGTGAGTGTAGTTTTATTTAATATGTGATGGTTCGAATGTATTACAATAATAAAATCCAAACGTAATAAAAATTTACCTCAAGGGAGGTATTTTTATTTTTGTCCAAGACATTTTAGTATTTACCAGAATCCCTGATCCCCGTCAAACAAAACCTATTATGGCCATTAAAACAACAGCTCGGAAGATTATCTCTCATAAAAGTGAGCGCGTTAAGTAAATTACAGGCCATTATTTTTTCACCGGGGTCCTTGAAACAGAAAGGAGCGCACTGAAAAAAAAACGTCCCAGAAATTTATCGCAGTCGCTGGGGGGAAGAAGGGGGGCGATGCGGCTATTAAAATCTTAACAGTCCCATTCACTTGGCTGTGTTTCCATCGATTGTACAGTTTTTCATTTGCTGGAACCCGTCCAAAACGCTTTATTTAGTGTGAAGTATCCATTCGGCTTGCTCAACCAATTTTCCCTAAATAATAGTTTTATTTCTTGATTTGTTGACTGGCAAATATATATCTAGGATGGCCCTAGTTTCCGAACTTTTTCCTTTCCACAGCGGCCAGCTGAGTTATTTGTTTAGTTTAAGAAGTTAGTAGTACCGAAACTTCGGCTGACTCACTTTAAATTTATATTAGAAAAGGATGATTTATCCTAAGAAGTTTAATTCATAAATATAACGACCTCGAATCGTCAGTTCACTTAAGTTTCTCTACTTCTTATTGCCTTATATTATCAAATGTTTGGTTTGGTTTGGTTTTGCTTGGGTGGCTTTTTGTTCGTTGTTGATTTAAAAAGTTTCTCCACTTCAATAACAACATTTTCATAAACTACTCTTTATCATTAAGGCAAAACTAATTATAAACTTTGTTAAAATATAATTATAAAACTAAGTTATTTCCACCAAAACAGGTCTAATGCTTAATCATACTTTAAGCAAACAAATCTTAAATAAAATTATGTAAATTATATAAAAAAATATTCATGACAGCATTGGACTGTTTATTCAGTTTTAAGTGAAGTGAATATTTCAAAGAAAAAAAAGGTGTACGAGGTCTTCCTAACAGTACGAATTGATTTAAGGAGTTATGAACATAACCTGAAAACAGATGTTGTTAATGGGTTTATGTTTTCCAAATGAAGGGGTCAATGGAAGAACTACCTAAGTCACATTTTCAATTAAATTTACATTGTGGCTTCATCTAAAAGTGTTTCACGTGAGGTTTCAGTGGCAGAAATATGTGCCCAAGTGCCTTAGTTTGCATTTACTTCAATGGGAGTTTGCCTGATTTTCAACTTACGTGAAAACTCTTAGATGAAGCCACAATAACAATTTAATTGAAAATGTGACTTAGGCACTTCTTGCATTGACCCCTTCAAATGGATTTTCTTATTTTGTAGTATCCCTGCCCATTCGCCATTTTTGTAACTGGATTGTCAAAAATGGCGGATGCGCCGGGATTAACGGTTTTTATAATATTTATTATATATAATATATATATAAGGGTGTTATATATTATATATAATATAATATATAACACCCTTAATCCGTGCGACAAATTTGGGATTACCAATATTAAACCGGATTTAACTGATTTTTGCTCAAAGTAAACCTATAGCTCGATTTTTTTAATTGCCTTATGAGTTTTGGATAATTTATGGTGATTGCATTATGTTTCTCGTTGTTTCCCTTTGTGAAAAGATTTTTTATCTCAAAATAATAATTAAATTTGGTTTTAAAAAATGTAATAATTTGTTAAAAAAAATTAAATTTTTAGTTTAATGTACGAAATGTTACATTTTTAAAAATTTAATTCGCATACATATATGTGTTGCGTTATTTAACGTCAATATATTTTTTAATTTACTAAATTAAGTTATTTTTATTATATTTTCAAGTTGGAATAATAATTTTAAAAATAATTAAATTAATAAATTTTTTAAATAAACTTTGTTGTTTTTATTATCTAGTACCTACTAGGAATAATAATTTTTTCACGGTTTTGTGAAGTGTTGCCAATATGGTCACTTTAAAAATACCTAAACTTGGATAAACAATAATTATGCAGAGGAGTATAAATAAAAATGTTTTTATATAAATTACTAAAATAATGGAACAAAAAGTTCTAGTTTTGTATAAGTTAAAAATGTTTTAAAAATTAAACGTAACATTAATAAAACAAAATCTAAAAATAAGTGTTTTAAAACATCCGACAGTCGTAAAATCTCCGTAGAACTAGAAAAAAAATAATTTTGGTTAAACTGTGTACGCTATGGCCGATTTACACTTTAAACCCCATTACTGCCAAAAAAATTATATACGAAGACTTCATAATGAAGTAATTAGTTTGGCCAAAGAAAAAGTAAAAAATATAATTTTATGTACCTAATCCTTAATTGTTTATAAAAATAAATTATTTTAAAAATAAATAACCTATTATAGAGAATCAGAATAAAAAACATCAACTACTTGGCTAAAATATTTAATTTTTAAGGAAAAAACTTTTTAAGATCATTAAAAAAACTTTTACAAACCCAGCGAGGGTTTTACTATTAAATAAGTAGAACAAATCAATTTATTCAGGTTTAAAGTTTTAAAGTGTCGGAAAAAACCTGTAAAAATTGGAGGAAAAACAGTTTTTTCCGTTTTTTCCCAGGCCTTTAAAAATTTTTTTGTGAAAATATACGAAGCAATGAACAACTCATAATCCTTGAGGATAATTCATTTATTACAGAAAAAAACCTAAACATTGAATTCAATTTAATAAATTTAAGAAAATAAACGTAAAATTAAATGTACTTTCATTTGGGTTCATTTTTGCCAAAGGGAGTCCATTAAAAATATCCATTTATAAAATAATGAATAAATTATAAAGTTAAATTACAAAATTAAAATTTTATAAATCGATGTGTCAAATAAAAAGATAGTTATGTTAATACTGCACCGAGTTTATTTTTGCGACCCCTTCTTACTGAATTATAATAACAAAATAAATATAATAATCATGTATTAAATGAAAGTCAAAAATTCATTAAAAAATGCAAAAGTAAATTTTTCTGAAATTTTCCGGAAATTTGAAAACCCTAATTTGGTTTAAAATTTTGTGTTTCACTGTATTATTATTATTATGGTAATGGGATTTAAAATTTTTTAAAAAGTTTATAAACAATTTGGGATCATTGGTTTCTATAACAAATTTAAGACAAATTTTGGAATTTCTGGCTTTTCAATCTTGAACGCGTCTTTGCACGGATATTTCCCTTGTTTGTGCTATCAGGACTTGTTCGTAAACAACAATGCACTAATTCTTCCTTGTTCAAGCGTAATCTGTCAACCTGCTGATAATCGCAAAACTTCTCGCAATCGAACTCCCAAAGATCGCAAGCAGCTCCTTGTTCAGCAAAATGCAAATCTCTCAGGATAAGTGTTACGTAATAATGCAACCGACAAAACTTTACCTAACTGTTTCGTGCATTAGACTAAATGGAATTTAAAGAGCAGCTTATTATATAATCTTCACTATTCTTACCTCGTACCTTACTTCGCTGAAAATACTCCTTTCAGAAATGTTATTCTATAAATGTTATTTTATAAAAACTATTACCAAACACGTTTAAGTATTCGATCCTAATTGTTTAAAAATGTATTAAAAAAGTCTTTAAATAATATTCAAATATAGCGGAAAGCACTGCCGTTTATAAATCGAAAGTATATAAATTTATGTCAGGGTTGTACTTCATTTTATCTAAATATTTTAATAAATAATTCTTAAAGGAGATTTTCCATAAACTGCGTAAATTAATGTACTTTATATCGATTTTCGTGAATATGAAATTTATTGAACTTCGATCACAGATTCACATATATCGATGGTTATTTGACAAATCATCGTAAGCGACAAAACCTAAATTTTACAGTAGAGATTTTCTTTGTGTGGGAGCTTTATTTTTAAAGTTATTTATCTGAAAACTGGTAAGGCATTATTTTATTAATGTAGAATTCAAATATTTAAGTAAGATCGAATCCAATCTAAAATTTTTATTAAATTTTGTGGCATACGATATTTTATAAGAACACCTTTAGGAAAATTTAAAATTAGTCTTGTCGCTTAAGTTACATTTACGTTACTATGTGGGATATAGATTTGATGATTACTTTTGTCAAAACATCGTTAGCGACATTTATTTTTTTACTTTTATTATTAAATAAAAAAATTACAAAAAAAATTAAAATATCACCAACGATATTTTGCCAAACAATGTTTGAAAATGAAATTCTACATTAGGTTTCTTAAAAAAAAAACGTATCTAACCCATGGAGCCTACACAAGGAGCCCGAACTTAATAGGGGAAATTGACAAAACCTGTCCTCTAAATTGTACCTACAATTTAAGTTTCTTTTTTTCACCACCAGCGGCGCTGATTGTCGATGCTAGCGTTTCGGTACAAACGCTGATGTTCGGACTCCTTGTGTAGGCTCCATGATCTAACCCATGGTACTATGATCTAACCGTTATAAATTTAAGTCAAATTATTTGACGCTATAACAACATACAATTACTAAAAAAAAACACTTTTAACGAACCACACTAGGTAAAAACAGTTATAATTAGGATAACTATTAATAATGCAATGAAAAAAAGAAATTATAAGCTTTTCATCAAATAAAATATTGTTTTAAAACTTGGTAGCAATCACCACGATGCAGGTATACTCACGAATAAACTGTTTAAAGCGGGAATAACGCCTTGATAGATCAAGGCGGGAGAACAATATTATCGTAAGCGACACAATGTTAAATCGCAAACGCCATGTCTCGGAGTTGCTTACGATTATTTGTCGGTAACATATAGGCGCTTACGTTATAAATCGGTAACAAATTAAAAAGAAGAGGCGCTTACAATAATAATAATATTCAAACTGACCAATATTAGATTCCAAAATTGGGATAACTATTATGTCAACATGTGCAGCTTTTCGTAACTGACACTTTGATAAAATAAAAAGTAATTCAACAAAATGTCGCTTACGATGTTTTGTCAAATAACCATCGATATATTCCGTAATGAGTTAGTGTTTTTACCAGTCAATTATTTGGTATTAGATTTGGAGTGAGTAGCAACAGTGATTGTGCGATAGCGACATTAATTTATGACCACTGTCCGTGGTCTCCCGACTTAATTTTCTGTAATTTCTGTATTTTATGGTAATTATTAATTTATTATGGAAGTTAATTATATAAAAATAAACAGGAGCCTTTCAGGTCTTGGACCTGAGTTCAAACGTGATTTATTGTCTTTTATTTACTGTATTTATTTTTTCCCTTTAAATACTTTTCCCATGAATACAACACCTCCAAAGTGCCTTGGGTAACTAAATTACTGAGCTTTATTAATACCGTAAGTATTTATTTTATTTGTCGTATTTCATTTTATCACTTGGGGTGTAACTTTTATAGATTATTTGCTGGAAGGGGTTTGTGCCCTTACCGTATTTTACCACAAGAATTAATAATAATAAAAAATAAGTTATTCCTTATAATATTACCTGCGGATAATCCCCCGACTTCGTCTGGTAATCAAAAACATACAGATAGGAATTCCTATGCTCTGCGGAATGCAGATCGGCGGTGTGCACCACAGGGGCGACGTACTGGGCATCTGACAGCGCCTCCAGGGTCTCGTCCCTGATGTTGATCGGGTGCTGAACGGGCCGCTCCCAGTCCGTGTACTCGTTGACTATGGTGGCGAGTATCTCGGACAGGTGATAGCTATAGGTGTTGCGTACAAAAGTGCGCAGTATTTTGGACCGTCTGTCGGCTTCGATGCCGTACTGCACGTCTTCGCCGTTGAAAGCGAAGTAGGACTCGGCTTTCACGACCCCTAGTAGCAAGTCGTAGCGAGATAGTTTCGATACAACCGATTTGCGTAGGAGCACGTTGTTTAGTATGTTAATGGCGTTTTGAGGGGGCTCCACTTTGGCAGGTTTGTTGCTGTCGAACTCGTTGTAGTGGGGATTGTTGTCACCTAAAAAAATTTGTTTTATATCATTAATTGTCAAGGATAAGTTATTTAACTATATTTAGATATATAAATAGGTATAGTATGAATTGAGTTAATAACCATACCAATGCTTAATTCAATGGTTCATCGGGAGAATATGCTGATTCCTCTGTATATTCATTTAATCCGCCCATATTCAATATGTCAAATTTAATTATCCAGTTAATGAAATCCCAGCAATTCAATTAGAAACACAGAAACTACCTATTCCGATTCTACGTACACAAATATGAAAAAAATATCCTATAAATATAGGTCGAGAAATGCTTCCTAAGTAAGCTACTGCCCCCGAAAGAGGAGCCCCTGATTATGGCTTTTATTTAATATCTCCAAAACCGTTTACGATATAAATATAAAATTTTGAGAATTGATCAAACTTCCTGTTACATTGCATAAAATGTCAACTGTCTTGAATAATTTTCCCTAAACATGGCAGCCGTGTTCCATCTTGGGGGGCTTTTCTTTTGGGGGCTGTAGCTCCCTTACGAAGCATTTCTCGACCTATATAAAAGGGATTTTTTATTTTTTTTTTGTACGCAGAATCTGCTGTTAATTGAACGTTAATTATGGGACACCCTGTATACTGTGTAAAGTTTATTAAAAAATATTACATATTATAATTTATTTTTTACTTTCAGGTAACAAGCTTAAGTCAAATTTAAAACCATTTTAGAGATTGTTATACTATAAAGACATTTTAGGTAAAAATAATTTTAAAGACAATATTTTAGACAGTTCTTTGGAGTGTATCCAGATTAAACACAACGAGTTTACCCACTCCTATTCTTAAATTAGGTACCAAAATACGTACTGAAAAGCAACTTTAAGGTGATAAAATTATTGTATAACATTTAATTGAACAAGATTTTTTGATTTGAAATATTTAAAAATACGTGACGAATACATCTTAAAATATAATAATACTATAATCAATTTTATAATTTTTTAAAGCGGCGCCTTATTTAAATTGTTTTTGTAAAGCATACAAAAATATTAACAAAAAAACTCTACAAATTTGCAAGAATTTGTAAAAATGCATGCGATTTTTAAATAAAACATGAAATTTATTGGAAAAACATGATGGCAACATTGCACAGGGATATCACATTTTTCGTTGTTCGAGATCACCAGTACCAACCAACCCACAGTACCAATCATGTACAAAAATAAGAATTTGGGTAAAATAGCTAAAATCACACTATTTTAGGTAGTAAAATTTAAAAATTGGGTCAATTTCTCTTAGAAATTAAAATTTGGATAAAATAAAATTAAAAACTTTCTTTAAAACGTATTTTATACAATTGCACCCAAAGTTATGATTTGCATATTGTTTGGCAAGCGAGACAAGGATAGCGATATAAATTCTTCCACGTGAATTATAGTTTTCCAGACTATAGACAAATAAGTATAATAACATTGAAAACGCACCTCACGTGAAGCCCTATTTTTATGCTTTTTTGTTTTTAGATCTACAAACAAAACTATTGATGATGTGTCAAAAAAAATAAATATCAGTTTTTTAGTACTTTTAATTCCCTACCAAATTGTCCTTTTAATTTTCTATTTATTTTTCGAGTTTTTATATCTAGAAACTTAACTTTTGATGATAGGTTAAAAAGTTGAATTACTAATAGTTGTAATTTACTATTTTGTATTACATTTCATTTCCTACAAAATTGCCTTAAACAAATTGATTGTATCATTATTACTAAATAAGTTATAATATATTATATTATGTAACCCTATACGCTAAAGAAGCATTGGGTTTTCGCAACGCGCACGCCATCTGGTGGCGCTCGATAGCATTATTGAACTACAAGGTTTGTCGACAATACATTTAAAGCATACGAACGGCACCTCATTTTTAAATAAATATGTAATTTTTCACAAAAGAGAGCACAATCAACTAATGATAACTTTACCTAATATAATTTATATTTAAGGTTGGACAATTTTAAGAAATCTAACAAAAAATAATTGTTCTACAAACATAACCTTAAAATCGAATATTTTTTTATTTAAGTTCTAATAAAAACCCCGACAACTGCATTTTAGACCTAAAAATATACCTACGAATTCATGGCAACATAATAATATATAAAATACATAATATAATACCGGTTCTTGGTATTTTACTGTTGGGTGGAGACTTTAATCAACTCTTTTAATAACGCTAAATGCTCTTGGAATTTAGACCAATTATTTATACGATTTTTTTTGTTAAAATTACGTTTTTTAGATCTAGAAACCAACTATTCATTATAGGTTTAAAATTAAATTGCAATTTTGCAGTACTTTCCTACAAAGTTATGAAGTCTTCTTTTTATGATTTTTTTAATTTCACACGTTATTAGTAAAAAAATTAATGTGTACCACGCCTCTCATGAGAAATAGGCTCTTCGTGTTTGTAAAAATATATGAGGTGTAAAAATGTAAAAATAAAATATAATTAAAATGTGTTCATCATTTTTCATGCATGATTTTTATGTTGCTTTTAAAATATCATAATAATTACCGAAAATTATATTTTATAAATTAGTAATTTAAAATTATAAATTATTATCAATTATAAATCATAATACCGGTCAAACATCGGAAACTGATTTCAATGCAAACAATCGACGTTACGCAATAAATAAATATTGCGTTGTCTCTGTTTACCCTACATCATGAAAGTGGAGGGGGTAAACTCATCGTTATAGAACAGTTTTTATATTGTTAATTATTTAAATTAAAATTGTATTGTTTTTATATTCTTTGTGTGCATGTTAACTCACAACAGAATGATCAATACCTATAATGCATGTGCAGTGATATCGAGCCATTTATATATTGGCGGACCAAACCCGATCACATTATTTTAAATGTCTGTGTTTGCTGCCATAATTATAAAGAGCGCGAGCACGGCAAATTAATGAGTTAGGTGGGGTTTTATAGAATTTTCGAAATATAAATGAAATTGTCCCGTACATTTAACGTGTCCACAATAACACCAAACCGACGAATTATTATTATTTATGGTATTATCGGATTTTGTCGAAATTGTCATATTAATATTTTCCCATGAAAAATTGATTTCAAAGTATTTTTGTTTTTAGACTCATTTTATTTGTAAGGGACCAAAAACAAGAAAAAATTTAAAACATTCAAATATTCAAAGATTAATTTACATATGTTTACGAGGTGTGTTTAGAAAATAACGGGAATTGTTAAATTTCGCGGGTTTTTAGGGTCCGGTTGTCATAAAATTTTCTTTATTATGTTGGTATACATGCCCCCGAAGTATGATAAAAACTGCTGGTTTCATTGTTTACTTTATCTGTGGCAGCCGCTAAGGTTAGACGTGTTTTATCAGCTCGGCGATTTTTCGTTCGTTAAAAGAAATGGATCAAAGAATTTGTATCCAATTTTGCTTAAAAAATGAAATAAATTCTGTGAAATGTGAGTCTGCTATAAGTAAAACAAGAGTTTACAAGTGGTATAAGAGTTTCCAAGAGGGCCGTGAAGACGTTGAAGATGACAAACGCCCCGATCGCACAAGCACATTAACAACCGATAAAAACATGGAAAAAGTGTAAGAAATAGTTATAAACCATCAGATAAGTCGTTGATGATGTTGGTATATCGATTGGCTCATCCCATGAAATTTTTTCGAATGTTTTGGGTATGAAACGCGTGGCAGCAAAATTTGTTCCAAAATTGTTAAATTTTGAACAAAATTTTTGGCCAAAAACAATACTCTAATGATGCCCCAGCCTCCATATTCGCCAGACATGCCTCTGTCTGACTTTTTCCTATTCCCAAAAATAAAGAGAACCTTAAAGGGCCGTCGTTTTTGCAAGCATAGATGACATTAAAAGCGCATCGCTGAAAGAACTAAAGGCTATCCCAAAGATCGAGTTTTAGAAGTGTTTCGAGTATTGGAAGAAGAGCTGGCACATGTGCCAATGGGGACTATTTTGAAGGCGACAACATTAATGTAGACGAATAAATAAATATTTGTTTCAAAAAACTAAAATTCCCGATATATTCTGAACACACCTCGTAAGCGTTTGATAGCTGATTATTAAAAGTTCTATTTTTGTTACGATGATAACAGCCGAGTGGATGTTAGATTTTTACGCGCTTTTTAAAAGGACATATCTGAATAAGTAGAAATATAAGATAATTATAAAACCATTAATCTTGCTTAATCTTTTGCTAAAATTTTAAATTTTGATAAATTTAAGTTAATTCTAGTATGGATACATGCAAATGTAGTAAATCGATGCTTTTGTAGTTAATTAAAGACAAAAAACGTGTTGCTGGTTGGGTTTAAATTTATCTTAATTACCATTTCCCGATTAAACTTTTTCACGCTATTACACAATTATTTATAAATCCTGGCAAGGTAATTGGCATAAAGCTGTGTAACAAACAAAGTAGCAAAAGAAATTCTAACGAGCATATTTTCCATACCTAATCATTTTAAATTTATTACTTCATTCCACCCTATGTACTTTAAGTATTTAAATATCGTTATAAATAGTTGTGGCGTGATTCTAATATATTTATTTATATTATAATACATTTATTATTGTGGTGGCATACATTTACTCTGATTTACTTGAATGTTTTATGCGTATTAAATATGGCTCAGGCTATCTACTCCCCACCGGGAATTTATTAAGGTTAAATTTATTCCTCGTGTGATTTTTCATGATGCGAACCACCAGCACATAAATTTTGTTGCAGGTTTAGATAAATATGTGAATAATTTAAATTAAATAATAAAACTTAATTATTTTATATAACAGATACTTTGTTAAGCCAAACTTTTTCTTTATAATATATTATGTATCAAGTTTGATAAACGCCCTTGAAAATGGACTAACAACCGTTTAAATGATAATATAGAAGAAGTATTTTTACAGTGAAAGTGAAGAGAATATTTTATGGGCACTTCACGGTAGAGTCTTAACCCAACTAATACTAATACTAATACTAATTTAATACTTTTTATTGTAGTATTAAGGTAATAAAATAATTTCAACATTATTTTTAGAATATTTTAAGGATTTTTATTTTTTTGTTTAAAATAGGTTTAAAGATTTTTAAGAATACTGTTTTTATAATTACTTTTATTTATTTTTACTTTTAATAGCATTTAAATAACCTTTTTTTAGATCATTCAACATTTTTGGTAATATTTTTCTAAAATTGTTTTAAAATTTTTTATGGTTTTTAATTGTTTTATCTATATTTAAGATTTTTATTTAGAATTTAATTACTTAAAAGGATTTGAAATAAATTCTTTTTCAATTTATTTAATTTATTTAATTTATTTAATTTATTTAATTTATTTAATTTATTTAATTTATTTAATTTATTTAATTTATTTAATTTATTTAATTTATTTAATTTATTTAATTTATTTAATTTATTTAATTTATTTAATTTATTTAATTTATTTAATTTATTTAATTTATTTAATTTATTTAATTTATTTAATTTATTTAATTTATTTAATTTATTTAATTTATTTAATTTATTTAATTTATTTAATTTATTTAATTTATTTAATTTATTTAATTTATTTAATTTATTTAATTTATTTAATTTATTTAATTTATTTAATTTATTTATTTATTGTTTTAAACCAAATTTTAATAATCAATATTTTAATATTACTACAAAAAAATAACATAAACTGTCATATTTTGGTCCTAAAACTACTCTGGAACCTGTCAAAAGTGAGTAAAAACCATCAAAATTATCTTAAAGTGTTTATTGTCTAGATATGTTCTAATTTTTTTAAACTACAAAATAATAGCCTAAAATATTTTATTTTTTTTATAAAACTATCTTAGTACTTTTAAAAATTACCCATATCTATTGTGTTTGGTATCTATAGATATACTGTCCAAAATATTTACCAAATTGTCTTAAAACTTTCAAATAGCATTAAATGTCTTAATATTGTCATTAACTATAGTTAACTATAGGGTCATTAACTATACGGTATACCCTAGTTTTTTTTTAAATTTACTAAAAATCATTAAAATTGTCTTAAAAGTATCTTTTATAATTAAAATAACCCTGTGATGTCTTTTAAAAAAAAATACTGTAGGCTTTTTATATAAATAATTTAAATATTTAAGATTTTTTAAAAGATTTCTAAATACTTATATATAATATTTTTAATAAGAATACATTGTCTGTCCTTAATTAAACAAAAAATTATTGTTTTTAAACTACAAAAAAATAACATAAACTTATATTTGTCCTTAAATAAAAAAATTACAAAAAATCATTAATATTGTTTTAAAACTATCAAAAATATCATAATATGTATTAAATTTGTCCTAAACATACTGTTAAAAATTGACTAAAATCTATCAAAATTGTCTTACAATTATTAAAAAATGTTTTTGAACTGTCTTAAATCCCATCTCTATATTGTTCTGTTTAATTATATAGATTCTCCAAAATTGTCTTAAAACTATCTAAACATGTTTTAAATTTCCATATCTATTGGGAAAGTTCTAAATTGTCTTAAGACTACCAAACAAAATAAAAAGTCCTAATTTTGTCATAAAACTCCCCTAGAATTATTAAAATCACAATAAACCATCAAAATTTTAACTATACTATAACTATAGCTATACTAGAATTGTTAAAAATTACTTAAAACCATCAAAATTGTCCTTAAAATATCTAAAACTGTGCTCTTTAAAAATTAATTAGTCAAAAATGCTTTTTCACTTGTACCATGATTAACCATGGAATCTCATGGTATCCCAAAATTTAACAGCCAATTCTTATGTAAAATTGTCCCCTGAATCCGAAAATGTCGTCAAAAGTGAAAAAAAATAGAACAGTTTTTGAGATATAGTCAATTTTCCATTTAATATGGAATTGGCTATATCTCAAAAACTGCTCCACTTTAATAAATTTTGACGGTATTTTCGGATTCAGGGAACAATTTTACATAAGAATTGGCTGGTAAATTTTGTGATACCATGGTATTCCATGGTTAACCATGATACAAGTAAAAAAGCAGCCACTAATAACTATTAAATTGGTCATTTTTGACTAATTCATTTTTAGAGAGTGTCTAGTATATATTCTAATTTTTTTTTTAAATTACAAAATAATAACATAAAATGTATTAATTTTTTATAAAACTTCTCTAGAAGTGTTAAAAATGTCATAAAACGATCTATAAATATCTTAAATCCCCCATACCAACAATGACGACATCGTTTCTATAGCCGCAAGTTTATTATACACTAAAATGCAAATATTTTTTCAACATTGATATCTAATGAGAAGGAATGCTAAAAATCTTCTTAACGACTTGCTATGACAGAAAAATTCCAGTAAATGTAGGGCTTATATCTTTTTTGTTTAGTATCCATAGATACATTATCTAGAATATTTCCTAAATTATCTTAAAACTGTTAAAAATTACTAAAAACCATTAAAATTAAAAACATCTAAAAATATCTTATATCTATTTGTTTAAATGTCCATTGTCTAGAATATGTTTTAAATTGTCTTAATACTACCTAATTTTGTCATAAAACTTCAATAAAAATTATTTTCCTAAAACTATAGTTAGATAGATAGATATATCTAAAAATGTCTTAAATCCCCACTCACGTGCAAAATAATCGACCCACACAAATTTTCGATGAATTTCAATCGCAAATAACTTTTTTATTTGATGTCGGATTTAAACGAATATTAAAGAATATTGTAGTATTTATAAAAATACTAAAAATAGACGTACGTTTATAATATACAGGTTTAAACAAAAAGATGTTTTTTACCATAAGTTTAAGACACTCTGTAGAGTGGAAAAAACCGTATATTGTTCTAAATTAAGTTTTATTTATCAAGTCATATCTATTCTTAACAGTTTTGTTTTTGGTTCACCTCGATATATTTATTTTTGTGGAAAATATGGATTTTTTTAAAAAACATTGCAATTTCCAATATTTTTCCTGTATGAAGAACTAAGGTTGCTATGGTTCATCCATAGGCTATGGAGAATGACAGTGACAGTTTTGTTGAATCATCCCATACTTGGACATGTCATACACAGCTTTCAAAAGCTATCAAATTGTTTTTTGCACTGATGTTGCCAGAGCTATTAATTTAATCCAGGATGGACGGTCACAGTATTACGTGGCAAGTGTTTTAAATGTCATAAGAAGTAAAGTACAAAGGGCAACATCAGTCAGAGACATTTTTAAAAGTAAGAAGACACCTCAAAATTAACACATTAATTTACAAAAAACAATTTGATAGCTTTTGAAAGCTGTATATGACATGTCCAAGTATGGAATGATTCAACAAAACTGTCACTGTCATTCTCCATAGGCTATGGATGGACCATAGCAACCTTAGTTTTTTATACAGGAAAAATATTGCAATGTTTTTTAAAAAAATCCATATTTTCCACAATATTAGAACAATAAACGGTTTTGCCACTCCACAGAGTGTCTTAAACTTGGTAAAAAACATCTTTTTGTTTAAACCTGTATATTATAAACGTACGTCTATTTTTTAGTATTTTTTTAAAATGTGAGCGATTGTCCATTAATTTATCTACAATATTCTTTAATATTCGTTTAAATTCGACATCAAATAAAAAAGTTATTTGCGATTGAAATTCATCGAAAATTTGTGTGGATCGATTATTTTGCACGTGAGTGTATATTTAAATGTGTCAGGTATTTTTAAAACAATTTAGGACATATTCTGGACAATAAATAATAAAATCTCAATTTTGTTCGAAACTGACAAAATTTAGTAAAAATATTTCACTTTCAGATAAAGTTTTAAAACTTGTGGGACAATGTTTTGTTCTCACCTGGCGGTTCTCCCGTATCGATGACGACGCCGTCGACGCTCGGGCCGAAGGCGAAGGCGAAGTCGGGCGCCGCGACGGGCGTCGACATGAGCTTCTCGAGCGGTTTCTCGCGAAGGCACTTCAACAGATGCAGATGAGGCAGCTCGGGCGAGCAGTTCGCGTGGATGGCCACGTGCGCGGCGTATCTGGACGGTTCTTGCACCAGGGCCCACGGCGACAGAGCCGAGCCCGACATCAGGATGGCCCTGTGAAACAAAACGCCTGAAAAAAAAGAAATAATTGGTTAAAAAAGAATCAGAACAAAGTTATTAATATCTTAAAACAAATTTTCAAAAAATTAATTTATTATAGAGAGTGGGGCAAAGCGGAATGAGGGGCAAAGTGAAATTTGTGATATGGCAACATTGCTTCACACTGAACTTGGTCAAAACATTTCCTCTATTAGCACTTTATTGCATACAGAAAGCGCCGATCGCTGAGTGCACGTATTTCTGTTATTATGTGAGAATATAGAAATCCGGCATTTTTTGTTAATACTTTTAAGTGGCAAATTTATGTTTAATGAAGGATTGTTTAATTAAGACAAAAATTGCTGTTTACTATTTTTAAGGTAAGACATACTTACACATATACCAGAATATTCAGACGCATCTTGCTATTGGTATATGTAAAATCACACTTGATATAAGAAAATACCGAATGGGGTAAAGTGGAACTTTGCCCCACAAAATAAAAATAGCAATATTTTTGAAGAAGAAAAAACCTGGGATATGAATAATTATCGTCCATTTCTTATAGAAAAAATGGTAAGGAACATTGTTTGAAAATCCAAACAACATTCTTGGGATGAAGACGATATGATGGATGCTGTGAGAGCATATGTACCGCATATGATTGTCTGTCTGATGAAAAATTGTTTAGATATTTTTTTATAGTCTTCATATCAAATAAAAATATATTTCACTTTACCCCACGATATATTGTTATATATTTTTGTCATTTTTCAACAACATAATGACCATTTAATTAACAACACATAAGTGCCTTATTTTCAAATACTATGACTACTATTTAATTGTAATTGTAATGGTTTAACCGTAAATAAAGATATTATTATTATTATTATTATTATTATTATAAAAAAAATCAAATATTGTTCCGCTTTGCCCCACTCTCCCCTACCTGCTAAAGTCAACTACCAACAGACCAATATCCTTATTACCAATTTTTTCAAAAATAATAGAACTGTATATCAAACCGAATAATGAACTATTGTAAAAAATATGATATAATTTCCAGCCAGCAATTTGGTTTTATTAAAGGTAAAAGTACTGAATTGGCTATATTTCATTTTATTGGTAATACTTTAAACCTATGGAATAGCAAAACCTTGGCAATATCTGCTTTTTTTGATTTGTCTAAGGCTTTTGACAGTATAGATAAAGAGTTACTTTGCATTAAATTGGAAAAGTATGGCATAAGAGGGCCTGTTTTAAGCTTGTTGTCTTCATATATGTCGAATAGAAAGTGGTCTGGAATTTACTTCCAACATTGTTGAATTACATAAAGGTGTTCCCCAGGGCTCAATCTTGGGACCTTTACTTTTTGTATTATATGTTAATGATTTACCCAAAAAAGTTACAAACAATGATAAAATATATATGTATGCTGATGATACTGCTGCAATATTTATTCTGTAACATTAATAGTTAATACATCACATCAAATCATTTTTGATTGTTTTCAAGGCAATGGTTTAAAATTAAATGTGGAAAAACACAGTATATAAAATTTGGGGAGTATGGGTTTTCAAGTAGTTCGCCAATAAACATAAAAAAAGAGTTTACCATTGAATTTTGCGAATCAGTTAAATTCTTGAGTCTCGTCTTGGATAGTAAATTTTCGTGGAAATATCAGTGTTTACTATGGATATATTTATTCTAACCTAAAATATGGAATTATTTTCTGGGGAAATTCTTCTCACATAGGTAATCTATTTATTTTTCAAAAGAAATGTTTAAGGTGTATTTTTAAATTAAATTATACTGAATCGTATAGATCTACATTTATTAATAATAAATTGTTAACTTTACCAGATATTTATATTTTTGAAGTTATCTTATTTAATAAAAAGCATTTTGCACTGTTTGCAGAAAATGATCAGCATAGCCACCATACAAGATATAAAAGTGTTAGTGTTAACTCACACTATCTACAAGGGTATACAAAATTTTGCTTTAAAAATATTTAATAAATTAATTAATTTAAGAAATGAAGCCTGCCCTAAAGGCATATCTTGTAAATAAGTGTGATTATAGTGTTGACGAATTTTTTATGTAATAAAGATGTAGGTATAGCATATGTGTGTACGTGGCCTACTTTTTATTGTAATTTATTTAGTTTCTTGCATTTAGGTATCTAAATTGTTATTAATGTTTTTTTGTGACGTGTTCTACATTGTATATACAATTTTTTGAACTAATAAACTTATTATTATTATTATTGTTCTTCACTATTATTTAATTTACCGACTAAAATTAACCAAATGCAAGTCATTCAAAACAGAGCCCTAAGAACTATTTTAAAGTGTTTTTGTCCATGTTAAAAGTTGTAAATGGATTATCTGTGAAACAAAAAGTTATGTTTAATGTCAACTTATTTGTTTTTAAAATAAAAAATTGTTTGTTACCTAAATATATATAAAACTAAATTATTTAAAGATGTCCATGGTTACAACACATGACTATATTGCACAACCCAATTGTTGAATTCATTATTATTATTATTATTATTAGGCTACCACCTGAGATAAAAATCTGTTATAACCTAGTACTATTTAAGAAATTGTTAAGACTTTATACTATAGAAAATGTTATATAATTATAATGATTCATTTTTAAACATTTTTATACCTTTTATATTTTTTTTATATTATATTGTTCTTTCATTCTATTATTTTAATTTGTTTATTGTTAATTATATATTATACTTTTATATTTTTCTTGTAATGTTTTTTGTATATAGCAAGATAAATAAACGATTATTATTATTATTATTAATATCTCTGCTGCCAGTGATGTCAAAAATATTTGAGAAACTGCTAAACACGCGTATTATTGCATATCTAAAACGTCACAAACTGTTATCTCCAACGCAATTTGGGTTTTTTGTCGAGCCGATTGTATTCACAAGACCTTATCTTTCAAACAGATTTCAGGTTGTTAGCATAGATTCTGAACAAAATAATCAAAAAATCAATTATTTGTCTGAAAAAATGCAAATTTAACAAGGCGAACCTCAAGGATCGGTACTGGGACCAACCTTGTGTTTAATATTAATTAATGATCTGTCAGTCAAATTACAGGGCCTTTGTCAGTTTTCGGATGACACTTTTTGTGTTGCTTTGGCTAGGACTATTCCCAATATCAAAATACACCGAAAATATAACAAGGAAAACGTTATGTTGCTTAATACAACAAAAACCTAACTTATTGTCTTTCATTTAAGGTCAACTTGAGCAGTTTTCTTGTGCGAGTTAATGGAACGAGAGTCATCTGGACAGGTTTCCAGAAAAATCTAGGGGATATGAGCAAGGAGCAGGGTGATAGTGTGCATCAGGATTTACGCGGAAGAACGTTATCATGGTTTCTGGAATACGAATATGATGTCTGATTATTGCCGGTTCATGATACGCCATTAACCTAAATCTACACATACGACAAGAGCTTTAAAGCGAAGTTTTTTAGAACTCAATGATTAATTTAATTTTTTAATAATTTTTCTTATTAAATACGTGTTTTATTCTGTATTATTTTAATCGTAGATATCTGAGACCAAAATACTAGAGCTGATAAACAAATTCTACTTATATATTTGAAATGAGAATATTTTATGTATTCAGCAATAGCAACAAATTTTCCGGCAACTGATGTATACTAGTGTTATTATAAATAATTTTATACATTGTGTTTATCATATTCTACCACTGGATTGTGCAACAATGTTACCAGACTTGTTGGTAACTCCAACAATTATTGGATTGCGAAGACATGGCGCCCTTATTTATAATATTAAATAATAATATTATTAAACAATATTTCGTGACAACAATTATTTCCAGACAGTCTTTTAACTTTCCATTTAAAATACTGCTAAGCGGCCTCTTAATCCAGCCTAATCCAATCCTTTTCAGGATTAGTTTTAGAGTAACCGCGCGGTAAAATAATAAAGTAAGTAATTAGAGTAAACAAAACAAAGCACAGAGCATGTAGAGCGTCTCTCTCTCCATGCAGAGCAAGGCCAGCAGCTGGATGTGCAAAGCAATTTGTCCTCAAGGCTAGGAAAGTCTATTTGTATCCCCGAAGCTTTCAAGCTAAAAAGCTCTTACGTGCTTATGCATATGATGTGTACAAACTGCTCTTTTTACTAAGCCACAATGCATTTACATAAAATTTAGTCATCACATGTTAAAAAGAAAATTGTTTAATTAAAAAAATTCTCAACCTTGGATGGGCTTTTGTTTGAATATTTCATTAAAATATATATGTAAGGAAAAATGGGTTCTAAAATAGTAATGTAGATTAATAAGGCCTTGGTAATAAGGACATTTACATTTATCTTGGGTATAACAAGTCTTGTGAAATACAAATAAGAAGTATAAAATCATTTCTCGAGAGAGTTTCGCAGCAATTTCAAGTCGTACGTTTCTAATTATAATTCAAGACATGATCGTTTTTAATTTGGCGAATTCAAACACATTAAAAACACTGTGTTGGGATGTTAAGTTTAAACAAAAGTAATACAAATTGATGACAGTATATTTCGGTGCTCGCTTGCTTTAAATTAAATTATATGCTCTTAGATCGGGTATTACCAAGTTTTTATTGCCATAAAATTGTCTTAATCTTTACTGTACAGGAACTTTAACCGATATGGGATATTAGTGTGGTTTAAGCGACTTTTGGTAGTTTAAGAAACATTTTTTTCAACAAACGTCAGTATAAGTATATTTTTTTACCACCATGCTATTTTTTATGATTTACCGCATCTATTTACTCTCTAAAAATAAATTAGTCAAAAATGACTAATTTTCACAGCGAAAAAGCAACCACTTATATTCTCGTCAAAAGCAATTTATATCCCGAAAATTTTGCAGTCAATTTCCATGTAAAATGTCCCCTGAATCAGAAAATGTCAAAGTTAAAAATGTAGAACAGATTTTGAGATATAGTCAATTTTCCATATAATATGGAATTGACTATATCTGAAAAGTAGTAAATAGTAATTTTTGACTAATTCATTTTTGGAGATACTTTTAGCTTTTTATGTCATAAGGCTGAGAAGTCTTTTTTGTTGGTAAGATCAAAGTTGGAATATCGACGCGTCGCGGTGGCTCACAATTGAGCGAAGCATAAAAAGACACTTTTCAGCCGCATGGTATACAACATTTTAATTTTAAGGCATAATTTTATTTTTTAAACATTACATAAAACTTATAATAATTAATAAAAGTAAAAAGTGAGGTTAGATAAGATCTGACAGTAGTCCTATAAGAGGGAAAAAACTGTATCCGCCAAACATTGCAGCCGATAGGAAAACTATCCTTACTATTCTTGATACTTTAGCATTGGTGCTAAAAATAAATAAATTAATACATGGTGCAAAAACAGAAATTAATTAATCTAGTAGCTTCTACATGTTTTATGTTTTATTCTGTGCTTCTAAGAGAAATATGTCGATTTGTTACCATGAGTTTGTAGTTTGTTAATTTAATTTTGTAAAATTTTAACAAATACTTTTATCTCCACGCGGTCTATAATTTAAACTTTATTGTTGTCAACATTCGATAAAGAAATACCTTGTTATGGCCTAGGACGATAAAAAATTTTATGAGGCAAGTAATTAGTTCGATTTTTTCTCGCTCGCTCGCGAGTATTGTTTTGACAAATTAATCCTTTTCTAAGAAATTAACGTACTAAACTGGATTAATTTATTTATAATAAGCACTTATTTGTTTGTTTTACTGTTAATGTTTAATATTTTTCATTAAATTATTGTAAAATTAAATATGAATAATAAAACAAAAAGTGAGGTTGGGCAATCAAGAAAACGCACGATTCTTTTTCTACGATTTAAATTATCTTTAAGTTTTAATTTGCTTTAAGTTTTCAGTGAAATTAAATGTTAAACACAGCTTAAAGATTCCAAACTACCTATTTTTTAAATAAAAATTCAAACAAATTAAAATTAGATACCTAGCTATTTATTAAACAATTAATTGAATTCAATGTAATAGCAAAAATCCTTTTCTACTTAAATCATGGTACTAGGTATTGTCAAACTATTACTGCTTCTAAAAGCAATAATAATTATTGTACATTTAATGTAATCTTTAGCTAATAAATAAATGAGATTCTAAAAAAGTGAGGTTAGGCCGCTTTGATGTTGAATTAAATTGACCTATATAAAGTGCTTGAAGATAAAATGTTGTATGCCATTCGGCCAAGAAGTGCCTTTTTGTGCTTCGCTCAATTGTAGGCCTCCGCTACGCGTCGGCCTTCAAACCTTGAGCTTAGCACAAAAAGCCTTACTTCTTAACCTAATGACATAAATAACTATTTTACTGTGGTCAATACTTTCGACTTTTTTTTTTGTTCATAATTGCTTTCAATATGAAATATTTTGACCAAAGTCATTATTATAGGTCCAATAATACAAGTATAGCTTTGGTGCAATATGCAGTAAAAAAGACATACCTATTCACGCTAAAAAATGTGAAAGTAAGAATAAAAGGGAAATAAATAAAAAGAAAGGTTGCCGAACATAAATAAAGTGCTAAATTTCAATTTTTCGGCAAAACGAGAGCTCCACCGTCCCACTTTAGCAGCGTTATATAAATCAGCGGATAATATTCCGGCGGCGGCCTAAAATTCAAGTCGATACCTCTAAATACATATCTATATTCAAACCAAATTGCGGTGCGCTATCTAGCGGCGATAAATCAAAACGTTTTGGGCGTCTTGAAAGTTTGCCAACTTCTATTGTCCGGAACGCGGCCCGTAATTGACTTATTGGCCGGAACTGGCTTGACATCGATCGATTCCGATCCCAAGAACTGCTCTACGAAGGCCGTCTTATGTAGGAAAAACGAAAAGTCCCCAGAGTAGAGCGGAAAACTTGAATTTCCTTGTCCTAGGGATACTTTTTTGAAACCATATCTACATATCGCAGGGCCAACAAATTCACAATAGAGAGTTAGCGTTTTCGAACATATAGTAACTTTTTAACTTGATCTCGTATACTGTATGATGTTTGGGGCACTTAAAAAGTTTATTGAAGACTCTCAATTGGTTTAAAATTAAGTTTGAAAAGTGGCCCCGTTTTATTGGCGCGCCCGTCTCTCTTAACTACGCCTAATATGGCAAATCGATAGGAACTAATGAGCCGAACCCCCGAGGGCTGAAAATTATACACGTCGAAATTTACGTTTCACATTCAATAAGAGTTTGTATTTTGGGGAAAATTGGGGTTATTAAAAGGTAGTAAATAAATATAATTAAAAAGATATGGGTTCATTAAAATTCAGGTTCAGTTTTAAATTATCTAAAAATTAAAGTATGTATCAAGTTTAATAAACGCCATTAAGGTCATGAATTTAAATAAGGCAAGAGCGAGCTTGAGAGCGAGTGATTAATTAAATCAGTGTCTAGAAAAGTTTATAAACGAGTTGCATACTATACTCTCTAAAGATGAATTAGTCAAAAATGACTAATTACTAAAGTTATTAGTCGATGCTTTTTCACTTTTACCATGGTTGACCATGGGATACCATAATATCCACAACATAATTGCCAATTTTTGTATAAAATTGTCCTCTGAATCCTAAAATACCGTCAAAAATTATGAAAGTAGAACAGTTTTTGAAATAATGTCAATTTCATATTAAATGGAAAATTGACTATACCTATCTCAAAAACTATTCTACCTTTAAAACTTTTGACATTTTCGGATTCAGGGGACAATTTTACATGGAAATTGACTGCTAAATGTTCGGGATACAAATTGCTTTTGACGAGAATCATTAGTTGTTGCTTTTTTTTCCATGAGAATTAGTCATTTTTGACTAATTAATTTTTAGAGAGTGCTTTTTTACGACAAATACTTATTATTATCATAAGGCATCGCCTTACACTGATCTCCTAGAGTTTTTTACCAACTTTCAGTTCTCATATCTCTTTCTTAGAAGGTCGTGGATAGATTTAGTAATACCCCTATTCCATTGGGATTCATGAATGGGGTTAGGTTGGTTAGTACGTTGCTAGGGCCCATCCTTGCTGGTCTTGTAATACCTCCCGTTCTTCTGCGTCAGTGTCTGCTAAAATCAGAAACTGAACGCATTGTTTGCCCTACTGTTCCATCCATTTCTTTGGTCTAAAGGTCGAGAACTATCGATAGATAGTTTTCGGTCGGCAATGTAATAACCGATAGTTATCGATAGTTTTAATTAGTTTTACCAAAGTTGTCTAATAATTTGGGCAAATGTTTGCCCCACTATGCGAATCCATTTCTTCAGTCTAGAGGTCGAGAACTATTGATAGATAGTTTTCGATAGTCAGCAATGTTACTCGTTAGTTTTTTTTTAATGTTTATTACCGAAGCAATGTGAAAATTGTCAAATTCTAGTTACTGTGTTGCCCGAGCGTTTCGTTGTCTACGTTTTGAGGTAGATATTGCGTTTTTTTATTCTTTTCTAACAATTAAGATGTTGCATTTATATTAAGAGCAATTTTAACTGCTGTGACTCGCAGAAGGCTATTACTTTTGTTCGATATTTTGAGGTGCCGACTGCAGTAAACCATGGTTTATTATGTTTATGATAGGAAATTGGTTTAGTGTTACTTAGGATTTATGGGTTTATTGGTACTTTTAAGTCACGTCTTTTAGTCGGATGCGTGTTTTTAATTTTAAGTCGAACTTACTTTGCAGAATAGGCATGAGGTACTCTTTGGTCTATTAAGATGTTGGTTTATTTCCTTTTAAACTCTTTTAATGTTTTTTTTTTTTATGTATTTTTGTTGTTTCTACGGATGTTTCTACGTGATAGGTATAAGCAGAACCCGAAGTTGGCTCTTGACATTCGAAGCGGTCGGATGCGTCGAGCTAGATTCCCCCTAAGTAGCGTATACGATACAAACGTAAAGTACCAAAAACGAAACAAAGTATCCGGAAATATCGGTAATCGTTAATAAATAAATAAATAAATAAACAAACAAGTGCAAGAAGTGCAACAAGGGCGAAAATTGTGAGATAACGCCGTAAAAGTGTGCAAGTGAATAAGTAATTAAGGCTAGGCCACAACGATGTCAACCGGCACCCCTGGATCAGAGCGTTTCAAAACCTGCAGGAGAAGGAACAAAGGACACCCCGCGAAAGACAAAGCATCAGGAGTAGCCTAATAATCAAGCTAAGTAATTTTTCTAATTGCATGTTTTACCGTATAATCGTTAAATGTTTATATAAGCATTTCACAATGTTGCCAAAAAAATCTAAGAATTCTTTTTATGTCATAAAAACTAAATTTAAAAAAAAAAGTAAGAATATCCGTAATTGTTAAATAAACAACCTCATTTTCTCATAGTAGACAAATCATAAACAACCATTCAAAAAGGCGTAAGAAAAAATAAACTAAATCAAGCAAGAAGACAAAATTCATCATAAAAAACTGTTGTGTTTGAATGAGTAATACTGTATATGCATTTAGGGTCACAGCCATAAATCAAACCCAAAGATGATAAGAACTCAATAGCCAATAACGTAAATAAACCATCTATTAAAGCATACGTTACACGCCTGACTAAGACCGTACTTCAAAAATTAATACGATACACCACAGGGCCGGCTCTATCTATTTCGTGAATTAATTTATAATTTATTTTTAGGTTAGATTTGGAATAAAGTAAGAATGCAAAGATACAAATAAATAATAATAAACGGTAATCACTAATTTAACAACAAAATAAATAGTTCACCAACAAGGGCAGCGTACTGACACCCCGGCTCAAAATAGAAGAACAGCACAGAAGAAAAGAAGAATGATCCTATCAATAGTCAATGCAGACCATTTGGTGGCATTCCACCACAAACACTACAGGGCCGGTTATCTATTTTGTATATTAATATTTATATTTTTAAATTAAATTTGAAAAAAAAGTAAGAATGCCAAGACATAAATTAAACGAAAACGGTATAAACACTAATTTAGCAATAAAATAAATAAAGAATATACAAGGTTGGTAGCCGGAGTAAGCAAAAAACTAACATACCCACCCCCATTCACGAATACCAATTGAATGGGGTTACTACTAAGGCCTAGGTTCAGGAGGATTCCGGATTGTACTTAGTTTTGGGTCAGTTCAATGTCCTCCAAAAACCCTTCCTAAACTGGACGTATGGCCCGACCCGGCTGACAAAAATCCCGGGAGCGGCCTTAACCTTTGACACTGTCATCCACGAACTCCTAGGGTGGATCTACCAGCCGGCGTAAAAACTTCGGATCCAACAAACGCTGTGATTTGGCGGGATACGCAGGAGAATGGAAAGGGGGTAAAAGAACCCCGGGAGATCAGTGGATGATAATATATCTGGGGCCTGCCATACGTTCCCATACTCATACTCATACTCATACTCATAGGTATAAGCAGAACCCGAAGGCTTGGTAGGCTTGGTGATTTTCAGAATTACGAGTTTTTAGTATTGCGAATAGCGTTGTGCAAATAGTATTAAAATACTTATCCGAATTTTGCAGATACCCTTTTTTCCTAGTGATTGATCTGCTTCAGTTTCCCGCCACAATAAACCACTTGTTCAGGTAGCAGGGGTGACATATGCACTTTAGTCATGGTCAGTGAAACCTTATAGAATATTTAATTACTTTAAAGGTATTCTTGATTTAAAATGCACTGTTCTGCAATGTCGGGTACAAGTGATACTGTCGTCCTTACTTATTATTATCTAAAAATGATTTAAATTAAATATTTGTATAGAGCGACATCTATAAAACAATAAAGTTAAGAACTTTGGAATCTATATTGCCGGTGAAAATGTCAAATTTTTATGTGTAAATCAAAACGTATCCCTTGAAAATGGACTAACAACAGTTTTTTATAGTGAAAAAGAAGAGGAACTAGATAATAAAATTATTTTCACGTTTAGTATTATTTTACAAGAAAGGCACTTTATTTTAACAGTTTTATGACATTTGACAACTATCAACTAACCTAAAATTAACTTCAGCCTGTGACTGTTGCTAAGTTCAGCCCGTGTCTAAAACGCCTTCACTTGGTCTTACGGAAACATGTACGGTAATGGGCGTTTTAAAGGTGGGAGTAGAGAAACATTATTTTACATGCACATAATTAGGTAAAAATCAAACAAAAACAACTAAATTGTGCCTGTCAACATTTCTTTTGACCCTTGTTGAAAAAACAATCACTTAAAGCAAAAACAACGGAGACATCGTTGCAAGATTTAATTGGCCGATGTTATTCTGGTAGCTTTTTTAATTTACGAACTCACTACATTGATTTGAATGTCAATTAGGCAGCACAGAGATGCCGAGAGAATTTGCCTTCGTTCTCGTATTCAACGGAGATGCTGAACGGCGGGAGCAGAGCTTGCCGTCGGTTTTGTCCTCCTCCAGGGAAATTTAACTCAAAAATGAGGTTCCAACAAATACCCGACAAATACGCTCTCTCATCGCGCAAATGATATCGTTCACTGAAAAGCAGATGTTTTCCTTTTTTTGCGACAGCTACAGAAATCATGAATAATGAACAATATTTTAAAAGGATTCATTTTTTTGTTCTTGGATTGTGTATTTTTTTAGCTTCTTCTCATCATTTTAGATTAGTTTAGCTTGTCTTTTAGCTAATCAAATATTTAGATTGTCATCATTGTGTCTAATACTAATTTAAATGACATTATTCACGGTAAATAGTTATTTATGTATCAAGGCATTAAAGTGGTATTTTTTATTACGAATGTGCAAATAACCACGTGAGTGGTTAATATTATTTAGTTGCTGCTGAGGAGCAGTAGACATATCTTAGAAGGTATAATGGGTTGCATACAATACTATTATTAAATCGGTTGTTGACTACTGCCGATTTCGGATAAAAAATATTTTTTAATTTTAACCAAATTATTATAACAAACATTTTGTTACGGACACGTTAAAGTAAGCAGAAACATAAGTTGCAGACGCTAAAGTTTATTTTCAGTGGGAAATGTTTTGATTGACTGCCTGAAGTCACGTGTACTTTTTCAACGAAATAATTTGTTAAACATTAACAAAATAATCTGTAACATTTGAAATTAACAAATGCTTACAAAATTGCATATTACCTTTACAAAACTCATTAAAATATTTTCGTTTGTTAAAATAAATAAAAATCTGATTTTTATAACAGTGTAGCAAATAAAAACCGTTGTTATAGACAATATGGCAATTTTACACGATTTTCATTAAAGTGTGTCATGCACAATCACTGGATAAGATAGAGATGGAAACTTAATCAAGCAGGCGAACATTATCAATGACGTGATAACTAGATAGACCAAACACTCAACAGCACTGTCTATTGTTGAAGATTATTTGACGCGATAACAAATATTGAACCTACGGAATTAACCCCAATTTGTCCGATTAAAAGTTCATAGATATGTAGTTCCACTACCCGAGTCAAAATTTAGTTCGTAATTTAAACCTAATAAGTCTGAACAATTTCCGTCTTGAACGGTTTTATTTTCGCCTAAAGATAACAAATTTTTAACCTAAAACATGGCAGATAAGTCCATTTTCTCGATTTTTCGGTTCTATAGAATTATAGTTACGTTTAAATTTGAACCAAATTATGACCGTTTACACTGTTCAAAATTTCATGACTATTTTAACACCAAATTAACACCATACATGGTCTATATCGATACAAACCAAAATGGTGTTAAATATGGTTCGTTGGTCCAGTGTAAATTCAAATACTAAAATAGTGTAAATTTAACTTTCACACAGTATTAAAATAAATTTTACCTGGTGTAAATTGAAGTACTTTTTAGTATTATGTGATTTTGGTCAAATTAAATCATAGTACTCTGAAAAAAAGGAAAAAAAGGAAACAGGAAGTTCCTTGACGCATTACCAGTATATTCCAGTGGTATTATTCCAGAAAATTGAACCTTCAACTCGCTAGAGATAATGTTTCTAGTGCGATCCACCAACTTAAAATACTTCAAGTATTGACAGCTGTTTCCACCTATTTAAGGTCTCTTTAGTATCGAACAACTTGTAGTAAAAGACTAAAAGGACTACCTGAGCTTATATACTCTTCATGTAAGTCAACAGAGGCGAGATTTAAGAACATCACGTGATCCACACCGCCTTTGCCGCGATCGGTACACACTATGCAACCAGGAATGCACGGCAAATTGTTATAATCGTTTTAACAGAGTGCTTTAGGTTGAAGTAACTTTTATTTTGCAAACATATTTAGTAAACTGAACCATACATTAAAATTTACGATTTAATTAATAAATTTAAATTTTAATATTTTAGTTCAGTTAAAGAAAAGTTAATAGCTTGAGTTCAGTGGAAGTATAGGTAGAGTGCATTGTAAATGCTGGTTTGGGTTGGGTTGAAGACTTGGTTCAAACTGTTGAATAATTTAAATTTCTAAAATAAATGGACGAATTCTTTACATTTATTATTTGCAGTAAAATTAAAAATAATGATAAGTGATAATGGTAAATATGAAGATGGAGATAACTAGTCGAAACGTAGTGAAATCAACAAAAAATCAAGATGACGACAGTCCAAAACAACACCAATACAACCACTTCATCTACCAACACTAAATCCACAAAGTAAGTTTAAATTACGATCTAAATTTTGACTCGGCTATGCCATAACATTAACATTAAAATAAAACATGTTGGAAATCAGTTACATTAGTGTTGACTAGGGAATGCAATTTTGCAGCAAAATGTACAATCTTAATATTGCAAGATTTAAGAGTTGTAATCTCGCAAGATCTCGGTGTTTTGCGAGATCTCGCAGATTTAAAATTAATAAAAAAAAATTAGTATAATTATTAGTATTACAACTTCATTATGTTAATAAATAAATAAATTATTTAAGACTATTACTATTACTTTATGGACCAATCAGATTTCAGAAACCAATTGGTTGCTATGCTAAAAGTAATTGTCACTGTTGACGTTTTTAATTTTAAAGTTAAAATGTAAAAAATAGGCGTTTTGGTCAAAAAAATCATACAGAAATTGAATCAGCAGTTAAATATATTCGTGAAATAGACTTGCCGAATACCACTCGTTATAAAATTTTCCCTGAAAAAATTTTTGATTTTTATTTACTCAAGATTTTTCTTTAAAAATTTCGCGTGGCATTAACTTAAAACCACTCGCCTAGCGGCTCGTAGTCTTAAAAATTAATGCCACTTGCGAAATTTCCAAGAAAAAAAGCATTCCTATAAAAATCAAACATTTTACAGTTTACCCCTAGTGGTATTGAAGCAAATAAAATAAACATGACTAAAATTATTTATTGAAAAAACTATACATTATTTTAAAAATGACTTCTAAAAAACACAAAACTCACATGGAATGCGCTGCGTCCTAATCTCGCAAATCTTGCGAGATCGCGCATGATTTTCGTGCAAGACTAATCTTGCAGAATTAGTGCGAGATCTTGGTATTTCGAGATCATGGCATACCAAGATTGCATTCCCTAGTGTTGACATAGGTAAAGGAAAACAAAATATGTTTTTCATGTAAAACAATTTACCGAATTTGATTGGGTATAGTATACTTTTAATAACTTGGGTCATATAGACAAACGTGCTTTGAGACGCTTTGTACATTTAAATTGTCTGCGTGTTGAGTAAAGTGGCCAGTTTTACCAACAAACACGTCACCTGTACACTTTACACTATAGTCGCCTGTGGATGTTTGTTTTCGGTACGGGGCATTTATATTTCGAGAAAATAATGTCTGAGAGCGAACAATATGCATTGTTTGCTACACTCCATCATTATGCAAATAATCGACGTTAAACCGAAGTAAGGGCTTTGTTTGTAGTTCGTTATTCAGATCATGCAGGTTTTATTATTATTATTTTGTATTCGACGAGAGGTATAAAGTTTCTATAAAATTAAATCTTAATGGTTGCGAGACAAAACCGTCGTTAAAATTGCGTCATTTGCCGTGATTTATTGCCATTCTTTGCTCAGACTCTCATTTGTATAAAATCCAATTAGGTTGAAAAGCAAGTGAGTCGCTTAAAGGTCTTGACTAGTTTTTGTTAGAAAGAAAATAATTTACATAAAAAATTAATAACAGAGTTTTAATGAAAATTTGTTAGGGGTAAAAAGACAAAATCAAGTACTGTCTAAAGCTAAAATGATGACAAGCTGAAGTTATAATAAGATTAAATATTGACAAGTTAAAATATTAACTTTCTTGAATGATGACAAACTTAAATATAAATGAAAACTTATAGAACCTCCTCTCTATGTTTTGTTTGATAAATAAAATATAAATCTTAAATGAACATAAAATAGCGCAGAACAGTAATGTCAATATACAATTTTTAATAAAACCTCACAGATTACTTTGACAACAGCAATAGTTACTTTTCTCACATTAATAGAATCGCACTGGGCATGTATCGTTTTCAAAAATTATTAGGCTATGTTACAATATGAATTTATAGAATTCGTGATCCAAAATTAAATATAACGTTATAATAGATTTATTTATTTATTTCTTATAAAAACTTTACAAGTACTTCCAAAGAAGAAAGATACATACAAAATACAGAAAATGCCACTAATATTAAATACTAAACAACAATTCTTTTAAATTTTCTCATAAATTATTAATACAAATTTCACAGTTTATTTGGTTTATAATACTACAACATTTGACTAGAGGCAAATTTATTTGCCTATTTGTTCGGGGATATGAGTACCTTAAAATTTGAGTATTTCTTAATCTTGTATCAGGTACTTTTATATTAATAAGTTTTAAAATATTAGGACTATATCAAAGGTAATTTCTATACGAACTATGCTATTAAAGCGATAGTTAAACATCAATTTTTCATCAAAAATAATGCCTAAATCTGGCATAACGTTTACATTCATAACGAATCTGTTTCCAATTTTATATTTATAATTAATTTTGTTAAGCCTATTTTTTGCGGTAAAATACATATAAAAGCAGTTTGAAACATTGTGTAATTTATTTTTATTTGCCAATGTATGTAGTTCATTTAAGCCATTTTGTAGATTTAGACAGTCTTGTAATGCTCTTTACTGGATTATATAATTTTTTCTACTCCCACCTTTAAAACGACCATTATCGTACATGTTTCCATGACACTAAGTGACCTTTTAAATACACATTGACAAGTTGTAGCTTTATGGCGTTTTAGTAACGGGCTGAAGTTAGCAACAGGTTTTTAGTCACGGGCTGAAGTTAGTTTTTAAAAAGTTGACAGTTTTCTAATGTTATACACTCGTTAAAATAAAGTGCCTTTCTTGTAAAATAATACTAAATGTGAAAATTATTTTATTATCTCAAAACAAAAATAGAAAAGTATTAAATAGTTTCTCAACGCCAATATTTGAAGAGTATATGTGAACATTGTACTGACCTTTTAATTTCGCCGGCAGTAAACTATAACTTAAATTCGGGCACGGACTCCACTGTAAAGTGCTCATAAAACATTTTCTTTACTTTTACTGTAAAAAACTGTCCATTTTCAAAAAATACATTTCGATTTATAACCTTTATAATCTGTTGACATTTGACACACAGATTCCCCTATTGTTTCATAGATGGCGCTCTATAAAAATATTTGAATTAAATCATTTTAAGATAATAATAAGTATTTGTCGTAGAAAAAGTATTATACTATAATAGTATGCACCTCGTTTATAAAATTTTCTATACACTCATTAATTTAAGAACTCGCTCGCAAGCTCGCTCGTGCCTAAATTAAATTCGTGTATTAAATGGCGTTTATCAAACTTGATACATAATATACTATTATATCATCTGTATAAAGCAATATATTTGAAAAATTTATTTTTTCAACAACATTTTTAACAAAAATAACAAAAAGCAAAGGTCCCAAATTGAAACCCTGTGGTATACCAGAGAAAGCTAAATAAGGATTGGATTAAAATTATTATGTAGGTACAACTACATTTTGACGGTTTGTTAAATAATATTGAAGTAAAACTAGTAATTCATTAGGAACATCATATTTATTATACATTTTTTAAAGTAATATAACGTGATTAACTTTATCGAAAGCTTTTCAAAATCAGTACAAATAACATGTACATCTAAAAAACTTTCCAAAGAGGTTGATATAAACTGAGTAAAGTTAAATAAATTAGTAACTGTAGATCTTTTAGACATAAAACCGTGCTGTTGTGTTGATATATGTTTTGTAATTTTTGAGTAAATAAATTGGTACAAAATATTTTTAAAAAATTAGAATGAATACCTGAAAATAAAGTACCTAAGTAAAATTTGCAAATATTACATTATTTTTAATATTTCCAAAAAATTTTCAAATTCAGTAGGTATATTTTGAAATCCTTAAAAATTAAAAAAAATATTTTTGTAAATTTCGTAAAATTTGTAAACAATCAAAATTTTGGAAATTTTTAAAAATATTGAAAATTTTGAAAATGTACACTCAATCATTTTTTATGTAAACATGATGTCTCGAAAATTGTGGGCATAGGAAAAAACAAATATATGTTAATGCCAATATCCAAAAACCGTCATTACACTGTAATAAAATCAGATTTGTTAAACTATGGTAAATATTAAATTGCACCAATTAAATTTATATTATATTTATTGGGGGCCCTATGGGGCCGGTACGGCCGAGCTAAAGTTATCTTTTTTTCGCAAACTTCAATTTATATTCTGCTTGCGCAGAACTTGTTTATTTAATGTCATTATAAACTCATATAAATTTGGTGTGGATCCCATTTCTAATAATTGAGATATCGGTATACCCAAAATCCACCAGCCAGTGTTCAAATACATGAATCGTTTATTGTTAAAACAAGCTTAGTAACTTTTTGCCAACTCAAATTATCAAAGTACCAAAAATGAATTTCATTTTTAGATCTTCGATGTTTATTAGATCTTGATTCAGGATGTCACGATTATCAAAATACCAAAAATTCATAACTTTATGTTCGACCCTCGAGATTAAAACCATCCTCCTAGACCCCGTTTAAGGAGTCCGGAGCTCCACCAAAGGTCATTTTTCGATACGTGTTAAACACATTTTGAATTAATTAATTTTAGGTTAGATTAGATTACTAATAAGTAATTTCCAGAATAAATAAAAATGAATAATGTAAATTTGCGAAAATAATGTTTTAGTCGCGCCATCAAAAGCATTGTGTAACGTGGCTCAGGTGTGTTTAATGAATTTTAGAGCGAACTTAATTAGCAGAATCCACTATAATTACGAATAAATATTAAAGCGGGGAAGGAGTTTCCAGCTCGAGCAATTTAATCTAAACCTTATTTAAAGCGTTTGTTATTACTATTTCCGGCGACAATTGTTTATCGAAAGAACCATAGTCTGTGCGAAACTGGAAAATAAATAAATTAAACGAAAGATTAGGAAAATTCGTGTAAACAAAAACACATAATTCCACCAGGCAGCGCCACTGACATCTGGAGGCACAAACAAACTTACTATTTGTTCAATGAAACGAAAACTCGGAAACCTGGAATTAAATTTACTGTCTTATCTTTAAGTTCGACAATAAATTCTATCGTCTATTCAAAAAATAATGAATTAAGGAACTAAAAAGCTCTAATTGTTAGTTTGTCTGGACTTTTTAATAAAAAAAAATCTACAAAAAAGCTTAAAGTTTTTTATTGATTTTTTATACATTTTACGAAAATAAAATTAAAATAATTAAGATAATTCTAGTGTATTTATTGATGTTTTTAAAGGACATTTATTATTTATGTATGATATATGATAATAATATACCATAATATAGGGCAAGTTTACCTGTATTCAATTGATCCAACAGAAAATATATTTATATTAACCCAAAACGAATAAATTTTTGTTTTCCTACATATCTTAATAAGGAACCTTATGACAAGCATTTGCGTCATTAGCAATAAGTCATTTTAATTCGCAAATAGATTTTTGCAAACTAGGCTGCACGATATCCTATTGCTATTAGTTTTATCATTAATAATATTTTTCAGAGAAACGTTTAACATTATACTAATACATGTGCAATAATTATACACTTTAACAACAATACTGCAGGTTAGTCATGTATTAAAATAAATTTTATGTGCTAATAATTCTGATATTTTTTAATTGCTTTAAAAATATGGGTTAAGTTGATAATAATAATTATAATTCGACAATAATTATAATTATTATTTAAACATTTGACAAATAGAGAAAACATTTTAAAAAACTGATCTTATTTTTAGAGCTATAAGTGCATTTTTTTATTAAATTAAAATAACAGATTTTAATTTTTTTTACGTTTTGAGATATTTAAAGTTTAAGATTGTTTTAGCACACTAGATAGATGTATGACTTTTTTTTAGATAGCTTTATATATTTGGACAATATATTTATATAATTAAATTTAAGAGAGTTTTAGGATACATAAGCTAGTTTTAAGACAATTTAGATAATTTGTTGACATTTTAAGAAAGTTTTAAAACAATTTTAGGACCAATTTTAGACAATTTGGAAATTTTAAAGATATTTAGACAATTTAAAAAAGTTTAAGAAAACGTTTTAAACACTTAAGCTAGATTTAAGATAATTTATATAGTTTAAGACTTTTTTTAGACATTTTAGATAATTTTAAGACAACTTTTATAATTTAAAGACAATTTAAAATTCCTTCCATTTTTTTTAAGTTTAAGATAGTTTTAGTATTACTAGATTGATTTAGAACTCTTTAGATCGTATTTTTTAGACATTTTAGTATGGTTTAGGACAAATTTAAGACACTTTTAAAGTTTAAAGATATTTGATTTTTTTTTAAATAAATTTGGTTAATATGAAGAAATTTAAGAGACTTTATGACATCTAACCATAGTGTTCTGATATTTTAAGAAACTTTTTGGACAATTTCAGGACACAATTTAAGACACTTTAAAAATTCTAAGATATTTAGACAATTTTGAGGCTAGTTTAAGACACTTATAGAACTTAAATGTTTTTGGACATTTTTAGATAGTGAAGATATTTTAAATAATTTAAAAATATTCTTTTCTTGTTAGATAGTTTTAAAACAACTTGGATAGTTCATCACTTTTAAAAAATGATTATTTTAAGTTTAAATCTATTTATTGCTATAAATACTTCCCAAGTAGCTCTGTTAAATGGAAACTTACTAATAGCATGATTTTAAGCCCTTTTAATTATTGTAGTAATGTATATTTTAGTTTTTTAAATTTAAATACTGTACTTGATACAAAAACTTCAAAATTGCTGTCTTAGATACTCCTATAATATTCAGTACAGCGATCACATAACACAGTATTATGAAATACTTAAAATGGAGGATGGGTTTTACTGCCAATATGCAACCTTAATCTTTAATATTATTAAATCTTCAAAACCAGACTATCTCTGGTCCCTCTTAGAAAAAAGAAATTATTGCCATAATGTAAATTTAAGAAACCCCAATCTTTATTCTATTCCATACCTCTAAATTTGATTTGAGTACTTAGCTGCTTCTATTGCTAATAAACATATGCATTTATTTAAACCTGACCTTACTGTTAACACCTTTAAAAGTAAGTTTAAGAGTTATATATTAAATCTCAGATGTACCTGAATTCAGAATTTTTAAACTGTTTGTAGTATAATATAAGAATATTATTCTTTGTATGTATTTATGTTATTATTTGGTTTAAGCGGTAGACCAGCTATGCTGAGCTTACACCCTTTGTGTTTGTATATTTTGCATGTATGTGTATATATATATGTATATGTAATGTATTATGTATCTTACACAATAAAGTCTATTATTATTATTATTATTAAAATTCATTTAGAACATTTTTTAATGGTTTAAAGTTAAACGTTTTAGGACAGTTTAAATGGACATTTTAGGGCTCTATTAAGTGAAGAACAACTTTAAAGAGTTAAATTTAAGACAAAAATGATGAGCTATAAGTGCATTTTATCATTGTAATAAAATAATAGAATTTTAATGGATTTGTCAAAATTAAATCGTTTTTAGGATTATTTTAATTAAATCTGTCAATTTTATAATTTTGCTAGTTTAAAAAACATTAAACAGTTTAAATATATTTGGAGAATTTAAAGAAGTTTAATATAGTTTTGCTAGATTTAGGATAGTGTTTTTAGTGGGTTTTAAGACAGTTTAAGGGCAAATTTAAAACAGTTTGAAAAGTTTAAAATAGTGGTTAGAACGTTTTAGATCTTTGCACAATGGGAAGAAATTTGAAAGAGTTTTAGGAGACCTAAGAACATTTTAGGACAATTTTTAGACGATTTTAGGACTAATTTGAGTCAGTTTGGAAATTAAAAGTTATTAAACAAATTCAAGAAATTTAAGATACAGTTTTAAAACCGTCAGCTAGATTTAAGACAGTTTGTTCAGTTTAAGACAATTCGAAAATTTAGCCAATTTAAACTAGTTTAAGACAATTTTAGAACACTACAATGTTTTTTAGACAAGATTTTTTTATTTTTTTTAGGTAATTTGATTAGTTTTAAGAATGACTTGTATAAATTAAAGACAATTTAAAATTCCTTTAAAATTTAAGACATGATTTTTACCTTCTGGAACTGCACTGGACGTTAGCAGGAAATTCACGCAGGCAGCTCCTGTCCCATGTCCCACTACTGTTACATTTGTTGGGTCCCCACCAAAAACTGCAATATTTTCTTGAATCCAATGCAGAGCTGCTATTTGATCCATAAGACCATAGTTAGCTGGACTTCTTGAGTAAGGATCAGTGTTTGCATTTAAAAATCCTGAAAAAAGATACAAGTTAAAAAAATTAAAATATTAGAAAATTAAATTAAAAATTTAAATAATTCACAACCAACAGAAATATTCCTATTGATTTTAAACAATAAACAGAAATAAAATTTCAATACTGAAAGCTGCATTGTATGAAATTGTGAAAATGGTGGAATAGGAATTGCAGGCAAAGAAGAAAATAGGTAATTTATTTCAACGTTGATATATTTTTTAGCTTCGTATAAATGAATATCTATTTTTGGTTTTCTATTACATTCTTCTTAGGAACAAAATATTGATTTACAAGATTCTTCAGACAGTTTTCCTACATTAGAGCTTTACTGTTGTTATTTTATCACGTCAACGTTTTAACTTAAAATATATAATTTCAGGGCCACAAAGTAAGTAACTACAAATTAAAATCGGATATTGTAAAAAATGGCGAATGCGCCGGGATACCAAATAAAAATCCTACACGAGAAAAAAATGTTCTGGTTCGGAAGCGCGCGTGGTTTATGATAAAATATATTCATAAGCAATATTTTTCCCCCATTGAAACGTTTATTATTTTTTACAAGACCCGAACAGCTATATATTATTTTGTCACAAAACACATGTCAGGCAAAATAAAAATAAAAATGTTAAATGGAGTGAAGCGCAGCGGCAGATAAGCGGTGACTTTCCTGCACAAATTTAATCCCCGGAAAATATATAAATGATACAAAAAATTTATTTCGTACCTACAAATATGTTGTTTGCTACTCAAGTTAAAATACAATTACAAATAAAAACTTGTTTACAACTTCCGAATGGAGTATTAAAAATAAAATATAATTAAAAGAAACATTTCTATTTTATACTATCCCAAGGCAAGATCTTAATTAAGGTTTGATAGAGCCTCAATAATATTATTGTTTAAGTTGTGCATTTAAATTGGGGTAATTTGTACCATATGTTCTTTAACATGTAATACTAGAAGCCACAAGCAATCAATTATCTAATCGGTCTATTAATTAGCTTGGCATTCAGGTAAATGCTCGGACAATTAATCTACAATTTACAAATAATATAATGTAATTAATCAAAAGCATTGGGGACAATAGGCTTAAAAAAACTTAAAAAATGTCCTAGGATAAACCAGACTACTAAGACAAGACAAAACAGGACAAGACAAGATACAAGGCTGAACAAACAATACTGGATAGACAAGATTGCATACTAGAGTTGGTCGAATATCAGCTTTTCGAAGATAATTTGGTAATATCAAAAATACTAATCTTTAAGCAAAAAAAAATTGTGCAAAAGGAAAAAAAATTGGTTGCTATCTTATGTTCGCCAATGGAAACATTTTTTTATGAAGTTTGTTAGTAAAATTAATTAAAATAAAATTTTAAGATAAAATCGCAATTATCGAAATTATCTCTGAAACCACAATATTTATAAAATAGTTAATTTTTGCAGAGAAATTTAGTGGAAAAAAATAACCAAACCAAACATTTTTTTTTCTTTTAGTTTTAAGTGCAATTGGAGAGCCTAAGTTGTTGACCGAAATTTTTTCCCTTTTGTATTATTTGTATAATTTTTTTTCACCTTTAAAGATTAATATTTTTGCTATTAGGAAATTAATTAAAAAGGCGTATTATACAGTTGACACTTAGATAGAAAGAAAGATAGAAAGAAAGATATACAAATTATTTGTCTATCTGACTGTACAATAGATTGGGTCAAATATAATATTATTTAATTAATCTAAGTGTCAACTGTACAATCTTGCCTATCTACATGTTTTTCATGGTACACTTTGAAATTTAGTTTTTATTAAAAATTGAATATATATTTTAGGTGGTAAAATTTAAAAATAAGGTCCATTTCTCTTAAAAATTAAAATTTAGGTAAAATAGTTAAAATAAAATTACTACAATAATCTAAAATGACTGCATTTTTTCAGCTGTATAAATGTCAAAAATTAAAAAATAGCATGTAAAAAAATTAACTTATATATTATATATATTTTAACGGATTAATGGACTTACATACATAAAAATAACATAATTTAAAAATTAATTTTTTTTAGATAATTTCAAATTAACGCTCTACAAAGACGTCTCTTGTTCAAAAGTTATTCAAGCCTAAAATTACATGTATAGTAAATTTCAAGTTCTTCTTACTTTTCGGCTAAAACTATCAGACTTATAATAAAACATTATGGGACTTTGGTAGATTATTTTATTTTTCAAAAACTTTATTTTTAAAACCCATAGTTCTACAGTTACCGATTTTACAAATTAATATTTATAATTATAATGGTTAAACCATGCAGTAAATCACAAATAAAAGATTAAAAAAATAATGATGATTTTTATAAAACATAAAATGATCTACAAAAATATATGATCATTGTCAACATTTTGTAACAAGTCTGATGGTTTTACGGGTAAAGTAAGAAAAACTTAAAATTTGCTATGAATTTGCCTCAAGTCTTAAATAACTTTTTAATGAGTAGATTTATCATAAAATAATAAGTAAACTTTATTGTGGAGCGTATAATTCTCTAAAATAAAAGTTTGTACAACATTTTAGTCAATTAATCCGTTAACAAGTTACACAATTCCAAAATAAAAAATCTCATGTAGGTACCTACTTAATTTAAATGTAAAATCGCCATTAGCAACCAATAATATTAATGAGTGATATTTTAACAGACTTATGAGGATATTAAATTTAATAGAAAAAACATAGTCAATAGTTATTCAGTGTAGTATACTGCAGTATAAAATAATCTTTTTAATTTATAGTAAATTTTAGATAGTAGAAAAAATGTAGTAAAATTTACTTTAACAAATTTTTAGGGTAACAATATTATATATTCGTCAATACAATATTAAGATTGTAATACAAAATACTATTTTTTATTATACAATTTTAGTGAAGATTACAACACCAATATTACTAAATCATAAATATATATATTTTAATTTCTAATATGTTCGTATAGTAAATTGATTTTACTATCTACAAATAGTTATAGTTATAGTTATAAGAAAGAATTGAACCTACTTGGTTGCATAGTATGTACCGATTGCGGCGAAGGCCACGTCGCGACGCGTCGTTAGACGGTGTGGATCACGTAATGTTCTTACATCTCGCCTCTGTTGGCTTACCAACCATGTTATATAAGCTCAGGTATTTCCTTGTTTTGGGTGTGTTCCACTACTACAAGTTGCTCGACAGTGACGTGTCGACACTGATGATACCCAATATAGGTCAAAACACCTGTCTGTCGGTATTTCAAGTTGATGGAACGCACTCAAAACAAAAAACTTTGGCGAGGTGTAGGTTCAATTCTTTCTCATAATATTTTTGTATATTAAAAAGTGCAATAAATATGTTACAATTTTTAATTGTTAACATATAAAAATATTCGTTTTACATAATATTTTAAAGTTTACTATACTTATTAGTAATGGAAAAAAATCTAATTATAATAAGAATTAAAAACAAAATTGGATAAGAATAATAATATTTTACCTTAAGGTTTAACATACATGGATATTTAAAAATTACTAAATATGCATAGTAATATACAAGATAGTTGTCCCAAATACTAATATAAATTATAGTAAAGGGTATTATAATTATGGTAATCAGCATTATACTTTTCTCTCCGTGTAGCAGCTAAAATAAATAAATAAAGAAATTTTTGTATTGTAATTTTATTTAAATTATTTATTAGCCCAAAGTCAACGGTCCGCCCCTGTCTAAAACCATCTTAAAATTATGTATACCCTGATGTAAAATCCTCTTTTTTGTATGGTGGAATAGTTTTTTATTTGAACATAATAAGAAAGTCTATGGACTTATTCTTGGTGATATTAAAAAAGTCGTAGTTGAGAAATGTGTTTTTGGTCGGGAAGGAATTTAATATGTACCAGACATGGAAGCATATGGGGGCTGCTTGTCTAAAATCTAGAAGTTGAGCAATTTGCAAGTTCTCACGGGGCAAACGCCAGCGGGAGTGTCGAATTTATTCCCAGAGGAGGCGCACGTCATAACTCCAACAATGTCTTTAAACTTTCCCGGATAGTTCGAAAATAATATTGCGCCAAAAAATCGAGAATAAACTTTCAGCGAAAACAATTTGCATCGCCGCGAATAAAGCCATAAAACGTTGCTTTTTTCTGCACACAATGCAACGCCGGTTATTTACTACTGGAAAAATATCGCACGAAAAAATGCGACATCTGGTGTATTAATATTGTTTTGTTGTCGTGTTGGCTGCACTGTAGTGTTCACTGCGAATAAAATCCCACTATGCAAATGGACGTTATTGTAATTAGATAAACCTGCGGTCGTGTAAATGGTAATACCACGCACATCAAGCCATTCAACAACTGTACTATACGTTCTGCTATACTTTTTACCAAAGTTAACACATATTCTGCATACAAACATCCTTCATGAAACTATATACAACAAATAGCATGCTCTTATATTAGTAAAATATCAAAATATACTTTGTATTTCACCGAGGAGTAGTTCATTTCACCGAGGTGTAGTTACCACAATCCACACAACAAGGTCTTTTCTATCTCGTTTTGCGCATACTAAAAATCACGAATTTAGGCAACCCACTGCACAAACTTTAACAGCCATGTTTTGTGGGTTATGGTAAATTAAGCTAAAAATTGATATATTTTACAGTTTGAAGTAAAATTGCCTCATTTGAGACTTACAAGTGCCTCTGTAAGAAACACAACGTTTAAAACGAATTTTATTTTGCATAAACAGCACAAACCTGAAGCACAAGAATTGTCAACAACAAAAAAATGGCCGCCGTTAAAGTCTGGGCAGTGGGTTGCCTATCTTCGTAATTTTTAATATGCGCGAAACGAGATAGAAAAGATTTTGTTCTGTGGATTGTGAAAGATACACTGTTATAACATGAGTTTGTAGTTTGTTAATTTTATTTTGTAAAATTTTAAAATAATTTTTTGTAAAAAATAAGGGTTTGTAATTATTTTAACAAAGGAACATATTTTACCGAACGTTTTGTAAAGGTAATATGCAATTTTGTAAGCATTTTGTTACTTTCAAAGGTTGCAGATTATATTGTTAATATTTAAAAACAACTTATTGTTGTGATTAATTGTAAAGAAATATTAATTTAGAGCATTTAATTAAATTGTTTGGATGTAGGTTTTGTTTCTTTAAGTAAGCTTATACTAAATCTGAGATAAAAACTCAACTATATATTTACTTGTATTAACCAAATATCAGTTTAAAAAGTCAAATAAACCCAATTTTTCCACTAAATAAATATCTTCTTCGAAATAAATAATTTATTTTAGCCAAGCCAAATATAGTAAAATCAAGAGATTACTTTTCTCTGTGTATATATATCTAATATTTTTTCGGGTAGTATGTTAAAAGTATTTTCCGAATTTATTAATTATGTACCCATTAGTTTTTTACGTTCTCTATCATGCACTGTATTTAAATCACTGTTATTCTGCAAAATATCCTGTGACGAAGAATTCACTATATTACTTACTCTGTAAAAATAAATTAGTCTAAAATGTCATAGCGAAATCGCAGCCACTAATAATTCTCGTCAACAGCAATTTGTATCCAGGACATTTAGCAGTCAATTCCTATGAAATATTATTCGCTGAATCCGAAAATGTCGTCAAAAGTTATAAAAGTAGAACAGTTTTTAAAATATTATTAATTTTACATATAATATGGAATTTACTATATTTCAAAAACTGCTTAACTTTTATAGTTTTTGACGGTCCTATCGGATTCAGGCGAACTTTTTTGTCCTATATTGGACCCAAAATAAAGTAGTTCTATATTATTACCCACTAAGATACTTATAATTGTATACGGCGTCATCTGATTTGACTTTAAGGTAACTATTTATAGAACTCCTGTTTTTACAGTATTAATGTTAATTGTCCAATAACTATAAAGTGTCCTATAACTATCACTGGTTTTAAATTGAAATTAAGGGATACAGTAAAGTGGGTTAAAGTTACGAAATACATCAGTAAGTATTTTAGTAGTACTGATAATCATATTGTACCAAATTTCTTTATAATTTGATGATTTAATTTTGTGTATTTTATTTTTGTGTTCATTAAGTAATAAAGGACAAAAGTCACTTTTTATTTTCTTTAGGACCCATACCAGACACTATTTTTAAAGCAATTGGATACATTATTAAATAGACAAAGAAAATAATATAAAACAAGCAGAATAGAGAAAACAAATAATAGAAAATACTGGAAAGACAAAAACATGATTGAGTAAAAAAAAGTTTATCGGCTTATTAAATAACAGCAAAAGCTGGAAAATCTCCAATAATTACTATTACTTGGTGGGATGTAAATGTCTGTCGTATAAAATCGATAAATCTTTGCCAGAAAAAGAAAAAGAATCTAGCAAATGATAAAGCCGTCGCCGCAAGAAAGGCGGGCCTGGTCGACGGCTAATAAGGACTGGACCAGACCAAGTAGGTAACGTTGGCCGTTTCTAATTGCGAAGTGGACGAACATTCGCTCGGGTCCACCTTGGAAATACACATGTTCGGGTCAGGAAACTTGGGCAGAATTTAATTTGGAAAGTTTTTCTTCAAGTTTGTGCTGCTACGAGAATTAAGTTTTCTCCAAATTGAACTACACCAACTATCCGCTAACTGATTTACTTTTGCCATATCTTGAGCATCATGCAATTAAAACAATTCTGTTGTTCACTATATCATTTCATCCCTAATAAGTCCACTATACCTTATATCAATAAATTTAATAAAATATTAGTAATATTTTAAATTTTTCGCCACACAGTAAAAAAAATGTTAATTTTAACCAAATATCCACATAACTTAACTCTGTTAACTAGCTGAATAAATAGTAGGGTGATTCAAAAAAACCTGTAAAGTTCTTGACATATTTTTGTAGAGAATTGAACGCTATACAAAAATGGTTTTTTATGATTTTTTGATAAATTTGATCCTTCTAAAGAAATTTAAGGTCAAAATTCAAATTATACAAAATTTTTGGGTTTTTTTAACTTATTTGGCGAGTCTGCCCGACTCATTTAAAAAAAATTGAAATATTTTTGTAGAGAATTGAACGCTGTTTTTCCGAATATACAGAGCTCAAAAACAACATTTCGATTCGTTTTTAGCCCTTTGAACTAAAAAATCCAGAAAAAATTTGAGAAAACGACTAAATTGACGGTTAATTTCACTTTAACCTTGAATAACTTTTAACCAAGTTAACTTACCAAAAAATGACTCTAGACCTTTTTTGTAGAGCGTTAAATTCTCTACAAAAATATTTCAAATTTTTTTAAATGAGTCGGGTAGATAAAAAACACAAAAATTTCGTATAATTTGAACTTTGGCCTTAAATTTGTTTAGAAGGATCAAATTTATCAAAAAATCATAAAAAACCTTTTTTCAATTCTCTACAAAAATATGTCAAGAACTTTATAGTACGACCTATTGTTCGTTAGTTACAAAAATAAAAAGAAACAAAAATAATTTTTCCTATGTTATTCTTATGGAAAATCAAAAAGTGCAATGCGGAGAATCTTAATTTTGAAATTAAGAGCTCATTTTTTCACAGGCTCATTTTTATATCTATACGAAACTTTTGAGCATGGTTCCGAGAAAAAAACAAAAAAAAGGTTTTTTTGAATCACCCTAATTTATTAAATAGTTTGTAATTATAACAAACATGTTGTAGATTTAATAACAAAATTCAACCATATTTCTTGTAATTTTCAAAAGCAACCTTATTTTTACACGTTACGAATTAGAATAAAGTAAGCAGAAACATAAGTTGCAGATCGTATTGTAAGTGAAAAATGTTTTGATTGGCTGCCTGAAATCACGTGTACTTTATCAACGAAATAATTTGTTAAACATTAACAAAATAATCTGTAACCTTTGAAATTAACAAAATGCTTACAAAATTGCATATTACCTTTACAAAATTTTCGGTAAAATATTTTTCTTTGTTACAGTAATTACAAACCCTGGTTTTCTACAAAAAAACATATTAAAATTTTAACTACAAACTCATGTTAACAAATCGGATTTTTATAACAGTGTACTGTGCTAAAGTCTGGAACTGTGTCAAATTCATTGGCTCAGGTGTACATACGTAATCCTTGTAAAAAAACTTGCAAATCCAAACTAAGCGGGCACAGATTTATCTATTGCCTACCTACCTACATAAAAATAAAATTATCCGACCCTCGCTATTGTTAAATATTTATAACCCCAAGAAATATCACCCTCCATTCAATTATTTTTTTCTCTTTAAAATTTAATACAATACAATGGTAAGTCAAAATAATAGAAAAACACATTCATTTTTGTTTTTAATAGTGTTGCACACTTTTACATTATTTTCATCGAAACTGCGTGTAATCAATATTACGTTTATTCTTATTATATTATAATTGTATTATTATTATTAATTAATCTGGCAATAAAATAAAAGTCTTATCTTCGAAAATAAAATATCAATATTTTGTGATAAGTATGGCTAAAATTTATAGTAGTATACTAACTTATTCCACTTAACAGGAATATGTTTTATTTTGGCACATACTTCCACATTTAACTTGAAAATTTGAAATATCTCAGTTAGTATGCATTTTACGAAAAAATGGTAAAAATAAAAATCTATTACAAATATGAAAAAATGTTTTGACAAAATCTACCTATTTTCAGTCGAATGCGAATCTGCAATAAAAAATAGGGTGTCCCATTGAAAATTTTAAAGTTACCCCCTGTTCCCCCTATAAGGAAAAAAGTATGAGGACCAATTTTAGTATTGATTGATTTCCTCCCTCGAATAATTTAATTTTTATTTTAAAATTTTTTTCGTAAAATGCATAATATCTGAGATATTTCAAAGTTTCAAATTAAATAAATCACCCTGTATACAAATAATTTTTAACAGTGGCGGCCCAAAATTTCTGCTTTATTTATAAAAAAATTATTAAAAAAATTGCACTAATGCAAAAATGATAGAGGAAAGGATGACAACTTATTTGGTGACACCCAGTATGTATGGTTGGTTATACAAGCGCCCTCTCTTTTATTTTTTAAGAACTTATTGAACTAACCTTGTACTACAACGACCTAAATCTTGAAAGTTAGAAGTTATACAGACATTTAGATCAAACTATTAAGGATAGAGCAGTGGGTAACATAGATGTAATTCTCGGGGATTTACCAATGGATTTGGCTAAGTAGGGCCAAAACTATTAGGTACATATAGAGTATTTACAAAGCGCCGATCGGCCACAGTAAATTGGTACTATTTCCTAACAAGGATTTCTAATAACAATTATTCGGAAGTTGGTGGAACGGGTCCGGATTATACGGCCATTTGCTTAAACGAACCGAGCGCTACCTTATTCATTTTATCCGTGACAAATGTTTTGTTTCTTGCTCCCGCAAAGTTGAGACGGCGCCTATTTTAAGGTATGACAAATGATTGCATTACCTGTATAGTTTAAAAGAGAAGCGCATTTTTTTATCTTGACGAATTAGGGCTGACATTGAAAAAGTGACGTTCGTGTTTTCCAACAACAACGTGATTTATTTAACGCTTGAAGAACTTAAAATGTTATATTTAATTAACCGTTCATTTAATAAAGCGTATTGTTCAATGTTTGAACGTGTATTATGCAAATTTTATCAAAAACCAACAAAAAATTAACAAACATATTTAAATTAATTTGTTATTTTGTTTTATTTTCGATGGGCAAATGCACATGTTAATTGTGTTTATCTATAGCTAAAAATATATGAAATCAATAAATTATTAATTAAATAAATTCGTGTTTATTAAAATTCAAACACGGCTTTGTAAAAAAACCTTTTCAATTAATTTAGCAAGCACAACGTATGTCCGAGCCAACCGCATGTGTGGTCATTGAAAACTTTCAGGTTTTAAAACAATTTCTACGTTCGCTGCTAAACTTTTTTGATTCAACACGACATAGTTGTTAGTTTTACATTTTGACAGGACACGGACAATGGATTTTAAGTTATTTTTTATTTATAACGCCATTCATAATATTTTTGATAAGACACCAGAAAAAAGAGCAATTCAAAGGAGAAAATATTGGAAGCAAAAATGCGTGTGGACGCGAGCGAAGGCACGGATGTAATGCCATTTGTCAGCTGAGACCGGTAACGATGCATTTAAACGTGTCTTTAGGTACGTGTGACCGTTCCTTTTGCAACCGCCATAGCCTACCAGGATTTTCAATAAGTGCTTCAAATTAGTTTTATAACTTTTTACTGCCAAACGAATCTGGACGTTTACAGCTTATATCAGATAATTGATTTCCTATCGTTTCGCAATGAGGATTTAGATGGATAATATGCAATTACATTTTTAGAGTTTCCTAATAGAACATTACATTAACAACAAGTTAACAACAAGCTTAATTCTATATTAATAATAATATATTTGACATGATAATGGCAAGCTTATTAACATGTTGAAATGACGATAATATAATCACAAGCTTACTTCGGCAAGCATTAAATGATAAAAAGCTTAAAAAATGACAAGCTTGATTAAAAATGTTAAAATGACGATAAGCTAAAATGATAACAAGGAGTCGACCAAAAAGTACGTCAGAGGGCAGGGGGTCAAGAATATGTTACAATGTCTGACATAATAATATAATTATGTGTAACAGAGAAAGCGGGGTCTAAAATACTCATGGAAAACCCTGAAGCTTTAATAACGACAAGCCTTATTAATTAAAAGCAAAAATATTAAGAAGTCTAAATAATGACAAGGTAAAATAACGACAAGTTTAAATCTATAAGCAAAAACTTACGAGAAACTTAAAAGGACGATAATCTAATATAAAGAAAAGGTAAATTGTTGACAAGCTTAAATAACGACAAGCTTAATTATATCATCTAAAATGATGATGAGCCTAGATAATCATAAGGTAAAATATTGACAAGTTTAATTCGACAAGCAAAAAATGACGAACAGCTTAAAAGATGACAAGCTTAAATGACGGCAGGCTTAATTCAAAAATCAAAAAAATGATGCATTAGGCAAATAATATGGAATTACAATTTTATAGTGTAAATTTAGACTTTTCTAATAGAAAAATGTTTAAAAAATGACAAGCTTGATTCGATAATCAAAAATAAAAATAATCTAAATTTATGACAAGCATAAATAACAAGCTTAATTTGACATGTTAAAATGACAAAAATGTAAATTGTTGACAAGCTTAAATAACGGCAAGCTTAATTCTATCATCTTAAATGATGATGAGCCTAAATAATCATAAGGTAAAATATTGAAAAGTTTAATTCGACAATGAAAAATTACGAACAGCTTAAAAAATGACAAGCTTAAATGACAGCAGGCTTAATTCAAAAAGCAAAAAAATGATGCATTTGGCAAATAATATGAAATTACAATTTTATAGTGTAAATTTAGACTTTTTTAATAGAAAAACGCTAAAAAAATGACAAGTTTGATTCGACATGTTAAAATGACGATAATCAAAAATATAATAAGCTAAACTTATAACAAGGTTAATTTAACATGTTAAAATGACACGTTTAGGGTCAAGACTTTGTGACAATGTGTGACATTATAATATTATATTATAATATAATTATATGACGGGGGGAGGGGGGTCAAAAAAAGACAAAAAGCTTAAACATTGACAAGCTTGATTTGGCATGTTGAAAGGACGATAATATAAAATAAAGACAATCCTAATTATAAATAAAAATAATAAGAAACCTAAATAATGACAAGGTAAAATAACAACAAGTTTAATTCTATAAGCAAAAAAATATGAAAAGCTTAAAAGATGACACGCTCAAATAACGAAAAGATTTATTCCACATGAAAAAAAATACGATAATCTTAATTAAGTAAATTGATGACAAGCTTAACTCTATTAGCTTAAATGATGATAAGCCTTAATAATCACAAGGTTAGATATTGACAAGATTTATTTGGCAATAAAAAAGAAAATCTTAAAAAATGACAAGCTTAATTAAAAAAGCAAAAAAAAATGATGCATCTAGCAAATAATATGCACATTTAACAATAATATAAAAACGCTTAAAAAATGACAAGTTTGTTCGACATGTTAAAATGAATATATTTAAAAATAAAAATAAGCTAAAATTATGACAAGCTTAAAAAACAAGCTTAATTTGACATGTTAAAATGATAAAAAGCAATAATTATAACAAGGGGTCGTCCTTAAAGTACGTCACTCGTTTAGGCACAGAGGGTCAAGACTTTGTGACAATGTGTGACATAATAATATAACTATGTGTGACACGGGAAGGGGGGTCTGAAATCTTCAAAAAAGGTGTGACGTAGGTACTTAATGGACTCCCTTGTTATCATTTTAGCTCTTCGTCAAATTAACCTTGTTATTTAAGCTTGTCATAATTTTGGCTCTTTTTTATTTTCGAATATTGTAATTTTTTAAGCTTTTAATCATTTATTGATTTTTAAAATAAGATTGTGATTATTTAAACTTCCATAAGCAAAAAATTACGAAAAGCCTAAGAGATGACACGCTTAAGTAACGACAAGCTTAATTCGGCAAGCATAAAATTACGGAAATCTTAAATGATGATGCTTAAATAACGACATTAAAAAATAATAAGCTATATATAATAACGAAAAGCTAAAATTATGACAAAATTAAACAATGGCAAGTTTAATTCGACAAGTGAAACATGACGAAATGCTTAAATGATGACTATCTTAAATAAAGACAAGCTTAATTCTACAGAAAAAAATAACGACAAGCTTAAATAACGAGAAGCTTAATACGACATGTTAAAATGACGTTAAAATGACGAAATGCTTAAATGATGACTATCTTAAATAAAGACAAGCTTAATTCTACATAAAAAAATGACGACAAGCTTAAATAACGACAAGCTTAAATAACGACAAGCTTAATACGATATGTTAAAATGACGAAAAGCTAAAATATTAGCAAGCAAAATTGGCAGCAAAAAAAAAGACAAGCTTAATTCTACAAACAGACAAGCTTAATTCTACAGACAAAAACTGACGACCAGCTTAAATAACGACAAGCTTAATACGACATGTTAAAATGACGAAAAGCTAAAATATTAGCAAGCCAAATTGGCAGCCAAAAAAAAAATACAAGCTTAATTCTAGAGACAAAAACTGACGATCAGCTTAAATAACGACAAGCTTAATACGACATGTTAAAATGACAAAAAGCTAATATATTAGCAAGCCAAATTGGCAGCAAGCTAAAATTACAGACAAGTTAAAATGCAAAAAATTTAAGTCAAAATCGTCTTTTTTTGTCAGTTCGCCGCACCCGCCTAAATCCGGGCCACCTAATAATTTTCAAGGATGTCTTTAACAGAAAGTCGTGTTTAAGACTTGGCTGGTGTTTAAGGAGGGCGAGAATAAGAGAAACCGGTTGATCGAGATCGTCATAAAACATAATTGAAGGCTTGGATCACGTTGGTGGAGGGGGGAGTTTGGGGGTGGAGGGCGATAATAATCCCGCAGAATGAGCTGTCGAAGGCAAGGGAACAATGTGTCGCAAGAATTTCGAATTTATCAAAAAGCCTTAATAGACAAATGGCGGTATAATGAAGATGGATACGGTTTTTTCTCTTTAAGATTATCGAATTTTAACGCCGGTATTGTCTGGGTTTTACACTGTTCAAAATTTCATGACCATTTTAACACCAAATTTACTCCATACATGGTCTATATCGATACAAACCAAAATGGTGTTAAATATGGTTCATTGGTCCAGTGTAAATTCAAATAATAAAATGGTGTAAATTTAACTTTCACACAGTATTAAAATAAATTTTACCTGGTGTAAATTGAACTCCTTTTCAGTGTTAAATATAATGTGTTTTTGGTCAAATTAAATCATACTCATACACAGAAAAAAAGGAAAAAAAGGAAACATAAAGTTCCTTGACGCATTACAATTATATTACCAGTGGTATTATTCCAGAAAATTGAGCCTTCAACTTTCTAGAGATAATGTTTTTAGTGCGTTCCACCAACTTAAAATACTTCAAATATTAACAGCTGTTTCCACCTATTTAAGGTCTCTTTTGTATCGAACAACTTGTAGTGTCACACCAAAGCATAGGACTACCTGAGCTTATATACTCTTCATGTAAGTCAACACAGGCGAGATTTAAGAATATCACGTGATCCACACCGCCTTTGCCGCGATCGGTACACACTATGCAACAAGGAATGCACGGCAAATTGTTTTAATCGTTTTAACAGAGTGCTTTAGGTTGAAGTAACTCTTATTTTACATCCCAAGCAGCATTTTAAGTTTAAATAACTACAAATTTACTACTAAGTCAACTTTAAAGTATTTTTTACGGTTAACCAAAACGGTTTTATAACGGTATAGATACGAAAAATTACCAAATTTGGGGAATGGTTTATTTCGTTATTTTACCCACATAATAACCTTTTTGATCTACTAAGAGAATTACGTAATAAAAACAATATAAATACCACAAATTTACGTAAAAATAACGCTATAATTACTAACTGTTTGCTCTCTCTTTCTTAAACATTGATATTCGTAATTTCTTTGTTCTTTTAATTTATATTTTACAAAATGGTAGGTACTTAAGTAATTACAAAGTAATAAAGGCCACCCTAGAGTAAAATTAAAAAATATAACTTAAATTGTCAAAACCATTGATATTTTGCATTAAAACTCAAACGCACATTATTTTATTGATAAAAATAGGTATGATACGTCTTAAAAATTATATGCCCTCTAAATATTTTACGGTTTTAAGAAAAATTATTGCTTAAGTAAAAATTCAACAAAACTTAAAACCTACAAAATTTTATAAAATCTTTTAAAAATCATTTAGTTTTAATCATTTTTTAATAACTAAAACTTTTCTTATTATATTTTAGAAAGATATCCATGAAAAAATATTATATAAATGTTTAGATAAGTAATGGGTGCCATCTTAAAAAACTCATTATGGCGGCCTAAAAAAAAATTCCCGCAAAGTTTTATTTTTTACTTTAAGCTTATTCTTCCTTGTTTAGTCAATATTATTAGTATTTATTACCCACTAATAACCCTAAAAAATACCAGGCGAATAGGAATTATTTACGGTTATAAAGTGGTCTTAATATCGTAAAATTATGACTTATGAGTAACATTTACCATTAAGTAAAAATTTTGACGTTAAAATTACCGTTAAATTTTCCTTTAGGTAAAATACACTTATAAGTAATTTTCTTTCGTAAAAATTACGTCCCTCATAATACTTTAAACTTGAAACTTAAGGGTTATTAAAATAGGTAAAAATAACATAAATAAAACGTATATTATAACTTTAAAAAAAGTTTTACTTCAAAGTAAATTTTGAAGGTTAATTTAACAAAATATTTACTTAAATTAAGTAATATTGCCTCAAAGCTCTACGCTTTTACTTAAAATGCTGCTTGGGATACAACATATTTAGTAAACTGAACCAAACAGCGGGTTGGTTTCACTAAAGTTTTCTGGGTTAATTTAACTAATTTAAAAAAATAAAATAACTATCTGGTTTAGTACCGTCAAACTAATCTTTGTTTATATTAACCTTCCCATAGTTGATTTAAATAAATACTTATGGGTCAACTAAATTAATATAGTTAAATGAACTATTTTTTTTTTCTGTGTAGGTGCACTTCTCAAATATTTTTAGATAAACACCGTTTTGGTGTTTTCTGTATAAAACATTTTCAACCATAATTCATGGTGTTGGATTTTGACACCATTTTAAGATTACTCTTCACACCACAGATATTTTAAACAGTGTAAGAAATTGTTACAATACAGATTTATTTTGAGACGAGTATTATAAAAAGTAATGAACAAGCCTAAGACAATCAAAGTTTTTGATTTGGAAAGTTTGTTAATAAAAGTTGTACCTTAATTAAAACGTTTTGCGTTAAACGAGAGCTTTTTTGCCGTTTTAGTAAATAATCTGATTTATATTTAAATGGACAATACAGGCAAACGTAAAACAGAGGTAGAAAATTAAATTTTAAACATTGTTTAAAATGCTACAAACTTTTTCAATTACAATTTACTAAGTAGGCGTATAAAGAGAGTGTAAATTTAAAAACTTTCCTTGGACTTTCAGTGAATACATTTCGCAAAATTACATTATGAATTAAAACACTTGGAGGGAATTATATTAAATGTTTTCATTTCGTTTTTCAGCAGCCGTTTCTTTCGATGCCATTTAAAATCCGCAGAAATGGTTTTAATTTTATTTACTCGCCTCTTGTATTCCTTAAGAATTTTAAACACTTTGCCCGGCCCCTACCTGTGCGTATTTTTTCCGCTTTAGCATTCTTTGCCCTCTTCCAACAAAGAATCGAGTTAGCACAAGTTAAATGGTTTAACAAGAGGAGAAAAGGCTAAATGGGAAATTATCCTTACCTAGAATTCCTAGCCTGTAGTTGACAGTGACGACTACTACTCCTCCGTAACTGGCCAGTACACTGCCGTCGTATGGATTTCCAGAATTCCACTCGTAGCTTTCTCCATGTATAAAAACTATGACGGGAAACTTTGGACTGCTCGAACTTCCTTCTCTAGTTCCAGCTGAAAAGAGTTATACAAAATTAATACTATTTCAAAGTAAAGTTAAACCAAAAGACACCCAAAATAGATCCTTGAGGAATTTCCCAGAAGCTATTTTGTGTTTTGTAAGTAGATAAAAACACAAAACAGGTTTTTGTTGACAAATATAACAAGCTTTGATGACTAGCTGGAATGATAACAAGCTAAAATTTTAAAATATAAAAGGGTTGGTATTTTTTAACGAATTTTTTGTTTAGTTTCTTTACCGAAATTTGTGAAACCCGTATTTTTTCTTCTTGCTTAAATTTGTTTTGTTCAATCGTAGAAAATTTTTGAAAAATTGACAGAAACATCGATTTTTTTTTACGAGTATAATTTTTCAATCGTTACATTTTTTTTTAATTGTAGGTAAATGTTTACTACATACAAAAAATATAAAAAAATAAGTGAATTCACTCAATTTTTTTTAAATTGTTTCACTTTCACCAAAATTCGGAATTTCGGAATTGTTTGTGTTCTACATTTCTTCGAAATCGCGTTTTTATAAGATAATTGTGCATCCGATTCATTCCTTTTAGATGTTATACTTATTTTTTATTATTTTAACGAAAATTAACTTACGTATACTTTTTACATCTTTTAAAAGTACACATGCAAAAATATTTATTTATATTAAGAATTTATATTTTACTCTATAATCTTTAATTATTTAATTTACTTACTTAATGGTGGAATTATGCACAAATTAAAATTAAGTTAACATTAACATTAAGATTAACATTAAAAAGTTAAGATGAATGTAATACAATGGAAGCAATGTTAATGCTAATGTTAATTTGTGCCGCATAATTTCACCATAAGAGCATTTCCGGTAAAACCAGAAATAACAAAAATATGTTAAATATGTCAAAAAGTTCTAATTTCCAGTTTCATGACCCTAGATAAAATTTTAGCGATGAACCACGAATTTACAAGAAAATGGCATTTTTACTATTACAATAATAATTCCGAAGCAACGAATTTACTTTCTTAAAATGAATTAGTCAAAAATAACTAATTATAAGTCATATTTGACTAATTGTCATAGCGAACAAGCAGTCATTAATAATTAGTCAAATTCTACTGAATGAAATAGTCAAATTAGTAGATTTAAATTTAAAAAAGTTTTGACCCAGCCAGGGATTGAACTCAGGTATGTCAATTGTCAAGCTGTTGTCATAACTAATGTGGCTATCAGTCGCTCTTATAAAAAATAATTTTATTTGTCAATAAATATTGTTCATAATATTTTAAAAATGAATTTATTATTTGTGTTGCTAAACTTTTTTGGATTTTTGTTTGTTTTTATGGGCCATTTATCCATGGAGCCTATATGCATTTAATTCAAATAATACTTTGTTGTTGGCCGCAAACGATTAAAGAAATTAGTTTCTTTTAACTCTCAGAAATAGTCAAAGATGGTGACTAATCTTAAATTAGTCAAACTTTAACTATTTACGTAGTAAAAAATAACTATTTAAAAGTGAAAACGATTATTTTATTAGTAAAAAATGCTGGTACTAATTAAAATAGTAGAATTTTGACTAACTATTTCATTAGTTCATTAGAGTAGCCAAGTTCATATTATCAACTACAAACGAAAAAAATATGAAGTTAAAAAAAATGTGGCAATGTGAAAAGTTTGACCTCAATAACAATTTAAAAAAAATGAGTGAATTACCCTAATTTTTTATATATTTTTTGTATGTGGTAAATATATACCTACAATTTAAAAAAATGTAACGATCGATAAATTTTTGGCCAAGTTATCGCATTTTAAAAATTTCCTCCCGGTGAACAAAACAAATTCAAGAAAAAAGAAAAAAACAGGTCTGATCGATTTCGGTAGACTGTAAAAAAAAAACCCTTAAAAAATAACGACCTACCCCTTTTTGCCTGGTCTATTAAAGATGGAAGGTACAAAACTATTTTATTTAAATTTTATGTGCTCTGTTGCAAATTTTACCTTGTTATTTTTTAAGCCATTGGTTATTTTAGTTTACGGTTAGTTATACAAGCTTGTAATCATTTAATCTTGTCCAGGATTTTAGCCTGTCGTCATCATAATAGACTATCATAATTTTAGCTTGTCCAGGGTTTAAGTCTGTCTAGTTTTTAGTAATTTTAGCTTGTTATAACTTTTACTTATTACCTTGTCAAGATTTTTTCATTTTAAGTTGTACGAGTTTATCTCGATGCAAATTTTACCCTTTCATCATAAAAGTCATTATTAATTCTTGTTTAGGTTTTTTTTCATTCTTAAAAAAATTAATTAGAGTTGACAATTCTGGGAGACGTATATTAAAGAATTCTCATATGGACTCCAATATAGTTGGAAAATTATTTACACAAATCACTGCCCAGAGAGAATTTAATTTATTACGCGAGTACATGGGAGTAAAATGCTTTAAAACGTACATTCGATATTTCCTGATAATACGACATAAATGGCCATTTAGACTTGAGTTATTTCTATTGACTATTATAAGAATCTCCAAAGGTATAGTAAAAATGTTATATATCAATGAAAGTATTTTATTTCTTCAGTTTTATTATGTTGCCTATTCCGTTAACACGGACTCTTTATAACGGATATAAAAATAATATTATTAAAGGTTAAATGAGATTTTTCTTACTTCGTTAAAGTGAATCCATTAGCAAAATTTTGATAATGAATGGAAACCTAATTTAAAGTAATTTAAACTAATAATTTTATGTTAATTAAGGTCCACATAACTATGTTAACTTTACAACCAACTTCAATCTGTTAACTTATTACATAAATAGTTATGTAATTATAATAAACATTTTGTAAATCATACATCATTAATTCAATCATAATTTTTGTAATTTTCAAAGAGGACCTTATTTTTTTAAACATTTTTGTAGACCCAGAAGTATTTGTTAAAAATTGGGAACCCAAATGGAAAAAAAAATTGAAAAGAAATGTTGCTTTATTATTCAATTTTATTAACAAAAAAAATTAACACACCTACATGAATGAACACAAAAATAACATACACATAATTAAATAACACACTATTCTGAAATCAACAAATTATAAGAAATTTGGTACAATATCATTATCAGTACTTATACAACACTTACTGATGTATTTCGCAACTTTAACCCACTTCAATGTATCCCCTAATTTCAAAAGGTCGATAGGTCGTAAAATCAAAAAGTGTCTGGAAATCGGTAAAAGATATTTTCAAGAACGTGTCAAATTTAAGTTATGGCATACTTTGTATTTGAGAAAAATAAAATTTCAAGAGGGAGGACATTCCATAAATACTGACTAAATCTATGTTGACATAAATAATGGATACTATCAAATAGAATTTGAACGGGCGCGTCATGATAAAATTTACGAGGGGCTAAATCCACCAGCGTATAGCGTACGCGCCACATGTCGATACATTTTCGCAAGTTTATTTGTTCAATTCAAAAAGCCAACACTCTTTTTTATAATTTTAAAGTGTTTAATAAAGTTCCTACTTTTGAAAAAGTTAAAAAGTAATTTTATCTAATGTAATAATGGCATTAACATGACTTTGTAGTTTTAATTTTATTTTGTAAAATTTTAAGATATTCTTTTGTAAAAAAGGAAAATATTTTACCAAGAGTTTTGTAAAGGTATTAATATGCAAATTTGTAAGCATTTTCTTAATTTCAAAGGTAACAAATTATTTTGTTAATGTTTAACAAATTATTTCGTTGAAAAAGTACACGTGACAATACGCATCAACAAGTTCAACTGACTTCAGCGTAAGCAACTTATGTTTCTGCTTACTTTATTCTAATTCGTAAAGAGTTCGTAACAACTGTCCAGAGTGTTTATAATTTATTACCAGAAATCTGTTATTATTGTTATTCGAAGATACCATCACTGAAATTAGGGAATACAGTGAAGTGGGTTAAAGTTACGAAATACATCAGTAAGTCGACACTAACAGCAGTTTTTGAGGCATTAAAAGCAATAAGTCAATCATTAAATGATAAGAAAGTAACTGCAACTTTGTGTTTGGATCTCTCCAAGGCCTTGGATAGTGTAGACCATGCTTAAAAAAATGGAAAGATATGGTATTAGGGGGATCTTTCTTAAGCTATTTAAATCATATCTTTCAAACAGAACCCAGAGAGTAATTGGCATTAATGAAGGGGGAGTAAAGGTAATGTCAGATAGTAGACTCATAAAACGGGGAGTGCCACAGGGTTCAATTCTGGGCCCCCTGTTGTAATTAATATACACAAATGACTTGGTAAGTGTCACGAATAACAAAATTGTACTCTTTGCAGATGATACCTCTGTGCTCTATAAGGCTGATAATCTGGAAGAGTGTAAGAATCACATTGAGATAACATATGCTAATCTTAATGACTGATTTACTTCCAACAATTTGCTTTAAATATTACAACAACGTTCAGTGCGAGAGAAGAACAAGATCTTAATTAATATAATTATTTGGTAATGATAACATAATTGAAAGCTTATCATTTCTGGGTGTAAATCTTGATAAACGGTTAAACTGGAAAGCAAATGTGAATCTCGTAGCAGCAGACATTGCAAGATATGGTTACGCCGTGTCCATAATCACCAATAATATTAGCATCCGAATTAGATATGGAATAATATTCTGGGGAAACTCCGTAGACAGTGGAAGAATTTTCGTATTACAAAAAAGGTGCCTAAGAACAATGTTTAGGATGAAACAATTAGATTCGTGCAGGGAGGCATTTGTGAACAATAATATTATTACTTTACACAGTCTTTATGTCTATGAATGTGTGATGTTTGCAATAAAAAATAGTTCCACTTTAACAGATCTTCAACGTGATCACATACATATATAATACTAGAGGCAAGGATCTATAATATCTTGATAGAGCAAATTTCTCTTAATTACAAAAAAAACATATCATATCATATCATAGTCAAAATCTGGAATATACTACCCACATTTTTCAAAACATTAAAGATCAATCAAGAAAAAACAAAACTAAACAAGTTTCTAGTCAAAAAATGCTATTATAGTGTTATATTATAGAAAGATTTCCATGATCTGTGAATATGTTATACTTTTCAGCACTTATAATAATTTTAACAAACATTTTGTAGATTTAAAAACAAAATCCTTTATCAATTCAATTGTTAGAAACTACATTATCATTATTACAAACTACTTATTTAATTAGCTAATATATTACAGTTGATAACATAAAGTTATGTGGACCTGGATTAACATAAAATCTGGTAAACAAAAACAAATATTTTTGTTACTGTGTAGGCAATATAATTTTATTATTAATATTTTTGCATTGTTTTATGGAATACGTTATAGTAATACATTGCTGTATTTCCTACCCTTACAAAGGTATATATTTATTTAATAGGGAACTTTGTTTAAAATCCCAAAAGTATTAGAATATTTTCGGAAAAGAAGCTTTAAACAAACAAGCAAGAAAATATAAATTTGGATGGAGCGCGTATGCAAGAAAGGGATTTGTGCGTTATTCTACATTGATCATTGTTTCGTTTCATCTTTGAAAATCCATATCCGCTTTCGTTATACTTTACAGTCAGACGAAGAAGCTTCAATACATTCATGCCCCCGACATTATTTTTTTCTCTCTTGCAATCGATCATAACCGTCTGAACAGAAAAGCCGATCCCTTTAATAACAGTGACCGTGCGGTAACGGAAACGCTTCGTTATTATGCACGCTTGTGTGGACGTAAATGAAAAAAAATCATTTTTTTTTTTCGAACACTGTTTCATGTTGTTTTGCTGAATTTGGCTTAGGATTTTAGTTGATTCCCACATATGTGTGTATACCGATAAGCTCCAAACGCCAAATTGGCGATTGGATTACAGTGTTTTTTATTTAAACAAGGCTTTGATTGTGCTCAAAAAGACTAAATAAAGGGGGAGTAACTTTCTACCACAAAGCATTATGCTACCATACATAATAATGTTACTACGCGTACTACATATAATCTGGCAAAAGAGACTTCACCTCCTGTCTCAGTTCTGGGCGTACCGCATTCGGTACGTTTTGTCTATATAATAATGTTACCTCAAATGGCGTGCGCAGAGAAAACTACAGATGCGCAAAGTGCTCACCGCGCATAGCTGTCACTTACAATGTGTGCGCACGAGTACTACGCTCCACCCACTTTGACATTTGAATATAAATAATTGGGGTTATCTATCTGTCAGTTTAACGCTAATTTCATCGTATTTTATGAAACTAATACTATATACAGTGTGACCCATTTGTTTGCGAGATTTTGTTTAAAAAATTGCTAATATAAATTCTTAAAAATTTACTCTTAAAAACTGACATAGTAGGCCTTGTATTTTGTATTAATATGGCATCTTTCGCACAATATATAAAGATTTTACAAGGGTGAGTCGCAAACAAAAACACTGTATGTACGTACTCTTTTTTTGGAGTGTCCTAACATAGCAAGTTACAAGTTACTCATCGTGTATTTAGTCTTTTTGTTTGTTCTACATAAATAAAAAATATAATTTACCATAATCTTATTATAAAACTTGGTTTAAAATGTTCCAAAAGCTTAGCTTGTTCTTAGTTAAGATTAGAAAAAAATACTACACGCTTAAACTACTACAAACTTAAATGACGAAGCCACTATTTTAGCTTCTTGTCATCCAATTTTATCACCATTTAAGCTTTTTAGTTTAGCCTGTTATTATTTAATCTTTTCCAAGTTTTTGGCTTGTTTAATTATTTTTTCTACTACCACCTTTAAAATGCCCATTATAGTACATGTTTCCATGACAGTAAATACACGTTTACAATTTGTGGCTTTATGGAGCTTTAGTCACGGGCTAAATTGATTTTAAGTTAGTTGACAGTTGTCAAATTTCATACAATCGTTCAGTTCAAATTAAGTGCCTTTTTTGTAAAATAATACTAAATGTGAAAATATTTTATAATCTCCTTACAACTATACAAAAGTATTAAATCGTTTCTTCAGTTAACTAGATTTAACTGATAAAGCGTTAAAAATTTTGCTTTTACTGTGAAAACTGCTTCTACATCAATTGTTAGTCTATTTTCAAGGGATAAATTTTGATTTACAGAAAAGTTTGTGATTTTATATTCCCAAGTTAGAAATTCTAAGGGGAATTCCGATAAATACAACTGTGACTTTTTGTACCTTTAACAGTTCCCGTGTAATAATTTTTAATACTTTGAGATAATATTTTAAAATTATAGTAATACAAAAAATCAAAGAATACCTTATTTTCTTAAAATTTTAAAGTTATTTTAATATTTTTAAGTATCAATAATTTTTAAGTTTAATTCAAATAATAACAATGTTTTTTATACAAATATTTAATTTAATTTATTTTTTAGACAATAAAAATTCATTAATATTAGAACCAATAAAATGCCAGTATTCCATAGTGACGTATTTTATCACAGCGGCAATAATTTTTATCATCTTGTTTACACGTTACTATGAATTTTGACGTTTTTTTGATTTGACATTTGTTGTCATTTAAATTCTGTTTTTGATATATATCAATAAAATAATAAATTATAAACTCTAAAAGATCGATGGGTTGGTGTAAACGATAATAAAATTAAGGTAAGTTTGAATAAATAAGGTTTATTAAAGTCTTTTTATATTTTAAAACACATTTTAATTTCAAATGTCAAACTGAAAATTCGTTAAATCCTAAAATTCATTATATTTTCTCACTAAATATAACTCGTGGTATGATTAATTATCGATGATATTTACTCATTAAAACCGAAGCAGCACATTTCACTCGTCCTGCGGACTCGTGAAATCTGCAGCTCGGTTTCAATTCGAAAATATCATCGATGATTATAATCATACCACTTGTTATATTATGGGTGATAATATAAGGTATTTGTAATAGAAAAAGTATAGTATGCAATCTGATTATAAACTTTTTTAGGCACTCATTTAATTAAGCACTCGCTCGCAAGCCAGCTCGTGCCTAAATTAAATTCGTTACTAAAATGGCGTTTTCTCAAATTGGATACATAATATACTATTATCTACTCCTACATGGACAAGCTGTGACTTAATGACGTTTTTAGTCACGGGCTGAAATTGACAATAGTTGATTTTGGGTATTTTAGTCACGTGCTGAAGTAAGCTTTATTATAAGTTTCGAGAAAGTGAGGTTAAATTCGTCAAATATTTATGAATTAAAATTTGCTTTAAATTCTTCTTTGCGTTCGTCGTAGATAAAGTATAGTATGCAATTCGTTTTATAAACTTTTCTTTTTTATTACACTCGCTCGCAAGCTTCGCTCGTGCCTAATAAAACTCGTAACTAAAATGGCGTTTATAAAACAAGATTTTAGCCCTATTAGCTTTTTATCATTTAAGCATGTAGTAATATTAGCTTGTCCTTTTTTAAGTTTGTTTTTTTAAACTTTTATCGTAAACTAACTAAAATCTTCCCAAAACTGTCTTAATAAATCAATAAAATTTTTTAATGAAAAATCCTTTTTTGCCACCTAATAAAGCAAATAATTAAATTAAGAAATTAATTAATTAAAAAGAAGTCCGCTGTAGCGTAAAACTTTTTATTACCTTTTGTTTTAATAAATCTCAATACAATTTTTCTGATTAACAATACCTACCTTTGTTTCCAATTCTCCGTGAAGCGTACAAGATGAAATACGCAGTTGTAATTGAAATTAAACCTCGCTTGGCCAATACAATGATTGATTGAGACCTGACGTTTATTTAGAATTGAGTTTATTCCGATTGGATTAAAAAATCCATCTCGCTTTGTTTTGCTATTCTGTCACGTCAAAATATAACAATTAGATACTTTAATTTGTTGGCCCTTTCCGAAGACAATTAAATGATTTAGAATCCCCTTAAAGTAAAATTTAATCCAATTAGCAGCTGCAATCTCACGCTACTAAAGAACAGTATCATCAGACACCGGCAATATCTTTTGCGAACGCGTTCTTCGGTTGATTAAACCCGAATTTATCGCTCCCTATACCGATAATATCCTTAGTGAACTTTTCAAGGCATATTTTTTGGGAGGCACTACTTTGAACAATACACAGGTTTGACCCAGCATCTTTGAAATGCTTTAGCATCTTTTAATAGCTTTACTTCGTACACTCTTCATCTAATAGTCACCATTTCAGCTTGTCATCATCTAATGTTTACTAAAGTCCACCCTATAAGGTGCCTAAGGAAAAAACATTGTTGAATCATGACTTCCAAATAGTTTAATTTCACCATTTAGTAGAATAAGACAAGACTTTGACAGTTAAAAACAGTGTTGACTATTTTATAGTTATGATTAAAGAATGTTTCTTAGTCTTCATAAGTTTGAAAGAAATGACTTTAACATATAAAAATATAACATTAAAATGGAAAAGATTCAACAATATACATAAATTCATAAATTTTCGTGTAAGGCGGTCTTTCTTAGATTTTTGTATGTTATTGTGGGGTGAACTCGTAAGGTTTTCAAAAAAGGTCCCGACTAAAGAGCCGCGCACTTAGACGCAAAAGTTCCGCGTCTTTCAAAGCTCTCATTCAGCCAAGGAAATTTCGTAGAGAAACAAATAGTTGGGAAACCATTAGTTGCTGTATTGCATTTGCATTGTTCGTGCAAAAATGCACTTTTAAGGTTTCTTTGACGAAAAATTTTAATTAATTTATTCATGTAAAATCTCGTCGTGCTTGCGTTTCTTGTTTGCACAAATAACAGCTCTGCAAGCTCGAGGTAATTATTATTGCATTGCTTGGCACATGTCGATGAGCATTGTTTGCACAAAATGGCTCCAACTAATTCAATGTTGTAATGGAGAAGGCCACTATGGAATATCTACCATTTATTGTAATCGGTCAATATTTACATCAATTACGTTACATGAGAGTTATGTTCCAGTCTCAATCATACATGTATACATTTGGTCAAAAAAATTATTAAAAGTTTTTTTATTGAAAACACAATCGTACGAGTGATAACAAGCATTCTAAGAAGGTCGAGAAGTGGTTAAAGATTTGTCTGAGGAGATCTAAACAATCTGTGGGTTATTACGATCCTAATTAAAAATGTATTCAAAAAGTCATTTAAATAAACTAACATTTAAATCCAGCGGAAAGCAGGGAACTAAGCATTTTAAGATTTGTAATGAAATTGACGCGATTGGCTTAGAATGCCAAGAGATAAAAAGAAAGGGAAAAGACGGGCACTCCTGTTTAAGGGGACATGAAGATCGAGGATTCTAGAAAAATAGGTGTAAAAAACAACAGGTAAAAAGTTGGTGAATGGCAAAGTGTGTTTAATTTACAGGTGTGTACATTTTTCCGCCTTAAAGGTTGCTGTTTAATAAACGACGTCAGGGTTGTACTTGATTTTATACAATTAAAATGTCAGGGTTGTACTTGATTTTATCTAAGTAAATGTCAGAGTTGTACTTGATTTTATCTAAATATTTTAATAAATAATTCTTAAAGAAGATTTACCATAAACACTGCCTAAATTAAATGTACTTGATATCGAGTTTCTTGATTAAGGTATTTATTAAATTGTACTTGCAGATTCACATTTATGTCCCGTAATTAGTTGGGTGAATAATATTTAAATATTTGGTATAACATTTGGAGTGAGTAGCAATAATGATTTTGCGATAGCGATATTTAATTTATGACCACTGGCCGTGGTCTCCTGACATAAAAAACCCATTTTGACTTATTTTCCTCTAAATTTTAAGAGATGCGTCTAGTTTCATCTGATTGGACAGACGCAGACATTGTCTTTGTTTTTTTGTCGTTATTATTCTTTATGGTAATTATTAATTTATTTAAGTTTGTCGACTAATGAGCATGATAGACAACTGAGAACCCTCAATTACTCCTTATTCTAACAGTTGATTGAGTATGAACTCTAATAAATAATACAGGAATAATCTTTCAGAAAATAAGTTTAATGTTGTTTGGGTTATGGTTGCTGTTGTTGCTAATTCAATAAATTATATTATTGTTTGTTATAAATTTTTAGCGTTTTTTACGTTTAACTTACTCCCATAATATAAATTAATCAGCTTTATTACCGTAAGTATTTATTTTATTTATTTGTCGTAATTTAAAATAATAATAATAATATTTTATTTTATCACTTGGGGTGTAAGTTTTACAGATTCTTTGCTTACAATTTGTCTCGTTCATTAACGTCTTTAAGTTTAAGGGAGACTAAAAATATCTACGTGCAATTTTTGTTAAGGTTTTGGGCATGAAGATAGAGTTAAAAAACAATGTAATTCAAACGCTGAAGTTTGACATTGTATGATTTAGAACTGGGTAGTAAAATGGTTGAGCATTTAAGTATGTTCAATCTATAGCGCGAGCTAGGTGTCGGACGGCCAACTAAATACCAGGGACATAATAAAACGGCTGTAAAATTCTAGCAATGATGTGATAAATCGAATTTAATCCGCACAGATAACACATTCGAACCGAGTGCAGCAGATATGATCGCGGGACAATACGCCGCGATAATCTCGTTAATGAGATAGTTCAAAGAGTATTAATCCAATCCAATTGCCCCACTATTTTCAATAGTAAAAGCTTTTTAAATTTTTCCATTAAAGATATATTATTTTTTTATTAAAGCTCTCTAAAAATACTCTACAGGATGGCCCCACAGGAGTTTCAGGTAGTAAGCAGAGAATTTTTCAATAGATTTCGCAGTAATGCTCTCTTAAAATGAATTAGTCAAAAATAAAGTCATATTTGACTAATTGTCATAGCGAAAAAGCAGTAGGCAAATTAGTAAATTAAAATTTAATTTTTTTTTAACCCAGCCGAGGATTGAACTCAGGTCTGTCACTTGTCAAGCTTGTCAAGCTGTTGTCATAACGCATGTGGCTATCAGAATTTACGCAACAGAGTCGTGGTCTCTGCCAAAAAAATGAAGTGTGAAATTTACAGAGTGCAATGAAGTTACTTTTTCCCTATTCCTACCATGTGTGGTAAAATCCAGGCCAACCCTAATTTAAAAGGAAAGCTTCCTTCGGGAAACACAGCTACACAAGAGATAAAAAAAATACACTAGTGTGAAAAAATCTGCCCACCATATCCCATTATAATTTTCTATGTATTTTGACCCACTAAACACGAAAATCACACTCATTTTTTTATGGAAGCGTTTTTGAAATATGAATTTTCAATTGTTTTTTTTTTCAATTTTCGGAAGTGTTTTGACATTTTTCAGTATAGCTTGAAATCTAATTGATCGATTTGGTCAAACAAGCCCTGAAATTAAAGGTATTTGAGCCCTCTAAAACTTTCTTTTACATACTTTTGATATCGGATAAGGATTTTGAAGCTAGCGATTTTAATAACTTAAAAAAATTGTTTTTATGGTAAAAATTGAGGTCGAAAATTACATATCGTCCTGGAAAGGTTTAAATCAAACAGATAACTCCAGTTTGAATTTTTACAAAAAAAAACAAGCTAATGTTAATAAAAATGCATGGAAAAATGGCGAAGTTATGAATTTTTTAGTGGAAGATCAAAAATTCAGCTTTTTGACGATTTTTATTTTATGTTTTTTCTTTTATTTTGTAATATGTTTATTCTTTAATGAAAACCTAAGTAAAGTGCATTATTGGAATTTTTTGAGTTTTTTACGTACTTTTTTTACCGAAAACATTACCTACCTATTCAAAATTTAAATTTGACATGACTTCGCAAACGTGAATTCTTTTGTTTCTCGTGTTGGCATAGTGACATTTTACTGCTATTTTTTGGTATTTCAACAAGGTATTTTTATCATGGTTTTATTTAATTAACAAAAAGTGTAAAATGAGTAAAAGAAGTAGAGAGTTCGAGTGCGTAAATAACCCGGAAAATCTGGGCGACGTAAGTGATGAGCACGGAGAACGTTTTCACCAGCAAATGAAGGCTATGGAGCGGTGGTATCATGGCTTCTGGGATGCAGCCATGATTTGGTCCTTCATACGAGAAACGGAATACGAAAGCAACAAAAAACAAACAAAGAAGGAACCAAAATTTTTTAAAACTTTTAAATTTAAATTACAACAAAATAAAACTTTCAATATCTTTAATGTTCAATATTTATTGTTCAATATTCAATACATAATTTAATTTCAATATTTAATGTTTAAAATAAAAATCAATGTTTTATTTTATTTAATTCAATAAAATGAAGAAAAAACGTAAAAATTCTCGAAAAACTGAATTTTCCCAACTTCGCCATTTATCCATGGATTTTTATCAACAGCAGCTTATTTTTTTCCTTTAAGTATAATCTATACGTAAAATAAATCAAACTGGACTTATCTTTTCGATTTATATCTTTCCCAGAACGATATGTTAATTTTCGACCTTAATTTTTGTAAAAAAACAATTAAAAATTCATATCTCTAAAAAGCTTCCATAAAAAAAAAATTTGTGTGATTTTCGCGTTTAGTGAGCCAAACTATAGAAGAAAATCATAGTGAGACATGGTGGGCAAAATGCCTGTATACTAGTGATATTGATAAAACAATTTAGTTTTCTAAAACGTTTTGACGATGTTACATTTTTTTATTTATATAAAAGTACAAAGTTTTAGAACAATACATATAAATAATCTCATTAGGGTGATGTATGTGGAGCAAAAACTGAACCTTTTGGCTTCCAAAAAACTCTTTTTGTACGAGATGTGGTATAACAGACGTGCCTTTTTATATTTACTTTTTTGTTTTGTTTGTTGTAAAAGATTGCAGACGTATTGTTATCTACAACAATTAGAATAAAGTATGTCGGACTGTAAAGGAATAAAAAATGTTTATTTAATACATTGTGTATTAGAATCCTTTGTTGGCTCGGTGGCGAAATGAAATACGAAAAATCTGCAGTTGTAACGGTATTAAAATCCAATATACTTTTATGCGCGCTATCTTTTTAGTTGTCAAAATCTTTTCGGCAAGTAATATTTCAAAATAAATTCGTTCGGGTAAGGTGAAGGCGACATATGAATAAAACTGAATGGGTCTAATGCGGAAAAACCGGGGAAAAGTGTGTGTTGGTTTACAGTTTCATAAAGCGGAAAGCTGCTCCCGCCGAGCGACTAAAAAGGCCGCACACCGACGTACAAATCATTCAGAAGCCCGACGCCGGATTAAAAAATAAAACCCAACAAATGTGAACTGCGTGTTCGGACTACCTACATGTGAACGGTCGCCCCCATGAATGGGCCCATTTTCCCTCACGAATTACTTTTCTAAGCTCCAGGTGACAAATATCGTTTACACACTGATTCGCTGCCATGTATTTATACCTTTTTTCAAAAGAGCAATCCTGGCAGTGCATTCGCAATTTTTGGAACTTCGCGATGTTGAAAATGTGGCAAAATCCAAATATTATTATAATGATTTTTAAGAAATGTTTAAACAAAAATTCTAGTTTGTAGGAGAGTCTACTTAATAGTATATTATGTGTTGTGTGGTTAAAATCTAAAAATATAGATGTCGCTCTTTAGTGTAGTGAAGTTGGCACTACTGAACAAGTAAAAGAATTAGTTGTAATGTAAGTAGCAACAGTGATTTTGCGATAGCGACATTTAATTTATGACCACTGGTCGTGGTCTCCTGATAAAAAAACCCATTTTGCCCTATTTTCCTCTTTATTTTAAAAGATGCGTCTAGTTTTATCTGATTGGGCAGACGCAGACATTGTCTTTGTTTTTTTGTCATTATTATATTTTATGGTAATTATTAATTTATTTAAGTTTGTCGACAAATGAGCATGATAGACAACTGAGAACCCTTAATTACTCCTTATTCTAAAGTTGATTAAGTCTGAACTCTAATAAATAATACAGGAATAATCTTTCAGAAAATAAGTTAAATATGGTTTGGGTTATGGTTGCTGTTGTTTCTTTATCCAATAAATTATATTATTGTTTGTTAGCCCATGAATGGGCCCATTTTCCCTCACGAATTACTTTTTTAAGCTCCAGGTGACAAATATCGTTTACACACTGATTCGCTGCCATGTATTTATACCTTTTTTCAAAAGAGCAATCCCGGCAGTGCATTCACCATTTTTTGAACTCGCGATGTCGAAAATGTGGCAAAATCCAAATATTATTATAATGATTTTTAAGACATGTTTAACCAAAAATTCTGGATTGTAGGAGAGTCTACTAAATAGTATATTATGTGTTGTGTAGTTAACATCTAAAAATATAGATGTCTAATCGCCTAAATTAATGTTGTCGCCTTCAAAATAATCCCTATTGGATATTATGCACATGTGCCAGCTCTTCTTCCAATACTCGAAACACATCTAAAACTCAATCTTTAGTTCTTTCATATATGTTTGCAAAACGACGGCTCTTTAAGGTTCTCTTTATTTTTGGGAATAGGAAAAAGTCAGACAGAGGCATGTCTGGCGAATATGGAGGCTGGGGCATCATTACAGTATTGTTTATGGCCAAAAATTTTGTTCAAAATTTAACAATTTTGGAACAAATTTTGCTGCCACGCGTTTTATATCCAAAACATTCGAAAAAATTTCATGGGATGAGCCAATCGATATACCAACATCATCAGCGACTTCTCTGATGGTTTATAACCATTTCTTCCACTTTTTCCATGTTTTTATCGGTTGTTAATGTGCTTGTGCGTCTTCACGGCCATCTTGGAAACTCTTATACTACTTGTAAACTCTTGTTTTACTTTTTGGATTGGATACAAATTCTTTGATGAGCTCATAAAACACGTCTAACCTTAGCGGCTGCCACAGACAAAGTAAACAATAAAAACAGCTAAAGTTTTTATCATACTTAGGGGGCATGTATACCAACATAATAAAGAAAATTTTATGATAACCGGACCCTTAGAACCCGCGAAATTTAACAATTCCCGTTGTTTTCTGAACACACCTCGTACATCTATTCAAAATTGTTTATTAATAAATTATTTTTTTAAATAATATTGGTTATAGAAAAATTATAGTAAGCAAATCGTTCGTTAACTTTTTTAGATATTCATTTATATTAAGCTTCGCTCGTAAGTAAAAGTACATTTATCAAACTATACTATTTTAGGGTATTTCTAATACAGTTTTAACCAATACCAAATGCTTTAATCTCTCTAAATTCTAAATAGCAGCAAACTTTAATGCAAAAATTTCAGTTTAGGCACAATAATTCGACATGACTATTAATAGCAAACGACTAAATATCTATGATTAAAATACAAATTGTGTAGCTGCGTCCCCGGTAATTTATGAGGGAAAATTTAATTTGCCCGGCACTGTATGCAGAGGTAATACTACATATTTAGAAATATTTCGCTTCACAGATTATTAATAAATAATGGCTTTGAATATTCATTGGACAAAACGTTGCCTACAATAACTCACTACATTAAATAATTATTTCTATTTACGCCAAACCCATTGTTTATTGTTGTTTGTGTATTAACCGATGCAGGATTAAAGATTTTAACTAAAACTTAAATTATGAACTATAACAATTTTCCTTTTTGAACTCAAATGTTTAGACAACAAAAAGGTCACAATATTTATTTTAGAATTTGCTTGTATACACAAGAAATGTTTAAACAAAATTATTCAATATTTTTTTTTCCTGTTCAGTTTATATTATGATGGTCCTTATTTAGGGTATTTTTAAATTTTTATGCTCCTAGGAGCTTAGACGCTTTCAAATCGATAAAAAAATACCTAGTAGTAAATTTGGGAATTATAATTTTATAAATTAAACTGTAAACGTTTACAAATTTTTTGCATCACATTTTTGTAGAGCTTTCAATTCTCTAAAGAAATATACACTCTCTAAAAATGAATTAGTCAAAAATAACTAATTTAATAGTTATTAGGGGCTGCTTTTTCACTTGAAACATGGTTAACCGTGGGATACCATGGTATCCCAAAATTCTTATGTAGGATTGTCCCCTGAATCCGAAAATCTCGCCAAAACTTAAAAAAGTAGAACAGTTTTTGAAATATAGTCAATTTTCCATTTAATATGGAATTGACTATATCTCAAAGACTACTCCACTCTCATAATTTTCGACGGTAACTTTTGGTCTTCAATTGTTTTGTTTTTTATTTATACATCAATCTAATATGTTATATACTTATTTATTAATTTACTGGTAATTTTTATGTAAATTTACTATATTTCCTTTTAAAATGTATCTATTAGTGTTTTATATTACACAATTTTGTTATTTTCCTGACCATGCTTGTTTCATTGTATATGATCCTATTGGCAAAATAATAATTAATAATATTATTTTTTTATATGCCCAAAGTTATCACCCTTTCTAACTTCGATATTATTAAATTTGTGGCATTTTTTCTATTGATTAAAATGGTGACAACAGAAAAACAATTGAACGTTGGGTTTCCAAAATATTCACAAATTTGCTTCTTTATTTTAACAAAATAATAGTTCGTATAAAAACAATAAAACATGATTTTTTTTCTACAAAATGCAATTTTTGATATGATAATCCCAAACGCCCAAAAAGGTGGCAAAAAGTTTAAATGTGACCGACAATTTTTGAAGTCAGTTATAAGTTTTTGAGGTCAAGGCATCGAAAGTTTAGGTCAAAATTTACAGAAACAAAATGGCTGACTTAAAATGGCAGACTGAATTCGTTAAAATTGACAATAATTTGACAAAAATTTACATTTGGTCATACTTTGTATATGAAAATTTCAAATATCAATAGTGAAATATTGCCTCGGTGTAATTTTACAGCGTCATGATTTTACAATTATCCACTTTGGCATTAAATGCCCATTTGACATAAACCCAACTATTTGTAATTTGTGGCGGGACAAACCAGCGCTCGCTTTTTTTTTCAATAATTTTGTTATATGGTTCGAGTCTATAAAAATGAATTATAACGTCCAAAAAATAAGTTAAAAGGCGAAAAGTCCATGCAATAAATTGTGCCTTATTGTACTTGTTTTATTTATTGTATTAAATCTAAAAACAGTTTTTGAAAGTTAATAAAAATAAGTAAATGTACTTTAGAAAGAGTTTTCGATAGTCGTATGAATAAATTTATCCTTGACCTCACTTTAAAATATCTCAATGCATAAACAAAGTAAAATACATACGCCTTCAAAATCGTTTCTATTTTCCGCATTGATAGATTGAGTAAATGTTGAAACTATTGTAAAAGTAAATAAAACTGCTTTTGATTTTGTTTTTAAATTGTCTTTAAATTGTAAAAAATATACAAAAACTGAAAAACGGAAAAAGTATAAAAATGAATTCGATTATACAAGGTGTCCAGACTTTTGTTTCGTTAAAGCCTGAATTATAGATTGCCTTCCTTCCTTCCTTTCTTCCTTCCTCCCGTAGAAGATAAACAATAAACATTTTTGACGTAATTGTCACCATTAACATTTCCCGTGTAAAATTTTTTAATACTTTGTGATAATATTTTTAATACTTTGTGATAATATTTAACAAAATCATATTTTGAGGTTATTTTAATATTTTAAAGTATCAATAATTGTTAAGTTTAATTAAAATTAATAACGGGCAATGTTAATGGTGACAATTACGTCAAAAATGTTTATTTAAATCGTAGTGCCATTTATAGATTCCCGTACCGTAAGGACGGCATTCCTTCCTCCCGTAGAAATTTTTAAGTTTTATCTTTCACCGTAAAGGTCTTTGACATGACCAATCACAGTGCTGGACATGCGCTGTAGGGTGACAGCGCGTAGGCACAAAATATTTAAAATACATGATTGTTTAGTATTATTTAAGATAGGTGTTCAGTTTATTAAATAATTTGTGTCTCTAAATAGGATATTTAGATATTGTTTATGATCAATGTCTTTTATTTTTAGAAACGTTGCTTTGTAAAACCCCGTAGTTTCCCGGTCTTCCAACGTCTTATTCGATGTTTTTTTTTATTATACTGCCCTACTATGGAGGAAGGCAGTAACTACAAACAAATTCTAAATGCGTTTTCTTGTGCTATGATAAAGCTATGGACATTTTGTATCTTAATTCAACAAAGAAATGCAGTAAACTATCTTATAAGTTAAATAAATCAGTTAAATACCTACTGCTTTTTATAAAAATTTAGTTTATGCTAATTTCCCTCAAATTTCTTGTTTAGCAGTTACTGCTACTCCATAGTTGGGTAGTATACAACAAGCTACCTGGGCAATAAAAATTGTGATCACTGCACTAATATATAAATGTTTATCTTTCATATTTACACACAATGGGTAAAACGGAGAATATAAACAAAAACAAATGTCAACCATTTTAGATGTCATCGCGCATGGTTACGGAATTTTACACGGAAATCTATAAATTGACTTTTTACAAGACGCACAAATCGTACGGTCACGACTACGGGAGGAAGGAAGGCAATCTATAATTCAGGCTTAAAGGTAGTATTTATTTTTAATATATCCACATCCAAATTTGTTTATTAATGGCCAAAACATTCCTTTCTGGAAACCATGGTGCAGCGAATAGAAAAAGCAAATAATTGTCATTCGAGGATCAATATTCGAACCGAACGGACAGAATAAATGAGTTGTTCATTTATAACTCAAAACGGTTGCATTCGGCGGCCGACACAGACAGCGTATCCTGCTGCCAGTCGGCGTCTGTGCTCCTGCTACTGAAATTCGGAAATTATGCCATGGATTTTAATGAGAAACGCTGCGATGTCTGTTCAACGGAAAATAAAGTTATTGTCAATTCGATATCATGACTGACGCTAATGGCACGTCTGACAAATAAGTATTAAATTACGTGACTAATGTTCATCATTGGGGGCATCCACCATTTTTTAATGAAAGCATCCATTTCAAATCTTGCAATCAAATTTTAGAATCTTGGGCATATTATTCATCTGAAATAGAAATTTTGTTTTAAATTCGAAGCAGCGTCGAAGAAGTAGAAGAACAGTACAAGTCCTGGACTTGTACTGTTTTTATTCCCAATAATAAATGTTGTTGTTGATTGACTAAAAGTTTAAGGTGGTCATTCTCATAAAAGCTGTCAGTTGGTATTTTATGCTGCTTAAGTGTAAAATACAACAAGGTTATCATCTGATAGTAACGAAAATCCAGAACGATGAAAAATTAATAATAGAGTTTGCACGACAGCGTGGTGAGTTTTATATGGGTGATTCTACAAAAGTTGGACAGTCAATAGAGTAGGTATTTTATTATTTTTTGTAAATATTTTAGTATATTACAAAAGATCCAGGTTTTTTAACCCAATTTAAATGTCTTTTTTAAAAGCACATTTGTAGAAAAACATAATAAATATTCAAAGCATCAGTACCTTGGCGCGTCACAACTCCTGAATCAAATATTTGAGTGATTTTATTTTAAAATATATTCAATTTATCTTAAATTTTCAATTTCACTACAAACTATAAAATATTAAATAATGTATTTTTCATATTTTATTATAGATTCGAATAATAGCAATTTTAAAAAAATTAATAATCTTTGTACTCACTTTTACCCGTGTGTCCAATGTTAAAATATTGAAGTTTAAACGTCGTCCTCGTTTTAACTCAAGTGTTGGTAAAAATTACCTACAGAACCCGCCCTTTGCACGACAATGCAAGCGGCGAAGTTGTGGTGAATGCACGTATAGTTCCAGTCAAAATTTCAGTACTGTGGTGAGTAGTTATTTTCTTAAATATATATATTTCATTGTAATTTATATAAGGCTATATGTGATTTGTTGATAAGTAGCATCCACTAATAAAAAATATCAGTAAAATACTTTATTCCGATTTATAATCTTAAATTTGTATCCCATTCATCAGTAACATCAATTTTAATTCTGCTTGCGCAGAACTTGTTTATTTAATGTCATTATAAACTCGTATAAATTTGGTGTGGGTTCCATATCTAATAATTGAGATATCGGTATACCCAAAATCCACCAGCTGCCACTGATGTGTGGTATTATTTGATTTTAAGATATTTAATGTATAATATGCTCAAAGTTGCAATAAAACTTATATTTTCCAATAAATTATGTATTAAATTATATACTCGTGGTATACTCGTCACTTCCCTTGCATTCAAATTTAGAAAACACAGATATTTCAGAAACTGTTACTGGCCCGGTCTGGAACAGTATATTTATTATATTTTCTATATTCTCATAACAAAATACTGTTTAATTTTTCTCCGTAAACTATATAAACAAAATGAGGTCAAAAGTTGCCCAACTTTTGTAGAATCACCCACATCTGGAAAAATTATCGAAGATAAAAGAACTGGACCACCATATAATGAAAATAAAATAAATGATATAAAAAATATAATAAGTACATCAAGGGATCTAGAATTTTACCATCATGTAACATCCTGGCCAAACACTAAAACGGATGATGATGCCAGTATACAAAATTAATTATTTAATATTTTTGTTCAATAAAAATGTTGGTTCAATAAATTGCTTTTTAATCAATAAAAATTTGTTTATCTATAAAAATGCTTTACCACATCGTGATGTTTTATTTTTTTCAATCCTAAAACAAAATTCTAAAGAATATTATAAGAATTCTGTGTCAGAATTTTATTGAGATTAAGAACAGTACAAGTCCAAGTTTATTTTTTGTGTATAATAAAGCATGCACGTGGGAAAAAAATATTTTTAGTTTAATGGACGTCTAAACTCATACACCACAGCTTGTCTGTACTTTTAAACCTGAACAAATCCTAATAAACAAAATAGGTAAACAGTTTATTTTGTTTTCTCAAAATTCAAACATTTTGACATTTACTGTTCTTATTCCCACCGATTCAATTTAAACAATTTGTAAATAAATAGATATATAGGCAGAACTGATGCAACGGTAATATTGATGTCATTGTGATATGCAAATGAAGTTCAAAGAAAAACCATGGTTTAACGGGGATTTTATGGCAGGAATCAAATTAATTTTCGATTTAATGCAATTGGTCATTAGACGTGATATATAACAATATCGTAAAATATTCTGGCCGATATCGGCTCCACAAAAGCAAAACAGAAACGGCTGATTAATGGGAATTTATTATCCCGATGCCAATGCACGATCGAATCGTTAAATCAAATCCCAAACGGTTTAATGTTACTATTTAAAAAAATTCTTTTTACTAGTATATTTATTAAGTTTTCTCAAAGCAAACTTTTTAATAACCCTAATTAATTGCCTCTATAAGTTTAGAAAGTACAAATATGTTTTTAGCTACCCTCTTCGTTGTAATAATAATAATAATATTAATAATCTTTATTGCCCAACAGGATTCAAAATGAGTTTTTATTGTGTTTTGATCTTTCATAATTAAGTAGATATTACAGCTCAGGTTCCAGATTTTTAACCGCAATTAATTATTTTTTACAATGTTTTAACTCTAAAACCTATCCTCCGTGACTGTTACTCTTTTTAGGTTAACCTATATGTTTTCAAATATACGAGGTAGTAAAAGCATACCAAAAATATCAGTTCACTAAGTAAATTAAACACATCCAAAGCAATCGAATCAAATATAAAATATTAATAAAAATTAAAAGAAATAATTTTCACAACCATTTATGTAGGTGTTACAAAAATTGATTCTATCCTCCGTGAATATGTTTTTGCTTTAAATTTTATGCAACGGATGGCGCTTTAATCATTTTAAAAAGCAAAAACCTCTGTTTACGACATTATAGATGCATGTGAATCCTGAAGGTCAGTTATATTTTTTATATGCAGATGAGAGTGTTGCTGTTTAATAATTCAAAAGTTTAAGTTCATAAATTTGCTGTTGAAAAACCTATCCACCGTGAAGTGTTATATCTCAGTAAGTAGATTTTTTTATAAATATTTTATGTATGTACAATTGTATTTTTAAAAAATATTAAAGTGCCAAAGGTACAATAACTTATTTCAAATATACAAAGGGATGTTAAAAAAAACATACAAAATCCTAACCTCCGTGAAGCTTTCTTTTGTGAAGCTCTAATATTCAAAATGTATGATTTCTTAAAATTCTTGCATTGGTGCAGATCCACTTATGGTGGCTTCCCAAAAACCCCATTCTAGACTAACATTAAAACAACTAAAAATAAAAAATAATCATTGCCACTTGGGGGACATCTCAATATATTCGTCTTATGACATTAGTTCTTTAATATACTATTTTTCAATTTCATTTTTATTATGAAAACATTTTACTTTGCTCAATATGCCAATTAAAAAAAAATATTATAAGTTAAAAATAAATACATACAGTTAATATATAAAACCGGTCAATCGCACTTTGTATATGAAAATTTCAAATATCAATATTGAAATATTGCCTCGGTGTTATTTTACAGCGTCATGATTTCACAATTATCCACTTTTGGCATACTTGCATTAAATGCCCATTTGACATAAACACAACTATTTGTGATGTGTGGCGGGACAAACCAGCACTCGCTTTTTTTTCGATAATTTTGTTTTATGTTTCGAGTCTATAAAAATGAATTATGACGCTGGTATTTTCTCTGTTTATTTTACAAAAATCCAATAAATAAGTTAAAAGGCGAAAAGTCGATGCAATAAATTGTGCCTTATTGTACTATCTCTGCTTTTTTTATTTATTGTAATAAATCTGCTAAAAACAGTTTTTGAAAGTTAATAAAAGTAAGTAAATATACATAAGAAAGAAATCCCAATAGTCGTAGAAATATCTTCATCCTTGACCTTACTTTAAAATATCTCAATACATAAATAAAGTAAAATCATAAATGTTAAAACTATTGTAAAATTAAATTGTATTTACATTAAAAAAAAGGTCAAAAACTGATTAAAATATTTTAGCATATCGAGTTAATAAATTGAGTCTTTCTTTTGTCGGAAAGTCTAAAAATGAATTATTAATCTTCGATCGGGAAACGAATAATAAAAGTAAACACATTTTTACTTATAGTGGAAACCAGTGAGCGAGATAGAGCGAAACTAGCCGGGCGTATGCTTTTAAACAGATTGACGCTCAATCATGATATCATAGGCAATCGATTGGTTTTTATTAAAAAAGACACTGATCCGATTTAGTTTATTTTAAAACCCCAAACGGCACAAAGTCGATAAACCAATTAAGTCACTTTACCTCTTAATCCATAAAGGATTTAGTTAATTGATGAATAATTTGGTAAAATATAAAAACAATATAGTTATTGGACACTTATAAGAAATATTATTTATTTAAAATTTATATATGCCGTTGTTTTAAAGATTTTAGTTTTTTTCTTATAAATATATAAAAAGGATAGTTTGTTTGTTTAAACTTTAATAACGTTTACTTAAAAATAAAAATATTTGAATTTTTAATAATATTTTTATAAAAACGTGTAATTGAACATTTTATATAGTAATTGGACATATGGACCATAGTTATTGGACATACAATTTTTATATAAACATAACTGCTTTACATCAAATAACATAAATTGTTCAATATTTTTTAAAGATAAATTGCCGTTTTAGGTTTTTTTATTTCGTTTTTGTAAATATCATATAATTCATATATTTCTTTCTCGGATTACTCACCATTTTTCTGGATTCTGAGGGTAACTACTAATTCCTTGGTCTAACTTCTGAAATAGTTTATTGCAAATATCATTAAGTGTAGTAGGTATCTCTAGTTTGTGAGGCATTTATAATATTTAGGCCAAAACAGGATAATTTATATATATCTAATATTTTTTCGGGTGGTATGTTTTCCGAATTTATTAATTTTGTTGCCAATAGTTTTTTATGTTTTTAAATCACTGTTATTCTGCAAGATGTCCTTTGACAAAGAAATCACTCTTTAAATGAATTAGACGAAAATGTCATAGCGAAAAAGCAGCCACTAATAATTCTCGTCAACAGCAATTTGTATCAAGGACATATAGCAGTCAATTACTATGAAATATTATTCGCTAAATCCGAAAATGCCGTCAAAAGTTATAAAAGTAGAATAGTTTTTGAAATATATTCAATTTTACATATAACCTGGAATTGACTATATCTCAAAAACTGCTAAACTTTTATAGTTTTTGACGGTATTTTCGGATTCAGGGGACAATTTTACATAAGAATTGGCTGAATAATGTCCGGAATACAAATAGAGAATGATATAGGAAAATGGGTTGGAATTATATTCCAACACAGTGGAGTTAAAAAAAGGAGTTCCTCAGGCCCACTTTTATTTATTTTGTATGTAAATGATTTGCCCAAATGCCACGACAATATTTTTATGTATGCAGATGATACTACTTCAATTTTTAAATCTACAAAAAATGATCTAATAACTAATATTAATTTAACACAAAAAAAATATTTCAATGGTTTCAAAATAATGGCCTTAAGTTAAATATTGACAAAACACAGTACATAAAATTTGGAGAATATAGGTTTACCAATAACAATATTAACAATATGTATCATCAAGTTGAGTACAATTAAATTTTTGGGTGTTATTTTGGACAAGACATTTTTATGGAAGGAACAAACAGATAGTGTTTGAAAAAAATCAATAAGTATCCTTAATCTAAGATTTGTTGTTTTAAGAGTGACACTCCTAAATGTGTATTATGCATTTGTTTATTCCAATTTAAAATATGGCATAATTTTTTGGGGTAATTCATCCCATACAAAAAATCTATTAATTTTTCAGAAAAAAATTATTAGAATTATTTTTAAGTTAGAATTTAATGAATCATGCAAGCAAACGTTTGTAAAAAATAACCTACTAACACTACCAGATCTTTATATTTTTGAAACTTTATTTTTTTTACAAGAAAAACAGTTTTATGTTTAACAATACTAGTAGACAGCATTCCTACTTTACTAGAAATAAAGATTTAGTGTTAATTAATCAAACAAGGACCCACACCGTTTACAGGAGTATTCAAAACTTTATAATAAATTGCCAAAAACAATAAAATACCTTAGTTTTAGGGAATTTAAACCTTGCTTAAGAGCATAAGTTGTAAACAGATGTGATTACTGCGTTAATGATTTTTTAACTAAATGTTTTTCTTGTATTTGTTTATTTGTACCAAATTTCCTTACATTTGTTTGTTAGTACTTTGTTATTCTTGAATATTTATATATACTTTTTTGGACGTGTTCAACATTGTAAACATTGCAATCTTTCTGAACTAATAAATCTATTCTATTCTATTCTAGAAATTTACATTTTTTACAACCAGTAATTGGACACTGTTTGTTTTCAGAATTAAAATTAAAACGCATTAAAATGACAATGTTTAAACCATGAGGAACACATTTATACCACACACTGATCTGTACACTTTTTAGAAATATTTTTTATTGTAATTTAAACACAGCCCTGCTCTTAACAGAAAAAACAAAAATCTTACCACCAAAGTAACGAGCGAACTTTTTTGTCCTTTATTGGACCCAAAATAAACTAATTCTATATTATTACCGACTGATATAGTTATAATTGTATACAGCGTCATCTAATGATTTGACTCTAAGGTAACTATTTATAGAAATCTTGTTTTTACGGCATTAATGTTAATTGTCCTGCCTACTTTACCCTATTATTGTGTAATTAATGCATTAATCCCGGCGCATTCGCCATTTTTGAAACCTTGATATTATCATTGTAATTAAAAAATTGTATTATGTCTGAATAAAAGGATAGTAAATAAAAACTAAAAACTCATTTATTGAAAACTTAAATAAACCATAATCTAAACTAAACAAGTTTTAGTTTGCGTTCAAACCTCGCATGTAGGGTTGCAGTAAAACAGTTTTTCCATTTACACGCCAAAATATTTAAAAAGATATCATCAGCAAATCCATTTGCTGGCGCTATTAACTGTTTAGATAGTTGATGTGAAATATCATTTCATGCAGTTCGGGAAATTCAACTAAAATTGATGGTGAAAATTAAATTCCCCTTTCCTATGTGGACGGCAGTCGGAAAAATTGTAATTTTTCCAGTCAATAACATTTTGTTGTTGTTATTATTCACTGTGTCCCCAGACTGACTTTGACATAGGTGGAATATAACAAAAATTTTTTTGGCTTTCATTTTTAACCCAACTAAAAACCTATTTAAATAGTGCCCCACCAAAATTACTATATGTTTCTTAATTCTTCTAGTTTCCTCAAGAGGTATGGCTCTGTCTGTTATAATAACAAACTACTTATTCAATAAGTTAACAGATTATGATTGGTTGTAAACTTAACATATTTATTTGTATACTTTTGTTTGAAATGTCTAACCACCCCTTTGTAAGATAAGAATTTTGATTGATTTCACGTTTCACACCAACTTATAATGTCAAATCATTGACAGTTTACAGTTTTTAATACAAATCACAATTGTGTTAAAAAAAGGCCATTAACTTTAATTTGTTCAACGTTTGCACCTACAATAAACTTTGCCTGAACTGAAATAGCAAAAAGGAGTGGTCAAACATAAAAAGGTTAATACACAAAGTTTGCATGAATATGAGAAATAATAAATCAAAATGCAGACATGGGTGCATTAATCAAACGTTGCATAAAGATAGATGTAATTTTTGTAATAAATTTCAAGTTGTGGTTAATGTGATTAAAATTTGATTTATGTTTTGCTGTAATTGCAAAAGGAGTAATTACTTTTTACCCTGAATTATTTAATAATGCGAAACAAAGTGCTGAAAATATTTTGCTGGAACACATCCTTGATGGTAACTATTGTCTTATTGCGTCTGGTCCAGTTTTGTCTTGCCTACCTACACTTATTTAAGACATTTTCAAACCTTAAAATATGTATTTTTAGAAGACTCCAAGAACGTCTTCTTAAAAACTTTGACATCAATTTGGTGGAAGCTTTTCTGCAGATTTAGGAAATTAGCATACGCTAACAAGGATTTTAAAAACTTTCCACATTGTTAGCTCTAATTAAAATAATAAATCCGTGCCCAGCACTGCGTCGCCGCGACGAAAACTAAATTCATTATGTAAATGTTTTCGATAAAATTCGACGTCTGGCACACACAACAGCGATTTATATTTCGATCACGAGCTTAAAATATGTGACGTCCCATGGGAATCGCGCAATTAGTGACGAAAATGAATACGAATACACACTTCACTCCCACACTACCACAATGTTTCTGACATGCATATGGATTACTTCAATCACATCCTCCAGTAAATGAATTACACACACATTTATGTATTGGGGTATGAATTATACTTCTAAAGTGTGTCTTACAAGAAGTTTTGACTTTTGTATTTAAAATTTCGATAATTTGAGGAGATCTGCAAATACCCCCCTACTAAACAATATGTGGGTTATTACGATCCAAACTGTTTAAAAACGTATTCAAAAAGCATTTTAAGGTTGTAACAAACAACAGGTGACAAGTTGGTGAATGGAAAAGTGCGTTTAATTTACAGGTGTGTACATTTTAATAAAAAAATTATTGTTGTATAAATAATCCCGAACAATTTTGTATAATTAGTTTATGTGTTAAATAAATATTCGATTAATTGACTTGGCGTCATCGATCTATCTATTCCGCCATGATGGTTGCGTTTAATAAATGACGTTTATAATCAAAATAATGTAAATTTACGTTTAAACAATCTCGCATTACGTTGGATTCTAAATAATAAACATGATGTACTTGATTTAATATAATTAAAATGTCAGGGTTGTACTTTATTTTATCTAATTATTTTTATTATTAATTCTTATAGAGGATTTTGCATAAACATAGTAATTTTTACAAAACGTATTTAATTATTTGGTATTAAATTTATAGTCTTTAGCAAAAGCGAGTGTGCGATGGCAACATTTTAAATTATTCAGCTGAATGTGCAACACAGATTTTGTCTTTTGTTAATTTTATCAGGATTATTATAAAAACTTTGTACGGATGACGAATACAAAATTCTTGACGGATAAAGTTACATTTAAAATACAAAAATAAAGACTAAGCCTCAATCTTCTTTTACCCAACAAACAAACAAACTAAAAATTAAAAAGAGGCGCATCAACAAGAGCAAAGCTCGCGTATAATATATTATTTATTGAATTTTATTTATTAATATATTTTATATTTGGGTTGTGGTCACAGTATGAAGATTTTGTGTGGTTTTAAGCCTTAAAATTTAAGGGTTTGTAGAAGGTCCCTTTCTTTCAGAGTTCTCTTTCAGAAAACAAGTTAAATTTCGTTTGGGTTATGGTTGCTGTTGTTGCTTTATCCAATAATTATAATTATTGGATAAAGCAATAATTATTGTTTGTTATAAGTATTTTATACGTTTAACTCACTTCCATAATCCCTCATTTTGGGGTTTTATAAGAGATAATTACATAAAAATAAACGGGGCCTTCCAGGTCTTGGACCTAAGTTCAAACGTTATTTTATTTACTGTATTTATTATTCCCCTTTTATTATTTTTTCCATAAATACAACACCTCCAAAGTGCCTTGGGTTACAAAATTAATGAGCTTTATTACTGTAAGTAATATTTTATTTATTTGTCCTAATTTAATATAACATTTACCGTGGTGTTATATGTTTTTATCCCTTGGGGTGTAACTTTTACAGATTCTTTATTACAAATTAAACAAATTTTTATCCTTACTTTCTAAAAATGTCATTTTATATGAAAAGTAAACCCCAATCCATCTTTTAATTAAAACTTTTCAAGAATATTAATTTCAAATGTAAAAACAGGGTAAAATGATAACATAAAAATGTTTTTATCTACTAAATATTTTGGCATGCTAATATCTGGATAAAATATGTTTTATGCATAGGTATAAAATATGAAGACTTAAGAAAAGCTGTTTTTACGCGTGTAAGGCAAAAAGAGAATGGGGTAATGTGTTTTGATATGAACATGTGCAATTTTTCGGATAATAAAGACAGTGGCGAACAAACCTCGCGTTTCCAGCATGGTGTGTATTTGCCCGAGTAACATAACAAAAATGTAAAATTTTATATTTTCGCGTAAAACTCTAAATTTTTGCTAGCATAAAACTTTCTCATACATTATAAAATTTATAGGCAAAACTCTTAAAAGGGTATTTGTATGTAAAACGCGGCCCAGCATGCGAATATTTACGCTAAACGTGTTCCACTCCACGAATAATCCTAGATATTTTTGCCCTTTGCTTTTTCTATGGTTGGGTATAGTAAGTTTTAGTTTTGTACACATTTCTAAAAAAGATATGTATCTAACAGACAGGTTAAGACCTTTTTAATAATATTATTTTTCCTGAAACATTTAATAACAAACATGAGTTGAGTTAAATCCTGGTAAAACTTGAAATATCTTTGGACCCTGCTTAGTAAGCATTTTGGTTGCTGGGAATGATAAAGCGACGTTCTAAACAAATACAAGAAACGCTTTAATCAAATAGCGAAACCCTCGATAAACAAAGCCAAGGCAGTGTTACAATAATACACACATAGTAGAGGGAAAATAAATAAAATACTTGTTAGGAAAGCCGGAATCACAGCTTTAAGGCCAACAACTTGGCGATGCTCTAAATTGAATCAACAGCCTTTAAAAAAGCTCGTGAATACAAAATTAAATTTTTATTAGCTAATTAAATCTAAATTAAAAGGCATACATTGGTAAATTAATACCTACTGGTAAATAATAAAAAAGTGTGGTTACGCTACCGAGTTTAATAATATAATTAGAATTTTTTTGTCTTTCCTTTTTGCTTAGTTTTCAAGAAAAAAATGCAAGGAACAAATCTATAAATATTAAATAGACAATGCCCAGCGCCGCCTCTGGATTAACTAAATTAAATTTAACTAAATGAAGGATAAAGGGCTTATCCTACAAATTATTATTAAATTCGGCCAAAGAGTTTTTAATTTTTTTTTTAAATAAATATTTTTAATAACTTGACCGTAGATATCTCGTAAAGGAAGTTTATATAAAATGTTTTTATGAAGTTCTATTGACTACTAAATTTTCCCGATTAAAATCTGAGATTGTGCAAAAAATACCTTCCGCGTTTCTTTTGAATTCCTAACAAAACTATATTTTGATAGTAACAAAGACGTCGGTATTTTTTATTAAAACGCAAAAGAAAAGTTTTTAAATTTAGATAAAAATCAATTCAAACTTATTAAGGATGAAATTAAAAACATTTTTTTATATAAATTTAAAACGAAATAGTTGACTTCTCACCGGTCTTTAATTAACTTTAAATACAGGGTTTCAGTTGTCATCCTTTGACCAAAACAGTTTTATAACGTTATAGATACGAAAAATTACCAAATTTGGGGAATGGTTTATTTCGTTATTTTACCTTTTTGATCTACTTAGAGAATAACGTAATAAAAACAATATCAATACAACAAATTTACGTAAACATACTAACTGTTTGCTATCTCTTTCTAAAACATTGACATTCGTAATTTCTTTGTTCTTTTAATTTATTTTTAACAAAATGGTACTTACAAAGTAATAAAGGCCACCCTAGAGTAAAATTTAAAAAATATAAATTAAATTGTCAAAACCACAGACCTACAAAAACTAATAATATTTTTCATTAAAACTCAAACGCACATTATTTTATTGAAAAAAATAGGCACGATACATCTTAAAAATTATATGCCCTTCAAATATTGGGGCAAATTTTTTAGAGCCGCTTGGTTATATAAGGATTGGCGTAGGCGAGATTAGTATCAGTAAATGAAAAGAGCAAATAACGACTTTTTTCATAGAATGTACTAATAGAATGTATTAATTTGTAAGTAATACAGAAAATGTATACAAAGTAATTGGTCGTCACAAAAGCACCATACTGTCGCATATGAGTGAAAGACTCATTGGCTTGGTGTTATTATCAATCGCCAGGTTTATGTCCCGACATAAAACATACATAAATTGCGATTATTTCCAGTGGAAAAACGACCTATTCCGGTTATATAGTTTTCGATGTCAGCGGTAAATAAACAAACCAAGCACTAAAAGAGAAACAAAACAAAAAATCCAATGCGTTATCAGTTAAAAACATCTTTGACACAACATTTTTATAAAAGTATCACGCTGTTTGTATTCTTTGTATTTCATTTTAGAAAAAGAAATACTAATATACAAGACAAGAAAATGATTATTTTTTATTTTTGGTTGTTTCACTGTTAGTCTAGAATGGGTTTTTTGGGAAGCCATCAGGTCTAGTAATTACATAAGTGGTTCTGCACTAATGCAAGAATTTTAAGAAATCATACATATTGAATATGAGAGCTTCACGGAAGATAGCTTCACGGAGGTTAGGATTTCGTTTGTTTCTTTAAAAACATCCCTTTGTATATTTGAAATAAGTTATTGTATCTTTTGACACCTTAATATTTTTTAAAAATACAATTGTACATACATAAAATATTTATAAAAAAAATCTACTTACTGAGATATTACACTTCACGGTGGATAGGTTTTTAAATAGCAAATTAATAAACTTAAACTTTTGAATTATAAAACAGCAACACTATCATCTGCATATAAATTCTAACTGACCTTCAGGAATCACATTCATCTATAATGTCGTAAACAGAGGTTTTTGCTTATTTAAAATGATTAAAGCGCCATCAATTGCATAAAATTTAAAGCAAAAACAGATTCACGGAAAATAGGATCAATCGGTTATAAAAATTATTTCTTTTTATTTTTAACAATATTTTATATTTGATTCGATTGCTTTGGATGTGTTTAATTTACCTAGTGAACTCATATTTTAGTATGCTTTTACTACCTCATATATTTGAAAACATATAGGTTAACCTAGAAAGAGTAACAGTCACGGAGGATAGGTTTTGGACTTTTAAAACATTGTAAAAAATAATTAATTGCGGTTAAAAATCTGTAACCTGAGCTGTAATATCTACTTAATTATGAAAGATTTCGTGAAATTCACCCATATATACATATATTCTATTAAAATTGTGTTAAAGGGGGTAATTACATGTTGAATTTAATTTATACCCTTGATAATAAATGTGATCATTAAAAGAAGCAAAATGAAACATCGTGTGAAATAGAATTAAAAGTAAATATGAATGGGATATGAGGCATCAAGCCGACAAAGACGCAAACACTGGTACGCTGAACAGGTTAGAGTGAGATAGACTAAGTGCCCAATTAAATCCACCATACATCATATGTTATCGCGCAAAGTCAGTTTCGCCGTGGCGTTAGCGTGAGCGCAAATTTATTTTGTTATGTGAACGGACACACATTGTTATTATCTGTACTTTGCCTGGGAAATTTAGTTTTTGGTTTTGTTTGCCGTTCGGCTACTCCCTAATGCGTGATTCGGCTTAGAAAAAACATTAGTTTGTTAATACAATCCTCTCTATTTTGTTAGGAGAGCTTAGGACACTATAAACTTGTCATTATTCAATGTTATTGCCATTCATGTTTGTTTTACATAATCCCTTTTGAGCAAAATTAAGTCTACCATCTTAAAATGTATCTTAGCTAGATAAACGTTGTTTTAAATTATAGAAACACATTTACACTTTTATAAAAATCAGATTTGTTAACATGAGTTAATTTTATTTTTTAAAATTTTAACATAATTTTTTGTAGAAAACCAGGGTTTGTAATTATTTTAACAAAGGTAAATATTTTACCGAAAGTAATTTGATGATTTCAGAATGGTGTGGTCTTTAATTGTGTGTATGTTATTTTTGTGTTCATTTATGTAGGTATGTGGTAATTTTTCTGTTTGGGAAATTGAAAATTAAAGCAACATTTCTAATCAAAATTATTTTCATTTAAGTTTCCAATTTCCAACAAATCCTTTTGTTACTGCAGTCTACAAAAAGGGTTTGTAAAAATAAGGTCCTTTTTGAAAATTACAAGAATTACGGTTGAATTATAGATGTAGGATTTTGTTATTAAATCCACCAAATGTTTGTTATAATTACAAACTTCATATTAAATTAATTAACAGATTACAGTTGGTTGTAAACTCAACATAAAGTTATGTGGACCCGAATTAACATTAAATCTGGTTAATATTTGGTAAAAATTAATAAATATTTTTTAATTTTGATATAGTTCTAACCGATAACTGTTATGGAGGGGGTCCTACAAAACTCATTTAATTTGAATAACTTTGTAATAATTGGAAGATTATACAGGGTGTTTCATGTTTTTAAACATAAAAGTTGATTTTTCTCGAAAACGGTCAACTTTAGAGCTTATGACCAAGAGTACCTTTTTTGTGTAGAGAACATTGGCGGTTCGAATGGGCCTCTCAAAACCGTAATTTTTTCAGGGGCGTTGAAGTTGAGGAGAAAAACACCCGCTACCTCCTTCAATTCAATTCAATTTTTTTCTGGCACAAAACATAGCTTATTTTGAGTAGAAAATGCTTACAAAAGCTGTTTTTTGTACGATAAACGGTTCCGGAGATATTCGAAAAAAACGAATTTTTTTCTAAAATTTCAACACCCTGTATCTCGAAAATTGTGCATTTTAGAGCGTAAGTTAATAACGACTTTTTTCATCTTTTTGGATGATTTATCACATCCTGAAGTCCTGCGCATATATTATGAAACACCCTGTATACTACTTTTTTCTAAAATATTTGTAAAAAATTATTATATAAATTTTTATCAAATATTGGATGACATATTTAATAATTTAAAATAGCGTCTTTAAGAAATATTACCTCTTTAGTCTTTTTAAGTCATTATTAATATTTTTTATACCCCTTTAAACCTTAACAAGTTTTTATAGAAGTAAGAATTATTCATATATTATATCACAATAACTATGAATTTAATCGGTTAAACTAGGCTCAGTATTTTTTTGTTTGGTTTTTGTTGGAAAATGTTGAATGCAAAATAATTTAATAAAATCACGAGACCGCGGAGCGGTCGAGGGGTTTTATTTTCCAAAAAGAAAAATCAAATAAAAAACTTACTGAGCATAGTTTGACAGATTAAATTTATAGGTTGAGTGATATACGTCTAGATTATTTCTCGAATTAAAGGAAACTATTTGACAATTCATAAAATCTGACGTATGTGTCAAAATTTATGAATATTTTTTAAAGAAAATTCCATTAATTTAAGGTATGTAATAAGTAATAATTGATATTTCGTAAACTAGATAACTTATTTTTTATTGTTTTTTAAAAAATGTTTGTTAAAACTTGTAAATAACACCATAAAATCGTAAACAAAAATCCAATATGGAGGCTAAAATTTAATCGCTGTTAAATAGTTCTAGTGATTGACTCGCTTATTTAAACGAAATTTATTCGAAAATTCAAGGCTTTTGATTGGTTCATATTATAATGAGGGAAATAATCACGGTTATAAAGTGGTTTTAATATAGTAAAAATATGACATGAGTAAAATTAAGTTAAGAGTGAAAATATTTACGGTAAACTTACCGTTTAATTTTAATTTTCTTTCGCAAAAATTACGATAAATAAACATTTAAATACCTCAGAGTAGTAAAACTTTACGGTTTTATAAAGAAAGTAAAAAATTCATACTAAAAACTTATTTTTTTACTTGATAAGATTTAAAGGTTAATTTAACAACATATTTACTTACATTAAGTAATAAATCCGCAAAGTTGGACTATTTTACTTAAAACACTGCTTGAAAAGTCATGCTGACGACATTCAAATGTGAACGGAAGTGTTATGATGTAATTTATACTTTGCATCATAGACGTCCAATTGACAAGTATTTTATTATTATTATAAAACAGCTGTCAATTTATTAAACAAAATGCCGCAGCATCTAAAAGAAGCTCAGAAGTCAAGGGCCATAGCAACATTGGTTCTTAAGTGAGGTGGCTGTTGATTTAAATATTAGTAAAAGCTGCATATTTTATATTAAGAAACTCTGGCAGGAACAACATAGAAAACCTATCAAATAAGATGTAGGAAAGTATTGAAAAAATTGGGAAAAAACAGGTCCTGGAAAAGTGGCTAATTTTGAAATAAAAGTGTTACTGTTATTTTATTTAATTTCTTTTTAATATCTCTATTCTTTATATTCTACACTCTCTCCCCACTGGGAAAAGCCATACAGGAAATAATTTCTTTTACAAATCCATGACACCTAAAAATCGTTCACATTTGGACGTCGTCAACTGTAAGTTGCAGAAAAGTTTAATTTTTTTTTTGATTATTTTTGCAAACTTTGCAAACATGTACAGGAAATTACAAAATGCTGGGCCAAACTTTACGAATGTGATTAATGGAACTAAATTTTTTATGTGCATTTTATTTTATAAAACAAACAAAAAAACCGTTACAAAAACTGCAAATAAAATATAAAAAGTTTTATATTAGTCGAGTGGTCGTGGGTTCGAATCCCATATGGGTATGGCTGTATAGTATACAGTGTATACTTTAGTTTGTCCAGAGTTAAGTGGTAGAACATCTAATGCTGTTTGATTATTGATCAATAATGACTCTAAAAAAAGAACATAAGTTGCTAGTGCGATCGATATGTTGCTAGATAAATACACTTCCCAACTATCATTAATAAAAATCTAAAGTCTCGCTTAGCCAATTCATTAGTTACTTCTCTTGAAATAACCATCGAATCGTTATAATAAATGAAGCTGCGAAGGCAACAAATTGCTTCGACGTGGATAAATGTACCATTAAAGGCGAAAATTTAAAACTCCCAAAAGGTTAAATATTATTCATTTCGTATATTTCATACATCCACATAAGCAAGCACTCCAAAAGAGGATTTGAGTAAAAGAAGTTTTAACAAAAAATGTTTACTGCATACACAACATACAGAGTGGGATAGACTTAACAACATTATTACATTAAAATTTCGGGATAATAATAGTTAAATTGTTCAGCAGTGTATTTGGCTTAGAAACATGTAAACATTTTTATTTTTAATAAAAAATATACATTTTTTCCTAATAGAGTGTTGTCTCGCAAACCAATATTTCATTTCATTTGTATTATTTTTTTACCGAAAAAAAAATCCTAACCAACTTAATACAGTTCTGATTAATGCGTGCCGGCAAAGTACTTGTTGGCGTGTTTTAACAAACAAATAAAAATTAAATGAAAAAAATCGGTGGTACAAATCCTAACAAGATTAATTACGGTATAATAAGCCAACAAATTAATATTTTATCAGGGCAATTTACATATATAATCGATGATAGAGAGAATTTCAACGATGTAACGAAAATTCAAGGTAAAATTGTTGCAAATTGGTTTTACTTGCCACGCACGTATGAAAGTCATCTCTAATAAATGCAGTAGAACGTGTGGGATAAAAATTGGATTCATTTTCCATTTTAAATGCATAATCTAATTACGTAATGCAGCTAGAGTGTGTCCTTTGTTAATGTTACATTTAAATTTTCGAAACGGGGACAATAAATTTTTCCAGATTAAAAGGACGGTTAAGAGAATATAGAGCGCGTTTGCAAATTAAATTTTACAAATATACGAATTTTTATTTTTACAAATATTTTATGTTATTTTTTTGTTCCTAGCTGAATTCCCTCGGCTTTGCTCCCAAGGTTCTAAGAAAAATAAGGAAAAATATTTTGTCTCCATAAGTTTTTTTTATTCTATTCTATTTATAGGAATTCTTTACTTTTGCTCTTTCAAAGATTTTTTATAGTATGATTATTTTTTTAGTTTAATTAACGTGACGTGAAGAATCAGACAATTTGGTCACATACACTGTAAAAAAACTATTAAATTAGTCATTTTGACTTATTTATTTTTAGAGAGTAAATAAACACCATTATTAAATAACACACTATTCTAAAATTAACAAATTATAAAGAAATTTGGTACAATATAATTATCAGTACTACAGTAACTACAACACTTACCTACTGATATTTCGTAACTTTAACCCACAACTGTATCCCCTAAATTCAGTTTAAAAACCAGTGGTGGCACCTTTTTTCGAATACTTCGCACACTCGTTAAATAGGTATAAGGAATCCGAATAACAATATTAACAAATTTCTGGTAATATATTATAAACACTCTGGACAGTTGTTACGAATTAGAATAAAGTAAGCAAAAACATAGGTTGCAGACGCAGAAGTCTGTTGAACTTGTTGATGCGTATTGTCAGTGGAAAATGTTTTGATTGACTGCCTGAAATCACGTGTACTTTTTTAAGGAAATATTTACTAAACTTTTGGTAAAATATTTTTCTTTGTTAAAATAATAACAAATCCTGGTTTTATACAAAAAATTATGTTAAAATTTTGCAAAATAAAATTAACAAACTAAAAACTCATGTTAACAAATCTGATATTTATGAGTCTAATTTTCTTAAAAAATTCCAAATATAGTTCTTTTTTCTTTGTACCTAACAAATTAATATTTTTCCTAATAAAATTATTGAAAATAAATTAAAAAAAAAAATTTTTGGCATTTCATTTTATTTTTGCAATAAAACTTTATATTTTGTAAAATATATTAAACCATAAAACACATTTTATGAAAACAATTGCATTAAAAACGCTTTTTAGATTAAAAATACAAATTTATACAAAAAAATTAAAATCAACAGTGAGGGTTTTAAAATTACGTATATTTTAATATAAAATTCTGCCATAAAAACCATGTGGTAATTGGATAACGCTTATCTAAAAGGAACCAAGCGCCAAAAACTTTTTCTGGGCTTAGTAAACTTGTTTGTAAAATAACTCATTTTTAATAATGCTCAAAAGGTTGATCATCATTTGGAACTTATCTCAAAAGGATTGAGAGGGTTTCCAAATCAATATTAATTGTTTGAGCAGCAATACAAATGATTTATTATGCAACTTTTTATATTAGCGCTTCAAAAAAAAAATTTTTTTTTTTTTAAATTTTGAAAATCAGTATTTTTGCTCACCCTGTACAACTAAATGGATGTTTCTCAACGCGAATCGTATTTATATAACAAGCAAAAGAAATTATGAAAACTGACTTTTTGTCGAAAAATTTATAGTTAAGTTCATCCGTGGACACAATGTATAAAAAACGATAATTATAGTAATAAAACTGTACATGTTTCAACAACTTTGATGCATTTTTTTTAAATATCGTTAAAACCCATTAAAATTGAAAATAAATTCACAAAGCCATATCGTCATTATAAACGTTATGCAAGGGCGGCAATCTGCATATCAAATAGGAATTCATCAACTTTTTTTTTATTTACAATCATTTTAGCAAATTGGTCTGAAAGTGGTGTAATACGTATCCCCCAAAATTACCATACTTTTTTATATGGCGCTTCGTTGCCTCCGCTCATTCAAGCCCGAAAAACAAACTGCGATCATAAGTTAAAATTAATGTTTAAGGTAGGCATCGAAAACACGGTCGTAAACATAAAACTAAAGGAAACAGCAATCAGCATATTTCTGGGTGCATTTATGAGCGTGGAAGTTATTGATTAGTGGAGCTCGCACACGCGAAATCTACTTTACGCCAACTTTAAGCTTCCCATTCAAATCGCATTGACGGTTTTTAAATTTGTGGCTTTGCCAGTCACTCGCTACATTTTCACTGTCTCATGCCGCATTTGTTCGATTTAGAATTCCACATTCTTAAAATCAACCCGAAATGCACATGCCACGTCAAGAAATACCTTCCAAATCTTTCATCTAAGTTTATACGAAAATTTGACGGTTAATTACCCAAATATCAACTCAAGTTGAAAAGGCTTGCAAAGCCATTTTTTTTTATTCGGACTCTATTTTTATTAAGTTAAAAGCTTATGCCAGTTTGATTTAGTATTTTTAGTATTTAAAAAACGGTACTTCTGCTAAAGACCTTATTTATTATTAAATACTCTGACAATGTCAAATTGACTAATATTTATTATTGATATTGATTGATTAATGATAAATACCTAATATCGATATAAAAATATAACTATGCCAAAAATAATATCATATTATAAAGTAAAAGAACTTTTAAGGGCTAAACTTTATTTTAATGAGGTTATGCCAAATGCCTTAATGACAGAAATAGCCTTATGGACATTTTTGGAGTAAAAAGTAACGTTTTGATTTTACAAATATTAAATCACACATTTTTTTTAGCTAAGCAGATCAAAAAATTTTGAAATTTTAAAAAATAAGGGGAAAACAAAAAAAAAACAAAAAAATAAAAATTATTTGCTGTTAGGTTAAACCTTTTTGTAAAAAATATAGTGGTTAATTTTCCTGTCTTTGAAAATACATCTATTTGGTTTAAAAAAAAATAAGCAATAATCAAACAACTTTTTCTTATTTTAATTTGCAAGTTACTACACAGTGCAACAGCAAAAAAAATTATGGGGTTCTGAAAGTGGTTTTCGTTTCTCCTATCCAAAAAATGACTTTTTGCGTTTACAGAATGTTTAGATTGATTCAGTTTTTTTTTTAATATCGATTTTAAGTTTTAATAATTTTGGAACCCAAAAAACATTATTTATAAATTTATACCAATTAACTGGTAGGAAATTGATTAGACAACATTCACGTGTGTTCACATACAATTATAATTTATTTTATATAAACTCTTTTCAAAGCGAAGATTATTATCCGCTAGGAATACTTTGTCTCTTCTGGGCCGTAGTCACCTATATTTAACTACTTTTTTATATCCCGCCCTTGCTATTTAACACTGAGAAACAGAAAATAAAATTGCACAAAACATTGTTAAAAAAAGAAGTCAACTGTCAAGAAATGTTTGATACTGAGAAAAATATATAATTTTTTTATTTTTTTTATTGAGAAATTATTTTAAAAAAGTCTTCTTGATATAAACTTACGTAGCCCCTGGATTCTACCTTAAACTTTTTTAACTCATTTGAAAAACTGGCTGGCTTATTTCCTTTGGTAACATTTTGGTGCAAAATAAAAAGCAGTCCTTTGGTTTGCATAAAGTTATTTTTAGAAGTATACTTAATATGTATAAATCACTGTATAAATCTTTCCCCTTTTTATTAAAAAACACTTGATTTTCATTACAATATCTTCATGGAAAATAAATCTTTTATCTTAGAACAACAGAAACATAAAGGATTTTAGTCTAAAAAACGGTCTATAAAGAAGCCACTACGCTCAAAGTAATAGTCATAAATACCTCGTTTGTATAACATAATAAAGGAAGTCTTAATTAACGTAGATGCATCACACGTAAACGCTTTTAATTTAATTTTACTCTGTGACGCGAAACTTGTTTGAGGTGGCGTGCATTAACCAGTGCATACATGACACAACGGGTTTGTTTATTGTAATTATATCAAGCTATGACATGTTCTAATAAGACGCCAGCCATCATGTCTTGAGTCTACGCGGATTTGTAAACGAAATTGCGTTTGTCTAATGAATTATGTTGTGCAAAATGATGCAGGTCTAAGACGTCATACACCTTTTTGGTCTTGTCAAATTATGTATATGTTTTTGAATACCAATTCACAATAAGCTTTAATATAAAAATTTTAAATTGCATGTTTGTAATATTGGTAATAAATATTAATTTTATACAGTTTTAAGAATGTTATGAGAAAATGTTAAAAAAATTCTAGGTTGTAGTAAGGTCTTCTTAAAAACAATTTTAAAATTTTTATAAAGATTTACCGGGCTGTTATCGTTAATTATTGCTACTGTGTGCAAATTGCAAATGATAACAAAAATTTATATATCATTTCTCCAGGTATACGTGCATACAAGAAAAAAACATCGATTGTTTTTTATACAAAGAAAAAAAGATTTAGTTAGCCTAACTATTATTGGTTTCATTTAACTAAATCTGTTGTTTCAATAGAACCAACTAAACATTTGATTATTTTAACAATTGCATTTATAGTTATATTTTACAACTAAATATTTGAACAAACATGTATATAGTTGAATTCACCTTAACCTGCCAGTCCGATATACTAAAACCATTGGTTAAAATTACTCAATATAATTTGTTATCATTACTAGGTTAACGGCTTGGTACAACCTACCCATGGCGTTAAAATAAAATATTGAAATATTTGGGGTGGAAACATTTTTCTTAAAGCTAATCATTCAATTTTCTCAGTTTCTTCAAAAAACTTCCTTGGCCCATTACTGGTATTATTCAAGAGAATTGAACTTCAAATACCGACAGACAGCTGTTTCTACCTAGGTATATTGTATCTAATCAGAGTCGGACAACTTGTTCTAGTTGAAAACTAAAAACAAAGAACTACCTGAGCTTATATACTGTCCAACTAAGCCAACAGAGGCGAGATGAATGAACATCACGTGATCCACAACGTCTTTGAAGCGATCGGTGCATACTATGCAACCAGAATGCACGGCAAATTGTTTTCATCGTTTTAACAGAGTGAAAAGGGTTAAAGTAACTCTTGAAATAATAGAACTACAAAAATTAATTAAGTTCATTCATTTGTGCCTTAAAATTTGCCAATAATTCAGGTTTGAATTACATCGTAATCAAACCGTTTTATAAATAAAAAATATTAAAAAGTACAAAATTTGCAGCTTTAAAAAAAACAATAAATAATGTTAAATTATATGAGGGTTACCCAATAGGGAATGTTATTAAATTTAAATTAACAACTACCTTAATGGATAAATAGATAAATTTAAGATTCCATGTAGAAAAACAGTATAAACGTTACCTTTAACATAGTTTTGTATTATAAATTCAGTAACACGTTAATATTTGTTCACGGTAAAATTTTTTTCTTGTGTTAAATTAAATGTGAATGTGAAAAGTGAATCTGATTGAAATCATTTAACAGTAATAAAAATAACATAGGCGATCTATCATATACCTCAATATATAATCATTCTGTACCTTAGGATTACAATACGAATATTGTTTGTTTTATTTTATATTAATTATTATGTATGCGTTATTTTGTTAATTATAATTATAAAATAAATATTTTGTGCTATTTTATATTACTTTTTCTAACACCTTTAAATAGAATGTTTTAATCCAAACTATCTTGATAAAAAATACCATAAAAGTAATTCTATATTCTATGTATACAATTTGTGGTATTTTAAATTATTGATTTCCTAGCAAGGCAACACAACAATTTTTTTACAGTTTTTAGTTTATATTGAGGAGAACATTCTGTTAAATTTTGAAGAATTTTCGTTCGAAAAAATGCAATTTTTTTTCGCAAAAAATGTTAAATTTTTATAATTAAGATGGTTTCCTGAAATTTGGATACTTTTTTATAATTTCGCATTTTATATTTTAATCAATATTTATAATTACTTTAAATAAAAATATACTGCAAATCAAATTTTCATAGCCTACCACATAATATCAATGGTAGAAAATTTACATTTTAAATAATGTTTAAATAAAAATAGGTATATTATTGTGGTTTTCTTCTAATCTAATAAGGTCAGCTTTCAATTTTTTTCAAATTTGGAGAAAAATGATAGAATGACTCACTGTGCTTTAGATTTTGAGTTGAGTAGTAAACACTTAAATAGCGGTTACACATGTCACCTATCTAAGCTAGTTACATATGCCACAATGTTATCTCTGTATTTGGGAAGGACGTAGTGTGTACATAGTGTGTTTAGACTATCGAAGCCCATTTGAACTATGTCTTGTTTACATCAACTACTGATGTATCTCTATTTTGCTTAAATTGCACAATTTAATTAAATTTACGCTACTTTATTCGTAAAAACTATTATATAAAATTATTTTAAGTTAAAATGCATATAAAAACTATTTTTCTATGTATCCTGTTTGTTTCTTAAAATAGCCATAAATAATATTTTATTTACCAAAAATAAATAGAAATGTTCGGGTATATTTATTTGTACAATTAAATAAAAGTTAAACTGTATATTTTTATTACCGGCTAATAAATTTGAGTTAAGTAAAAAAAGTAAATTCGATTTCTAAACCGGGTCTAAGTCTAAAGGTACGCAATTAATCAGAATCTCATAAAAAGTAACGCTTTTACCTTTACGATTAATTGAATTGATTGGATTTTCAGATTTCGTTTTGTTCCGAACTTTCTGCTTTATTTTTTAATTTATGAATTGTTTTTCGCACCGGCAAAAACTCCGATCAAATAAAAATGTTATTTTTTGTTGATTTTTACAAATAAAACATTCAGGAAATTCGCAATTTCGTTTTTCGTGGTTTTTATCCTAAAAATTATAATTACGTTAGATCGACCATACTGTTTTGTGTAAACCTTTTGAAACCTAATATGGCAGGTTTAAAACGTTGTTAAGTTAAGATAATGCCCCCTTATTATGTTATGTAAAGCAAAAGCTAACGAGGTAATGCAGAGTATTTAGAAATTTTCCAAATGACAAACTAAAAGCGTTGAGAAATTCAAGCTTGTCTCCCTCAAAGACATTTCAGACATGTTATAATTTATGTATATTTTTAGTCTACTGCTAACATTTTTTATTCAACCCAACCTGTAAAATGTACGTAATATTTTACTTTTATGTTTAACAATTTACAAGAATTTTTTACAAACACATCACTCTACTTCTGTACCCTTGCAGAGACAGTGTCGTTCCAAGATTATAATATAATTGGAGGCCCAATTTATCCATATCTATATATCTTTAAATGTAGGGATCAAATTAAATTCTTTGTAACTTTGATTTTGTTTGTTCTGTGAAATTTAATAATTAAAAAACTGTTTGTCTGGATTAAACGTTACTAACTGTGACATGGGGGGCCCAGGGGTTTCTTTAAGTGTGACATCACACTTCAAAGTTATAAATTCAAAAAAAAAATTTTAAAGTAAATTTATCGACGCGAGGTAAGTAGTATTTGATATTTAATTATATTCAAAGATAATCTTTGGTTATATTTTGTAAAAAAAGGGGGGTATTGTATGTTGTGACATAGTTTTTGCAAAGTGGGTTAATGAGCATGTGACTAAGTGTGACAGGGGGGCGGGGGGTTAAAATAACGACGACCCCTGAGTGGAAAATGCTTCGCCTGAACTCAAGTGTACTTTTTAACGAAATAATTTTTTAAACATTAACAAAATAATCTGTAACCATTAAAATTACCAAAATGCTTACAAAATTGCTTATTACCTTTACAAAACTTTTGGTAAAATATTTTTCTTTGTTAAAATAAAAAATTATGTTAAAAGTTAACAAACCAAAATTGACAAACTACAAACTACAAACTCATGTTAACAAATCTTATTTTTATAAAAGTGTTACATATTAAAAGTCAAAGGGATCGACGTAGAAAGACCAAATTTGGTAATTAGGTGAACAAGACATACTTGCAAGTGATTAAAAGATAAACCGTACAGAACTACAACATTTGATATATTTTTTTTCTGCTAAAAAACCAAGAAGAGTTTAACCAAACAAAAAAAATTAATCTTAAGGAATGAATTTGTTAAATTTAAAATATTTTATATTTATTTAAATTATATTTAAAAAAAATAACTTATATATATATATATATATATATATATTAATATGTAAAACAAAATTAAAAATGATTTCCCTTTTAAGCTATGAGATAGCGACTTGAAATTTGGCAATAATATGTGAGCTTAATTAAAATTATTAAAATCAATAAACAATTGGTACATTTTTTTTAGAAGTAATTATTTTTTTTAGTTTTTTTTTGTCGCTTCTTTAAAAATTCCCCTTTTAAGACAGAAAACTTAATTTTAGCAAGATGTATATAACATTACAAAAATATATTTTAATGACAAATCATTTCGTAAAAGCATCATAAGTTTATCTTTATTAGTTTTTGAGATATGTTAAAAAATGTATAAACGTCACTATCACTTGACTATTGCTATATCTTTATAATTTTACAATCTTAACAATATCTTCGTTTTTAATCAATAAGAAATTTTTAGGTCAGACGTATTAATGTCAACAATAAACTACTTATGACAAGCTTGATCGCCGCAATCTGATTATGCATGCCGAGCTCGTTTCGCAATATCAGACTAAATTTGCATACGCTGAACAACCACTTAGGCCCATATTACATGCATCATGCCGCAGTAAAAGTATAATGTTATCCCTTACCTTAAAAACATGTTTTAAAAATTACCCGGGCATTCGCCATTTTTGCAAGTTTCCAACAACAGTTGCATGTGATACAGTTTGCATTATATTTTTGTCACTGTTTAGATTATTTTAAATGTCTGTCAGACACCCACATTACCACACACCCTCACATTACCTGTGTTTGGTGAATAAGAATTTTTACCCCGGTTGGTAATCTCTCTTAGAAGGTCGTGGATTTTGTCGCCGGGCCGGTCCATACGCCCAATTTAGGCTAGTGGAGTGCGGGACAAGGAGGGAAAACATTTTTTTTTGAGGTACATTAGACTGACCCAAAACTAAGTACATCCGGAATCCCCCTTAACCAGGGATTTAGTAATACCCCCACTCAATTAAAATTCATAGATGGGGCTTGGTTGGTTAGTATGCTGCTATGACCCTAACCCACCAAAGTCAACCTATCCTTGCTGGTCTCGTAGTACTACTTTTTGTACATCTGTGTCCGAGTCTGCTGAAAATCGAAAACTGCTGTATGCGAATTTTTACCCCACTGTGCGAAACCATTTCTTTGGTTTATAATGTTTACTACCGAAGTAATGCGAAATTCTAAAAATTCTGGTTAATGTGTTGCCCGATCGTTCCGTTGTTACGTTTTGTGTAATACATTTTATTACGTTTTCTGTTGTTCATTTCTACCAATTAAGTTAAGTTGCATATACACTGCGCGTCAAAATTAACGTCTAACTCTAAAACGCCTTTACCAATCTTCATGAAATTTTGTTTAAAAATACTTCAACTCATATCTCAGGTAACGTGTTCGAGGGTTTTTCGAGAAAATATTTTTAAAGCCCTTTTATTTAATAATAAAAAAACGTTCGATAAATAACATTAAGGGATTTTTTTCAACTAAATAAAAAATATGCTGTTAAAGACCGTATTTTTGTTAGTATACCCTAAAAATTTTGTACAAATCAAACGAACAGTAACGAAGATACATCGCTTCAAAGTCGGTAAAAATGACCCCTTTTTGCTGAAAAGTGGTCATTTTTGACAACTTTGAAGCGCTGTACTATTGTTACTGTTTGTTTGATTTGTACAAAATTTTTGGGGTATACTAACAAAAATATGGTTTTTCACAGAATATTTTTTATTTACTTAAAAAAAAATTTCCCTATAAAAGTTTTTTTTTAGCGTTTTTTATTATTAAATAAAAGGCCTAAGTTAAAGTATTTTTATCCAAAATTTTATAAAGATTGGTAAAGGCGTTTTAAAGTTGGATTTTTTAATATTGTTATGCGTTAATTTTGACGCGCAGTGTATATTTTAATTAATGCTTGCTCTTGACATTTGTTTTTTTTTTAATCTAAGGATATTACTTTTGTCTGGTGCCTATTTTATTATGTTTATGTCTGTCAGACACCCAACACCTATTTAATAAATTTAACAGTAAAACCAATTCTATTACATAAATATCCCAAAACTAACCTAAAACATTTAAAATTTAAGTTAAAACGTATACTATAAATAAATTGTTTAAAGCTTACACATTGTTCTTTATATGGCAATCTAAAAAGTGTACATTCCTTCGATTTATAACCCTAATAAAGTATCACCCTTAACCTTACATGGTGTCATTTAGTAAATTGCGATTTGCCTACAAGGCTCGTATCTCAAAAACTTTTGGGCTAGCACGCTTAATAAACTTAAAAACACGATGAAAAATAACTTCCACCAAAAAATATTTACGTTGCGAGGCCGTAAAAACGTAATCAAAAAATTATAATCACGCCGGAAACAACAGCACATGTCGAGGCGGCAGATAAATATGCGCACGATAGTTCGGCTTGAAATTAGTTTATCAAAGTTTTCGGTTTTGTGGTTTAAATGTATCTCCTTAATTAATAAATAGAAAGCTTTTGCGGACTGCTATATTCATCTTTTACATCAAGCTTTTAAAGTTTTGGTTGGATATGTCTTCTGGTTTTTAATTAATTAATGGGGTTTTAATGAAGGTTGCTTTTGATGACCTGATAAACTCAAATATTACACATCAGGGACGTGCGCAGGATTTTCTCGTGGGGGGCTATTATTAAATTGTTAAAAATATACATTTTAAATATTAACCTTGTGTAGTATCTGGTTTTTAAGACATAAACCATCAACTCGACAAGTCTTTTTTTGAGGGTGTTCCACCAACTTCAAGTACCGAAAGACAGCTGTTTCGACCTATATGGGTCTCATCAGTGTCGGGCAACTTGGTGTAGTAGAATACACCGTTATACACTGTTATAAAAATCAGATTTGAGTTTGTAAAATTTTAACATAATTTTTTGTTGAAAATCAGGTTTTGTAATTATTTTAACAAATGGAAATATTTTACCAAAAGTTTTATAAAGGATGTATGTAGTTTAACAAATTATTTCGTTGAAAAAGTACATGTGATTTCAGGCAGTCAATCAAAACATTTCCCACTGACAATACGCATCAACAAGTTCAACAGCGTCTGCAACTTATGTTTCTGCTTACTTAATTCTAATTCGTAACGTGTTCGTAACAACTATCCAGAGTGTTTATAATATATTACCAGGAATCTGTTATTATTGTTATTCGGATTCCTTATACCTATTTAACGAGTGTGCGAAGTATCCGAAAAAAGATCACTGGTTTTCAAACTCAAATTAGGGGATACATTAAAGTGGGTTAAAGTAATGAAATACATCAGTAAATGTTGTAGTAGTACTGATCATTATATTGGTCTAAATTTCTTTATGGTGTGTTATTTATTAATGTGTATTTTGTGTTAATTAAGTAGGCACGTGTTATTTTTTTTTAGAAAATTTATTAATACATTTTGTATTAAAGTTCTTTTTATTTAAGATCCCAATTTTCAACAACTACTTTTGTTACAGGGTCTACAAAAAGGTTTGTAAAAATAAGGTCCTTTTTAAAAATTACAAGAATTATGGTTGAATTATTGACATAGGATTTTGTTATTAAATCTTCAAAATGTTTGTTATAATTACAAACTACTTATTTAATTAGTTAACAGATTACAGTTGTTTGTAAACTTAACCTAAATTATGTCGACCTGAATAAACATAAAATTAAAATTAACAAAAATTTTTTTACTGTGTAACAAATTTTCACCTCGCCTTATATAAATCCGAAGTAAGCCAACAATGGCGAGATGTTGGGTGAGGTGTGTTACACTACACCAAGGTATAAAAGTATTGGATTCCCTTTATAAAATCTTACAGTTTTACTGGCATAAAATAAATTTATTAAATTTATAAATTGTTAATAGGATCTCTCTTATTTATGCAGTACGTTACAAAGCTCACACAAAGTTTTGGAAGCGTAATGTACTTTTTAATTAATTAATAAGCTTTCACAATAATAAATAATTAAATTGATCTTAATAAATTACGGCTTAATGCCGACTAATTAGCTTTAACTGCCGATAATCTGTATTTATTACGTTAAACTTTATACAATTTGTTTTGTAAATTACAGTCGTACATTATAAAAGACAATGTAATTGACAGATGTAATAATATTTGTCTATATTAAACTCTACTTATTAAACAAATATTGGCAACAATATAAATTTTTACAATTAATTTAAGTATTTTGCGCTCTATTACATTCTATAAAAACAATCGGAGCCCGGCAAATCGAAATAAATATCGAATTTATAACAAAAAAAAACTTAATAAATGCAGTTCAGTATCTCGGCCAATAAATAGCATAAGCCCGGGCGGTGTGGGCGCGATGCAATATTTCAGGGAATGTTTCGCATTTCGCAAAAAGAAAAATATTTAATATGACATCCGGTGTTCGGTAATATAAGCCAGAGCTTCATGAAGTCGACACCAATTTCTGCTCAGCATCTTCCAGCTTTATTTTTGCCGTCGAAGCCGAATTAAATTTGTTTTGTTGTTTTGTTTTTATCCAGCCAGACCCTTTGTCCTGCGTAATTATAATAAAGTCTAGGGAATATTAAACATAAAACTACAGGCAAATGATTTTATTGCCGTTGCTGTTCCCCGTTCCGTGTCAGAAACACTTTGTCGATGGCATATAATAAAGGGAATAAAAACCCCACAACCACTTTAAGAGCAAGCTTTTTATTTGATTGTGAATTTTTAATATTTTTTAATGACACTAGTCAACAGCATTTGTATTCCAAATATTTAACAGTCAATTCCTATATGAAATTGCCTTAATCTGAAACATAAAAGTAGAGCAGATTTTGAGATATAGTAAGCTTTCTATATTTTCCATAATGAAAAAATATCTTATATAGGTGATTCTACAAAAGTTGGACAACTTGATGTCATCAGTCAATAGAGTAGGTATTTTAATATTTTTGGTAAATATTTTAGTATATTACAAAAGATCCAGTTTTTTTTAACTTGTCCACCCAATTTTAATATATTTTTTCAAAAGCACGTTTGTAGAAAAACATAATAAATATTCAAAAAATCAGTACCTTGGCGTGTCACAACTCATGAATCAAATATTTGAATGATTTTATTTTAAAACATATTAAATTTATCTTAAATTTTTCAATTTTACCACAAACTATAAAACATTAAATAATGTATTTTTTATATTTTATCATAGATTCGAATAATAGCAATTTTTTAAAAATTGATTATCTTTGTACTCACTTTTACCGGTCAGTTCTATGTCTAATGTTAAAATTCAAAATTCCTGTGAAATATTTAGTTTAAACATCAAGTCCTCGTTTTAACTCAAGTGTTGGTAAAAAATTACATCTTGAAAACAATGCAAGCGGCGAAGTTGTAGTGAATGCACGTATAGTGTTAGTCAAAATTTCAGTACTGTGGTGAGTAGTATTTTCTTACGTATATATATTTCATTGTAATTTATATAAGGCTATATGTAATTTGTTGATAAGTACAATCCACTATTAAAAAATATCAGTAAAATAGTTAATTCCGAATTATAATCTCAAATTTGTATCCAATTTATCAGTACTGTGTCGTCAATTCCATGTTCGATGTTTCGGTTATCTTTTTTTCGCAAACTTCAATTCAATTATTTGATGTCATTATAAACTCATAAATTTGGTGTGAGTCCCATATCTAATAATTGAGATATCGGTATACCCAAACTCCACCAGCCGCCACTGATGTGTGGTATTATTTGATTTTAAGATATTTAATGTATAATATGCTCAAAGTTGCAATGAATCTTATATTTTCCAAAAAATCATGTACTAACCCTGGTATACTCGTCACTTCCCTTGCATTCAAATTTAGTAAACACAGATATTTCAGAAACTATTTGAAAAAGTGACTGGCCCAGTCTGGAACAGTATATTTATTATATTATCTATGTTCTTATAACAAAATACTGTTTAATTTTCTCCGAAAACTATATAAACCAAATGAGGTCAAAAGTTGCCCAACTTTTGTAGAATTACCCATATACTAGTTTAAGGGGTGCAATTTTTTTATACAAAATTAAGTGTAAAAAATTTTTTTATGATTAATAAATTTATTATTTTCTACTACTGTGCAGGCGAATTCAATGTACCAGTCTCCCGAAGGACCCAAAATACGTGAGCGTCTAGTGGATTGCAGCAATAAATGATACCATAGCCTAAAACCGCATTATTTAATTTGCATTGTTTATTAATAATCCATTAACTTTTACGGATGGGTTGATCCAAAGCAGCGACTTCAATAGAGATAGAAATACACAGGACAGCAAATGTAAATTATTTGACTGGCTAATATGACTGAATCTTCTTTAAAGTCAGTACTTTGGCTCAGAAGACAACGGTTTTCGCACAGGGGGCAAATAATTTGTGTATAACTGATTTCTATTTTCAGCCTGGTAAAATAACGACTGGCTGAATCTTCTATGAAGTCAGCACTGACAACGAAGGACAATAATTAATTATAGTTATTCCAAAAGTTTTTAGTAATACTAACGTCCTGGACAAGATTTGAGTCGGCGTGTTTGTCCCCCAAACACCACAGTGTGGCCCAATAACTTTTCTAGAGTAGATCTGATTCCAAAAATATTCATTCCTTCTCAATTAACTCTCGTTTTTGCAAAATTGTAAAAAAAAACAGTTTTTTTGTTTAATTAGGACCCATAGCTATATAATCAATGATCCTTGGTTAAAATATTTAATTAACAAAATATATATACGAATTTTAATGTGTGCATTTTAAAAAAACCCCTTTTTTCAATATATTGAAAAAAATAGTAATAGGTAACCACATAGTTATTGGACACTTAAGTTTAAAATTAATATATTTTTGTTTAAACTTTATTTACGTTTACTTAAAAATAAGAATATTTGAATTTTTAATATTAGTTTTAAAAACATGCAAAAAAATAGTAATTGGACATGTTATATAGTAATTGAACACATGGACCATAGTTATTGGACATACAATTTTTTTATAAACCTAACAACTTTACATTAAATAACATAAATTGTTAAATATTTTTTAAAGATAAATTGATGTTTTAGGTAATTTTTTTTATTTCGTTTTTGTGAATATCATAAAATTCATATATTTCTTTATCGGATTCCTCATCCCTTTTCTAGATTCTAAAGGTAACTACTAATTCCTAGTTTGTGAAGCATTTATAATGTTTAGGCCGAAACAGGATGATTTCGGGTGGTATGTTAAAAGTATTTTCCGAATTTTTGTTGCCATTAGTTTTTTATGTTGTGTATAATGCACTGCATTTAAATCACTGATATTCTGCAAGATGTCCTGTGACGAAGAAATCACTATATTACTTACTATATAAAAATGAATTAGTCAAAAATGTCATAGCGAAAAAGCGGCCACTAATAATTCTCATCAACAGCAATTTGGTTGGACATTTAGCAGTCAATTCCTATGAAATATTATTCGATGAATCCGAAAATGTCGTCAAAAGTTATAAAAGTAGAACAGTTTTTGAAATATATATATTTATATTATAATCAATTTTAATTTTAATTTTAATTAATAATCAATTTTACATATCATATGAAATTGACTATATCTCAAAAACTGCGTAACTTTTATAGTTTTTGACGGTCTTTTCGGATTCAGGGGACAATTTTACATAAGAATTGGCCAATAATAGAAATTTACATTTTTTACCAACCAGTAATTGGACACTGGACACTTCAGAATTAAAATTAAAACGCATTAAAGTGACAATGTATAAACCATGAGGAAAACATTTATACCACACACTGATCTGTACACTTTTTAGAAATATTTTTTATGGTAATTTAAACACAGCCCTGTTCTTAACAAAAAAACAAAAATCTTACCACCAAAGTAACGTGCGAACTTTTTTGTCCTAAATTGGACCCAAAAGTTCTATATTATTACCGAGTGAGATATTTATAATTGTATACAGCGTCATCTAATAATTTAACTTTAAGGTAACTATTTATAGAACTATTGTTTTTACAGTATTAATGTTAATTGTCCAACAACTATAAAGTGTCCGTGATGTGGCAAAATTGCTGTCGACCAGTGTTATCAGATTATGTTTATATAAAGTAGGTTCAAAATTTATTTTTTACGTTTTTCTGCAATCATTATTTTAACTTGTAGCCTATAAAATCACGTTGACTGTTATATTGCTAAAATTGACGTTAGGGTAACTAAAAATTAATAAAAAACATTTAATTTAAACTACACTTTATGGCTTTTAAAAAATCAAACAAAGCAAAAAGGAACTTTGATGTTCGGAATCAGATTGTGGGTATTTAAAACGTAAAAATAATAAAAATATTAAAATTTAAGCTTTTCATAAAAACCTTTTATGAATTTATTTAAAAATTAGGAGTATGTTCGTTTTGTACTCTTATTAAATAAAATGTTTGAGAGGCATTGTTCCTCGTTTACCCAAAGGATTTCCTTTGAGTTCTTGGAAAACATGTCGGCGCCTGGGGGTTAACAACACAAAAGATATGAGTTTTTTCTAATATTTTGTTTATATACAGGGTGTTTTATAACTAGTAATACAAAATAAAACCTCACATGAAAAATTCATTTGTAAAAACAATGTACATGCTAACTTTGTTCTTTTTTTAAATCTCATCTTTCAACTTGAAAACAAAGCAGAATTTAAAAAAATATACGAGGTGTGTTCAGAAAATATCGGGAATTTTCGTTTTTTGAAACAAATATTTATTTATTCTACATTAATGTTGTCGCCTTCAAAATAGTCCCCATTGGATATTATGCACATGTGCCAGCTCTTCTTCCAATACTCGAAACACTTCTAAAACTCAATCTTTGAGATAGCCTTTAGTTCATTCAGCGATGCGCTTTTAATGTCATCTATGCTTGCAAAACGACGGCCATTTAAGGTTCTCTTTATTTTTGGGAATAGGAAAAAGTCAGACAGGCACGTCTGGCAAATATGGGGGCTGGGGCATCATTACAGTATTGTTTTTGGCCAAAAATTTTGTTCAAAATTTAACAATTTTGGAACAAATTTTGCTGCAACGCGTTTCATACCCAAAACATTTGAAAAAATTTCATGGGATGAGCCAATCGATATACCAACATCATCAGCAACTTCTCTAATGGTTTATAACCATTTCTTCCACTTTTTCCATGTTTTTATCGGTTGTTAATGTGCTTGTGCGTTCGGGGCGTTCGTCATCTTCAACGTCTTCACGGCCATCTTGGAAACTCTTATACCACTTTTAAACTCTTGTTTTACTTATAGCAGACCCACTATAAGCCTTTGTTAACATTTCACAGAATTTATTTAATTTTTTAAGCAAAATTGGATATAAATTTTCTTTGATCCATTTCTTTTAACGATTAAAAAACGCCGAGCTCATAAAACACGTCTAACCTTAGCGGCTGCCACAGACAAAGTAAACAATGAAAACAGCTAAAGTTTTAATAATACTTTGGGGGCATGTATACCAACATAATAAATAAAATTTTATGACAACCGGACCCTCCGAAGCCGCGAAATTTAACAATTCCCGTTATTTTTTGTACACACCTCGTATTCTTTATAATGCCTTTAAAATTAAATTTTGCATGTGAAACTTCATTTTGCGTCAGCGTGTATGAAACACCCCGTATATTTTAATAAAAGGACGCGTGTATGTGTGCACGTATTTATTTGGCGGATGACCGCAGAATAATTCCCATCTTGTGAATTGAAGCATTAAGCCTGCGAAGTTTCATGAATAACATGCAATTCAGACAGAACCGCATAACCGTAGCTATCTTGAACTCTTGGAGTCTTGGCTGCTTTGAATACGTACGGTTCTCTGTCTATTCACGTATAAGACTTGTTCTGGATTGTGCTCCAGAGAATTCTGATTTTTTTACATGTACTTTGTTTATTATATCCCTTCGACAGTGTATCTTTAGAACAACGCAAAGAAAGGCAATAAAGTCATTTGTTTGTGAGATTTCCCTTTAGCTTTTTTTTAGTTAAGTTTGGCCCAGTTCAGATCCTTGTGGAACGCCGCTGTTCACCTCAAGAAATTTTAAGTGGTCTTCTGCCTCTTACACCACCTTTCTATTTAAAATGTATATAGTTGATTTCCTTTAACCTCAGTTCCTTCAGATGTGTTTTTAAATGCATTTTTTACATATGCATCAGTCTTGATGATAATATGAGTATGCCGCTGCCTCGTTAGCTATAGCCTATATATCCTAAGTACCTCACCCATGGCATCTAAGGTGTGTTTGCTCTTTATAAATCCATAATGCCTATTTCTTTAGTCTTAAGCTGTTCAGACTTTAAACGTCAAGAAGGCAAATTGGTTGTCTTAATAGTACGAGTCTTGATAGTTTACACTTTTAAGAGAAGTTTGCTGATTTTGTTAGCTTGCTGCAGACTGCTTATCCTTTTTTTAGCTTGTCATTTTAACTTATCAATATTATCCATTTGTGCATTAAATCTACTGTTTTTTATTACAAAAATAATGAAATTTGATACCTCTAAAAAATATTATTCATCCAAGCAAAAAATAAACAGGTATGCGCACAGTGCATTATGTAATATCAAGCGAACTTTTAAACTTATTCAAAATCGCTTAGTAGGTACTTTGTTATCATTGATTACTGACAATTTGGTTCTTATTGTGGTTTCTCTGGAGCTACATGAACTGAAATCCAAAATCATCCGGATATGATAGCAAGAGCGACACATCATAATTTTTTACGCCGCCATAAACTTTGTGTGGATAGTTGGCGGGTTAGTTGAACATTTATTATGATTTTGTGGAACACTTAAAAAAATAGCTACATAAGCATCAATCAACGTAAAAAGTGAAAGGTGAAATTTTAAATCGACGATAAAACCACGTAAACCTCGAGATACCTAGCAATAAAAAGTAAGTATTATTTTATTTAAATCACCTAAAAATAGCTGAGGATGCAAAACAAAAAACAATTATCAACAAAGTAAGCAATGATAACACAAATGTAAACTTTTAATGAATGTGATATTTTGTGTCAGTTGTCATAGGTCAAAAACAACCAGTGGCGGCCCAAAATTTTAATGATTACTTATAAAAATTGTAATGATTTTTTTATTAAATAAAAATGGCACTAATGCAGAAATGATAAAAAAATCATGTGCAGCATCGTACACGTGGTAGGGAATGTGGTACCTGGTTATTAGTGAGTAGTGACCGCCCCAGCACGCTACGTAAGATTTAAATAACAAAAACACAACACCCCATGGGGTTGCAACCAGTTCCTCAACCCTTTCTCTAAGACATAAAATTTAAGGCGTGGGAGGGAACTATTTCCCGGGCCCTAAAATCATTCCAGCACTCGCCTTATCATATACTGCTGGTTTATTAGAATTATTTTGATAATAAAATTTCATAAATACCTTAAAACATAGGGCAAAATCTATAATATCTAAAATAAATGTATATCCTTGGCATAAAAATAGAAGCGAATTTGCTTACGGCACGCGCCTAAAGAGCGGCATGCTTTTAGCGCGCCACGCCTTTGTCTTATTATAAAATAATAAAAACAGTAGAATATTCGCTACTCTACCATCCTCATAGTTGTTTATTGTTTATTTGATTTATTTTTGGTAGAAATAAACCAATTTTTTAAGTAATTTTGCGCTAAAAAATCGTCCATTACACAAAAATGTACATTTTCCAATAAACGCGACTTAAAAATAACGTTTGTTCGATTATAAAAAATCGTATCTCGCTACCCACTTACTTTCATTTTTAATAAAATTTGCAATTTTTTGTGTAAATGTTTAAAACCAAACGGCAGCAAGTTTTGTAGAAATGGTGTACAAAATGTCAATTTTCTCTTGCAATGTGTAGGACATTATAACTTATAATTTTAAATAAAAGAAATTAATTTATGTTAAAACGCTCGAAATACACACTAGCAAATGCAAAACAAAACTGAATCCTCGCCTACGCCGGCAATCTGCTTACAATGCATCCCTTGTTATGCGCTTCTTTGACATTTTTTTTTTTTTAAAAAAAAAAAACGTATGGACGATATTGGTACAGGCAAAATTTTTAAATGAAGACTCACGATATCATTCATTTGGAACAAATTATCCGATACGATTTAGTGTCTTTATATGTAGGTATTTCAATATCACGTCCATTATTAATTCAACTCATTTTTTTTCACACGTGTTGGCATCCGAAATTTAATCTCGACAAATTTGATCCGAGCGTAGAGACAAGAGACGAAGCGAACAAAGTACGGTGGACAGACAAAAATAAAAGGCCTCGCGCTTGCTAGATGCATGCAATAGCAGTGTCCGGTGTTCAATTTGACGATGCCTTTGGCATGCAGCTCCCATCGAGTGGACAACTCGTGAAGTGCATGTAATTTTGCGAATCTCGAGGGACCGCCCGCAGCCCGGCTCTGCTAATTTACCATGTTACGCCTTGAGAAGGCTACACTACACAAAAATAGTTTCAAGCGAGAATAAACTACAAAAACTTAGTTAATAAAAATTTCCTGGACTTTAAATAATTTATTGTTTTTTTTTTCTCTTAAGGATCTTGTTTTTAAAATAGCCTCTCTAAAATATCGTAAAGTTTAAGTTAACTTTATAGCATTAGGATTTTGGTAAAGTATTCTCGCTTCTTGAATTATGAAAAGAGTCGTAAAATTGTAATAAATTATGTGCACATAAAGCCGGCTTCACACTGTGCGACAAACTAGACGAACGTTAAATCTTGGACACTTGTAAAATGGATAACAACGATGATGATGTAGCAATAATAACACTAGTTTAAAAAATCGAAAAAAAAATCTGCCCACCATATCACATTATAATTTTCCCATGTATTTTGACCCACTAAACACGAAATTCACAAAATTATGGAAGCGTTTTTGAAATATGAGTTTTCAATATCGGATAAGTATTTTACGCTAGAGATTTTAATAACTTAAAAAATTCGTTTTTAAGGCAAAAATTTACATATCGTCCTGGGAAAGGTTTAAATCAAACAGATAGCTCCAGTTTGAATTTTTTTTCGTGAAGCTGACATTTTTACAAAATCAACAAGCTAATGTTGATAAAAATTCATGGAAAAATGGCGAAGCTATGAATTTTTTAGTGGAAAGCCAATTTTTATTTTATTTTGTAATATATTTATTCTTTAATGAAAACCTAAATAAAGTGCATGATTGGAATTTTTTGAGTTTTTTACGTACTTTTTTCACCGAAAACATTATTCAAAATTTAAATTTGACATGACTCCACAAACGTGAATTCTTTTGTTTCTCGTGTTGGCATAGTGACATTTTACTGATATTTCAACAAGGTATTTTTATCATGGTTTTATTAAGTTAATAAAAAATGTAAAACGAGTAAAAGAAGTAGAGAGTTCGAGTGCGTAAATAACCCGCACAATCTGGGCGACTTAAATGATGAGCACGGAGAACGTTTTCACCAGCAAATGGAGCGGCGGTATCACGGCTTCTGGGATGCAGCCATGATGGGTGATTACATTTGGTCCCTCATACGAGAAACGGAATACGAAAGCAACAAAAACAAAAGAAGCCAGAATTTTTTTATAAATGAAGAAAAAACGTAAAATTTTTCGAAAAACTAAATTTTGGTCTTCCCTTGAAAAATTCACTTCGCCATTTATTCATGGATTTTTATAAACAGCAGCTTATTTTTTTTCTTTAAGTATAATCTATAAGTAAAATAAATCAAAGTGGAATTATCTTTTCGATTTCTATCTTTCCCAGAAAGATATGTAAAAAAGGACTGTTTCAACTTCATAAAATCGCCAGTAACGAACTACTGAGCCGATACCAAAACTATACAAAAGAAAGTTGTAGAGGGCTCAATTACCTTTGATTTAAGTGCTTGTTTGGTCAAATCGATTAATTAGAACTCTAAAATGTCAAAACACCTCAGAAAATTTAAAAAAACGAAAATTCATATCTCAAAAACGCTTCCATGAAAAAAAAATTAAGTGTGATTTTCGAGTTTAGTGAGCCAAAGTGAGACATGGTGGGCAAAATGGCTATAAACTAGTGTAATGGGTGGTTATTTACTTTTAAAGAAAAAACTTTAAATCAAGTTTTTCTAAGAATTATCTTAACTTTACCCTTCATTTACTCTATGTATTTCTAGTGGGGTTTGAACAAAGTCTCCAGTCTCCTGTATCTCTCCTGTATCAGAACTTAAATCGATATAAACTATTTAATAAAGCCAAAAAAGTAAAAGTATATAAAACATTCGCCGCATAGTTTGTAGATAGCTTACACTTTTTTCGTGCTACCGCATACAGCAAATGTTTCTTTGATTGAGGTCTATTTACCGACTTTTATCGGAACGTAGACGAACTCAAAAGTTTGTCAAACACTATTTGTTGAACTGGGCAAACATTTGACGTTCTTCTAGTTCGCCACATAGTGTGTAGACGGCTTTAGAAGAATAATATGATTAAACTGTAATTTAAACTCATATAATTTATAAATATAGGACTCGACTTAATTTTTTGCATGTGAAGACATCATTTTATTATTATTTTTACATTACCAATAAAAGTTCTTATATCGTCCAGACTTTTTACTTTCAAACAAAACCACTAAAAAATTATGCATCATTTCTTTGACATAGTAACGATATCAAATGCAAAGATCTATCCGAGTCAAAGGAGCGCATAACAAGGGCAAATATTATCCGAGAAAAGTATACGTATAAAAATCCGAAAAACTTACATCGCGACGATAAAACAAAACGGGTGTTTGAGTACTTTTGATGGAAGCAAGATTTATGCATTGAAGCTGCTTCACTACAACAATTTTATACGAGCGACAATCTTAAAACTCATCGCTTTAGATAGAAAACGATCTATTTTATCTTTTTAGCGAACAACAAAAAATTAAACTTATTATGCTCATGGCTTTTGTATTATAAGGTTCGAAAATAAGTTATCTTTACAAGGGAGAGCCCAAAACAGAGACTAGCGAGAGAACAATGTAAAAATGATTCCTTTAGACCTGCACTTGATGACATTTTAGTTAAACGGTCCACTTGTCCAAACCTTTCGTTGAGTCAATACTACTCATTTAATTTCAATGTTTGGTGGGTCATTAATGCCAACTAATAGATAGATAAACATGGTTTATATGGAATTTGTAACTCATGAGCCGTACAGTGTTTAGTGTGTGTATAATAAGTTTGATAGCAGTATAATGTTTAGCGGGGTTCGCCTAGACCGGAAACGGAAGCAAGCAGGACAGGTAGACCGCATTGTTCTGGCAAAATGACCGGAATTGGTCATCATCACCCCGGATCCATTAGGATTATTATGTAAATTCTCCGTGTAAGCCTTAGTGCAACCAAACAGGATCCAAAATTACACGTTCCTAAGCAGCTGTATTATGTTTTACCTTCGCCTTGCTCTCGGTGACAGGTAAGATGAGATAAGATTAAAAATGAGATGTATAACATTTTTGGGGTTGTTTATTTTCTCATTAGGAGTTTACTGCTTTTATAATCTTCTAATACAAACAGGATTTATACTAGACGATTAGCCTTAGACAATGAAAGAGATTGGATGCGTAATGAGATCGTTGGAAACTATGAATCAAGCTGTAAACAGTTTCATGCATAATTTAATTATAAATGTTATCATTCTGAATAAAATACTGCATATTTGTTTATTAAGGAACTGCTTTAACAGATACTGATTAAAATAATTGTATATTATGTATCATATTTGATAAACGCCATTTTAAACACGAATTTAATTTAATGAAATTAATGAGTGTCTAGAAACGTTTATAAACTAGTTGCATACTATCCCTTTTCTACGACAAATACTTATTATTATCTAAAAATGATTTAAATTAAATATTTGTATAGAGCGCCATCTATAAAACAATAGGGGAATCTGTGTTACCATCAAATGTCAAATATTTATATGTTATAAATCGTATTCTATCCCTTGAAAAAGCACTTTACAGTGAAGTTCGAGCCCGAATTTAAGTTATATCTAGTTTACTGTTGGCGAAATTAAAATGTCAGTACAATGTTCATATAAACTTTTCAAATATTGGCGTTAAGAAACTATGCGATACTTTTTGTATTGAGATAATAAAATAATTTTCACATTTGGTATTATTTTACAAGAAAGGTACCTACTTTATTATAACGATTGTATGACAGTTGACAACTGTCAACTAACTTAAAACTATATTCAGCCCGTGACTAAAACGCCAAGTTTGTACTTTGTTAATTTTATTTTGTAAAATTTTCACCTATTTTTTTTTGTAGAAAATTAGGGTTTGTAATTATTTTAACAAAGGAAAATATTTTATCAAAATTTTTGTAAAGATAATATCGCTGGTTTGGTGCTAGACTATCCTAAGTCCATTTTCAAAGAATTGGAGAAAAATACTATAAACATTTCTATTTATTGTAACTAAGTTGTTTTTTGCGTCATTCTTGTAAAACCTTACAATTTTTAAAAGAATGACACAAAAAAACAATTTAGTTACAATAAATAGAAATGTTTAATAGTGTTTTTATCAAATTCTTTGAAAATGGACTTAGGATAGTCTTGCATCAAACCAGCAATATGCAATTTTGTAAGCATTTTGTTAATTTCAAAGGGAACAGATTCTTTTATGCAAAGAATCCTTTTAGCACAAAAAAACTTATTCGCGTTCTAAACGGATCGGGCTATCAAGACCACACTGCACCTATATTCATTAAACTAAACATAATGACCATATACTCTCTGTACCTGTACAATATAGTTATGTTTGCAAAAATGCATCAAGAATACTTTACTCCAAACTGTGCATACAACAGATCTAGACCAACTGGATCACTTGATCAGTATACCGATGCACAATACAACCACCTACGAAAAATCTACCCACTTTCGAGCTCTCAAGACCTACCCTACCTAAATTACCAGCTGCTGCCACAAAAAACCTCACACTCAAACTTTTTAAAAAAGAGGTAAAATATTTTTTTACTCAGCACCCATTTTTCGGTGTACAAGAATACTTCGATTTTGATTTTAATGTGTAATATGTCTGTATCAATATCATATGTATGTATCATTATCATATGTTTGTATCATATTAAATGTAAAAATTATTATTTTGTTTTTTATAAACTATACTATTTTATAATTAACATTATCCAACAAAATGTAATTTTTTTTTATATGGAAATAAACATTATTATTATTATTATTATTATTATTATTTGGTTCTTTGTTTAATAACAATTATTGTTTTGTTGAAAAAGTTCTTATCAAAATACTTTTAATTTAAGTTTACAATTTCCAACTAATACTTCTGTTACTGGGTCCACAAATAGTTTGTAAAAATAAGGTCCTTTTTAAAATTGCAAGAATTGTGAATTATTGATATAGGATTTTTTTATTAAATCTACAAAATGCTTTTTATAATTACAAACTACTCAATTAATTAGTTAACAGATTACAGTTGATTGTAAACTTAACAAAAAGTTATGTGAACCCAGATTATCATAAAATCTGGTTAATATTTAGTTAAAATTAACAAATATACAATAATGGGCATAGAAAAATAATGATATTTATAATGCATTTTAAAGATTTGTATAGTTTCGTTGATTTAAGAAATTCTTTATCCCAAATCTCAGATAATTCAATTCTTCGCTAAATATTTAAACTTAAATAAAACTAAAAGTAATGCGATTACTGGAACGTTTACGGGAACATTTATGCTACCGGTTGCGAGTTGTGAGCAACGCTTTTCAAGAGTGATCTGGTTAAATGTTAAGCCCCTTCATGTGCCATAGTACGAGTACTTTTTAAAGCTCATCGTAAAATAGCTTTAATGAAAATTTTTACGGGCAGAAAGAAAATTCAAGATTTACGTTCATCATTTTTATTTAATCTAAATCGACCTATAAAAAGTTGACGTTGATGTTTTATGTATTGTGTTTTCGGAATTAAAATATTTTCGTCGTGGAATTTAACGGCTAAATTAAGAATTTGCATCTTTAGGTCGTTAAATTAAAATATTTCAGTGGGAAAGATGAATTGGGTGCACCGGTGCAAAATAATAAAAGGGAAATATAAAAGTTAATACATTCATAGACAATCAAAAATATTATTATTATTATTGACAAAAACATGGTTTTTATTTAAAATAAAGTAAAGTTATAGAAAAGTTAAAACTTTAAGTGTTTCTTTAAAAAGTGTCATTACTTACACTATAAAAGTTTGGTAAATTTATATCCTAAATACGTTACCTACCCAGTAAGTACTTCATTGATTAAAGCTTCTATCCACTTAAAAATCATTCGTGAAATTCCTGTCAAGACAAATTTCAACATCAACAAACCTATACGTACACTGCTGGTACACGGAGAAGCTGTTTACCCTGATTAATGTTGATTGGATCTCGTCAGTTCATTAGTTTGTCGCGGTACATTTCGCTCGATCCATTACGTGTCCCCCTACTGTCTGTAGGTGAGCGTTTCTGCATATAAATTCTGTTTAGTACAAGGGCTAGTTCAAAAGTTTACATATGCAGCGTTAAACGTTAAAAAAGTTTTTAGTTTTTACTTGCTACGCGAAACACGAATAACATGCGCGGTTAAGCTGTGCTATTGCAAATTTGCGAATAAAATTTGTCGAGTAAGACTTCTGCCTTAATTTCTTTTGTGATTTATTTATTTATTTATAAATCGTATGCTTTAAATGTATTGTGGACAAATCTTATATTTTAATAGTGCTATCGAGTGCCACCAGATGGCGCACGCGTTGCAAAAACCCGATGCCTCTTTAGCGTATTATGAAAAATTTAATTTTGACACACCGATTTAACGTTTCCTAAATAAATTTTAAGCATAAAATAAAGTCGACTTTCTATACTCCGACACGTACAAAAACGTGCCGTATTTGTCCGATTTGTTGAATAACCAATCACAACTCGTTTTATCCTGTCTTAAGTATTCTTGACTAGGACATACGTTTTCCAGGGTATATGTGACTTTAATTATTCACAATTTTTTCTTGTAATTTTTACTTAAAATTCCATTAAAAATATTTTAAATGATTAAAATGTGCTCCGTAATTTGCTAAACAATACTACAATCTGTTTCGAGTTTTTTGAAACGTTTCATAAGTTATTTGGCTACATTCTTAAATTATTCATTTTTTTTTTTTGAGTTTTTGAAATTTTTTAGATGGTGTTTTGTAGACTTGTTTTAAAATGACCCCAAAGAAAAAAATTGAGTGGCGGTAAATCTGGAGATCCTGCCGGCTATTCTTGATTCAAGAATCTTGAGCACCTCTTTTATCATCCATTTCTCAAAAAAAAAGCTTTGGTTCAACCATTCTCTGATTGGTAAAGCATAGTGGATCCAGTGGCGGCCCGTGACATTTCATTTTGGTGAGGCAGAGGCAGGGTTTCGCCTTCATTTAAAGGCAAAGAAATTTTTTTAAACCCAACTTAAAAAAACTGACGTCGCAGTTCACAACCTATGTAAAAAAACTTAGACTTTGATGGGGAAGAATTCCTCTACTTTGTCAATGAAATATATTTTATTGTAAAAATGACGTTTATTTTAAATAAACCTCATTTTTGTCTAATTAATATTTCATTGTTCAGCAAGAACCACGTGAAGGTCAACAATATCGATACAATTTCTCACCTTAATATCCATAATGACTAAATTCACATAAATCACCAAATTCAATTAACTAAACCCACAGAATAAACCACTTACAAAAGAATCATAAAATAGACAAACTCATAAAAAAAGGAATAAACAAAATATTGCGTATATATCCATAGATTTGTTCTTTAAACAGTTCAGAATTTTATAACCAAAACAAACCTAAAGAAGGAATCTTATTTTATTGATTACTGTGATGGCTACAAGATGGCGATAGTGTTAAAATATTTTTATTTTAGAATAGAAATATAATTTCGATTAAATCGATTTATAATAAGAAAAATAATAACATTTATTATTGAATTTTAAAAAACGTGTGAAGTATAATTTATCTAAAATTCCGCAAACAGTGTTACCACAACACCTGCTTATTTCCTTGAATGTAGGCGTGCCTGCCTCGCGTATGCTCATACGAGAGAAGGAGACAACCATGATATCGCATTGTAATAGAACGAGACAACAAGGCTAACGCCAATCGTTAGTCTAAATTAGTTCAGGCATGCTTCTGAGCTAATCATCTAGCTATAAATATTAGTTTAAATTGCGGTCGTTTCAAATTCAAATAATTTAAATGTTGCTGGGTATTCCACGTATAAAATCAATCAATTTTATTGACTATTTCACAATTCATGTAATCCAAATATTAAAAATTTATAGTATATTATTGAAAGTAAAATATTTAAATTATACCTAATTTTTTAATTCTCTATGATGAGGCACTGCCTCACCTGCCTCCCCTGACGGGCCGCCACTGAGTGGATCTCTATCTTGTTAAAAGTACAAATGTACTTCATCAATCAACATGTTTCCTTGTTTGTTCATCTGATTTTCCATAGACTGGGTATTAAGTGGGTCTATAAAATTTTTAATATGATCAAAATATAATTGCCCAGTTAAGTTTTCTTCGATAAAAAGCGGTCCAATTATTTCGTTGCCAAGAATACCTTTAAAATGATATTTTAGTAAGGGTAGCTGGAGGTGAGAGATTGCAACACAAAGTTGCAGTTTTTATTGTTGATACCTTAGCTCCGAAGTACTACCCCACGAGCCATGCCCGCTTGTAAAGCATTATTGTATAAGTATTTAAACAAAACGTCTCCAAACAATTGACATCACCCCCATACACTGCTTAGTAATTTGAGCGAAGTGCCCTTGAAATTAAGCGCGATGATAATTAACTCCTTTGGGGAAGCCATCAATAATTACCCGTTTACGGTAGGTACAGTCGCTGTTACTGAGATACCAATAGCAAATGGAATGTTTTAATTAGCGTTATAGTTGAAAGCTACATCATAGAACACCTGCTAAAGTATTACGGCGATGAAGTGAGATTCATTTATTAAAGATGGTGGCCTGATTATTAACAGTTCTTAATGAGTGTATTACAGGTTGATAAATATTTTTATCCGAAATCGGCAGTAAAGTAGTCAACAATCGGCAATAAAGTAGAACTTTACTTCCGATTTAATACGTGTATTGTATGCAACCCAATATACATTTTAAGATGTGTCTACTGCTCCTCAGCAGAAACCAAATAATATTTAAAAAAAAGCACCGTTGCGGAGGTCGATTGGACACTTTCATAAAATATTGTTTAATAAAAATAATAGTTAATTTTATTAATTAGATTAAAAAATCGCCGCGGCGGGCAAATATATAATAACCGTCGCAACCAGTGGCGGCCCGTCAGTAAAATATTTTACTTTCTATAATATACTATAAATTTTTAATATTTGGATTACACGAATTGTAAAATAGTCAAAAAAATTGATTGATTTTATACATGGAATACCCAGCAACATTTAGATTATTTGAATTTGAAACGACCGCAATTTAAACTAATATTTATAGCTATAGATGATTGGCTCAGAAGCATGCCTGAACTAATTTAGACTCACGATTGGCGTTAGCCTTGTTGTCTCATTCTATTACAATGCGTATTAGCATACGCGAGGCAGGCACGCCTACATCCAAGGAAATAAGCAGGTGTTGTGGCAACACTGTTTCGGAATTTTAGATAAATTATACTTCACACGTTTTTCAAAATTTTATAATAAATGGTATTATTTTTCTTATAATAAATCGATTTAATCGAAATTGTATTTCTATTCTAAAATAAACATATTTTAACACTATCGCCATCTTGTAGTAATCACAGTAACCAATAAAATAAATAAAGATTCCTTCTTTAGGTTTGTTTTGGTTATAAAATTCTGAACTGTTTAAAGAACAAATCTGTGGTTATTTACGCAATATTTTGTTTATTCTTTTTCTATGAGTTTGTCTATTTTATGATTCTTTTGTAAGTGGTTTATTCTGTGGGTTTAGTTAATTGAACTTGGTGATTTATGTGAATTTATTCATTATGTGAATTTATTCATTATGTGAATTTATTCATTATGGTGAGAAATTGTACCGATATTGTTGACCTTGCTGAACAATGAAATATTAATTAGACAAAAATGAGGTTTATTTCAAATAAAACCTTGCCTCTGCCTCACCAAAATGAAATGTCACGGGCCGCCACTTATCGCAACAAACAGTATACGTAGACACTTCCTACATTTAAATGACATTTGATTTGATCACCAAATGATATTTGATTTAATCATCCATATTAAATATTAGTATTATTAAATGTGATTTCGGATAAAATTTAATATGCACCTCGGCATTAAAGTAATTTTTTATCACTCACGTGGTTATTTGCCTAGGCTTGCGCCTCGGCAAATAATTTTCACATTCGTCATATAAAATACGACTTTACTGCCTTTATACATAAATAATTAATTGCTGATGTAAACAAGTTGTTTTTTAATTTAAATTATTATTCTGTGACCCAAGACAAGTTAAAATAAAAGAGCCCCAATATTGATCCCTGTGGACAATTGTTCTAGCATTAAAAACCTGATAATTTTAACAAAAACATATTAAAGCGTACTAAAGATTATTATGAAAAATTCGATTGTATTCCGAAAAGACTGATACATTTTTTGAATTAACTAATTCTCTTTAAACCATATATAATGGTTCGATGGCCGGTGTAAATTTGTCGAATTGGAGTACGCGCCCGAATCATTGCGAATTTATCCATCAATCATATCACATAATATGATGTGGAGATAAATCCAATTCATTATCGACAACTAAGCTGACAGATTTAATTTTTACCGTAACGAAACGCCGAAAAAATATCAATTTTAAAGGATTAATTAATATTTTGTCGGCTTGTCGAATACAATTTTTTTTTTCAATCGAACGATTATATTTGACGAAAAGATTTATTATCTTTGCAAAAGACAAATTAATTAAATTATTTGAAAAATCGTCAATACTTAAACTGGCCAATATTGAATAAAAGTACTGTTTTGAAACATTATAATAAATCTTATGAATTAAAAAAAAATATTATACAGGGTGTTCCAGAACTCGCGCCACAGAGAAAAAGGGAAAGAGAAATTGAAGGTGCTCCTTAACGTATTAGAACAGCGGAAAATAAAGAAGCTATTTTCAATGCCTTTGGTGCAAATAGTAGGAAGAGCATAAAGGAAGTTGCACGCGAATTTCCCGTTCTAACGTCTAACAATTTTTAAACCTAGAGCTCTCGTTATTGGCTGCCACTTTTTTGCTCTTATTTGATTACACTATTACCTCGAAATTTTTTATTTTTACACGGTCCCTTTTTCTCTGAGACACCCTGTATTTGAGAAATTCTTTTTACGCAAATATATTTGTAATGTTATAACACCATCCATATGACAACCATTGCTATTTTATTAAATTAAAAATAAGAATGTTGGTTTCGACAGTGAATAAGAACAAAGTGTCACTGACAGGATTATTCAGGTATTCCGCGAGGAAGACCTTTATCCTTAAAATCCAATAGGATAACACCCGAACTGGGCGCAGGGGATAAAGTAACAACTACCGTAAGGGTATTTCCTTGTCACTAGCGCTAAGTTATAAATTTCAAGAAAAACCCTATTATGTGAGCTGAAATAGTTTTCCTTGCTGAAAAATGGAAGGTATATTTTTGTTGGGAATATCATTTTTAAGAAAAACAATTTGGTCTACTCTCTTAAAATGAACTAATCAAAAATTACGAATTGTAGGTTAAAGTAGACAGTTATCGGACACTATAGTTATTGGACAATTAACATACTGTAAAAACAAGAGTTATATAAATATAAAAGTCAAATCATTAGATGACGCTGTATATAATTATAAATATCTTTGTCGATAATAATATAGGACAAAAAAGTGTCCAGATCAGTGTGTGGTATAAATGTGTTCCTCGTGGTTTAAACATTGTCACTTTAATGCGTTTTAATTTTAATTCTGAAAACAAACAATAAAATGGCCAGTGTCCAATTACTGGTTGCTAAAAAATGTAAATTTCTCTATTTGTATCCCGGACATGTACCAGCCAATTCTTATGTAAAATTGTCCCCTAAATCCGAAAAGACCGTCAAAACTATAAAAGTTAAGCAGTTTTTGAGAAATAGTCAATTCCATATTATATGTAAAATTGATTATATTTCAAAAACTGTTCTACTTTTGACGAAATTTTAGGATTCAGAGAATAATATTTTATAGGAATTGACTGCTAAATGTCCTGGATACAAATTGCTGTTGATGAGAATTATTATAATAACCACTAGTAACTGCTTTTTCGCTATGACATACACTATATAGTGATTTCTTTGTCACAGGAGATCTTGCAGAATACCAGTGATTTAAATATAGGGCATAATAGAAAATATAAAAATTAATAAATTCGGAAAATACTTTTAACATACCACCCGAAAAAATATTAGATATATATATAAATCATCCTGTTTCGGCCTAAACATTATAAATGCTTCACAAACTAGAGATACCACACTTAATGGTATTTGCAAAAAACTATTTCAGAAGTCAGACCAAGGAATTAGTAGTTCAGAATCCAGAAAAGGGACGAGGAATCCGAGAAAGAAATATATGAATTATATGATATTTACAAAAACGAATGAAAAAAAATTACCTAAAACAGCAATTTATCTTTAAAAAATATTTAACAATTTATGTTATTTGATGTAAAGTTGTTATGTTTAAATAAAAATTGTATGTCCAATAACTATGGTCCATGTATAAAATTACTATATAAAATGTCCAATTACTATACTTTTTTGTAGGTTTTTATAAAACTATTTTCAAAAATTCAAATATTTTATTTTTAAGTAAACGTAAATAAAGTTTAAACAAACAAACTGTCCTTTATATATATTTATAAGAAAAAAACTAAAATCTTTAAAACAACGGCATATATAAATATTCCTTAAGTGTCCAATAAATGTGTGGTTTACCTAAGTCATATTTGACCATTTGTAACAGCGATTAAGCAGTGAAAATTAAAATGAAGTAATCAAATTAGTAGATTTTGTAAAGCGTACATTAAAATTAATTCCAATAGAAATAAAAATTGACGTGTCCACAAAATTTTGTCTACATTCGCCCGTTAAAACGTTGAGGGGGTAAAAGTTTTATTTAAAACATCCTGTTTATATTAGAGTCTACTTTGAAAATATTTTAGGAGCTTTCTTCAAAAATGAGCTCAATTAAAAATTTTAGGAGTTACTTACGAATTTTGAAAAATAAAAAAATAGTCAAAATTCGATATATTTTTTTAAATTTAACTTTACTGCTCCCCACGGAAAAATTTTGAAACTAAAAATAAATAGGTTTTCAAAGTTTGCTATTGATTTTGTTAAAATAATTCATGAAGTTTTATAAGAAATTGTATAATTTCGAATATTACTGCATTAGGTACTGTTCTGAAAATGGTTACCGTGTTCTTTTCTTCGTGTGGTCATCATTATAAATTATCATCATTTAATTCTTCAGCTTGTGTTTTTCACAAAATTATGGACGATGAATTACATCCATATTTCTAGAGTTTTTTACATTTTGGACAAGATATTAGGAAAAATAGGAAATCAAGTGAATGGTTTGGTTGTGATTTTTTAAATGCTTGCGGGAAATAAATAACATCGGTATTCCCTTGTCGGTAAGCTGATGTGAATTTTTTATGATTCACATCGTCGGACCTTTTCCAACAACTACTGCAGTTTAATGTCTGATTTAATACCACAGTTACCAGAGCACACAAATCTTTTGTTTTGTGCTGCCATCCGAAAATTTATTACATTCGACTAATCTATTTCGGACTAAAAAGTTTACTTTGCTTTTTCTAGTTTTTCGCAATGAATTTATTGTCGACCAGTTTTATAAATAAGGAAAGCTTGAAACAATGCAACGAACATTTTTAGCAAAAATTATACCAAAAAATACAAATTATAATATTTATTACGGGAAGTATAAGGGTTATTCTACAAAAGTTGGACAACTTTGTCATCAGTCAATAGAGTATACTATAGGTATTTTAATATTTTTTGTAAATATTTTAGTATATTACAAAAGATCCAGGTTTTTTTAACTTGTCCACTCAATTTTAATGTATTTTTTTAAAAGCACGCTTGTAGAGAAACATAATAAATATTTAAAACATCAGTACCTTGGCGTGTCACCTCCTGAATTAAATATTTGAGTAATTTTATTTTAAAATATATTCAATTCATCTTAAATTTTTCAATTTCACTACAAACTATAAAACATTAAATAATGTATTTTTCATATTTTATCATAGATTCGAATAATAGCAATTTTTAAAAAATTGATAATCTTTGTACTCACTTTTACCCGTCAGTTCTGTGTCCAATGTTAAAATTCAAAATTCCTGCGAAATATTGAAGTTTAAACGTCAAGTCCTCGTTTTAACTCAAGTGTTGGTAAAAAATTACCTACAGAGCCCGCCCTTTGCACGACAGTCATCTTGAAAACAATGCAAGCGGCGAAGTTGTGGTGAATGCACGTATAGTGCCAGTCAATTTTATATACTTACGTATATATATTTCATTGTAATTTATATAAGGCTATATGTGATTTGTTCACAAGTAGCATCCACTAATAAAAAATACTTAATTCCGAATTATAATCTTCAGTTCCATGTTCGATGTTTCGGTTATGTTTTTTTCGCAAACTTCAATTTAAATTCTGCTTGCGCAGAACTTGTTTATTTAATGTCATTGTAAACTAATATAAATTTGGTGTGGGTCCCATATCTAATAATTGAGATATCGGTATACCAAAATCTACCAGCCGCCACTGATGTGTGGTACACAGTAAAAAATTTCTTTTAAAAAACAACACCAAAAGTGGTCTATATAGGTCCACAATAGAAATGGTATATCTAACCACATAAAATTTGGTAAATTTTACCCTTTTTAATTGGTTAAAAATCTACGTACTATTCGTACAAAAAACTCGTAACAGTGTAAAAATCATCAAATATAATACCCTCTTAGGGGTAAAAGCAACACGCAATATTTGTAAAAGAACTCCATTCAAGAGTAGAAAATGCTCAATTTGGTGTAATTTACTACACATGTAGGTGTTACGTGTAGGTGTTAAAAATGGTGGGTGTTTTAATATTAAACACAGCATGTAATGTAAAATAAAGTATATTTATATTACCTACAAACTATTAGATATGAATACAAATAGGCTTTGGCATAAAATTAAAAAAAAATGATTAACACTACTTATGTGTATTCTTATACCCAAGAAGTGTTAATATTTCTTTTTATTTGAATAAAAAGTAGTACTTAATATTTTAAGTTTTTTCCATTTTGTGCAAAACCATATTTAGCTTATATGGGTATATAAGTTAAATATGATTTTTCACTAGCTCAAAAAACTTAAAATTTTACTAAATTTCATATTTCACTTAAAAGGTAAAAAAAATGTTATATCACAAACATAAGTTGCATCCACTGTCACATTGCACCACTTTACCCGACCACTGAATTTAAATTTAAAAACCATGGTCTTAAAATAACATGCATAGGTACACTACCATCAACTGCACTCGGAATACTGATCGCTCCCTTGCCGTTAGCGAATGGTGATGACTACGTGACTTTTTTTTACCACAATGTGTGTAGCTGTCAACAAATAATAGTGTCAAATGTACACTGCGTCCAGTTTATCTTTAAATTAACACTAGATTGACACGGTGCTGTGTAAAATAAATTTAAATTAACACGAATTAATTTTACCACAATTTAAAATAAACACTTAGTATTTTTGACCAATTTTAGTGTATAAATTAACACCAAATGATTTTACCACTCCATTTGGTAACTTTACACCGAAATATTTTTTACTATTATTTGATTTTAAGATATTTAAAGTATAATATGCTCAAAGTTGCAATAAATCTTATATTTTCCAATAAATTATGTATTTAATTAGTATCCTGGTATACTCGTCACTTCCCTTGCATTCAAATTTAGAAAACACAGATGTTTCAGAAACTGTTTGAAAAAGTGACTGGCCCGGTCTGGAACAGTATATTTATTATATTATCTATGTACTCATAACAAAATACTGTTTAGTTTTCTCCGAAAACTATACAAACAAAATAAGGTAAAAAGTTGACCAACTTTTGTAGAATCACCCATAACTGAATTATGTATCAAGGCAGTAAAATCGTATTTTTTATTACAAATGTGGAAATTGATTGTTTTACATACTGTTATTATCACAGACCTACAAACAAGATGGACCGGTTTATTTACATTGAAAAGAGTGGCCAGGAACAAAAATAAATATTTTCCCTCAGTTGTCACATTTGACTTTGAAGTTTCTATATTTTACGTAAAAGATACTTGGAATCCACAACATTTAATATTTTTTATTTGATTTTATAGTGAAAAATACCAATAGTGAGTGATATAAAAATTGTGAAGCAGTGCTACGTTTGTAAAAGACTTGGATCCAAGAATTTAAAACTTTCTTTTCATAGGTTAGTTTATTTACAAAACAAACCCTGCCAGGAGCGTAGAAACTGAATAAATAAATGAATTCACTTAAATTTTAGATTTAAAGAGCCAGATTCTACATCATCTGGAACACTAACTGACAAGGTTAGTATTTTGTTATACCTATATATTTATATATATTAAATATAATTTTTACACAGGATTGCAAAACACAATAAAAAATGTACAATTTAATATTTTTATTTATCCCTAAAAACAGAACGCCACTGGTGTGGGAACTTGTTTATAAATACCCCTTACCCCTTTACCCCTAATCTAAATAGTTCTTGGCAACAAAACATTGTGTATTTTCAATAGGAAAGGCCAGTCCATCTTGTTTGTAAGTCTGTGGTTATTATAATTAATACTAATTTAACTTATAAACCTAGTTGTTATACTTATTATTGAACCATTTTGTCTTAATTCTAAATGATCTTCCATGGCAAATTTTTGGGATTGTATTAGGAAAAAAATTATTTTATACAAAAAAAAATTAATTCGTTAACTAATGTCAAAACACTAATAGTTACAGTGAATGTCCGTTGAAAAAGAAATTGCCGAGAACAGCCCTGAATTCATAATAGATGGCTTTGCGGCTACCCTCTATAAATTAGTGTTGGTTGTGTTTTGCATATTTAGGCGAACAGGTGAAATAAATATCACTACATCTATTTAACTGTGCATTGCATGTAGCGCGACATATTATTTAAAATAAGATATTCGTTTTTTGGAATATACATTCCGTGACACAGATTGTGTGATATAAATTTGAAGGGACCGAATGCAATAAATGACATCGGCGGAATATTTTTCCCTTTGGAAGAACGAGAATGACCCAAAAGGTTATCCCGATCATTGCAGACAATATATTTTACTGTCTATAAAATAAAGAAATAACCACATTTTTTGTAAAACCTAATAATTCCTCAAAATATTTCTTAATTTGGCAAACAATTCAAAACGATTTATATTTAATGTTGGGTCATTAAAATAAAGAAAAGTTTTTCGCGCAAAACTTTTACAACATGCTATTTCGCAAAAGTTTAACTTTTTTCTCATAATTACGAAACTTTTAAAACTTAATTAGAGAAAATTTATTTTATATATCGCATGCAATTAGACCTAACATTAACCTTAAGTTCTTTAAAATTAAACCAAAAAAAGTTTCATAATCACAAAATTTAGATACCAGATATCACATACTTTTTGAAGCTCACTAATAAAAGCTTTTGTTAGATCGTAATTAGGGATAGCTATTCAAACTAATAACGACATATAAAATAAATTGCCATGTTTACTCGCTTTATGAGGAAGAACTTTATTATGTCGGAATGAGTTACTTCAACTTTTTCCTCCTTTCTCTCGAAACTTTTACAACGCATTGAATATTTAATGAATGCACTTCTTTCTTTTCACATTTACACAAAATAGACACATTACATTACCTAAGCATATTAAAACAGTTTTTTGCTGATTTATTATTTATCTGACATTTTGGTTGCTGTTATACGCTAAAGAATCATCAGGTATTGGACTACAAGGTTTGTTAATAAAAAGTTGTACTCGTGAGTTGACTATGGGGGTTCCACAAGGTACAATCCTTGGTCCCTTGTTATTTCTGGTTTATGTCAATGATGTTTTTAGACTACTCCCATCTGAAAACATTGTAGAATTCGCTGACGATACAGCCCTATTGTGCACTGATGCTAGCTGGAAAATAGTAACTGAAAAAATAAATCACTTTTTAACTTTAATTTCAAAATAGACAATCAACTATCTCTAAATATAGATAAAACAGTGTTAATAACTTTTGTTAATTACTTAGATATGGGTGAATATATTGAGATGATATTAAGTATGAAAATAATTATTTTTTATTTTTGGTTGTTTCACTGTTAGTCTAGAATGGGGTTTTTGGGCAGCCACCAAGTCTAGTAATATCATAACATGGTTCTGCACTAATGCAAGAATTTTAAGAAATTACATTTTGAATATTAGAGATTCTCGGAAGATAGCTTCACGGAGGTTAGGATTTCTTATGTTTTTTTATATTTGAAATAAGTTATTGTATCTTTTGACACCTTAATATTTTTAAAAAATACAATTGTACATACATAAAATATTTATAAAAAAATCTACTTACTGAGATATTACACTTCACGGTGGATAGGTTTTTAAATAGCAAACTTTTAAATTATAAAACAGCAACACTCTCATCTGTATATAAATTCTAACTTACCTTAAGGAATCACATGCATCTATTATGTCGCAAACAGAGGTTTTTGCTTATTTAAAATGATTAAAGCCCCATCCGTTGCATAAAATTTAAAGCAAAAACCGATTCACGGAGGATAGAATCAATTTTTTTAACACCTACATAAATGGTTATAAAAATTATTTCTTTTAATTTTTAATAAAATTTTATATTTGATTCGATTGCTTTGGATGGGTTTAATTTACTTGGTGAACTGATATTTTTAGTATGCTTTTACTACGTCAGATATTTGAAAACATTTAGGTTAACCTAGAAAGAGTAACAGTCACGGAGGATAGGATAGGATAGGACTTTTAAAACATTTAAAAAAATAATTAATTGCGGTTAAAAATCTGGAACCTGAGCTGTAATTTCTACCTAATTACAAAAGATCAAAACACAATAAAAGTGTAGGTCAAACTCATTTAGTTTTATTTATATGTATCCTGCCACTTAATATTAAAATCGACAACCATTTAATAAAAAGAGTAAAGACTACAAAATACCTTGGAGTAGTTATTGATACACAAATGAAGTGGCGGCTGCATTTCAAATGGGTTACAAAGCGTCTTAGGTATCTCCTATTTGTTTTTGCAAAATTAAAGTCCATTTTAAACACAAAATCACTGGTAATTTACTATGGTCTATTTAATAGCCTTGCCACTTTTGGAATTGCAGCATGGGTTTCTGCTTATGAGAATGCTCTTTTGTTACTTTTAAACTTGCAGAAAAGGGTACTAAGGATAATTCTGGGAAATTATCAGTTTTGTGGCAAACATCTTGATATTTATCAAAATTACTATTTAAAAACCTTACTTATCAATTTTAATAACTTGTACATAATCCTCAAAAATAGTAATAAAAAAACTAGGTTTAAAAGTATTGTACTGCCAAAAGTCAAGCTTGCAGTTGGTTAAAAAACTATCCTCTACAATGGTATAAAAATCTTCAACATGGTACCTAATAACTTTAAAGTTGTAAAAAACCCAAAAAATAGATTTAGTTTTCAGTGTAAAACTGTACCAATAATTTATAGTATTAAATGTCAAATTATAAACTGTAGTAGAAAATATTATATATTATTTAAGTTTTAGTTTAGTTTTAGGTTATGTACTGGTCCTATGTACAGGTAATTTATTACCTCCAATAAGCGAAAATTCTATTTCTGGTTGTTAAATAAAATAAATAAATAAATAAAATAAATTTTTAATGATTTGATTCCCATACTCGTAGAATCGTACGCTTTTTTAATGAGAGACATCCGGGCGAAAATGTAGTCCATCAATACGTCAGTAACCTGGTAAAAAAATTCAGGGAAATAATAAAAATCGAGTGTACTGGATGAAGCTGCACAAATTAAGGTTCTCGGTCATTTTGCTGTGGCATCCACATCCATTTCAAATGTAGCTGCTTTAAAAAATATTTATGTTTGTTCCGTTTATAATGTGCTTAAAATAAATAAGTTTTTTCGTATATAATACCACTAGTGGTAAAATTTAACAGATACAATTTTTGATTTTTCGAAAAAAATTCAGGGAAAATTTTAGCAGGAGTGGTATTCGGCAAGACTATTTCACGAATATTTTAACTGCTGATTCAATGTTTTTTAACATTTTTATTTTAAAACTAGAAACGTCAATATTGGCAATTATTTTTCACATAGCAACCAACTGGTTGCTATAAACAAGTGTTTTTTTCACCTAAAGCTTAATTTTCATGTATTCGTTTGTCCGTTAGTCCGATCACCCGGGAGAGCTCTTATTGGCCCAATTATAATTCAAAAATTATGACATTTCATCGGTCCGTCAAGTTTTAAAATCGTACATCTGACGAGAAAGTTAAAATAATTTTAATTCATCTGTCACTACACATCTGTTTTTGACGCCTAACATTATTTTTTAAATTATGATGTAAAATGTAAAACGGAGTAATTACGTTCGTTATGTAATAATGTTCTACTGTTATGTCTTTATTTAATAAGAAGAACGGACAAAAAGAGAAGATAAACAAAAAAATATTAACACCAGAACTAAAAGGACATTTTAGTGTACGAGGTGTGTTCAGAAAATATCGGGAATTTTTGTTTTTTGAAACAAATATTTATTTATTCGTCTACATTAAGGTTGTCGCCTTCAAAATAGTCCCCATTGGATATTATGCACATGTGCCAGCTCTTCTTCCAATACTCGAAACACTTCTAAAACTCGATCTTTGGGATAGCCTTTAGTTCTTTCAGCGATGCGCTTTTAATGTCATCTATGCTTGCAAAACGACGGCCCTTTAAGGTTCCCTTTTTTTTGGGAATAGGAAAAAGTCAGACAGAGATATGTCTGGCGAATATGGAGGCTGGGGCATCATTACAGTATTGTTTTTGGCCAAAAATTTTGTTCAAAATTTAACAATTTTATAACAAATTTTGCTGCCACGCGTTTCATACCCAAAACATTCGAAAAAATTTCATGGGATGAGCCAATCGATATACCAACATCATCAGCGACTTCTCTGATGGTTTATAACTATTTCTTCCACTTTTTCCATGTTTTTATCGGTTGTTAATGTGCTTGTGCGTTCGGGGCGTTCGTCATCTTCAACGTCTTCACGGCCATCTTGTAAACTCTTATACCACTTGTAAACTCTTGTTTTACTTAAAGCAGACTCACTATAGGCCTTTGTTAACATTTCACAAAATTTATTTCATTTTTTAAGCAAAATTGGATACAAATTCTTTGATCCATTTCTTTTAACGAACGAAAAATCGCCGAGCTCATAAAACACGTCTAACCTTAGCGGCTGCCACAGACAAAGTAAACAATGAAAACAGCTAAAGTTTTTATCATACTTCGGGGGTATGTATACCAACATAATAAAGAAAATTGTATGACAACCGGACCCTCCGAACCCGCGAAATTTAACAATTCCCGTTATTTTCTGAACACACCTGGTATATTAAGGCTAGTATATTCTTGTTATATATTGTTATATTTACCTATCATTAAATTTATTGGACAGATAACTGTTAATGTTACAATTGTTGACATAATTGTAACTATGCCAATTAGGCATTTTATTTACATCACACCATTTTTGGCTTGCAAATCCGTGAACGGATTTTATTTTTTAACTTCAATGGATCGGAAATTGAATTTCCTTTGCTTTAAGTAATTGATCATGTTGAAGTATTGTTGTGTTTTAACTTGTAAATGTAGATAATTCAAAGCTGCAGTTTTGCTAAAGGATCTAATTGAGTACGTATTGGTGCAGAATTAACTAATATAATTTATATTTAAGTTTGGACACTTGTAGGAAATCTAACACAAAATAAAATTTATATAAACCACCTTAAAATCATGGATAACAAATCGGTTTACCGTTTTTTATTTCTATATTTAGTAAACTTCTTTATTAAAGTGTATACTAAGAATAAACTTTTTAACATTACAATTGTTGGTAATACACATCTTTGTTAGCCACACTATCGGTAAAGATTAAAAAAAAATAAATATCTCAAAAACAAGAGATTCAAAACGCACTAGCTCCAGAATTTTACGTAATGTTTATAGGGTTTTGTTTGAATGAAACAAAGTTACTGTATATTACAGTTCAACCATATATTTAAGTTAAAATAATTGTTGTTTTCATTTTATTAAAAAAAATAATTTCCAAATAAAAACATTTTACATTTTCTCTTTGGTTATTAATATTTTGTTTCGCTGAACAATTCAAATTAATTTTGATGAAAAATCAAAATATTGAAATGGAAACTTGCAGCTCGATAACACCTGAATCGTTGCTGCATTTAAAAAGTTGAAGTATCATATCAGATAACCGGTCAGCAAAATGTGATTCAATTGTCATATTCGCCCTAAAGGGCGAAAAGTGGACACAAAATCGATAGAGAGTGGAGAATGGTAGAGAGAATAAAAGTAAGCCGGCCACGGGCTGCCAGAATCCACTCGAAGCTGCGATGTGCCAAATGGACCCCAAATGATTGTATGCAATGATTTTATAATTTGATTTAATACCTATTACTGCCCCCAGGCGGCGCATGAGCCGTACTCACTTTTTTGATTATTTTTTTAATTGAGCTGTCTGGGTTCTACATCCAAATAGGTCAAATAGTCATGCATGGTATGTTTTGTATTTTGTTAAAAGCTTGTTAAACCATATCATAACTACATTATTTTTGCTAGATAATAACCTGTTAAAATATTTTAATGTTTCGACCTTTACTTGATGAAACTCCATGGTACGAGGTGTGTTCAGAAAATAACGGGTCATAAAATTTTCTTTATTATGTTGGTATACATGCCCCCGAAGTATGATAAAAACTTTAGCTGTTTTCATTGTTTACTTTGTCTGTGGCAGCCGCTAAGGTTAGACGTGTTTTTTGAGCTCGGCGATTTTTCGTTCGTTAAAAGAAATGGATCAAAGAATTTGTATCCAATTTTGCTTAAAAAATGAAATAAATTCTGTGAAATATTAACAAAGGCCTATAGTGAGTCTGCTATAAGTAAAACAAGAGTTTACAAGCGGTATAAGAGTTTCCAAGATGGCCGTGAAGACGTTGAAGATGACGAACGCCCCGAACGCACAAGCACATTAACAACCGATAAAAGCATGGAAAAAGTGGAAGAAATGGTTATAAACCATCAGAGAAGTCGCTGATGATGTTGGTATATCGATTGGATCATCCCATGAAATTTTTTCGAATGTTTTGGGTATGAAAGGCGTGGCAGCAAAATTTGTTCTAAAATTGTTAAATTTTGAACAACATTTTTGGCCAAAAACAATACTGTAATGATGCCCCAGCCTCCATATTCGCCAGACATGCATCTGTCTGACTTTTTCCTATTCCTAAAAATAAAGAGAACCTTAAAGGGCCGTCGTTTTGCAAGCATAGATGATATTAAAAGCGCATCGCTGAAAGAACTAAAGGCTATCCCAAAGATCGAGTTTTAGAAGTGTTTCGAGTATTGGAAGAAGAGCTGGCACAATGCATTATATCCAATGGGGACTATTTTGAAGGCGACAACATTAATGTAGACGAATAAATAAATACTTGTTTCAAAAAACGAAAATTCCCGATATTTTCTGAACACACCACAAAAGGTAATATACAATTGGATAAGCATTTTATTAATTTCAAATGTTACAGATTATTTTGTTAATGTTTAATACATTAGTAGCACTGATAATTATATTGTACCAAATTTCTTTATAATTTGATGATTTTAGTATGAAGTTATTGACAAATTAAATTAAAATAAATTTGTGAAACCGAAAAAACAGTGTTCGTTTTTTATCTAGTAAAATTAGTAATTTGTGAAAATATATCGTTATTAAAGAGTTTTTGTCCAAAACTGTAGTATGTTTCTTTAGGGAATAACCTTTTATGTAAATCCTTTACAACATGTTATGTTATGTTAATTCCGAATTAAACTTAACTTAATAATAATAAAATTTAAATGCGGTTTTAATATAATACATTATGCAAATAATAATAACTATTATAAAACTTTGTGCTGGCAAATGAGGGATTTTCTCTAGAGATACACCTTTTTCAAAGGCAATTTTATTTATTCTAGAATGTTATTTTTGAAAATAATGTATTTTTAAGCAAAGTACAAGATAACTAATCAGTAATTAAATTTAGTTTCACAAACCTTCAGATTCGTTTACAACAATGTTTCTTTGAAAAAATCAACTAGGATTTAAAAGTTTTAGTGCCAAACTTTCCGTTAAAGAAACACTGTCATTTTATCACTTTGAAAGTTATATATAGGCTATTCTCACGCAAACCTGAGTTTTGACGTTAGGAGCAAACAATCCAAATAAATGTTTTTAGTTTTACACAGGGGGAACTATTTTGGGAATGGTTACTAAATAATCTGGCAAATTAGATTAAATTAGAAGTAACTAACTAACTAAAAAAATACAAAAACGTTGTAAGTGTGTCGCCTAAGCATGTTTTGATTTTCCAAATAAAACTGAAATGACCTATATTAACTTTTAAGTCAGAAATCTAGAAAATCGTGTTTGGGCAATTTTCCATTTCCCCAAAGGTAAACGATTTTGATAGACGGTTTGCCAGGGCGAGCGAGTGTTAAACCCGTAAAACGAAATACACATATTGTGCGCTATCAAAATGGAAATTCGCAAAATGGCGTTAATAAGAATAATAGACGGTGCAAATAATTCGCACGTCATCTCGCAAGTGATTGAGTGTCTCTGGAATAAAAATTGACCGGAAAACTGCGCCTCATTTATAAGAATATAGCACAGTTGGGTGGTTCACAAAATAAAAGTTTTAAATACTTTATTTCCACAAGTTTTGTGGACTAACTCGCAGCAGAGCAGCAACAGCAACCCAGCAGATAAGACCTGAAGATGGTACATGAGATTGTACCGAAACGTCGTCAGACATACGGTTCTTTTAAGAACCAAAAACCGACAACTCGGAGCAGATCCCGGAAAACCATTAATACATATGGGTGATTCTACAAAAGTTGGACAACTTGATGTCATCAGTCAATAGAGTAGGTGTTTTAATATTTTTTGTAAATATTTTAGTATATTACAAAAGATCCAGGTTTTTTTAAGTTGTCCACCCAATTTTAATGTATTTTTTCAAAAGCACGTTTGTAGAAAAACATAATAAATATTTAAAACATCAGTACCTCGGCGTGTCACAACTCCTGAATCAGATATTTGAGTGATTTTATTTTAAAATATACAGTCATATTGAAAACAATGCCAGCGGCGAAGTTGTGGTGAATGCACGTATAGTTCCAGTCAAAATTTCAGTACTATGGTGAGTAGTTATTTTCTTACGTATATATATTTAATTGTAATTTATATAAGGCTACATGTGATTTGTTGATAGGTAGCATCCACTAATAAAAAATATCAGTAAAATACTTAATTCCGAATTATAATCTCAAATTTGTATCCGATTCATCAGTTCCATGTTCGATGTTTCGGTTATCTTTTTTTCGCAAACTTGAATTTATTATGCTTGCGCAGAACTTGTTTATTTAATGTCATTATAAACTCATATAAATTTGGTGTGGGTCTCATATCTAATCTAATTGAGATATCGGTATACCCAAAATCCACCAGCCGCCACTGATGTGTGGTATTATTTGATTTTAAGATATTTAATGTATAATATGCTCAAAGTTGCAATAAATCTTATATTTTCCAATAAATTACGTATTTAATTAGTACCCTGGTATACTCGTCACTTCCCTTGCATTCAAATTTAGAAAACACAGATATTTCAGAAACTGTTTAAAAAAGTAAATGGCCCGGTCTGGAACAGTATATTTATTATATTATCTATGTTCTCATAACAAAATACTGTTTAATTTTCTCCAAAAACTATATAAACAAAATGAGGTCAAAAGTTGCCCAACTTTTCTAGAATCACCAATATTAAGAGCTTAAATTTGGTGCGCAATTTTTAGAGGTGCCTAAGAACCAATTTTTTGTCGAATGGAAAAAATTCGATCCTTTTTAATCACCCTAGAGACTTAATGAGTAAAGCATGAACACAGATTAAATATTTTTTTTCTTTGTATCTAACACACGATTTAGTATTTAAACTGAACCAAGTGACATAAATGGTTTATGAAATACTATTTGGTACAGTTTTTAATCATGTAAAATAATGTTTTTTTGGGTTAAATACGAGCCTATACAATCATATCATTTGGCAAAGACAATATTTTATTTTTTAGATTATTTTAAACAATATTGGAAAACACAAAAGAAAAATCTATTGATTCCAACTATTTTTATAATAATAGTTGGATTCAATAGATTTCTCTATTGTGTTTAACAATATTGTCTAAAATAATTTAAAAAATAAAATATTGTCTGGGCCAAATGATCTAATTCTGGGCTCGTATATTTTTATTTTTAATAAAATGTCTTTTTAATAGTGTATTTATTTTTAAGACGACAAGATAAAATGATGCCAATCTAAATTGAACCAAAAAGATTTTATAATACTTGTAACATAAAAATATAATATTATAACTTTTCCTGCATGAAACCACCCAATAGACACTAATAAAACATGCTATCTAGGTGAAACATTCAGTGAATATTGCGTTTTTTTCAAAGAGGATTTCGTTCGCCACACATTTATATAAAAGGAGGACATTTTTCTAAGGCGACAATGCCATAAAACACCATCACGCGTTTCCCTTTATCCGATATAGACTGCCATAAATTTCCGAAATTAGAAAATATACACGACTTCAAAAAGTAATTTCGAATAAAAACAAACGTCGCAAATAACTAATCCTGCTCATTTATAATTTAAATTGGGACAGAATATATTTTAATGTTGTTGGATACGCGAACGCTCTATGTGTTAGTCCGGGTCGTATTCCTGGGAGTTTGTATATAATTTGGAGGCTTGTTAATTTTTAATTTTTAATCCAAAGTTTAAATTACAATCATACATTTTGCATACGGATGTTAACGGCGCGCCGTGCCGAATAAAACGTATCTGTTTATGGTTGTACTGACGAAGCGTACTTGATGTAGTCACCAATTAAAATTTTGTTTACATTTACCATACAGGGCTTTCAATTAAAAAGATCCACCCTTAATAACGTTATAGAGTTATTGAAAATATGATCTTGGGCAAAAACAGGTCGATTTAGATATCGAGGGGGAAGTACCCTTGCCAAAATATTTTAAATGGCAACCTATACCCTATAGGGTATAGGTCTTATAAGACACATCATTTTAAAGAAAATGCAATTTCTGATCAATTCAAGTTTACGAAAAATTAAAATCCGATCACGAAGTCGCGAGTTAAAAAAGGTGTGAAATAAATAAAACAAAGTCATCCATAAAAAATTATATAAAAAAAAGTTTTATTTGCTTAAAATACTAGAAAAATTAGGCATCCAGGCACAAATGTAGGCCACACCAAAAAAAAAATAATCTCTTAAAGGAAATGAAAATCACTTTGATCCAAAAGATTTGCGCTTTTGAATAGGGCCAAGAGCTATGTTTCTTAATTTTAATCAGAAACTATCTTTACATAATTTTTTTAAATTACTTATTTATTGCATCTATTCGTTTAAGGATATTAGAATAGCTATGCTCAAGAGCACGCGATTGCTTGGTACAAGAACCAAAAATATTTCTTCATAAGACATTTCTCTTTTGAATGAAGAAAACGTTTTTAGCGCAAAAAATGGGATTAACAAGATAACTGCATCTCTTAATTGAAAAGCTTAGGAACTTTCCTAGAAAGAAAATTTGTCTATTATGCCTAAAATTTTGTCGGCAAACTTTAATAAATTAATAATTACTATAAAATACTAGGTAATCAAAAGGACACAAATAACAAAACAATAAAATTTACAGGATAGTAATTAAAAATGGGTTTGTTGTATCAGGACTCCACGGACAGTGGATAAATCAAATGTCGCTATCGCACAATTACCGCCGTTGCTCACTCCAAACGCAATACCAAACAATTAAATATGATTACGGGACATAAATGTGACGAGTACAATTTAATAAATCCCGTATTCAAGAAAATCTATATTAATAACACTTAATTTACACAGCGTTTATGGTAAATCCCTTTTTATAAATATTAATTAAAATAATTAAATAAACTCAAGTACAATCCTGACATTGGCTAAATAAAATTAGATACGGCCCTGCCCATTTAATTAGATAAAATCCGTACAACCCTGCTCTTTTAATTAGACAAAATCCGCATAAATTGTTTATAACAGAATCTAAATTATAATACGAAATACCTAGTTAAAAAGTTATTTCATGTCGATTACGGGCGTGGTTTATTAAAACGGTAGCCATCATGGCGGAATAGATCGAACTATGCCGCCAAGTCAAATGATCGAATATTTATCTTTACACAAGGTATTTGTGTAAACTAATTATACCAAAATGTTCAAGAATATTTATACTACAATAATTTAGTTATTTAAAATGTGTATTTGCAGATCTCCTCACTATTTAGAAGAGGCAAGAATGTGCCACGTCTAATACAGTTTTGACTCTTTAGAAGCGTTTTAGGATATCTAAGCAGCAAATTCGTGTATGGAAGATATTTAGCTTTTAACAATGTGCGTAAGAATATGTTTAGATATCATCTCGAATATTTTTTGCTTAAATAAAGAAAGTTTTCTTTAAGAAGTAAAGAGAAAATTTTTCAAGTAGCATGAGTAGTGCTTACCTTAAAACTAAAACAAGGAAGAATAGAAGGAGAAAGGGAGAGTGGCTTCATCAAGTCATATAAAGTAATAAAGCATTCAAAGCACAACAGATATAATTTTTGTTGCTGTAATTACTTAAATTATCGTCTAGATTGTCTTGAATGAAAAGGGAATAATTAAATTAAGAAGCTTACGCAAGATGAACATCAAAAGTCGTCCTATCCACTTGAATTTCCTTTATATTGAAGGAATTCAATTAAAGTGAAAAGTTTTACAAGAATTGAAAAAAAAAACAAATTGAAGTATTTTTCAAAAGGAACCCTTAATAAACTACCGTATGATAATATGAGTGTAGGAGTTCTACTGGTATTGTATTAGTTAATTAGCTGTTTTAGGAACATGTTTAGGATCGTATGCGGAGTTCAAGTCAGAAGCAGACGCAAAACATGCGCGAAGTCTAAAGACAAAGATAAAGTAATCAGTGTAGAGAATAATACCATTACAAACTGCAGGCGTGTATCTGTTAGACAAGTTTTATTAAACACGCTCAAATTTCCGTATATGATTTAGTAATAATAAAAACAAAACCCCGTTCGCTCTTTGTGTTATATTCCGGCGTGCGGAAATTCTCCACGGCACAAATAATTGAAATTTAAAATACGGCACACATCTGAGTTCCATTTAATTTGTAGAGACAGACATTGCGAACAAATATTTAGAATTCATTTGACCGTAAATTTTATTAAATTAGCTAGAGATTTATTTACAACCTCTTTAAATAATATAGTTAAACAAAAACAATACAAGTAGGAATTGCAATCCAGCTGGGTTTTTAATCCAGCAGGGTGTTTGCTGGATCGATATCCTTTGAGCTGGATCCAGAAAATTAAAAAAAAAAATTAAATATTTTTTTTAATACTTTTATTATTATTTTTATTTCCATAAAAAAATCTTGAATAGGTACCAATTTATAGAAAATGATAGATAATTAATGAAATAAAATTTTATTTCGATAGCAATTAAATTAAAAGTTAAAAAAGTAGAATAGTTTTTGAGATATAGTCAATTTTCTATTTAATATGGAATTGACTATATCTCAAAAACTGCTCCACTTTCATAATTTTTTTCGGTATTTTCAAATTCAGGGGCAATTTTACATAAGAATTGGATGTTAAATTTTGTGATTTCATGGTATTTCATGGTTAACCATGGTACAAGTGAAAAAGCAGCCACTAATAACTATTAAATTAGTCATTTTTGACTAATTCATTTTTGGAAAGAGGACAATTAAATATATGTAGAACATTAAACTGATTTCTACTTTAAAAGCTTAAACAAAATTAATGTAAAGATTATAAGATAATCATATTTATAATTTTATAAATACAAGGTGTCCCTAAACTTAGTGGCATAAATTTAGGAGCAGATTAAGCAAGTCAAAAGAAGACGAAAATCTAAATAAATATTTTTCCTAATTACGTATGTTTAAAAGATACAGGGTGATAAAGTGTTACTTATCATATCAGTTTTTTTAATATAACTTCTACTGTGGTAGACTTGGAAAGGTGATATTTTGTGAACAGTCACTTACTACCAAAGCACATATTCACACATAATTACAATTGTTCGAGTGAACAGTGTCGTAGAAACAGGTGTTGCTTAAGCTTATTGTTCCATACAAACTTTGAGGTTAGGTTTTTATACAATTTGATGCAATTTTTCGATTGCTCAGTTCGGCTACTATTAAAAAGGTGTACAAACTTCGATAAAATAAACCGTTTTCGAGATATTCGAAATTACAATAATTGTTATATCGCTTTAAAGGTATATGATAACAAATTTTTTAATTGAAAAAACTACAATTTTTTTAATGTGACGGTCAGGGCAAAAAGTCTCGAGGCTCATGGAATGCCCTTTTTAGTTTTTTCAATTAAAAAAGAAAATTTGTTACCATATACTTTTTAATCCTTTTAAATAATGCGATATAACAATTATTGTAATCTCGAATATCTCGGAAACGGTTTATTTTATCGAAGTTTGATAGGTACACCTTTTTAATGGTAGCCGAACTGTGTAATCTAAAAATTGCATCAAATGTTATAAAAACCTAACCTTAAAGTTTGTATGGGACAATAAGCTTAAAGCAACCCCCGTTTCGACGACACTGTGTTCACTCAAACAATTAGAATTATGTGTGATTATGTGTTTTGGTAGTAAGTGACTGTTCGCAAAATATCATCTTTCAAAGACTACCATAGTAGAGGTTATATTATAAAAACTGATACTTATGATAAGTAACACTTTATCACCCTGTAACTTGGAAACCTAAGTAATTAGGAAAAATATTTATTTTGGTTTTCGTCTTATTTTAACTGGCTCAACCTTTTCCTAAATTTATGCCAATAAGTTTAGGGAGACCTTGTATAATTATTATTACAAGTTTTGTATTTTCTTTGGCGCTACAGCGGTGCCAAAAATACAATTATTTAACATAACACTTTATCAAGCGAGAGCGAAAAGTGCGGTGTAGAAAGGGGTGTAGCACGTGCCGTAAGTGACAGAACGGTAAAGCCTGATTTATAGATTTCCTTCCTTTTTTCCTTTCTTCCTCCCGTAAAAGATGAACAATATGAAAATCTTAGTGCCATTTATAGATTCCCGTACAGGAATCTATAAACAGCACAACGGTTTTTGCATTGTTCATATTTTATGGGAGAAAGGGAGGAAGGAAGGAAGGCAATCTATAAATTAGGCCTAAGGTCGCTCAACGCTCAACGTAGATTTTTGCGTCATTATTTGAAAAGTTAATTATTTGCGGATTCGCAGCGAAAGCGTTGGATCAAGCAATGAAAACTATGGTAAAACAATATGAAGCTAAAGGTGGCAAGTAAAAATGTTATTTTTGGATATTCTGGGATGTTCCGAAGCATGATTCCGGCAGTGATATCGGTCAATTTTACGGACAGTTATGCATTGTGTATTCTCGTCATGCGGTTAGAGACAAGTAGACCGAGGTTCGCCGGGGACCGCGTAAATCATGGCCTCGGCTCATACATAACGGACGGCCTGACACTAGGACCGGACCTTTCTGATGGAAGATGCTTGTTCGCCGCCCCTCCCGGACTGCTCCGGAGCGCTCCGGCAAGACGAATTGCTCGGGAACATAGCCGAATTCTGGAAAAGGGAATTCCCTTCACAGAGCACGTGAATTAGTTATGAGTCTTGTGCGAGACCACCAAAAAAAAATAACGAATGTGCTTTTTCGACTTACTGTAACTAATGATGTACATTAGTCAAGGAAAATGCTGGTGAGTTATCGTAACTTTCCACTAGGTAAATCGATATGGTTTTTAAATTATACCCTTTACTTCGTATTTAAGGATTTTAGCTTGTCATCATTTTAACGGCACTTTATCTTGTCAATTTGTCAATTTAAGTGTCGTCATTTTGACGTCATTATTTTATTTTGTCATAATTTCAGCTTAAAATGTCAAATGTAGTTAAAATGTAGCTTGTCATTACTTTATCTTGTATCATCTTTATTTTAGCTAGACATTTTCGTCATTTAAGGATGATATCAGTTAATCTTGTCATTATTTTATCTTAGCTTAAAATGTTTAGCTTGTCATCATTATAGCTTGAAAATTTTAGCTTGTTAACATTTGACGCGTTTCTCGGAAAAACATCATTAGTCCAAAATTAACATATTTGGGAAAATGAAAAAAACTCTCCGACATTCCCATTTTTGACCAAAGTACTTTATTGACCTATTTACTACATGTAAACAAATGTAAGATACTTTGTCCAGAATTCCTCATGTTTGTATTTTCAAACGAATATGAAAAAAACCCAAAAAATACATGAACATGTGAGGTTTTTAGAAAAAAAAAACAAACAATTCTCCTTACTACAAACACTACAAACTAAATACTAACTTTGAGTAACAAAATGAATAAAAAAACTAAAAACTGTATTACTGCCACACTCAGTCTTCGCATCCACAGCTGTTATCATCGTTGTCGACCGTGTTATCAGGACTGTCAGGTGCTATGGTCTTCTGCTCTTTTATCAAGTTATCATAAAATTTTCTATTGCTGTGGTAATGTAAAAGAGCTAGAAGCTTTTCTAGAGTGTCCAAAAACGTCACAGGTTGTGTACATGTGACTTTCTTAGACGAAACGGAGTGGACTTGTGATGTTTTTAGAAGAACAAGCTAAATTTCATATTTAATTATTATGGAACCTATGACATTTTTACGAGAAACACTTATTTGTATACGTATATATAGAGGTTAGGAAACAGTTGGTGCTAATATCTAAATTTCGACGATATTGGACTAATGATGTTTTTCCGAGAAACGCTTCATTTTATCTTGTCGTCATTTTAGGATGTTATCATTTTAGTTTAAAATGTTTATCTTGTCATCATTTAATATTCTCATCATTTTAGCCTAAAATATCTAGCTTGTTATCATTTAATCATGTCACCATTTTAGCTTTAAATTTTCAACACTATTTAATCTTGTCATTATTTTAGCTTGTTTCTAGTTTGTCATCCTTTTAGCTCGACCTAATTAACGTCACGTTAATAACGTGTACTTATTTTAGCAGTCATTATTTTATCTTTTTATCTTTTTAGCTTGACAATTTTAGCTTATTATTATTTTATTTGTCGTCATTTTAAGATGTTATCATTTTAGTTGAAAATGTTTAGCTTATCACCATTTAATATTCCCATCATTTTAGCCTAAAATATCTAGCATATTATCATTTAATCATGTCATCATTTTAGCTTTAAATTTTCAACACTATTTTATCTTGTCATCATTTTAGTTTAAAATTTTTACCTTGTCACCATTTAATATTCTCATCATATAAGCCCAAAATATCTAGCTTGTTATCATTTAATCATGTCATCATTTTTGCTTTCAATTTTTAACATCATTTTAGCTTGTTGCTAGTTTGTCATCCTTTTAGTTCGACCTAATTAACCGTCGTCATTTTAAGATGTTATCAATTAAACTTGTCTTTATTTTAAAATTTTATGATTTAAGCTTGTCAATATTTATTCATGTCGTCATTTTAGCTTGTCAACATTTTGTCTTGTCATTATTTTAGCTTGAGATATTTAAATTTTCTAAATTACAGCTTGTCATTATTTTATCTCGTCGTCGTTTTATGATATTATTGTATAAGCTTTTCATTATTTTATCTTTTCATCATTTTAGCTTAAAATGTTTGTCTTGTTATCATTTAATCCTGTCATTATTTTAGCTTAACATTTTTAGCTTGTCATTATTTTATCTTGTTATCATTTTAGTTTAAAATGTTTAGCTTGTCATTATTTTAACTTAACATTTAGCTTGTCAATATTTTATCTTGTCGTCATTTTAGGATGTTAAGCTTGTCATTATTTTAACTTGACAATTTTAGCTTGTCAATATTTACTCTTATCGTCATTTAAGAATTTTATCATTTTAGCTTGTCATCATGTGAGCCTGAAATGTTTGGCTTGCTTTCATTTAATCCTGTCGTGTAATCATTTTAGCTAAATTTTTGGGAATTTATTTCAGTGAATGCTTAAGTTGGGAATATCATATAACTGAATTAGGTAAACATTTATCTAGCGTTTGTTATGTTTGTTATAGGCTCAATAGCATAGTTAATAGAAGCGTTATTATTTCATATTATTATGCACATTTTTACTCACGTGTAAGTTATAGTATACTATTTTGGAGATCATCTACAAATGCTTTAGAAGTATTTAAAATGCAAAAGAGAGCCGTACGAAACTTAGCTGGTATGGGTTTTGGAGAATCCTGTAGAAGCATTTTTAAGGAACTAAATATATTAACAATACCGCGTATTTATATTAAGGAGGTATTACTTTTTGTTAAAAGTAATTCATCTTTATTTATAATAAACAACTATGATCACACGTACACGGAATGAATACAGAATTCCTAAACACAGTACTAGCACATATGAGCAAAATCCTGTATATGCCAGAATTCAGTTTTATAACAAACTTCACACCTAAAATGCATAAACAATATAAATATTTAAAAAAAACTGCACCAGTTTTTAATTCAAAAATCTCTTTACAGTGTTGAGGAATACTTAAATACTTAAATATGTAATTTAAAATATTTGTTTTTTTTTGTTTTAATTTAGTCTTAATATTGTGTAATTATTACTGTGTAACCTGGACTAGTCCAATACCTCTTTAGGTCATTTGTAGACAATAAATTACTTTACTTTACTTGACAATTTTAGCATCTCATTATTTTATTTGTCGTTATTTTAAGATGTTATCTTTTAACTTGTCATTATTTTGTCTTGTCATCATTTTATCTTATCATTTTTTTTAGCTTGTCTTAATTTTGGCTTAACATTTTTAGTTTGTCATTATTTTAGCGTGTTATTATTTAATCTTGTCGTCATTTTAGCTTGTCACCATTTTGGATTGTCATTATTTTTGCTTAAAATATTTAAATTTTCGTCATATAAGCTTGTAATTACCGTCATTAAATCTTTTGGAACTTCAATTATTTCGGCATTATTTCTACCTTTCTAAAAATACCTATAGATGGCGAGGCCATTATTTTCCCCATTTAATTACTATTTTATTATTAAAGTTACTTATCGGGAAAACCTGTTTAAAAGAATTTAAGTAGTTTCAGAATTAACAACTTTTCTTGTCTGCTAGGAGAACTCGTTAGTTAAGCCACTTTGTTTTATAGCGGCTGTTAAAGATGGAACTTTTTAATTGTCAGTTCACATTAACCAGATACTTTACGTTAAGTAAGTGCTGGGCGCCGCGGAGGAGAAAAAATAATGACTTGTGCGAATGCACAACAATAAAGTTTAAATTTGAAAAGAGATGCGCAATTCTTTTATTATGATAATAATAATACCTGCTTCCCGCTAAAAGCCTGGGGTTTGTGTTTACATAGGAGCTTAACGAGGCCGTATATTTAATTTCGCCTAATTTTTGCGTATAATGTTGTTAAAATACGCGCGGAAGAATTCGCAATTACACACGGAAACCGGAAAGCAGGGAATTATGTTTTGTGAGTTATTTAATAAAATATTTTCCCTTGTCATTGGGCGAATTATTACAATAATAATAATAATAATAATAATAATAATAATAATAATAATAATAATAATAATAATAATAATAATAATATTTATTATTAGGTGTAAGCATATAATACTTAAAATAATTTACATAAAATATGGTGAAATTTAAAAATATACCTACGAATAAATTAATAGTATAAAAGAATAAATAAAAGAACGCAAATCTAAAATATAAAGCACATTTTAAAAAGAATCATTAAAGAAATGATCAATATTGTAATACATTTTGTCGTGAAATATTTCTGTTAATCTTTTCTTTAGAAAAATTCTACTCTTACATTCGACGATAACATTGTACATTTTGTTATAACAGTTTATACCCTGATAAGTGTGGGATGTTTGGGAAATATGTAATCGTCAAAATGGAAATCTAATATTATTACTCTCTCTAGTATTGTAATTATGAATTTCGTTATTCTTAGAAAAGTTTTCGATATTATCATGCACATATAAAATTAAATTTAAAATATAGAGACATGGAAGCGTAAGTATTTTATATTTTTTAAACAACAATTTGCATGAATATGTTGGACCCTTATCATCCATAGTTCTTAAAACCTTTTTTGTCTAATAAAAATTTTATTAAAATGTGCTTCATAGTGTAAGTGGCTTTGGACAAGTCCAAAGTACATTAGCCTTAAGACTTCATACGATACACGGTTTTTTATCGAGAGCCTGTATATGGTTCTCCTATGTTAATTTTGGATCCAATGATATTCCTAGGAACTTAATATTATTATCTACTTCTATAAGGTTATGATTAATTTTTATAAGAAGATCAAAGTTATTAGTTAGATTTTTTTGCATAAATCTCATTTGAAAAGTTTTGTTAGTATTTATTAATAGTCCATTATTTCTACACCAAACATAAAATTGCTCAGAAGAGTCTGTTGCAGATTTTGCTAAGCTATCAATGCTGTTTTCTTTAAGAATTATGTTGGTGTCATCTGCATAGAGGACAATTTTGTTATTTATGGAGGATAAGCAAGAAATATCGTTCATACATTCATTAATACACTGACTTACTTAAATGGTGTCATATCTCCATATTTACCTGAAACAAAATAAAACGGTTACTTATCGACATAAATGGTATTTGAATGGCGGAGTCGTTAATAAACATTATGCATTTAATCGACATCGGCTTTTGGAGGCTTATTCTTCGACAAGAGCCTTACGGTTCGTAGTTTAGGTGCAGTACGTTTTCCGAGAAAGAAAACACGGGAGAGATGAGGAAGAGGTGTGCAGTGTCATAATTCCGCCGCGATCGGCTATCGGGCGAGCCGCCTGGGCGGCTCCGAATATCGATCTTGCCGACCTTTCCCGCTTCCACAGCCGCCGTCCGCACTGTGCAAGAAAATTAGCCTTTTGTGGATGGATTTTTTTAAGAAATAAAATGTTTTTTTTTGTCAAATGTCAAAATGCATTATTTTATTCAAAAACATAAAATATCATGTTTCTTTAAATGAATTAAACTGCGCGCCACTCAATGTGTCGCGACCAAAAATGTTGTTCTTTTTCAAAACGACATAACTTTTTTGTTTCTTGAACGATTTTATTTTCGTCTGTGATGTCTGCTAGCCTCATTCTCTGGCAATTCATGCTATAGATATGAAGATCACGGTTCGTCAAGTAAATTTTCTACAGGGTGATATGTTAAACGGTGAAAAATTTCAATAACTTCATTTAAGCCTCGTTTGTAAAAAAATAATTTTTTTCTTGTTTTTACTTTGAAATAATGAATTATTATGTGTTACCTCGAAACGTTTTTCAAATTTTTCGAATTGGAATCTTAGCAACGAAAATATTATTTTTTTTCCAAAAGAGTACCTTTAATGCTTTTTTGTAGGCAATGCACCAATACCTTTTTAAGAACAAGAAGATAAGATGGTGAAAGATTGTTCCTTGAATAATTCTGAACAAGCGACAAGCAACAAACTTCCATTATTTTCAGAGGAACCTAAGCAAAGACCACTTTTTCAAAATGACATTTTGGTAAAAATTTGCTAAACCTGGATCGATATTTATGTTCGTGACATATTTTCTTTATAATTTTGACCTCCTGATTGTGATTCAGTTGTCAAATTTAAGTTTCAAATAAAAATAAATAATAATCACTTAAGGAAGAATGGAAGTAACCTGGGTAAGATGTGTGTATACACATAGGTATGTAGGTATAACTTATGCAAAAAAAAACTTCGAAATTTGAAAAAACACAAGCAAACTAAAAAAACAAGAATATCCCTCATAATGCGTTTTGAATGTTTTTCAAGAACTAATTTTCATCATTTGATCCTCAATTTGATCATTCAGCGACATAATAATACCGTACTAAAGATGCAAAACACAGTAAAAAAACAGTGAAACCAGCAATCAGATTTTATTGAAACATTTAACAGCCGGGAATTGCTTTCGAATTTTTATTCTTGGTGATTTTGGTTTTATCTGAAACTTAAATTTTACAACTGAATTACAATCAGGTCAAAATTATGAAGAAAACATGTCACGAACGTAAATATCGGTTCAGGTTTAGTTTTCGCACAATTTTCACCAAAATGTCAAAATTCAGCTTTTTGACGTTTTTTATTTTATTTTGTTCTTTTATTTTGTAATATGTTTATTCTACATAATAAAAACCTAAGTAAAGTGCATGATTGGAATTTTTCGAGTTTTTTACGTACTTTTTCCACCGAAAACATAATTCAAAATTTAAATTTGACATGACTCCGCAAACTTGAATTCTTTTGTTTCTCGTGTTGGCATAGTAACATTTTACTGCTATTTTTTGATATTTCAACAAGGTATTTTTATCATTGGTTTATATAGTTAATAAAAAGTGTAAAATGAGTAAAAGAAGTAGAGAGTTCGAGTGCGTAAATAACCCGGACAATCTGGGACAAGTGATGAGCACGGAGAACGTTTTCACCAGCAATGGTGGAGCGGAGGTATCATGGCTTCTGGGATGCAGCCATGATGGGTGATTACATTTGGTTCCTCATACGAGAAACGTAATACGAAAGCAACAAAAAACAAAAAAGGAGCCAGAATTATTTTAAACCTATGCTTATTAAAACAAAATAAAACTTTCAATATCTTCAATGTTCAATATTTATTGTTCAATATTCAATATTGTATAATTTAATTTCAATATTTAATGTTTAAAATAAAAATCAATTTTCAATATTAAATTTTATATAATTCAATAAAATGAAGAAAAAACGTAAAAATTCTCGAAAAACTGAATTTTGCTCTTCCACTGAAAAATTCATAACTTCGCCATTTATCCATTGATTTTTATTAACAGCAGCTTATTTTTTTCGTTTAAGTATAATCTATATGTAAAATGAATCAAACTGGAATTATCTTTTCGATTTATATCTTTCCCAAAAAGATATGTAAAAAAACTTTTTCAACTTAATAAAATCGCCAGCACCAGAACCAATACCAAAACTATACAAAAGAAGTTGTAGAGGGCTCAATTACCTTTGATTTAAGTGCTTGTTTGGTTAAATAGTGCAATTAGAACTCGATGTATACTCTAAAACGTCAAAACACCTCAGAAAATTAAAAAAAAACAAGTGTGATTTTCGCGTTTAGTGAGCCAAACTACACAAGAAAATCATAGTGAGACATGGTGGGCAAAATGGCTGTAAGCTAGCGTAATTAAAAAAAATTAAAAAATAATTTGGATAGGGCTCCAATATTTTTTAAAATTTGTTCAGTTTACGGTTTACTGTGGTATAAACAAAAAAAAATTATGTGTACCTTATTTCTTTTATAAAGCACTAAACTTAAAAAATTACATTTTTATGGTGACACTATTTTAGTAAAAAAATATTTTGTAAATTTATAAATTAAGATTTTTTAAATTTGCCCAGTAATAAATCTGCTTTATAGTGGTATAAACAGTATATTCATTTTAGCTATTTTTTTCTTACAATTTCCATAATTTCATAATTTTTTAGAGATTTTATTTACTATATAATTTAAGCAGATACTATTTATAAATATAAAAAATGGTTTATTAATTTGTAATTTTTTAATTAAAACTAGAACTAAATTTTAAAAATTACAATTTTACTAAATCAAGGTTGTTTCTGAAGTAACTTGGAACGTATACCTAAACTAAAATTAATAACATTACATATTTACAGTTACATATTAACATATATTATATTTTACAAATTTATAGTTTCTAACAATAATAAATTTAAAGCTTAATCATCCAACTGTCTATGTTTGGGCGTTAAATAGTGTCTTTTACCAGTAATCATCGGGTCAGATGTTGCAAGTAACCTGTGAATTAAATCTGTATTTGTCGATATTCTACTAAATTTCGAATGTACATTTTGGCTGTTGTTAATTTTTATCTAGGTCGTGGGTTCGAGTCCCATATGATTATTTATTTGTATTTGTCCTATTGTGTATTAGTCCTTCGAAGGGGACTTTAAGCCTGCGGTCCGTTCCTACCCCTAACCTAACATTCAGTTGGCTTCTGGCACTTCTTAGGAAGTAAGGGTGGAACTAAAAGAGCACTTTTGTATATATTTGTTTCTAAGTTCCTAGTAGTGCGTTTAGTTTAGCCTGTAATTACTTTTGCTTTTCTTTATTAAAAACAAATATACCAAAACTATATAATTTACCATCAAAAGCTATACATTATATAAAAATAATTTATAAATATCATTCCCACACTTTTTTATTTTTATTCACTGTATTACCGTTTTGCTGCCTTTGCTTATTTTTATAGTTTGTAGTAAGAGTCTCGAGCTCGAACTCCACCTCAGCTTTGCACTAGCCAAACGCTGCGCCACTTCCAAAGATACACACACATTATTTATTCACGTACGCTCTAAATATTTACTGGATAGCCTTAGTACAAAAAATGGAAGCGAAGATCTGCTCTGTACACCGAACACCTCTTTCTACCAACCTTTCTTTGAATTGATCGACGCAAAATTCCAAATTACCCTCGTTAAATTTTAAATACCCGCTGCAACGAAATGCCAGAATCGTTTATTTTTTCGAATTAAGCTACATAATATGCAATAGACTTGCTAAACTATTTACCAGCTGAAATGAGGACAAGCTAAAGTTCAGGATAAATTAAAAAAATAGTTTAATAAAGGTTAATTTACACCTGACAAACCACGACGAACCTAGTAATCCACTAAAATCTAGGCAAGCCTGTAGAATAACCTCAACAAATAATTGAATACAGTTTCTTAGGGTCAATCATTTGGAGGGTATCGGCTTTCAGAGTTAATCAGGGACAGTGGAAATCAGAGAGACAAATGACGGGTATAGTGAAAAATCAATTCTATCCTCATTTGTTAGCGGCTACACCAAGAAAGCGCTTTTTCACGTTTTCTTTTTCGTTTTCCTTCTCGAATTTTGTGCACAATTAGACATCGTCTTACGAAAAAACACACACACACGATTAACAATAGTAAAAAGTTCTTTGTGTTGTCTTTTAAAAGTTTTAAGACCCTGCATGATTTCACCTTTGATCGTAGTTTTAATCTCATTGAAAGCTTCGTTTGGCGCAAAGTTTAAACAAATACACAAGGGAAAATTGTTTAATAACCTATTAGTTATTAATTCTCTCCTTGTAGGTGTGAGTAAACAATTAAGTGATCTTTTGTTAGAGCGGCGTGATAAATCGACAAACGTCACAGAGCATGAACGGCAAACCCACTAGATGCAACACTGAGTGCATTGTGGCCACAAAATAACCGTCAATGAGATAATTGTTTCTAGTTAACCTGCATTTATTCTCTTTAATGGTGACACAAAGGTAATTACTTTTATTTACTACGTATAACGCAGGTCTATATAAACATGGAACCAATGCTAATGATTCTTCTTGTCAGGGTAAACTAAACAAGTCTACAAGAAATTGTACTAACATATGGATATAACCCCTGGGAATCCAGAAAATTTAAGAGCAGCTAAAGAAGAATATGCTGGTACTAGTGTTATAATTGTAGTTGGAAAAATAATGCTTGGATGATTTGTGGGAACCGAGGTTAAAAAGAAAACGTTTTTTTAAATCAAAACTAACTAATTGGACTAACACCATTATAAAATTAGCAGAAATACCCACATAGTCTCTTCAAGCTAAATGGAGATTCCTTCAAATGTGGTTGAAAAAGAAGATGAAGATAATTGTCAATCGTACGAAACTTGATAGAGAAAAATTATTTCTGGCTATCAATGGAGGAAAACTAAGTGATAATGATATGACATATTATATTTACCAGTGAGAAATGGAGGCTTAGGAATATCTGACCCTATGCTAAAAGCACCAATGATGTCAAAGTTTTTGAAGTACTGTTTTAATTTAAATCCTGGATGAAAAAAATATATTAGATATTAAAGTATATGAAGCATCCCTAAGAAATTGTAAAAAAACTTTAAGACCAAATAAAATAATCCTATAAGATCATTTTTGAAAATATATCAAAAAAAAAATTAAGATAGGAGGTTGGCTTAAAATATTTCCATTAAAATTTAGAGACAGTCTTGCCCTCCGATATGGTAAAGATCCATAAGAACTACCAACAATTCGTGATGAATGTGATGAGAAATTTTTATACCACCAAGAAAGGTGGATGATTATTAGACGTCGCGATGAAGTGAGAGATGTTCTTGGTAATTTGATAGAAAATGCTTGGTGAAAGTGTATGAGAGTTTCATAACTCCCAAATCCGAAATTAAAAGAGCTGAAATCAAGAAAAAATCAAAATAATTCCAGTTTCCGAAAAACACCAGGCATCATTTACCCCAATGGTAACATCTGTTGATGGATATCTGGACATAAATTTAAAATCATAATTACAGTTTTATCGGAAAGTCATTCTGAAAAATTTAATACACCTAACTACTAAGTTATAATATGTGCATAAGATGAAGCAGAAAAAGATGGAGAAGTGGGAGGGACTTTGGCGATGGAGCTGGTGTTTCTTTTTATTCATTTTATATGTCATTTGTATTCATTATTCTGATGTATGACATATATTGTTCATTGTTACTCTTTCTTTACTTCCTTCGATTCATCATCTTTCTCCCCTTCGAGAAATAGTTATTTGAAATTTGTAAACTTGATATAGGTAAAAATTTAATTCAAAAATTAAATAGGATTTGGTAAAAGAAAATTACAACCTATTTTTAGTTCTGCCTGTGTGTAAAAACTGTATATTATAACCGGTTTTGCACTTTTTAGTATGTTTAACAAAATCAGCAAAATGTTAATCTAGCACTTAATTGAAATGCTAGACAACTACTGGGTAATTCATCTGTTTGCAAGCATTTTCAAGAGGATTTACAATGAGTGGAATAAAAGAAACAGGCAATTTTTCATTTAAGATTAAATGTACACAGCGCATCTACGTGAGTGAATTCATGATTGATTACTTAATCTATTACTATTACTACCCACTACCTACCTATAAATCAATACCTTGTAAAGTTTCTAATTTTAATGTTTCGCTATATCTAATGCAATCGGTTTGTGTACTGCCAATCAGCAAAAGTAATTAAATTTCGAGAATTTAATTTGTTCATTATTAAGACGTAGAAGGCACAGTAACTCAGATGGAAATAGTGGATTTAACAAAATTTTGATAGTAAGATTTAAAATTTTATCATGAATCATTTTATGCTACCATTATGTTTGGAAATCACAAGTATTTTATGGTAAATTTTGGAAAGTGGTAACTGCCATTCTTGAAGTGAATCAAAGTCCTTCTTTGTATTTAACAAAAACACTGTTTGAGAACCACAGAGGTATTATCGATGTTGAGAAAATTTGATGATATTGGTCTGGATGAACTTTTTTACCAAGATAGTGGGACTTGATACAGCAGGGTGAATCAATAATTGACAATCACAAATTTACAACAACAATCCCACAATTCTTTATGTCCCCAAAGCCAATATTGGACACGCTATTGGTGATATATTATTTCTCAATTTATTTCTAATTAAACACTGTATACTATAACATAAATGTTTTAAAATCGTATATATATATTTTGTATTCCAGTGCGCCAATTTTGCGACATTCAATCGAATAGCTCCTGTGACGGTTCGTTCGACGTTAATTAAGTCTATTTAAGCTCATAATTTATTAATTGAAACGCTGCTACTACCACTATTAGTACTATTAATGGGAGAATTTGTATGATCTCTAGTCATAATTGGATCATGTCGACTTGTATGCATACGTTTGTAGGCTATAATTTGTCCCCGCGTACATCTCAAACATCTCCACGAATTTACGAGTTTCAGCAACAATTTAAACTTATTAATTGAGATGTAAGATAATGTTTTGATTACTGGTGTATAACTTTAACAAACCAAGAGGGAGGGAGGGACTGTTATAAAAATCAGATTTGTTAACATGAGTTTTTAGTTTTATTTTGTAAAATTTTAACAAAATTGTATGTATAAAACTAGGGTTTGTAATTATTTTAATAAAGTAAAATATTTTACCAAAAGTTTTGTAAAGGTAATATGCGAAAAAAATATGCCATCACTGGTTTTTAAACTGAAATTAGGGGATACAGTAAAGTGGGTTAAAGTTAAAAAATACATCACTGAGTTTTGTAGTACCTACTGGTAATTATATTGTACCAAATTTCTTTATAATTTGATGATTTCAGAATGGTGTGTTATTTAATTGTGGGTATTGTGTTAATTTATGTAGCAATGTGTTTTTTTTTGTTTAGGAAATTGATTAATAAAGCAACATTTCTTATCAAAATTCTTTTTATTTAAGTTCCTAATTTTCATTTTTGTGCTAAGCTCAAGGTTTGAAGGCCGACGCGTAGAGGAGGCCTACAATTGAGCGAAGCACTTCTTGGCCGAATGGCATACAACATTTTATCTTCAAACCACTTTATATAGGCCCATTTAATTCAACATCAAAGCGGCCTAACCTCACTTTTTTAGAATCTCATTTATTTATTAGCTAAAGCTTACATTAAATGTACAATAATTATTATTGCTTTTAGAAGCAGTAATAGTTTGACAATATCTAGCTACATGATTTAAGTAGAAATGGATTTTTGCTATTACATTGAATTCAATTAATTGTTTAATAAATAGGTAGGTATCTAATTTCAATTTGTTTGGATTTTTATTTAAAAAATAGGTAGTTTAGAATGTTTAAGATGTGTTTAACATTTAATTTCACTGAAAACTTAAAGCAAATTAAAACTTAAAGATAATTTAAATCGTAGGAAAAGAATCGTGCGTTTTCTTGGTTGCCTGACCTTACTTTTTGTTTTATTATTCATATTTAATTTTACAATAATTTAATGAAAAATATTAAACATTAACAGTAAAACAAAATAATTAGTGCTTATTATAAATAAATTAAACCAGTTTAGTACGTTAATTTCTTAGAATAGGATTAATTTGTCAAAACAATACCCCTAGCGAGAAAAAATCGAACTAATTACTTGCCTCATAAAATTTTTTATCGGCCTAGGCCATAACAAGGTATTTCTTTATCGAATGTTGACAACAATAAAGTTTAAATTATAGACCGCGTGGAGATAAATACTTTTGTTACTGGGTGTACAAAAAGGTTTATAAAAATAAGGTCCTCTTTGAAAATTACAAAAATTATGGTTGAATTATTGACAAAAAAATTTGTCATTAAATCTGCAAAATGTCTGTTATGATTACAAACTACTTATTCATTAGTAAACAGATTACAGTTGGTTGCAAACTTAACATAAAGTTATGTGGACCTGGATTAACATAAAACGTAGTTGATAGAGAATCTGTTAAATCGTAGGTAATATTTTCGTAGCACACCTCAAAGGGATTTGAATCTTAATGGCGTCCAATTAAAATCAATTGTTTGCATTAATATAAGTAATATATGATCAGTACGATGCCAAACTTGCGATCATGAAGTTTCAAACTTCTATTTCTATGTTTATTAGGTTAAGTTTTAATTAAACTCGATTACTAACGCTTCACTAATGAGTTCCGATAAATTAGGCGTACGTATAGCCGTAATTAATTTATTACCCAAACGGGTACACGACGAACGTCCCGTTCGCTACTGATTTGTTATTTTAGTAAACATGTTGAATAAACAAGTTTTAACAAGCCTCAACTCAACTTGACCATGTTTTTTCACATTTTCAGTTCCATCATATGGCCATGGATCGTTTTATTTTACCAAAATATTAAGAAATTGTTTAAACGTATTATAATCCATATCTCCCTATATCTCCATATTCAGGGGTTGTTTTTTGAAATTTAGTTACTCTAAAATCATTAAGGTTAGCCTTAACCATTCCAAATGTATTTAAGTATACACTGTTATAAAAAACTTTTTAAGGGCCGCGCTTACATAGTAAAAAATTTTGCCCGTGTAAATTTTTTAGTGTAGGGGTAAAAATATTAGAGTTCACTACAAAATACACTAGGTAGCATTTAGTGCTTATTAACTTTATTAAACACATTTAAAGAATATGAACATTATTCATTGGTACATTCAAACTATTTATTATTAAAATAAATCAAAAGGGTAGAAAAACTTAATGCGAGTGTTTATTACCCCTTAATGTGTTAAATAGTGACAAAATGTACACTACAGTGCATGCCAATTTCTTTGTTTGTTTTGATGTTACTAAGAGCTCTTTTTTCTTTACACTACTAGTGCACATTGTATCACAATTAAAGTTAAATTACACCAATAGTGCCAAAATAAACTAAAAAAACTGGTAATAACCGAAATGCGTTTTAAAATGTTTGGTTGGTACCTATCTACCTACGCAGTGCATATCCAGAGATACCGCGTTGTGGAAGTGTGGCATTTTTGTTCAGTTAGATTTTAATTACGGTGAATCCATAAGGGGACATTCTTATTTTTTGGTAAGTATTCCTTTTTCTTTAGGCCTTAATACTCAATAAATACCAATATGTTAAAAGGATGTCCATACCCGACCTATATTATATATCAATAATTTACGGCAGTAGGTCGGGTACTTGTAACATTAATAATATAAATACATACACACTTGATTTACTTTTTATTTTTAAGCGTAATGGTTGTTATATTAACCTATACCTACATTTTTATTAATATTGTGGAAAATTTGTATACGTGTGGTAAATCCCCGACATACAGCCGCCTGACGCCTCTCTACCAATGGGATCACCCATTTTTTATAACAGAAAAATGGATTACTGATGAATTCTCAAGATAATTCATTGCTTACAAGTTGACAGCCAGTAAAACATTGCATTGATCTAAAACTTTTACGTTTTAAGGAACCATTTTTCTTAAGCCAGCCATACGACTCAAATATAAAATTATATTTTAAAAGGCACCGATTTTGATAATTGTCATAGATTTTTGTTCCAAATAAATGTTTCTCTTTATTTACCTTTTCGTTTTAATCACTACCACCAATAGGTTTTACTCAAATAATAGTGTTAATTTACACTAGAATTTTGCACTAAAAGAGTAAAAGTACCTTTCTAAAATTAGAACTTTTCCAAAGTAGTGTTAATTTACACTGAACAAAAGTGGGATTTTACACAGGAAGTGTAGAAGTACACGATTTTAGGTAAATTAACACTTTTTAATACAGTGTAAAATTACTTTACAATTAGAGTTAATTTGTAGTGTAATTTTCCCCAAGTAAGCAAGTATGATTTAACACTATAGCACTGAGGATAAAGTGTTATAAAACAACACTATTTAGTGTGGACCTGTGTGAACTCAAATTATTAGTGTTGCTTAGAGTTGATTTTTTTTTACTGTGTATCTTCCTATATCTCGATATAATATATATATATATATTATATTTAGTTACTCTAAAATCACTAAGGTTAGCCTTAACCATTCCAAATGTATTTAAGCATACAATGTTATAAAAATCTTTTTAAGGGACTCGGCCGCGTTTACTGGTACATTTTTTTCTTGAAATAACAAATGAACTTTATCGACATTTATAAATTAAAAGTCAATTATTTCAGAGGTCTATAAGGAACACAATATTCCATCATCTATCTTTTAATTATAACTTGGATTTCATTATGTCAGCCATAAACGATTAAAAGCCCGTCTAAAAAGCATCATTCTGATGGAACAAAGCCACAGAACGGCATAATCCACAATAAGAGTTAGATAAAAAGGGTAAGACAGCTACATTTACAACTTATTTATGAGAGACATTAGCGTATATCTCAAAGAGGGTTAACGGAAGGGTTTGTCGTTATTTGTGTTATTAGTATTCGGGTAGTTTTTGCCCTCGAACTGGAAAAATACCGAATCGGAATTTCAAATTTGCCATCGGTTTAACTACAAACTGCCAATAAGTTTCTGCTGTAATTAGGGCTGATTTACATTAACCACTTTTTTCGACTAACAGATTTAGGTTAACAGATACTATACAGGGTGTATCTGAAATGTTGAGAGAAAATTTAACAGTGAATTTCTTAGGAAATTTTTATTAACTTTTTAATACAATAAGATTAAGATGCGCAAATATTGGCTATGATCTTATTTTGTAATGCCCTAGTAAAATTTTAAAAATTACTTTGTTGGTTACTCATTGGCTTTTATACGTTTTATAGGCGCACCATACGCCGGTAAAAGATAATTATTTTAATTTGCTTATTATTTTAAACAACATTTTTCTTTTCTTATTTATATATATTTTTGTTTTTTCTTATATAATACCACTACTGTTATAATATAAATGATATATTAATAGGTACATTGTGTCAAGATTTACGAATAAAGGATAAGAAAAAATAAAAATTCCAAATATAACCAAACTCTTTGGCAGTAATAATCTTTTTAATTGTTATAAAACCATTAACAGCGTATTTTAGTATAAAGTTCATCAAGTTATTTTAAAAATTTTGCATGGAAAACTACCTACTTTTCCTTAATTTAATTGCTTTGAAGAAAAGTGAACATAGCCTAAAAACCACGGTCTTTTATATAAGACCGTCCTAAAAACGGATGTTGGATTAACTCGTAATCTTGACACATCTGTTATAAAATCGTGACGTCATGGTCATCGAAAGGTTTTAAATCTAGAAATTTTCAAAACGCTGTAGCGTTCTCAAAAATTGTAATTGTAATTGTAATTGGAACCTAGGACTATTTATTTTTTTAACAAGTGAGCAAAGTTAACAATTATTTTGAGCATTTGCTATTTTGTCTACTAGCAAGGATATCTCTCAATTTTCTTTATCATTTTTTATTTTTAACTTTATTTTTGTATTAATAGTACATTATAGACCAGGCAGAGAAAGCACATATTATCGCCGGGAATACATTTTACTGCCGAAGCAATAAATTTCGCTGACGGATTTTATTCACATTTTTTTAAGCATTTTTTAAAATATTTTTTTTTTAATTCTGTCACATTATTTTTAGGTCAGGAGGTAAGGAGTTTAATAATAATTTAACTTTTGAACTAGTATTAGTTTCTGGGATATAGTCAATTTCATATTATATAAAAAATTGACTATATCTCAATACCTGTTCTAATTTTATAACTTTTGACGACAATTTTGGATTTAGCGGACTATTTTACAAATAAGTTGGCTGTCCAAGATACAAATTGCTGTTGACTATAATTATAATTATTAGTGGCTACTTTTTCGCTATGACAATTAGTAATTTTTGACTATAAATTTACGTATATTCTCTTAAAATGAATTAATGTTAAAATTTTCACACAATTAAATAAAAATTTTAAAAATTGAACTTAAAACAACCGAGCTTGTCATAGCTTATTATTATTATAGCTTGTCTTCATTTGATTGCCGTCTAATTAGCTTCTTGTCAGTTAAGCTCGTCATCATTTTGATTTGACGTCATTTTAGCTTGTCCTAATATCAGCCTTCTTTATTTTAGCATGTAATTTTTTAGGTATGTCATTCGTTAAGATAATTATTATTTAATTTTGTCTTTTACCTTGTCTTCATTTGATTCATTAGATTTTCATTATTTTAGCTAGTTGTCACTTAAGCTTATTTTGATTTGACATCATTTTAGCTTGTCATTATTTTAACTTGTCTTTATTTTAGCTTGTTGTACTTTTATATTAGCTTGTCAATATTTTGCTATGTCGTCTTTTGAGCGTCTTATAAAATATATTAGATTTTATACAACAATTTTTCCTTAAAAGTATTGGTTTACTTTCAAATTGGGTAACACGCAATATAAATTTTTTCTTGAAAGAGTTTCACATTTAACTTTTAAAATAGACGTTTTTTAAACAGATAGATGTGGAAAATTGACTATATTTTAAAAACTGTTCTACTTTAATAACTTTTAACGACATTTTAGGATTTAGTGGACAATTTTACATACAATTTGACTGCTAAATATCCGAGATACAAATTGCTGATGACTAGAATTATACATTATAACAATGAGTCATTTTTGACTAATTTATTTTGAATATAAAAATTATTGTACGCTTGAAAAAATAATGTTTTTTTAATTGTTTAATTATTTCAAGAAAAACTTGGCTTTTGCTTGTTATTCTTGTTTGTCATTGTTCTAAAGTTTACACAATTTGTAAAGTTAAATAGTTTTGTTGCATTTGGCTCATAATTGGCAATTATTATTGTTATTAATTTGGAACATACAAATTATAAAATTAAACATAACATATAACGAGCAAAACACATATTTTCCTAGGTTTAAAGCTTCTGACAACGGAAAAGTTATAATTATGTAGTTGAAAACTTCAAACTTAACGTGAAAAAGTTCCAGCCGCTGAATAGACACTTTCTTCTTTTTTTTACTTCTTGCGCTCACACAAAACTCTTTTACAACTTTATTGTAAGATAAATGCGAAAGAAAGGTTGCATATTTTTAGACCTGAATTTATGTTCAGGTGTTTGTTAACCCAACAATTCTCCTTTTAATTAGGGCAATTAGACCTCAAAACTTTTCATTCTTCTTCTAAACACACAAAAAACAACATTTTACTAAAGAGCAACAAAACATAGTTTTATGTATGCGCAGTGTAAGGGTAATTTATGTCATAAACTTTAAAGTATGATCTTGCTGCCTATAAAGGTTGAACATTTGAGGACAAGAAAAAAAAAATAAGAAAATAAATCGATATAAATTGTTAATTTAGAAACTATTTAATCGATTTTATTTAAAATGAAAAAAAATTTTTTAAAATATTCTAAAAAATAATCGTTTGACTGCGGTTGTAAGATAAAATAAAAAGTTAGAAAAAAGGGCATGATGCCAGCACATAATATGCTGTGTTTGGGGTCAAAATAACATATTTGCATAATAAAGGTTCTCACCCGCCTTATCCGTTCAAAAACGTCTATTTTAAAAGTTAAATGTAAAACTGAGATATTGAAGTATTAAGTTGCTGAAATAGCTTTTTCTCTTTCAAGAAAAATTTTACATTGCATTTATTTTGAACGTAAAACAATACTTTTAGGAAAAAATTATTTTATAGAATCTTTTATATTTCATAAAAAGCCCAAATAAAGACATATTAAAATATTGACAAGCTTACATACATAAAATAACATCAAGCTTAAATAAAGACAAGTTAAAAAAATGTCAAGCTAAAATGATGACGATCTTAACCGACAAATAGCTAAAATGATTACAATCAAATGACGACAAGGTAAAAGACAAAATTAAATAATAATAAGCTTAACGAATGACATACTAAAAAATTACTTGTTAAAATAACGAAAAGCTAAAATAATGACAAGCTAATATTAGGACAAGCTAAAATGACGATAAATTTAATTGATCACGACCTTAACTAACAACCAGGTTAACTAATGACAATCTAATTAAACGACAATCAAACGAAGACAAGTAAAAGAAAAATTAAATAATAATAAGCTTAACGAATGATATAAAACATAAGCTGATAAAATAATGACAAGCTAAAATGACGACAAATTAAAATTATGACGAACTTAACTAACAACTAGCTAAAATGATCAAAAATCAAATGAAGACAAGGTAAATTTAATAATGATAAGCTTAACGAATGACATGCCAAAAAACTGCAAAAATAACGACCCGCTAAAATATTGAAAATCTGAAATAATTAATAATAACAATATATGACAAGTTAAAATGACGTCAAATCAAAATGTTGACCAGCTTCTCTACTAAAAAAGTAATCTTGCATTTTCTCTAAACCAGGAAAACAAAACAACCAAAGAAGAAACAAAGCAGGACAGCAAACGTAACTATTCGTATAAATCAATACAAAACCAAAACTAGACGTTAACATAAAATAAGTCAAGTGCAGTCACCTATAGTCATCAACAATAAACATGCCAACACACCTCTATTTTAATAGGTCTTTACTAAAATAAAGCTAAGGCTTACGCACAGTGAGACAAATAACTTGTATCTACTAACTTTCCTTTACAGATAATTTTTGCATAACTTGTTATAAACAAAAAAGCGAACTAACCACCAAAACCCCATTTATGAAGTCCAATTAAATGGGGGTATTACTAAATCCCTGGTTTAGGAGAATTCCGAATTGTACTTAGTTTTGGCTCATTCCAGTGCCCCCCAAAAACCCAAATGCTTTCCATCTTTGTGCGGGACAAAACTCAACTATCCTAAATCGGGCGTATGGCCCGGCCCGGCGACAAGTTCCGGGAGTGGCCTTAACCATTGAAACTCTTTATTTACCAGCCTGGGTGAAAATTCGGATCCACCAAACACATACATACTCATATAAACAGATTAAGCTACAAAATTTTGAAAATTTTATCAAAATCGGACTAAAATTGTTTATGTTATAGCACTTTGAATTTTAAAAATTATAAAGTTAAAAAGGATTTTATGAATTTACGTTTGCACTTCGAAAATAAACGTTTTTTCGCAATATCTTGAAAACAAGAGGTAATTAAGCAATAAGCATTTTTGGAACCATGGCCACCATGTGGCAAAATTGCGGTCGACCAGTGTAATTACGAATTAAATGTGCAGTATATATTTGCACAATATATTTACTTAAAAGGAAAGAAAGATAAATACCAAATTGAGCATATTTAATATTTGGTTAATTATAACGTTGTGTTGTTTTTATTTAAAACGGTTTTGGTTGGGTCACATTATCGAAGCTGAATTTTTAAACTGGCAGGGTTAAAATGATTACCGTGTTTTATTCTATTCAATTTAAACCGTGAATAGTGTTATTTTATTTCAAGCGATTTAATTTGGACGGTGGGTATTAAATTTAATTACATATTTTATATAAAACTTTGTTGTAACCCAAAATTGTTTCTAGTTTGGTATTTTTCGTGAAACTTCAGGCAAAGAATAAACCTAAATTTACATAAAAAGCTCCAGGCCTTTTGAGATTTTTGCATAATCAATCAACTACGAAATAAAGGATGAGTCTCTGTCGCGACACATTTATTATTTCTCCATTAAATACGCCATTAATTAAAAACAAGTAGAATTCTCATAATAATAAATACTTAGGGGGACTCCTGTTGTGCGTAGGAGGTTTTTACAAAAAAATTGTATGTTTATTTTGTGTTTCAATACATTTATTGATAGACTGTCAAGTCTAGTCTGTCTGTTTGGTCCTGTTAATATACTAACATTTTAAGTATGACAACATAATGATATAACTGTGAATTGGTACTTTGTATTTGTTCATGAAACTGTTGCGAAAAAGTGCAGCTTTATCGCGATATTAAGTTAAGCGTAGCTTTGCAGGAGTCATCCGGTCCACATGTTCCAATTTAACGTGTTGTCGCAGGACTTGGCAATGGCTTGCAATAATCGTTTTGCGAAATTAAATTGTCAGGCGATTTACAGCAATTTTTAATAACGCCCTTCTGCATTTATCGAGACGTGATGGAAAATTACAAAATCTTATACAGAAAATTTCTCTGAGAGAAACAATTTTAAGTTTTCAAGCTTTGTAACTTGAAGGATATTTACAATATCCAAACAGAAAATATAATATGATGAGGTTTCTTTGATTGATTTAGTATTGAAAATGTTAATTTAAAAAAATCTTGACTACCTGTACGACAACACTCTGAAAACAGGTATTCATTATATTTTTAGAGTTTTTTTTTGTATTGGTATTTAAGCCCAATGAGTTAAACTCTTTATCTTTTTACTTTTTAAATTTTTTATTAAAACTTTATTTAAACTAAATATCTCTAAAAACAAAGATTCTACAGAGTTTAACGCAAACTGCGAAATAGGCCGACTAACTAAACTATTGAGTATATTTTCGACTACATGAGTACAAACATAAAAATCAACAATAAAATGATAAATTTTTTCAGGTTTTCTGATCAAATTGGTTAATTTAATATGGATTGACTATAGTCATATGTATACATATATACTATATACCCTGTTTTAGGGTACTTAAATTGTTTAAATTATAAATTAGAGACTCTTTGCATTGTATCCAAAACATTGTCTTTCAGCGTTTGCAATCGTAAAATAGTAATATTGTTTTAATCACTTTATACCAGCAATTAAACTAAGTGTAAGACACTCATGTAATGTTACTTTGTATGGTATTTAAGTTGTATCTAACAACCGAAATTATTTAAAAAGTTGCACTACACAAATTTACACCTCGAGAACAAGAAAAATCTTCACAACTTTTCCTGCGTATACGCTATAGTGAAAACTTTTAATTCCCCGAAGAAGAAGTTTAAAATTAATAAAGGTAAAAACATCGTAATACATACAAAGTTCAAAAGTGTATTTTATAGTAAATAAAATATTTTTTAAATAAAATATGGCTTTACCTTTTTACGTATAATGTAGCTACTCAGACTTAATGAGGATAAAGTCTTGCTCTGCTTATTTTGCAATATTATAACGGGGTTAAATATAGGGCGAAGGGGTAATAAAGTATGCTATGGTTTGGCGCTTTTATTATGATTCAAAATATTTATGTTGTATTACAGTATTCAGTTTTAATATTTTCATCTTTCATCCTGCTTCTTCACGGTTAAACATTAAATTTCGATACCGGGATTTTTATTTACAATGTTTATTTAGGCACAAGGATTTTATTTAAAATAATTTTTTTATGGTTATTCCGCCTGAAAATTAATTAATTAATTTCGTTAAATTTTAATCACTTTTTTTATTCAAGCATTTATAAAATATTTACATTTTTGGCTTTGTTTCCCATACAATACAGATTTATTCAAATATTTTTGAATATCTTGATTTTATTTTTAATTTTGGTATTTAATATTTGACTTTTATAAAAGGTATACACTTATTTATAACCAAAAAATGTCGGTTTTAAACAAATTTTAACATTTTTTAAAATAGTATTCAATTTATCAAAATATTTTACTAGTAAGGGTAGTAAAAAACAGTTATATAGTTAACCACGTTGTAGGGGAGTTTTTTTAAGGATACAAAAAATACAAGTAATTTTCGAGTTATTAAGTATTAAAGTTTAAAAAAACTGGCAACGTTGTGTTTTCTCTAATCCGATTAAGGAAACATCGAAATCTACACCGACTTGGTTAAAATGGTTGACAGATGTGTTGTATTCTAAATAATAATAATTTTGTTATTATTAGCAAATTTAAAGTTTTTATTTTTAAAACGCCATAAGAAAATTTTGAATAATCCTCTTATATAAATAAAAAACAAATTAAAATAAAATTCTATTTTTAAACCCACAATATATTTATTATTTAACCCATGGTTTTTACTAAAAAGTCCTTTTTCCCTATAATATAGAAATGTCATATTATGACATTTATTTAGTCAAAAGATTTATGTTTTATGTCTAATTATTTAAAAATAAACATTTTGAAAAATTAAACCTCAAGCTGTCCATGTCGTTTTCTCTGACTTTTTTCTTTGGCGATAGATAAAAAGTCGGGTTTACACTGACAAACCAGTCACAATAATCACATTTAAATAAAATATTCAGAAAAGCCTGCAATTCCACGTAAAGATAGTGAATTTTTATATATTTTTTTTCAAATGTTTACTTGAATATAATTTTTTTAAATTCTTAGGTTGACCAAGAAAACCTGTCTTTTTTTTGTTTATTGTAGATCCAGACTTTTAGAACAATGTTTGTTTTTAAATAGTCACCCTGTATTTAAAATATAAAAGCTTTTCTGGGTAAAACTTAGATAAGGAGTAATAAATTCGGGAAAACTGGGAAAATTTAAACGTCTAAAAGATTTACCCTCAGTTTTACTTAAAGTAAATATATAGGATTATAAAACCTGAAATGCCTTGCATTGCGTGGTATATGTGTATTATAAATCGGTGTTATGTGTTTCGAAATAAATTATTTAACATCGCCCATAAAAAGCCATCGTAATATTCTTCAGAAAAGGTTTAATGCCCGCTAAAAATTTTACCCAGAAAAAGTATAAAATTTTAATATGAATATTAACTGTTAAAAGTTAGTTGTTTATACTTTTTTACGAGCGTAAATAACAGCCATTTTTATTTTGGCACTTTAATCGAATTTAAAAAAATTTACTTCACACATGTTTCCGTTTTAGATTAAATCGCGCATTGATTTTTTAGATAAACATTGAGGCTCAAATAAATCAACAGATTACTTAAAAACTTTAAAAGGGAGCGTTCCAACGGAAAACTTTTCACGATTTTATTATTTCTTTTAAACAGTTTTATTTCAGGATTAAACCGTTCCAACTTGTCAGCCTTTGATATGGGTCTTAAATAAAACACGAAACCGTTTTAACTTAAAAGCTCCATATTTTGTTGTCATTTACTTTAAGCAAGAATTATATTTTTTTCATCATTTGCATTAAGAGAAATACTTATAATGATCCAGCTAACAATGTATGTCATGTTTTATTAATTAAGGATTACAAACTAAAATAAACACAAAAAGCTAAAAAATTATAAGCCAAAATAAGATCAAGCTAAAATGAAAAAATAACAAAAAACTAAAATAATAACAAACAAATTATAACAAAAATCGACGATGACATGTTAAAGTAATGTTAAGTCAAAACAAGGACAAACAAAAATTAGAATAGCAAGAGAAAGGACAGGTTAAAATGATGACAAGCTAAAATGAGCTTATGCTAGAATGATTACAAAATACAATGACGATAAGCTAAAAAAATGATAGGCCAAAACAAGAATCATGTGAAATGATGAAAAGCTAAAATGAAGAAAAGCTAAAATGGGGACAAGCTAAAATAATGACAATATTAATGAAGATAACGTGTGGACATGCTAAAATATTGACACTCTTAAATAAAAAATAAATAACAAGTTAAAATGAGAAAAGCTAAGGGACAATATAAAATGATGACAATCTAAAATGAAAACATGCTAGAATCATAACAAAATAAAATAATTACAACTAAAATGAGAACAAGCTAAACTAATAAAAGATAAGTAACACTGGTCAAGGCAAAACAAGGACCATGTAGAATGATTATATGTTAAAATTAGAACAGCTAGAAAAAAGACAGGTTAAAATGATGATAAGCTAAAATGAGATTATGCTAGAATGATTACAAAATACAATGACTATAAGCTAAAAAAATGATAGGCCAAAAGAAGAATAATGTGAAATTATGAATAGCTAAAATGAAGAAAAGCTAAAATGGGGACAAGCTATAATGACCATCTTAATGAAGACAAGCTAAAAATAATGACATTCTTAAATAAGAACAAGTTAAAATGAAAAAGCTAAGGGACAATATTAAACGATGACAATCTAAAATGAAAACACGCTAGAATGATAACAAAATAAAGAACAACCTAAAATAATAAAATATAAATAATACTGGTCAAGTCAAAACAAGGACCATGAAGATTGAGAAATGTAAAAATGAGAACAGCTAGAATAAGGACAGGTTAAAATGATGACAAGCTAAAATGAGAAAATGCTAGAATGATTACAAGATACAATGACGATCAGCTGAAATGATGATAGGCCCACAAGAATCATGTGAAATGACGACAAGACAAAATAAAGAAAAGCTAAAATTAGCACAAGCTAAAATAATGACAATCTTAATGAAGACAAGCTAAAGTGAGGACATTCTAAAATATTGACAATCTTAAATAAGAACAAGTTAAAATAATATAATGAGAACATACTAAAATGATAACAAAATAAAATAATGACAACTGGTGAATAGTTTTGTTGCAGATGTGTTCCTCACCAGGCAACGATAGACAGACTGATTTTGGACCTCTTCTGTGGCGGGAAGCCATGCGGTGTGAAATATATGTGTACAACCAGGAATCGGCCGCTTTATAGAAGGCAGAATAAAAGACAGCGGTATCAAAGTGAACGAAGGGTATCAGCACCATCTACCGCCCAAATGACGTGCCTTGTATATGTGTATTAGCAGTAACTGCATGTTAACATTATATATAGAGCGGCTAAAAGACTTTATCAAACTATTTTAGTCAATGGTAGGGCATTGCATAGTCTAAAAAAAGCAAAAAGGGGAAAAATCATGTTGGGTTAAATTTCACTAAAATGACCAACACACATTTTTCATTATAAATTTGCCTAAAAAAATATATAAAAGCTAAAATAGACAAAATAGAATAATAATGAAATTTTTCGCTAAAATAGTTATTTAAATAACTTCGTTAGTAAATTGAAATTACTTTCCATTCAATTTGTTATTTTTTCAGTCGCGCGCAAAATTTTATTATGCATGATACGCCATGAAATTAGACCTGTCTATATATCACATTTGTAAAACGCCACCAATCAAAATAAAATACCCAAAATCACTATTATTCGAAAATGCTATTATTCGTTTAACGTACGTATAACGTCATATTTTATAACGTTATAGTTTCACACACGATTTTGCTTGGCAATGAAAATATATATACAGGGTGGCCCTTTGAAAACAGTCCCGCTAGGGAAATATTTTTTACCCAAAATGGTTTAAAAACTCTTTAAAAATCTACCTCCATCCGTAAAAAAAGTCAAAATATTTTCTAGTTCATCTGCGATTTATTTTAGAAAAACGTTAACTACTCCCAAATCGTAACAACTGGGAATTATTAATCGGACAATAATTAAGTGACCTAACATTTTTTAGAGTCTCTAGGGGGGCATATTTTCCTCCCTAAAGAGAGAGACTAAAATAAAGATAAGCTATGACGATCAGATATTAGTTGCAGGCATATCAAAACATGTCGTGAAACTGCTCTCTTAAAATTAGTCAAAAATAACTAATAATAAGTCATATTTGACTAATTATAGCGAAAAAGCACTAATATTTCTGCTAAATGAAATAGTCAAATTAGTAGATTTAAAAAAGTTTAGACCCAGCCAGGGATTGAACTCAGGTCTGTCACTTGTCAAGCTTGTCAAGGTGTTGTCATAACCCATTCGGCTATCAGCCGCTCTTATGAAAATCAATTTTATTTGTCAATAAATACTGTTCATAATATTTTAAAGTTGAATATATTATTTGTGTTGCTGTTTTGAGCTAAACTTTTTGCATTTTTATTTGTTTTTATGGGTCATTTAAGCATGGGGCTTAGGTATATGCATTTAATTTAAATAATACTTTGTTTTTGGCCGCAAACGATTAAAGAAATTTGTTACTTTTAACTTTCAGAAATAGTCAAACTTTAACTATTTACGTAGAAAAAAATAACTATTTAAAAGTAAAAACGACTATTTTATTAGTAAAAAATGCTGGTAGTAGAATTTTGACTATATCATTTTTAGAGAGTGTACTGTTTCCTTGAAAATAACACGAGAGTGTTTTTAATTTTCTGCGTTTCCAGCTTGTCGATTTATAAAAGCATTGTAGTTGAAATGGGAGATTTTCAGGGGCACAGGAGTGATTAAAAAGTGTTTTATTTAAAAAAAATGTTTCGTCAATCGATCAAGCTAAGTGGGAGTTAATAAAGTGTTGAAAGTTTAAAGGTGCTGCATTATGTAATTGGGGAAATAGATTTACTCGAGTCTATACCGTGTCAGATGACTAATTTAGTGACACAGTGCCGGTTTGAACATGAAAATTGCACGACGTATTATTCGTGGAAACGAGACAAGTTTCATTTTTCAATTCCCTCGACGCAACGAGAGAAAGACAGAGAAAGAGAGGGAAAAAGAAAGAACGCTGCCTGTGAAAAGCGCTTTCTAATCTTGCATTCTTCAACAATAGATTATAGTCTTCAAAGCAAGCCTTCAATTTTTCATGCAGCTCAGCTCAAAATGCAGTAATGACGGCATTAAGAACTCCACTATCTACATATAATCGACGCTACTTTTCAAACTAGAGACGTGTACGTTAAAAATTAATTTTATTTCTCACTGCTGAAAACTAGGTCGATCAAAACTCTACACCCCACATCTCAATAACCATTTAACATAAGAACCTTTTACATAAATTTTAACACGAAACATCATTTATATATCATTATTTAGAGCAACGTTTTCCACTATAAAGTCATTTTATATTTAAATTAAATTTGATGACAAGCTATAATAAAGTTTAAGGTTTAACAAAACAATTATTATTATTTACTTCATGTTCTAACAGTTGATTGAGCCTAAACTCTAATAAATAATACATGAATAATCATGAAACAGTAAACTTAAATTCAACAGTAAATATTTATAAAAACTATATTTGTAGGACGGATACCTAATGCAGATGGAATACATTTAAAATACAAAACTAAATACTAAGACTCAATCTACTTTAATCCAACACACAAGTAAACAAATAAAGAAACAAACTAAAAATAAAAACGAGGAACACATACAACAGCTGAGTATAAGTATAGTGTATTATTTATATAATGATATTTATATATTTATTTATTTATATTATATGAGGCCTGTCATAGCAAAACCGACAATCTCCACTTTTGGTCGAAAATTAGATTTTTGGCGGAGACTGTACTTCAACTAATTATCTATAAGATGATAAAGTTTATGTGCTGCAAAAGAAGCTAAATCCTGCCTAAAATCCTATTTTAAAAATGAAATTTAGTGCAAAGTCGACAATCTCCACTGATAGATTTGCAGCAAAGTATACAATCTCCAATTCCACCATTAGAAATTAGTAATTTGTGTCACCTGATATCCTAACATTAGATGTTATAACGTATTTTAGAGATTTAATTTTGTGTTTTTTTACTGGTACAAGAAACTCCAGATTTATGTGGTCCAGTTCAGAATTTTCCCATATATGGGAAAATCAATATATTGATTGTATAGTTAAATTTTATAACCATTAAAGGAAAAAAATACAATTATTTTTTTGTTTATTTTTCTAAACCTCCATAAACGTTTACAACAAAATAAGCAATCTCCAGCAATTCATATCAAAGTCAGCAATCTCCAATTTATAATTATAGATTTCACCTATACTATGCATCCTGGAGACCTTATAGTTTGCTACTAGACTAACAACAACAATATTTCAATATAATATATAAAAAAAATACAAATCTAGAATTTAAAATACCAAAATCAATTATCTCAATTTACTCAGTTTTAGTCCGACGGGAGATTGTTGACTACTCTGACAGGCCTCATATGTGGGTTGTGGTCGCAGTAAGGAGATATTGTGTGGTTTTAAGGGTTTGTAGGACGTCCCTTTCTTTCAGAGTTCTCTTTCAGAAAATAAGTTAAATGCCGTTTGGGTTACGGTTATTGTTGTTGCTTTATCTAAATAAATATCATTATTGTTTGTTATAAATTTTTAAGCATATTGGAAGGTTTTATGAGAGATATTTATATAAAAATAAACGGGAGCCTTTCAGGTGTTTGATCTGAGTTTAAACGTGATTTATTATCTTTTATTTACTGTATTTATTATTTCCCTTTTAATACTTTCCCCATGAATACAACACCTTAAAAGTACCTTGGGTTAGAAAGAATTAAAGAAATTAGTTACTTTTTACTCTTAAAACAGTCAAAGATGGTGACTTATCTTAAATTAGGCGAACTTTAACTATTTAAGTAGTAAAAAATAACTATTTAAAAGTGAAAACGACTATTTTATAAGTAAACAATGCTGGTACTAAATTAGATAATAAAATTTTGACTATTTCATTTTAAGAGAGTAAAATGTTTTAAATTAAACTATTTTTCACCAAGTGTATGATAAAAAAGATTTTACCTACAATATTTAAAGTTAATATAAAATATTCACATGCAGTTTCAAATTATTAGAGCACCTAGAAAGAATATCCTATTAAAATTAATATTAAGGGAGCTCTGGGCATTGCGGGAAGACAAAGTCATCCATTTTTAATAATACATTCATTTTTCGTAGGCTGACAAGTCCCTGGCTTCATATAAATAAAAACCAAAATGCTATTTCGTAATATTATACATTACAATGTGCCCCAAAAAATAACGTATATTTTCTTGTTACTGAATTTAACCAATTACATTTATTTGTATTTTATGTTTTATTTGTTTAAAACGAATTGTTTTGTCAAACATACAATAATTCAGATGTGTGCAGTTTTAATAGGTCTGTTTTAAAGTGATATCAATATATAATCATAAATATTAACCACCATCCATTCACCGTGATATATTTAATGCATATAATTTTAATTAATGAAAAATATTCACGCAGTAAAATACAAGCTTTGAAAATCTGCTGTTCGTTAATTTAACTAACAATTTGCAAATATGTCCAAAAATAAATTAATTATAAAATAATACTTTAAAAAAACTAAAAACACGCTCTAACGCATGCACTAAAAAGTACAAAATAATGTTATTTACTTAAAATATTTTATGTTAGGTAGTAAAATTTAGCTAGTTAATTAGTTAGTTGCTTACATACGCCATATTAAAATTAGAATGATGTGAAATTTATGAGTCAAGGCGGTTGTGAAGAAAAAGGTAATCCGCCATCTTGATGAAGTCACTCACATTATTGTTTTTTACTTGTCAAATTCTTTTATTCGAGAACCATGTCAAGGAGGTTATAAAGAAAAGGGTTATTTTTAAAAAATACTGTTTAAAAGTTACAGTAAACAGACAAACAGTAAATATAAACTAGTCAAAGAATGCAAACATAAGTTGGATAACTGCCGAAATAGTATATTAAAGAACTAAGACGTCATTTTGTCGCCCGCGGACAATTTATTGTAATGGACGAGTGCGACAAAAGGTCTTATGACATGAGTTCTTTATGCTATTTTATCTATTTTGCAAAAATTCTATAAAAAAAATAATTTTATACCTTAAATTTAATTTGGTCGAATTTTACTTTAGATAGTTGGTATCACAGTCATTGGTTTGATAGTTAATGTCAAAATCGATTCGCCATGCCGTCCTTTATTTACTTATTTACAATAAGCGGCTGTTAATATTAAAGAAAAAAAAAAGATTTTCTTTGGTGTTAAACAAAATTTATTGCCAGAAAAGTCTCGTAAGTACTAGAAAAATCATAAAAATATTATAACCAGTATGCAAAATATATGCTTTTTAAAGTATAGCCAACCTATAAAACAAAATTTTGGGTGGGATAAAGTATCTCATTACAGCATCGAAAGCGGTGTTATAATGAAGTCATTATGAACGCAAAATGGATAAAATCACTTAAAGGGTGGTTTAAAAAACTTATACTGTTTTTATGCTTTTACACCCTCTGGAAGTTCATTATAAAATAGACTTAGTCTATGTGGAAAAATATTGTAGTTGGTAACCCTTGTTTTAACAATTTTAAAAATATTTGGATTTTTATATAAAAACAATACTGATTCATAAATATACACACCATAATCAGTCAAAATTCTATTGTTTTTAAAAACTGTCCTACAAGATTCAATATATTTTAAACCAAATATTACCCTCATGACTCTGTTTTGTGCAACAAAAACCAGATTAAAATTTTTTAATTTCCCCCAAAAAATAATACTGTATTTTAAAATACTTTGTAAAATTGGCAAAATATATGATATTATTATTAAGGGTGATTTTTGCGAAACATGGTTGGTTTAATGGCAATTTGTTAACCCAAATAAATTATTTTTAATTTTTGAAGCGGTCATACACAAATGATTCACTTTCTTTAAACTACGCTTTTGGACGCCAACATACCCATATAACAGCGATCGTTAAGAGTACTGTAACAGGAATATAATGAAACAACAAAGTTATTGTTTGATAAATAGGCAGTAGGTAAAGAGAGGCTGAAACGTTCCTGAAATGCTGAAACGGCTGAAAATCGCGGATGGAATTGCGCACAACAATGCAATTGACTAAAATATTAACCGAGTTGCAAGGGATTCGAAAATCGAAAAAGCAATAAATAAAAATTTCGGGCTCTCGCGTTCAGGCAAAAAGTACACACTGTGTACCATTGATAAATGTGACAATGGCGAATTTATTTCCCCCCAGTTTCCAACAGGAAAATTCGCATAAAAATTTTTTGATAAATATTATCAAACGAGCCAGTTAAATTACTTGGGTTTTAAATTATTCGTTTTATTTTGGTTGTCGGCAAGTCGAATTGATTTTTTTAATGTACTCAAGAAAAATTTTACTTTGGGCAGTCTAGTTTGTTTTCACTTTATCTGTTTAGTTTTGTCATCATTTATGAGTTACAGCCAAAGCTTTTTATTATTTTATGCTGTCTCAATTTTACCTTGACATTCTTTAAGGTGGTCAACATTTTTTATTTTAATCATTTTAGCTTGTCAATTTTGCTTCAAGGATTTTAGCCTATAATTATTATTATCATTATAAATTTAATTTAAATATATCCTGCTGTTATTGTTTTTTCATATATAATTATTGTCAAAGTTCTATCTTCTGCAACAATATGATATTTTGACATTGTTAAATTGAGAAACATATATTTTTTAGGAAAAATTTATTTACAATTTTATTTTACAACAGAACACGCAATACAAAATTATTTAGCTACAATGAGAGCAAGTGTTGAAGTTAATTACGCAGTTGTTGATATTAGAAAGGACAATATCCTTGTTGTGATATTTTTTATCAAGAATTTCTGCTATTTTTCTTTCTACACTACCACTTGAGAATGATGTTAAAGAATCATTGTTCGTTATTTCGATATTTAATTTATGACCGCTGGCCGCGGTCTCCTGATACAAGAACACCATTTTGAATTATTCTGTAAATTTAAGGTGCGCAGAGGTCTGAATTCATCTGAATACTCAACGCAGACATTGTCTTTAGTTATTTGTATCATTATTATTATCATTATTATATAGAAATTATTAATTTATTAAAGTTTGCCGTAAAATGAGGCATAATAGGCAGTTGCGAACCCTAAATTGGAATGATCTCGAAACCTAATATTATTTGCTCCTTATTCTATTGGATCTGAACTCCAATAAATATCACATGAAAAATTATGTAACAATAAACTTATATTCCAGATACGGATATTGGATATAAAATTCTAGACGGAAAAAGTAACCTTTAAAATACGAATAAAAAGACTTAGGGCCGGTTTTTCAATCGTTGGTTAACTTTATCTTACGGTTAATTTCCTTAGATTCTATTGTTAACACATTAGTATCTAAGAAATTTAACCGTAAGATAAACTTAACCAACGATTGAAAAACCGGCCCTTAGCCTCAATCTACTTTTACCCAACAAATTAACAAATAAACAAAACCAAAGAACATCACTTCAGAGAAAGAGATCCGCTCGCACCTATAAAACTTTTAGAAAATAGGTTAAATGTCGCTTGGGTTATTGTTGCTGTTGTTGCTTATTCCAATAAATTACATTTTTGTTTGTTATAAATATTAAGTGTTTTGTACGTTTAACTTACTTCTATAATCATTCATTTTGAAAGGTTTTATGAGATATAATTTAAAAAAATTACACGGGAGTTCAAACGTGATTTATTGTCTTTTGTTTACTTTATTTATTATTTCCTTTTTAATACTTTTTCCATGAACACAACACCTCTTAATTGCCTTGGGTTACTAAATTAATGAGCTTTATTACCGTAAGTTTTTATTTTACTTATTTGTCTTGATTTTATGTATAATAATTGCTGTGGTGTTATACCCTTACAACTTACTTAGAAATGTCCATATTTTCCTGTAGTTTGAGACACGCTTTTATTATAGAATTTTTTGTGTTAGACGTAACTTTTCGATAGCTCAGACACAAGCAGAGTAAAACATCTTCGGTTATTGTTTCCACATGTTTTCTGATGAGCCAAATTTGAAGTGCTTAATATTCTTTTTCGTAGCGAATATTTTCTTTGAAATCTTCTTGAATGTCCATCGCGAATTTTACAAATAAACAACCGTTACCAGTAGCTATCAAAGCCTAGTTTTCTTGATAAAAGCATTGATTTTGCTTGACCTTTTTAAATTTGACCATGACCTTAAAAATTGACTAACAAATTTACTGAAAATTATAGACGGCCAATATTGCATACAACGAACTCGTTCGTTATATTCCTAATATCGGCCTAATGTCGTTATATACTAAAACTATTCGTTAGTTAATTATTCTTAATATAAACCACCCTGACAAATAGTGCTGTTTGTTTTTTTCCTTGCAGCTTGCACAATAAACTAAATGAGATATAGGATATTTATCTTTTTCGTTGCAAGTCCATTGAAAGAATCAACAAAAGAGTTTAACAGATCCCAGAGAAGATTAACAGGACAACTCGCTTTGCCCGACTTGAAATATTAGCACAGCACCGGACTAATACCATCAACTATTGTCCTTATTTATTTCGTAGCAATTGTTTCTTTTAATAATAACATTCCTCGAAGAACAAAGATTTAAAAAAAATTGTTACATGTTTTTATATGATTGCATTGTGCAGTTGCTAAATATATTATAAAAAGACTCATTTATCTTACTAAAGTTAGCTTTCTTTTGTTAAAAGAATATACAATATTAATTTTATTCTTTTTTAAATATACAAAAGCAGTGTACAGAATCCTTGTGATAAATCCATTTTTATTGCACAAAATTGCTATTATTTTAAAAAGAACTTAGAAAGAAAGCTGCAGTAAAGCCGTTCGCGATCACGCACGTAATAAAAACCTTCTTCTCGTGAAGTTTTTGGCTCAAGAGAGAATTAATATAAGGAAAAATAAAACAATTTACAAAACGTAAAGTCCACTTTACGTTTTGTAAATTATATTATATATATAACATCATACCCAAACAACATTCTGCTTCTAACAAAAACGAAAAATCTTTTAAAGGAAAATTTATTTTTCATTACATTTTAAATGTTTGCATGTATATTTAGATTAAAAACTGCGACATGTTTAGCAAACTTGGTCAGTAACTGGTTGTATATTTAAATAACACTTAACAATCTTACAACATTTTTTATTAAATATTAAAAACAATTGGATCACATGGCCAATTCTGGTGGTACTTTTAGAAACTTTTTATGGTAGGATCATTTTTATTGGTTTAATCAATGCGACGCACGGTGGACTGGCCAAAAGTCCAAAAAGTAAACTTTATCTGATAAAAAAAATAATACACCAAAGTAAAGAAAAAACCTTAATTTGTAAGATTCCGAAAGAAAAAGTTAAAAAAACATTTTATTTAAAAAAGATACAGCTGTTTAAAGTGAAGCAATACGGAAAAAAATCAGATTTTAGATTTGAACAGCATTTTTTTTGCCTTTAAGGCGCTGTTAGTTCTTATATACAACAAAAATATGGTTTAAATTAAGGATGTATGTAATAAGATATTGTATGTTTTGTAAAATTATTTTATTAATTATGCTTAAAAGGTTATATTAAATAAAATAATACATTGTAAAATCATAAAATTTTACACTTAACTAGGGATAATTTCTGCGGTACAAGTTGGTCCAAAAAAATGTTTACACCAAATTGTAGCCCAAAGATTGGGCTCTTTTTAAAGCGCTCTTATAAGATTAAATTATTTTAAATATTACATTTAGTAATAATTTGGTTATGTTATGTTTGTTATTTTCTGTTTTAAATAAATTATTAGTTTCTTAAAAGAAATCATGTAGCTATTTTTAATCCTTTACATTTTACTACCTCGAGGTACGATAGTTTACAGTAATAAAAACCTAATTATAATCCTTTCATCATTTAAGGTAATGTACCTTTTTTGTATATTTTTTTAGGTAGAAACCCGATTGGTTCAAATCACTGGGAATAATAAAATCGGCCAATCACTGATGCCTATCAACGTGGATAATGAGTTCATTATTCACAGAAAAAAATAATATTATGAAATAGGAGTGAATAAAAAAATATATTACGGACAAAGTAATTGTTATTAAAAATATAATAAAAAAAATTAAGATTCGCTCCATATAAGAATATTTAATTATAATGGTACCTAATTTTTTCTTTTTATTTATTTATTATTTAAATAAATTTACGTTTATTAATAAGAGCAAAATGATTATTTTTCTACAAAGTGTAATAAAAATGTAATTTTTTAAGTTTAACCCCTTATAAAACAAAATTTAATAATCATAAATTATGTTGCTCTATACCAAGATAAAGCCTATTTATTTCTGAATAAAATGAAAACAAAAATAATGATTTGAGTCAATTTTTAAGGTCACTAATTAGTTTTGAGACAAAAAGTTGCATTCCAATTTTGGATTCTTTAGATTTAAAATACAACTATTGGCTACCCAAATTCCATTAAAATTGATGTTCTTATGCCTACACAGTAAAAAATTTTGCCCGTGTAAATTTTTTAGTGTAGGGGTAAAAATATTAGAGTTGATTTGTAAGTGTAAAAGTTACACTACAAAATACACTAGGTAGCATTTAGTGCTTATTAACTTTATTAAACACATTTAAAGAATATGAACATTATTTAGTGGTACATTCACACTATTTATTATTAAAATAAATCAAAAGGGTAGAAAAACTTAATGCGAGTGTTTATGACCCCTTAATGTGTTAAATATGGACAAAATGTACACTACAGTGCAGGCCAATTTTTTTGTCTGTGTTGATGTTACTAAGAGCTCTTTTTTCTTTACACTACTAGTGCACATTGTATCACAATTAAAGTTAAATTACACCAATAGTGACAAAATAGACTGAAAAAACTGGTAATAACCGAAATGCGTTTAAAAATGTTTGGTTGGACTATCTACCTACGCAGTGCATATCCGGAGATACCGCGTTGTGGAAGTGTGGCATTTTTGTTCAGTTAGATTTTAATTACGGTGAATCCATAAGGGTACTTTCTTATTTTTTGGTAAGTATTATACTTCCTTTTTCTTTAAGCCTTAATACTCAATAAATACCAATATATTAAAAGGTGGACATCCTATCCGCCCTATATTATATATCAATAATTTACGGCAGTAGGTCGGGTACTTGTAACATTAATAATATAAATACATACACACTTGATTTACTTTTTATTTTTAAACGTAATGGTTGTTATATTAACCTATACCTACATTTTTATTAATATTATGGAAAATTTGTACACGTGTGGTAAATCCCCGACATACAGCCGCCTGACGCCTCTCTACCAATGGGATCACCCATTTTTTATAACAGAAAAATGGATTACTGATGAATTCTCAAGATTTTATTGCTTACAAGTTGACATCCAGTAAAACAATGCATTGATCTAAAACTTTTACGTTTTAAGGAACCATTTTGCTTAAGCCAGCCATAAGACTCAAATATCAAATTATATTTTAAAAGGCACCGATTTTGATAGTTGTCATAGATTTTTGTTCCAAATAAATGTTTCTCCTTATTTACCTTTTCGTTTTATTCACTACCACCAATAGGTTTTACTCAAATAATAGTGTTAATTTAAACTAGAAGATTGCACTAAAAGAGTAAAAGCACCTTTCTAAAATTAGAACTTTTCCAAAGTAGTGTTAATTTACACTGAACAAAAGTGGGATTTTACCCAGGAAGTGTAGAAGTACACGATTTTAGGTAAATTAACACTTTTTAATATATTGTAAAATTACTTTATCCTCAGTGCTATACTTGCTATACTTGCTTACTTGGGGAAAATTACACTACAAATTAACTCTAATTGTAGTGTTATAAAACAACACTATTTAGTGTGAACTTTAATTAGTGTTGCTTAGAGTTGATTTTTTTTAATGTGTATTTGTCATTATTTTTAAATACCCTGGGACCACCGCAATTATTTTCAAACCAAAAGTTAAACTTCCATTTCCTTGGTATCGTTTAGCAGCCACTAAACAATGATAAACGATAGTTTGTGGTTTGGCAAAGAGCAGAGAAGTAAAAACTAACATTAGACTATCACCGATATTTTCCAAAAGTGTTTAAAGTGTAATTTAGGAAAAGCCCAGGCCGTAATCTCTCAACAGCTTGACCGCCGACCCTGGTGGCCGCCGTTTAAACTACTTTATTTTATTTATTTAAGTTTCTGCTAACCATAGGTTTTCACCCAATTACTTTTCATCCGGAAAAACCGACCTCTGCACACAAAACTAATAAAAACAATTGTGAAAGTTTAAAAGTTTTATAGAGACCGAACCCATGGATAAGCTAAATACATTAAATTAAATTATTTATGTTGCCACTTCTGCAGTTTGTTTTTCCTAGTAGTTGTTTTCGAGATCATTAATTTGATGAAAACGAGGCTAAATAAGATACTTTTTAATCTCATAATTGCAACTTCTCAAGTTTCCGCAAACTTAGAGTGGCATATCTACCTAAAACATAAACAAAAGTCCTGAAAATCTTTTAACACTAATAAATTAATTTGATTAATTTATCTCCATTATGTGCATTTACTCCACATTATGAAAGTGTATATTGTCGCAAACAATTTGATCTAAGTTCAATCGATACATTATCCTGGCCTCATAATTTACATAATAGACCATAATACACTGTTTATGTTAATAGGATTAGCTTACAATAATAGTTATTTATGTCATTAATCTAAAAAGACCTATAAGCATATCAAATTGTAACAAGTTTTAATGATTTTTAGAATTTAAAGCAAATTTTATTATTTAAAGTCTACATAAAAGTATAAAGTGCGGTTTATTATCTAAATAAAAATATGCAAAATTATTAAATAGTTTTTTGACGAATATAGATATTTAAATTACAGGGTTGCCACCGATTTGTCTAAAGCAAATTCCCTGAGTTTTCCAGGAATTCCCTGACCTTCCCTGATTTTTTTCCAGACAAAATGTGTTTTCTTTTTGGTTTCCTGACCCCTAATGATTTTTTCAACTGGACTTTGAGTGTTGGTTTTTAAAATTTTAAGTATGTAGCCATTCAAGTATTAGGTAAGCAGTAATTTTGTAATTTTTAACTCCCTCTTCACTTTGACAGCAAAAGTAAGTAAAGCTTATCATTATAAATATAAAAAAAATCAAAGCACCTTTGATGCTTATGTAATACTTGAATTTATTTTTCTCTTGTTGGAGAATTATAACGATTAATTAAAAAACTAAACTTTTATTGAAGTTTATAAAATTCAAAAACATTAACAAAAAGTTCTTATTAAATAAAACAAACAAAAAATTTTCTGTAGCTAATTTTTTTGGGATAATTTTTAATTTAGGTTTTTATTTCTTGGGATTTTATTACATTACTTTTCTGTTCAATCTGAAAATAACAGAAATAATGAAATTTTTAAAAATTTATCTAAAATTTTGTCTGCGGCAGGTCTTGTTTATCAAGTTGATGAGTTCTTATGTAAATATTTGATAGTACAAAAAAAGATTTTATTTCTTCTATCATTTTTTGCAGGAGTTTTTATTGAAGAGAGAAATTGAAAATATTTTCTAAAGCAATATTATTATTAATATTATTATCATGTAAAACTGTAACTTTTTCAAGCATACTCTCTAATAAAGAATTAGTCAAAAATGACATATTTCACAGTGAAAAAGCATGCTTTTTCACTTTGAAATATGTCATTGTAAAACTGTAACTTTTTCAAGCATAATCTCTAAAAAAGAATTAGTTAGCCAATTCTTATGTAAAATTGTCCCCTGAATCCAAAAAAAAACAGTTTTTGAGATATATTCAATTTCATATTATATGGAAAATTGAATAAATCTTAAAAACTGCCCTACTTTTATATCTTTTGACGACATATTCGGATTCAGCAGACAATTTTATATAGGAATTGACTGCTAAATATCCGGGATACAAATTGCTGTTGATTAGAATTATTAGTGGCTGCTTTTTCGCTATGACAATTAGTCATTTTTAATTAATTCATTTTTACAGAGTAGTATTTTCCATCTGGTTCTTTTTTTTAAATTTGATAAATTTGTGTTCTTCGTTGCAGAAATCGTTTTTTAATGGCCCGCACTTTTTATGTGGCATATGACTGCTTGAAAATCAAACATTTGGATTGAAACGGTTTTTTATCAACAGGAACTATAATTTTTTAAATAATTTTACTGATTAATTAATTAGTTTATTAATAATAAATAAACAAATAATAATCACCCTAAACATAAAAATAGTTGTTTATAGTCTTAGAAGGTTATAGTGATAAGTTTGACATATAGCCTGAGTGAGTGGAAACCATGAATTAATTAGTAATAAAACATTTTTAGGCACAAGATAAAATGATGTTAAGCTAAAATAAGAACAAAAAATGTTAAGTATCTAATGATAATACAAACAAGACTTATATAAGATAGAAAAACAATACAAACAGTATAAAATTTATAATTTAAATTTTTTTAAATAAAGGTAATTTTAAAAACACAACATATATACCTCCTGACATGGACTATAAAATGAACTAAATGCCTAAAATATAGCTTAAAAGATAAGTTTAAAAATTCTTGATAATCATTTTTGATGTTATCTATAAAAATATTATTTAAATCAGTTTTAAACTGTTCAAAAGGTTTGCATTTTAGATCATTAGGTAGAAAGTTAAAAAAATTATGCACCGAATATGATGACTATCTAATAATGATGGCTACAAAATAAAATATTGACAGGTAAAAATAATAATGGGTTAAAATGACGATAAGCTAATATAAAACTAATGATGAATAATTTAATTATTGGCAATCAAGATACTATAATAACAGTAAAGTGCCCATGACTTGCACTAATTTTATGGAAAGCAGAAACTAAACCTAATATCCTTTGTGGTAAATAACAATAAAGGGGTGGGTCATGTCGGTGTGTCGCATTTGCGCCGGAGGGGTTGGATCCAATCAACGGGTCCCAGACAAACTTTTTATTGTTGAAGACGAAACGAAGTCTGCAATTAAGGAACATGCTGACGAAGTACTTCGTATTCTTAGCCAACAAATGCAATGAATAACAAGGTCCTTTTGTCTTAATCTCGCCTTTTTTACTACTTGTCAATAAATTGGAACTCTTTTCGAATTTATTAAAGTTTGTTTTTCAGACATAATTTCCCGGTGCATCCGCCATTTTTGCAAGTTTTTTGTGAATACATATTTTTTTACTTCCACCTTTAAAACGCCCACTATCGTACATATTTCCATGAGACCAACTCTTTTAAAATAATTTAGTCACAAATAACTAATTATAAGTCATATTTGACTAATTCGGCCATTTCAAGCGGATTGACGGAACAAATCACAAACCTTTTTTTATAAAAAAAATTGTAGGAAATTTATTATATATTATTTTTGCGTTAAAATTGTCAAATATATTTTTCTTTTATTGGGCTATTCATTAAATAAAAAAAAATCTCAAGAAATATTTTATAAAAGTAAAGATAATTTCAATATTTGACAGGAGATAAATCTTTTTTTATCCCGTCCACACCTTTCAATTATTAAAATTATCTCTACTTTTATAAAATATATATAACCTAATAAAAGCAGAATATATAATATATATTCTAATTTTTTTTTATAAAAACAGTTTTGTAATTCATGCGTTTCGTGCGCTTGAAATGGCCGAATGTCATAACGAAAAAGCAGTCACTTATAATTATTATAATAATAATTTTACTAATTATAATTAGTCAAATTCTACTGAATGTATTAGTCAAATTAGTAGATTTAAATTTAAAAAAAGTTCTGACCCGGGGGTTTGAACTTGGGTCTGTCACTTGTCAAGCTTGTCAAGCGTATGTCATAACCAATGAGCCATCAGTCACTTTTATAAAAATCAATTTTATTTGTCAATAAATATTGCTCATAATATTTTAAAGTTGAATATATTTTGTGTTGCTGTTTTGAGCTAAACTTTTTGCATCTTTGTTTGTTTTTATGGGCCATTTAACCATGGAGCCTATATTCATTTAACTCAAACAATAATTTGTTGTTGGCCGCAAACGATTAAAGAAATTAGATACTTTTAACTCTTAAAATTAGTCAAACTTTAACTAGGTATTTAAGTAGTAAACAATAACTATTTAAAAGTGAAAACGACTATTTTATTAGTAAAAAATGCTGGTACTAATTCAAATAGTAGACGTTTGACTTTTTCATTTTAAGAGAGAAGTGATTTTTTAAATACACATTGACAAGCTATGGCTTTATTACGCTTTAGTCACGGGCTAAAGTTAGCTTTAAGTTAGTTTTCAAATAACATACAATCTTTAAGATAAAGCGCCCTTCCTGTAAAATAATACTAAATATGAAAACTATTGTATTATCTTAGCACAAAAAATTAAAATTATTAATTAGTTTCTCAACGCCAATATTAAAAAAAAATTATACTGATTTTTTGGATGAAGTGCCCATAAGACATTTTCCTTACTTTCACTGTAAAAAAGGATTTTAACAGTCCGTTTTTAAGGGATCAATTTTGATTTATGCAACTTGTCTATAGACATTTAATTAAACACTCGCTCGTGCCTAATTTAAATTCGTGACTAAAATGACGGTTATCAAACTTGATACATTATACGAGCCCTAACCACAAAATGTTCGGACACTTCATAATTTATACAGAAATATTTTTCGTGAATACTATCTCAAAATTATTAGAAGTTATGAAAAATTCAGCTTATTTTGGCATATACCCCTCGAAGCGATTTTTATTTTTAAAAAGTTTACCTTTTATTTTTAGCTTTTAAAAAAAGGGTAACTTTTTAACTTTTTTTTGTATGAGTAAAAAAAGTTATAAATGGGCCCATTAAAAAGAACATAAAATATTATACAAACCCTGAAAATTTGGTAAAAATTGTATAAATAATAAGAAAGTTATAACGATATATATATCTGCAAAATCTCCCGTTTCCTAAGAAAATTGCAAAAACTCTTTAAAAATAGCATTTTTAAATTACTTATACTTTTTTATAACTTATTTATTTTTTACCAAATTTTCAGGGTTTGTATAATATTTTATGCTCTTTTTAATGGGCCCATTTATAACTTTCTTTACTCATACAAAAAAAAGTTTAAAAGTTAGCCTTTTTTTAAAAGCTAAAAATAAAAGGTAAACTTTTTAAAAATAAAAATCGCTTCGAGGGGTATATGCTAAAATGAGCTGAATTTTTCATAACCTCTAATAATTTTGAGATAGTATTCACGAAAAATATTTCTGTATAAATTATAAAGTGTCCGAACATTTTGTGGTTAGGGCTCGTACTATAAAAAGGACTTGATAAAAAGGGATATAAAACTGGTCTTTGTTGGGTTATGATTAAATATAGAAAACTTTATGATGCAACCCGGTTAATATTAATCAAGTAGTAAGTAAAAGGTTTTCGTAAGATCATGTAGATAGATACAATTTGCGGGTGACATATTCCATTTACGGCGTTTCATAAATCCTTAGCCTCAGACACAACCGATAAATATGTATGAAATACGCCGACCTTACAAAACGGCTTTTTATAACGCGCGTCTCCTGTCACGCTCTAATTCATAGAAGCTAGAAAAAACATCGTCCTCCTCTTCCACCACGAAAATATTCATCAAATTATCATAAGTAACTTTTAAACTTGTTTTATTTACTACGGATTAAAATATTTTAAAAAGGTTTTCGAATTTTATTCGAATTTTGTGAAAAGTGTTAGAGATAAGAATTTATTTATTAGAATTAATAACACTGCTAAACGTGGAATCAGTCTTATTTAAAAATACAACCAGTTACTAACCAAGAATGAGAAACAAATGCAGTTTATTCTTCGCAAATCACACAGAGAAAAAACTTACCACGGTGTGCCTGAACGAAGTTTAAGTCACATAAAAATGCTACCAAAAACTGATTGCAGTTTCTTGTTCGGTGACATAAAAATGATATTTACCAAAATCCTAGCTGCTCCTTTTTTTCAAAATTTTTTGAAAATTCATGATTTTTTAAAATTTTTGTTTATTTCAAAGTCTACCTTTGACAGAGTACACATTTGTACACCGATTTTTATAAAATTAGAGTATATTATTGAGGAGACTTAAAGAATACTTTTAATACTGTTCACATCATTTGATATATACAGGGTGAACCAAAAATCGCTTATTTTTGATAAAGCAAAAGCGTAATTTCATGATTTTGGCATAACCCGCAAAAAAGATTTATCCCCATAATTTTTAGATATTTTTCAATTTTGAACGAAACTGATTAAAGTTTTTTGATCGGCACTCTTTGGAGATTTAAAAACGATATTTACCAAAATTCTAACTGCTTTTTTTCAAATTTGTTAAAAAAATCATTTTTTTTTAATTATTTGTTTATCGCAAAGTCTACCTTTGCCAGAGTACATATTTGTACACCGATTTTTATTGATTGCAGTTTCTTGTTCGGGATCCTTTGATATATTGGAGTATATTATTAACGAGACTTGGAGAATACTGTTTTCATACTGAGCACATCATTAGATTTATACAAGGTAAGCCAAAAATCACTTTTTTATATATTAAAAAGCATAATGCAAAAAGAAGATTTACCTACAAAAAATGTTATTTTATTTAATTTTATTTAAAATCAATTTTTCAATAAGTCTTAATAAGAATCCCATTTTGTAGCCTGATAAACATAAAAATATCTAAAAAAACATGGGTTGGTATATCTTTTTTGCTTGTTGTGACAAAATCATGAATTTACGCTTTTGCTTTATTAAAAGAAGCGATTTTTGGCTAACCCTGTATATATTAAATGATGTGCACAGTTTAAAAAAGTATTCTTCAAATCTCCCTAATAATATACTCCAATATTATAAAAATCGGTGTAAAATGTGTACTCTGTCAAAGGTAGACTTTGAAATAAACAAAAATTTAAAAAAAAAATCATGAATTTTCAAAAAAATTCTAAAAAAGGAGCAGCTAGGATTTTGGTAAATATTATTTTTAAGTCACCAACTCTTTTCTTGACAATATTGTGCAAATGGTTGAATATAGAAACTTACTGTTTTCAACAAATTATAGAAAATTGACTTAAACAAACTAATTAGAAAAACCTATCCAACTATCTTGGAAAATGTTTACTAAGCCATTAAAAGCATCCCTTTTGTCGTAGTTTTTCATTTTGATTATTTATTTTAAATTATTTTTGCTACTTCCATATCTGTACCTCAAAGCCAAACTGTATTAAGTCAACTTTTTAAAAATCACATTCCATACTTTTAGCCCACATTTTTCACTCTTTTCAATGTTAAACAGGATTAAGTGATGTGTTGTTCAGACATTAAATACCCAGCTATTATCTAAAGACAAAACCTTTGTTTTCTCCAGAATCAAAAGGCAATAATCGATCTTATAATTGCAAGAAAAAATCAGCGCCCTGAGAAAACGGCATTAGGAAGCATCTCAGGCATCGCAGAGTGGAAGTGTGTTAAAAGATAAACGAGCATTCTTATTGAGGACGTGTCACTTGAGGAAAAGCTCATAAAAGAAAATGCGTTTTCTCTCCAATTTCCCGGTGTTAATGTCACACTATTTTCGAAATGATCGACCCATCATGACGCACCGGAACTGCTAAATCACTTTCCGTTTTCAATAAAATATCAATGATTTTAAATATATTACGAGAAATACAAAAAACTTTGAGTTTTTTTTTAACAGAGTGTATAAATATTTGAAGTAACTTTTTTTTCAAAACTCAGACAGTTTTTGGTCATTTTTGACCTGGCACCTATCTGCCTCGACATCAGCGATTTTGACCAAATAAATACAAAAGTTGTATGCCCTTAATACCTTAATACCCTTCTGTATTCTCATCAACCTATTAGCTTAAGCAATGATTAGACAATTTAGTACCTATTTTAAAAACTCCATGACCACAAAATTAATTTTTTCATCGGATTTTATCTTTTTGTTTGCTTAGATGAAATTAGGACAAGTTCAAAGGTTAAAGTTTAAACATTCAATTTGTGTAAATAAATCCAAAAGCACTTTCCTTAGTTAGGTTATTAACAATTTGAACACATAACCTAAAATTTGAAAGAAATGCACTAATTAACTCACCCATAAAAGTTGCCAGATTTTGTTTGAATTTAGCTAAATTTAAACAAAATCTGGCAAAACTTTTTTTGACAGAATCCGGAAACGCTGGTTGTTACCAACCATAACATAATAAATTAAATTAGGCAACCAGATTAGCCTAAAGTTTCTAGCCGATCAGTAGCGTACTTTTTGGTAGGATAAAGGTTATTATAAATTATTTTTAGTATTTAGAATTTAGAGATAAAAAATTTCATGTGCTTCTTTATGGACCGTAAGGAGCTACCCACTTTAATATATTATTAACTTAATTACATACCTAACACCCTGTATATATACAAGGAAATATTTATGAAATATAGTGACGCGTTTAACATATACAGTAAAGCGTTAAATTAGACCAGTCAGGGTTTACAGTGGTTTAGTAATTAGCTTATATCTTCCACAAATATTAACCAATTTAAAAAAATAAAAATGATTTTTAATCACATTTTTATGCTCTTCATTATGACCCACTGTAATTTTTTATTTTAAAAGGCATAACCTTAAAGTTTTGTCAAAAAATAAATATCAATTTTTTCTCAAAAAAATACCATTTTTATTTTAGTTTTTTGCGTATTTCTAAGATTAGTAGTATCCCAAATCGATTCTCACAGCCTAGAATTATGACACTTGTGTTGGGTTCGAAAATATTTTTTATTAGATATTTAGGATTTTGTTTTCTTCTTTTGGTTAATTAACCTAAATAAGCTTCAAATAAACTAAAAATAAAGGAACACATATATCAATACTGTTTAGTCCAGTATATTTAGGTTTTATTATTTTAATTCATTTGGTAAGTATTTTTTTTTGCGATCGTTAGGTTAAAAAGAAAAAAATTTAGATACATTTTTTAAGGTCTAAAATGAAGAGTTTATTAGGACTAACAAAACTCCAAATGAATTTTTTTATGGGAGCTGTTACTAAGATATTTGTAAAATCAATTCAGGTCCTAGGTTACTTAAGTGTCCTATTATTTTGTAGAAATTGAGTGCTATCTAATGTCTATAATGTCTACAATTATAATTATTTGTTAAAATTTGAATTAAAATTATAATATAATTATTTGTTGAAATTTGAAAACTAACATCTTTAATTTTGAATATCAAATATCTTGGTATCAAAAACTTATATGAAAAAACTTCATTTGACTTTTTGATTTCCCCTTACCGGCTTTTTATATTCGCCCTTCAAAAAAAAATAATTTAAATTTTTTTAATTTTGAAAATCTGTATTTTTGCTTACCCTGTATAACAAAATAAAAGTTTCTCAACGCGAATCGGAAATAAGAAATTATGAAAAATGGTTTTGAAACATTTTATTACAGTTTGTATAGTTTTGGTAATTTTAGGCTTCTAATTAATTAATTAATTCTTATTTTGGAACGTTCTTATACAGTTTGGATAGTTTTGACGCGTTTTAAACAACTAAAAGTTTATATTATTTGAAAGTGTTTTAAGGACATTTTAGACGTTTTTTTGTAATTTTAGACAGTTATTATAATAATGCAGTTTGGGTTCTTTTAGACAGTTCTTATGTAGTTTTAAGATAGCATTTTAGGTGTTTTAAAACATTTTTTTATTTAACTCATAATTTTAATAATTCCACATATGTACCTACATTAATTTACTTTTTTACAATAAAGAAAATTACAAACTTTTTTGGAAACGTGTTTTAGTCTGATTTAATTTGGGACCCTTATTAAAAGTTATCGGTATTTTTTTTTCCCGAATTCTTTTCATACAACTTTCGTAAAAACTTTTTCAATGTTGGCTGGGCTTTATTGTCTGACTATTGAATCCGCATTTTGAGCGTATCCAGAATTTTTGCTAAATAAGAAATAATAGAAGTTTATTGGTTGGGATCTACGACAGTTTTTTTCACTGTAAAAAAAATGTAATGTAACATAAACAAGTTGGGCCCAAAAAGTTTTTATAGGTTTAAAATGAAAAGGTCTGTCTAATTTTAGGGATCCTATTTAAATAAGGGAGGTAAATTATAAAAATATTATTTAACTTGAACCTTAATACTAATATATTCTTTATGAATTAAAAAACACAAAAGAAAAAGAAAAACGCGACTTATTTAAACGTTTTTCTTGAGGTTGAATATTTAAATAAAAGAAAAAAACGTCGGGAAATACTTAAAAGTTAAAAGTATTCTTGAAAAATTTATGTTCCCACTTATGCCTTTTTTGTATTTTGTAGTTGGAGAGAAACACACACACATCAAAAGATTTTCATCGCTTATCTTGTTTTTATACTTTTCCGTAACAAACATAAACTTTAATCTTTTACCTTTATTTGAAGAGAACATTCCGTTTTATGTTTGCGCCCTTATTAAAATCAAAAATTAAATAACACACAGGAACAGCATATACATAAACGTTTATGCGAGTAAATGCCCACATATCATTTTATTAGATTGTTGTATGAAAAGGTTCTTCAAAATATAACAAAGAAACAATGTCTTTGTTAAAATATCTACAAATATAAAGACAACAAAACATGCATTGTCTAATTATAAGCTTTGTCTTTTTTATATAATTTTAGGGATTTTTTATGCTAAAAATATTATGTTTTTATGTCTAAATTGATCAAAGAAATTATTTTTTTCCTAGCGAAAACCTTATTTTATTTTGCTTAAAATTCAGTTTAATTACTTTGCATGAAAAGCCCTAATTAATAAATAAATTATTTTTTGCACCTGTAAAAGTTCTCTCTTTCTAAAAGGGTTCCATATTCATAAAACCTTTTATACGGCTTTGGTGTCAAAAACTAAAAGGAAATGTTGAATTTTAATTAATTTTGAATTAAACAAATATCAATGGCAATTTAAACATAAAAATAAAATTAACAATGTGTTTTAGGAGCGAAGCGAAGATTGCGAGCGACTGTTATAATAAAAATATATAAACTGTATATAATAAAAGTTTATAAACGAGTTGCATAATATATGTACTTTATCTACGACAAATATCAATATAAAAAATAATGTACTACTAATTTACTTAAATATTTGTATAAAGCAACATCTATACAAAAATGTTTTAACCAAAATTGATGTCAGGAATCTGTTTTACTGCCCCTTAAAATGTCCGTGTCAGTTTGTCAAATTTTCCTGTTAAAATTGAAATTTATTTTTAGAAAATGGACTTACATCCTCTTTAATCCGATATATAAGCAGTTTTTTGACAGTAAAAGTGAAAAGTATGTTTTTATGGGTACTTCACCCGAAATTATGCATTATGGGAATTTTTAATAAGTATATCACAAATGGGTGTTAAAATTTGTTCTATATTTAATCCATAGCCATCTATTCATTTTTTACTTTAATTTTTTCTTCTTTCTTATTAACATGTTTATAATAGTTTATGCACACGGCGTGCCTGAACGAAGTTTAAGTCACATAAAAATGCCGCCAAAACTAATTGCAGTTTCTTGTTCCCCCTTTGGTGACTTAAAAATGATATTTACCAAAATCATAGCTGCTCCTCTTTTTGAAATTTTTTGAAAAGTCATGATTTTTTTTTTAATTTTTGGTGTATCTTAAAGTCTACCTTTGACAGAGTACACATTTGTACACCGATTTTTATAATATTGGAGTATATTGTTAACGAGACTTGGAGAATACTGTTTTGATACTGAGCACATCATTAGATTTAAAAAAGAAAAAAAGATTTTTCAAAAAATTTCGAAAAGAGGAGCAGTTTGGTAAATATCATTTTAAAGTTACCAAAGGGTCCCGAACAAGAAACTGTAATCAATAAAAATCGGTGTACAAATGTGTACTCTGGATAAACAAATAATTAAAAAAAAAGATTTTTAACAAACTTATAAAAAAGTAGTAAGAATTTTAGTAAATATCATTTTTAAATCTCCAAAGAGTGCCGATCAAAAAACTTTAACCAGTTTTTCGTTCAAAATTGAAAACTACTAAATTAAAACTACTAAATTAAACAACATTTTAAATATTCTCTAAGCATTATTTTATTTAATTTTATTAAAAATCTATTTTTTTATCAAAGGTTAATAATAATGTCATTTTGTAACTTGATAAACGTAGAAATATCTTAAAAAATGGGGATAAATCTTTTTTAATTTTAAAGGGATCACAACAAACTGCCAAAAATATGAAAATATTTATACTCATATTTTTTTAAATGAAAGGGACACACTGTTTGATTATTATCATTTTCTCTTAGTTTGAACACCTGTTATTCGATATTTTGTAATGAAATATCACATTTCAGTTTTTGACACTTCTCATTCACGAATTGTCCAACACATTTTAAAATTGTAATAACAAACTTAAATAACTAAAAAGGTAACAATAAACTAGGAAATTAATATAAATTAAAAAAATTAACAGGGAATTCACATATGCATTTCCTTTTAATTAACTTTTAAAATGTAAATAATTTTTAAATGTAAATAATATAGTTTTACTTTTCTATCAAAGCCATTTTTAAACAAAATTGTATCTTCCTAGCAAGACAAATACACAATATTTTTTTACAGTTTTTAGTTTTTGTTAAATTTTGAACAACTTTAATTCACTCCCTCTGGACGAAAAAATGCATATTTTTTTCAAATAATGAAAAATATTCATAATAAAAATGATATTTCCTGCATTTGTATACTTTTTCATAATTTCGCATTTTATATTTTAATAGATATTTATTTATAAGTACTTTAAATAAAATATACACCAAATCAAATTTTCATAGCCCACTACATAATATCAATGGTAGAAAATTGACTTTTAAGTTAGAAAAAGCGTGAATTTAGCACTAAAAAACTGCACTTGTAAAAACATTTCTATAGTTTTAGGTATATATTTAAAAAGTACATTGTTTTATTGTTAAAACAAAATATTACGGCGTAATAATTACGCGTAATAATTACGCGATAAGAAATATTAATAAAAAAGTTATAAAAGAATTTCTTAGAAACCGATTTGGTAATATTTTATGCCTAATTTCTCAGGATGTTTGAATAATAAAATATTTTGTAATTTTAGTTCATCACAAGCATTTTTCTTCAAACCCTAAAACTTTTAGGTCCATATTTTGTTATTATCTCGTTTTATAAACTGCTCTAGACACTCATTTTATTAAACACTCGCTTGCAAGCTTCGCACGTGCCCAATAAAACTAATTAAAATGGCCTTTAAAAAACTTGATACATAATATACTATAACAATGTACTGCTATTATATAACTTGGATTTAAAATATAATCATTATTAACTTAAAAAGCAGTATACCTATGCGTATTGTCCTTTTATATAAACGTATATACGTAAGATATAAAGCCAGTGATGGGTCTTTTATTGGCTAACATACGACCGGTTATTCTTTATACTGAAACAGCATTCAGTGCACAATGTATAAAATTTAATTTAAAATTTTAGGTTCGAAATACGTTTTCTCAAATGCAGTTACGAAGTTTAAACGTTTATACTCTTTGATGCATTTTGCCTTAACAATAAATTCCGACGTGAATAACAATTTAACTTTTACAACATTGTTATTATAAAGTCGAACGTTTAAAGTTTAGACTCTATTTTGCAAATCAATCTCGTTATTGGACTGGCGAAGTTTAAAGATCGGGGCTATAAATCTCTATTTTTAATATACTTAACTTTTCGAGCGAAAAAAAAAGATAAATAAAATATGTGAAAACTACTAATGGAGTCAATAAATCTCACGATGAATACGTGAGTTGGTTCAAAAACAGACAAATCCATTTTCCATGTCCACTTAAATCGCAAGTAAATCAAAAGTAGTAACTTTTTTTAAACATTTAATAGCTATTTTGATCGGCATAACCATACAAAAAGAAAGCCTTTTTATCTTTCTTTCATAATTTAAGTTAAGCTTAAAACACCTTGAGATGAAAAGAGCACGACCTCTTAAATTTTTAATTGCTAGGAGAAATTGTGGTTTTTCATTTTAGCAACACGGGCACAACAACAAAACAACTTGATTAAAGAAACTTTTCGCGAAATGACTAGTCCCGCAAACTTATAATTTTGACAGGGCGCCAAACAAATTCCACATCTTTTGGCATCCGGGTCAATAAGTTTTAAGTAAAACAATTGTATTACCATTTAATCCACTTTTGCATTCTGCCGGAAACCTCACCTAATTATATATTTTTTATTGATAATGTTGTGAAATTTTTTGAAGAAACGATTACCAAATTTTTTTCTTCTTTAAAACGCTGTCGAACATCCACAATGTCTATTGAAGCTGAGTGTTTTAAAATTGAATGTTTTATGCTTTTAAAATGGAATTCCCGATCAATTATTTTCGAATGGTGATTTTTGACGAATAAAGGTTTGGACTGAGATAAATGAAACGTCGATATAATTTTTATCGCGCTTTGATTTTTATGAGCAAAACTCGAATTTCCATAAGCCCTCAAAATGAATTTAATGGGACAAAAATAAGGTATTGCTAAATTAATTTAAAATCTTTAAAAAGAATATAAAAATTTGAAATAATATATTGAATACATACAAGTTTATATTTTTACTAAAAGCATCAAGCGTTAAACAATGTTTTGTTTATTTTTTATTTATTTAGTTGTTCAAAAATACATGTACAAATAAATAAGTACAAAATGCAAATCACAATTTATATTTATTTTATATTATACCGAAATCCATAATTTATGTTTTACAATTATAAAATGTATGTGTGTACATGTTTTTAAAATAACTCTATATGACTTTTTAATTATTAATAAAATATCGCTGAGCTTAAATTATTTGTTTAACTTAATTTGATTAAAAATATATTATTACGTACGTATATGCAAGCTAATTTTCGAAAAATAAAAATGTTTTGCATCACACATACCATTTTTAAATAACAAAACATAAAATCTAGTTAATTTTTTATTCTGTTGTATTACCAATTTTTGTTGTTGGGAAAAACATGTTAATTTAAACTAAAATTAGCTATAATCGTCATTAAAGCTGGTCATCATAACAATATTCTATCCTGTTGTCATTAAAGCTTTTCATCATTTTAGATTGTCGTTATTTTATTTTGTCATAAATTTGGCTCATTTTCATTATAGCTTGTTGTAATTTTAGCTTATCTTCTTCATAGTTTGTCTTTTCCTTTATTTAAGCATATGTAATAATATTTTAAGCCAATTGTCATTTTAGGTTATTGTCACTATAGCTTGTTATCATGCAATTATTTTAGCCTGTCGTCATTTGAGCTTGTCATGATTTTGGCTCATTGTCATTATAGCTTGTCATCATTTTAACTTATCGTCTTTAGAATTGTCATCATTTTGGCTCATGTTTACTATAGCTAGTCATAAGTTTGTCCCACTGTCATTATGGCGGTTTAACCGGTTAATCTAGCTTAGCTCAGCTAATTAGCTAACGGCTAACCGGCTAAACAGCTAATGTTTTTAAAGCTATTTAATGATTTCTTATCTACGGACAGGTTCAAAAATTAATGTTAATATTGTTTTTTTTATAAAAAAGACGGTAATAATGTCTATTATAAAATAGTATATATAAATATTATTATAATGTATAAATAAATAATAGCTTTTGAAAAATAATATACGTATATGTAAATATTAATCTCTACTAAATATTAATCAAATTGTTAACGAAAAAGCGGTTTTAATACATGATTTAAATTACTCGTACTTTTTAATTTGTTAATGTCGACGTTTATTCGTAAATTAGTTAGTTTTGTTGCCTGTAGGTATGCTTTTTATGCGCTGGGTATTTTTTTTTGTAGAATTGACATTTTCATTTTACAAAAGTTTTTTTATTTCCCATACAATTCAACGATTCAATTGAATATTGTTGTTAGATTTACGGGTTAAGCCACCAGCTAATTGGCTAAGCTAATTTAGTTAACCGGTTAAATTAGCTAAGCTGATCAGTAGGGATGGGATTTTAGTTATTTTACCTTTTTTTCACCGATGTACCTAACTATTTGAAAACCAATAATGCCAAAATGTGTTTTAAAAGATTTTCTTTTATATGAACCTAACTTGTTTTCACCTTTTTTACCTTTTTTGGAGGTTTTTGCTTTTAACTACCTTTTTTATACTTTTGTTACCTATTTTTTTAACTTGTTTTCACCTTTTTTTACCTTTTTTGGAGTTTTTTGCTTTAAACTACCTTTTTATACTTTTGTTACATATTTTTTAATTTGTCAGTTTATTTTCACCTATGTATTACCTATTTTTACGTATTTTTACTTATTTTATTTTTTTTGTGTTCTTTTTAAATTTTGCGCCAATATTTTATCCAGGGGTGCAACTCAAAGGTATAGAATTTTTTCTTATGGTCACAGACTGTAACAGTTACCTTCTTTGTAGTAAGCTTATGTTCTGTCATAGAACTTCTGTGTAGTGAGTGTCACTCAGTGAAACACAGTTTATTGCATAGAAATAGTTTATTGTGAGTATGTTCTGTGTTTGGGTATGCGGCTAAACAAAATTATAAACGAAACTTGAACTTTTAATATTTTTTTTACCTAAAATGCTGTTTTTTTTAACCTAAAATGCTTTTTTTAGTACCTTTTTAGTTACCTATTTTTCAGTTTTTAGTACCTAAATATCCCATCTTTACTGTTCAGTTAGCAAGCTGCTAACTTTTTTAGCCGGCTTAACCGGTTAAACTGTATAGCCCTATTTGTTATCATTTTGGATCGTTGTCATAGTTTGTCTTAATTTTAGCTTATCGTCTTCATTTCGGCTCATCGTCATTTTAGTTGTCGGTATTTCAGTTTGTTATCATTTTGGATCATTGTCTTGATAGTTTATTTTAATTTAAGCTTAATTAGCCTTTCGTTAGTATAGTCGTTAGTATCGTCATAAGTTTGTCCCATTGTCCTTATGGCTTGTTACAACATTACAATGGGGTAGTTAAATTTTTTCTGACCTATACTTTTTATGGTTTTATTCAAGGCGTTTTGTCATTTTTAACATTTCTGTGAAATCAGAATTTCAATTGAGTTTACAGTTTTCGAGATACTTACAAAAAAAATCTCCTAATTACGTCACTAGGCTATTGACATCGTTGCCAGCTTTTTCTATGGTTGCCAGTGTGTTTAGTTTAAGATTCTTACGATAGATGGCACCACGTTATAATATTTTAGTTTTAAAACCACTTGATCTATAATTTTAGTTGAGAAGAAGAAGAAGAATTGATTTTTTGACGTTTCTTTTTTTCGGGTTATGTTTTTTTTTTAAATATAGATTATTGAAAATCAATGTTATTGTTATGTTATTTGTAATTGATATTAGATAAGTGATTTATTAATAACGGACTCCAAAGCAGAGAAATCTTGTGGAATGGTTGGTTACATTGAACATTGGAGCTTTTAAACAAATAAAGTAAGTACCTATAATTATAATCATATTTTGTCGTAAATGCATTTCATTAGTATAATGCCTAGTTCTTTATATTCTTTTAGATATATCTTGGACTCTAAAATATCAAACAGTAATATGATACCTCGTAATAAGGAAGATAGGTACTTAATGAATTTGGTGACCATCTTTCACTCAACTGACAGTGACAGTATTTGTACATAACCTTTTCGGGTATTTTCTGACATAACCGAATGAAATCATTAACAAGACAACTTGACAACAGGGTAATTTTCAACCAATAGAAATCTTAGAATGTTGGTCACATGGCGAGGTTTGTGACGTCATAAAAATTTATATTTTTTGTAAATATCTCGAAAACGGTAAACTTAATTGAAATTCTGATTTCACAGAAATGTTTAATATTACAAAACGCCTTGAATAAAACCATAAAAAGTATAGGTCAGAAAAAATTTAACTACCCCATTATATGCATACCAAAACACAGCTTGTCGGTATTTTTGTTTTTCATCATTTGAGCTCATTGTAATTTATTGAAAAAATGTTAATAAAAATAAAAGTGTTGGTGTTTTTATAAAACGCCTGGAAACCATTTAAACACTCATCAATTCTTTAATCTGAAAAATATGAGCGTGCGCGTTTAAACAATAAACTTTTAATTTAAAAACGTTTCACGTTTTAATTCGACTGGCAAGCGAAAGAATAAAAGCAATTAAAAAATCCACGGGTCGGTGTATTTTTTCCGTTTTCATTTATTTTAACCCTACGGCGACCGACTAATCATTTAGCGGCGTAAGAGAACGTAAGAACATTCACGGCAAAAACGGCGGGTCCCCGTAATGGTTTCGGTGTTGCCACTAATGAGTTGGGAGTCGTGGCATTGCCCATGTTGCCTCCATGAATGTCCGTTTGACGCCATCTTGTTACTTGAACGGCGTGTTCGCGAACGAGTAATGGCCACATTAAGGACCAACCTCCGATAAATTGATCATAAACCGTATAAGGCCCGTACAATAGTTTAATAAATTTTCTTAAAGAACCTATAGGTTTTTATAAACAGCATATTAAAGAAAAGGGTCTTACAAGCGGTATCTTAAATATGAAAAAATATAATATCTTTTTTGTACATTTTATCAAGTACATTGTGCTTGTCGTCATTTTGGTTTGTTATTTAACTTGTCTTCAAGATTTTAGCTTGTGCTCATTTTAGCTTTTCAATATTTAAGGATGTTTAATTTTATTTAAACTTGTCAATATTTTATGTTTCGTAATTTTTGCTTATCATTTATGTTTAGCTGTATATTTAGGCTTGTTATTACGAGTATATACGCATATCATCATTTAAGATTGTAACCATAGCTTGTCAATATTTTAGCTTGACATCATTTTAGATTATTATTATTTAACTGTTTTCTCATTTCAGATTGCAATATTTTAGCTAATCGTCTTTTTAGCTTGTAATTGTTTAAGCTAGTCATCATTGTAATTTAAGCTTGTCATTATTTTATGTTATCTTTATTTTAGCTTGTCACTTTTGTTTAGCTCATTATTTAGGTTTGCTTGCTTGCTTATCGCTATTTTAGACAGTAACCATTTTAGCTTGATATCAATTTAGATTGTCATTATTTTAATGTTTTCTTATTTTAGATTGCAATATTTTAGCTAATTGTCATTTTAGCTTCTTACTGTTTTAGCTTGTTAACTTATTGCCATTTAAGCTTGTCACTATTTAAACTTGTCGTTATTTTAGCTTGTCACCTTTGTTAAATTCATTATTTAGGCTTTTTATTATTTAGGCTTATCACCATTTTAAAATGTAATCATTTTGTGATTGTCAAAATTTTAGCTGGCACTCATTTTAACTTTGATGTATTTTACATTATCAATATTTAATTGTTTTCTCATTTTATATTGCAATATTTTTGCTTAATATCCTTTTAGCTTGTCAATATTTTAACTTATTGTAATTTAAGCTTGTCATTATTTTAACTTTTGTTTAGCTCATTATTTAGGCTTGGTATTATTTACCCTTACCACCATTTCAGTCTGTTACCATTTTAGCTTGTCAATATTTTAGCCAATCGTCTTTTTAGCCTGTAATTGTTTAAGCTAGTCATCATTTTAACTTATTGTAATTTAAGCTTGTCATTATTTTATGTTATCTTTTGTTTAGCACATTATTTAGGCTTGCTGATATTTAGGCTTATCACCATTTTAGACAGTAACCATTTTAGCTGGGACTCATTTTAGCTTGATATCATTTTAGATTGTCATTATTTTAATGTTTTCTTATTTTAGATTGCAATATTTAAGCTAATTGTCCTTTTAGCTTGTCATTGTTTTAGCTTGTTGACTTATTGTCATTTAAGCTTGTCATTATTTAAACTATTCGTTATTTTAGCTTGTTACCTTTGTTAAATTTATTATTTAGGCTTGTTATTATTTAGGCTTTTCACCATTTTAAAATGTAATCATTTTGTGATTGTCAATATTTTAGCTGGCACTCTTTTTAGCTTTGATGTATTTTACATTATCAATATTTAATTGTTTTCTCATTTTATATTGCAATATTTTTGCGTATTATCCTTTTAGCTTGTCAATATTTTAGATTATTGTAATTTAAGCTTGTCATTATTTTAAATTATCGGTATTTTAGCTTGTCACTTTTGTTTAGCTCATGTCATTATTTAACTGTTTTCTCATAATATAAGAAAACAGTTAAATAATGACATGAGCTAAACAAAAGTGACAAGCTAAAATATTGTAATATTTTTGCTTATTTTCCTTTTAGCTTGTCATCATTTTAACTTGTCATTTAAGCTTGATAATATTTTAACTTCTCGTTATTTTAGCTTGTCATTTTTGTTTAGCTCATTATTTACGCTTATAACCATTTTAGCTTGTCAATATTTTGGCTGGCACCCATTTTAGCTTGACATCATTTTAGATTATAATTTTTTAACTGTTTTCCCATTTTAGATCGCAATATTTTAGCTAATCGCCCGTTTGTCATTTTTTATTTTCTCACCATTTAATTTATTTTAAGCTTATCATTAACTTCTTTGTTATTTTAGCATGTTATTTTTGTTTAGCTCATTATTTAAGCTATTTTAAATTGTAACCATTTTAGCTGGCCCTCATTTTAGCTTGACAACATTTTAGATTGCAATATTTTAGATTATTATTTTTGTTTAGCTTATCATTATTTTAGCTATTTATTTTCCATAGCTTTAGCTTGCCGATATTTAAACTTATTTTAATTTTAGGATGTATAGGTTTTTTAACAGTATATTACAGTAATTGTTTTTTGTCAAAGCAAAAAAATGCTTTGTTTATAAAAGATAATAACAAGGGTAGTGGCAAGTATATTTGTCAAATAGGACAATCAGCTTTTTACCAAACATGAAGAAGAAAATGGTGTTGTTTTCAAACTTGCGGTCTAGGATTAGCCTGTGACACACAATTATCGTTAGTTAACTTAGTCTGCTGGCTTATTTAGCCGGTCTGTTGGTTCTGCATATAACTTATTTCATGTTCTCTCTTGCCTCGCTAAGAAACTTGCTGCTTAGTTTCAATCGCATTCGATCGCTTTATGGCAAAGGCCGATGTTTGAGATGGAATTTGGGCCGGACAATAGTTGAAACTACTTATGCGGTTTTCGGTGTAAATGACCACGGCGTTGTTTAAGTTTTCGGCCATTAAAATGGTTTCCCGATTAACTATGTGCAGGTTTCATTAGTATTTGCAGTATTTAAGGGTTTGCTTGATGCAGTAGTGGATTTAGTCAGCATTGCGACCTTTAGTTGAGTTTTTCAATACTTTTTTTTTCTTCGTTTCCCAAACAATTTTTGAGAACGCTGCAGCGTTTTGAAAAACGCAAGATTCAAAACGCATCGATGACCTTGGATAAACTAGTAACAGTTGTGTCAAGACTTACGAATGAAGTATAAGCTCACCACAGTTCCTGGCACTTCTCATAATTGTGACAAAAATAACTATTGGTGTTGCAAAAGTATCCCGTGAGGTTTTATTAGAAATTGTATGTACATTGACATTGTATGTTGAGTGGATTAGTGTTCTGAGCTATTTATCTTTAAGATTTGTCAAAGCATTTAGAATTCAAAAATTTATAAAAAATTGCTTTTAAGGATTAAACTATAATACAAAATTTCTTTGAAGGCATCAAAGATATTTCAAAATGTTTCAAGAGAACATAAAATAAAAAAAATGCTTTAAAAATTCATTCGTAACTTAAAATCCTTCATTCGTGAGTCTTATCATGACTTTTGCATTTACTTCATTTGTAATTCTTGACACGCCTGTTATAATGTTATAGTATCGTGACTGTGGCATATACGAGGATCGTTTTTTACAAAATGGATAATTACCCAAATTATTAACTTCACCACTATCTAAAACAGTCTAGTTGACTAACACTTTTCAGTAACTAGTATATACTCGAAGATACTAGTTACTAGGAAGTATGAGTCAATTTAACTGAAATATGAACCTTTGCAAAGCGCCACCTAAGGGTTTTTACTTTAATGATAATAGCATTATTGTCACACAAGCGACATCTATGCTTCAGGCCGATAACTTATCAAACGGCCCTCGAACTTTAGAAGTAAGTCTTGACACGCCTGTTACACAGATATACAAAACAATATTATATTATTTTATCGTTACGCTACTGAGATAATTTATTGATATTAAAATTAAAAGAAAAAATAATGTTTTAAACGGTATGACATTTGGTATATACCAACCCCATATAATCTAGTTTTATTTAAGTATAGTATAATTTCTCTGAGTACTGTGTGTGCATGGGTAAGTAGCTTAGCAGCTTACAATTATTACTGGATTGGCTTAGCATTACAGTAATAACAGTCAATGGGTCTATTAACTATTATGGCTTCTCTAATATTAAACATAATTATTGTTATGCATTAGCGCTATAATTAAAAAAACCCTTTTAGAATTTCATTATTTTAACAATGAAATTTTTTTACCTTGCCACGTGGCTATATCTCATTTTTCTACCCTTAAATGCCTCTGCATATCGTTTTAAATGGTAATAGCTTTGATTTGTCGTATATGGCTTGACTTTTGCATGTGATTGAATTTGGCCTTATTGATATGTATGCGACCCCGATATCTTCGTTTTAATATTCCCGACACATGCAAATATAGCAAAAGGATATATCAATAACGCCGAAGAATTCGTATAGATGCAATAAATAAAGGATATTCATTATGAACAAGTGTTTTAATATTTAACCTGGGACAAAATTTGCTTCCTATAATGTGTCGTTTGTATTCTGAATACGCTAACAGGACATGAATTTCAATAATAGAGTCGTTAGTATGTGCAGAAGTGGTTCATTAATTTTCTGCACCAAGGCAACATTTTTACCCCAAGCTTATTTGTTAATTAACAAGAACTCAAGTAATTAAGAAAAACACTTTCGGAATTTCTTAATAACACTTAAGACTTTGTTAGGAAACATATTAATTATTTATTTTCATGGCAATTTCACTTTGTATGTTAAACAAATTTCTAGTTACAAGTTCATCAGGGTTTTTCAGTCAGTTTTTAACAAGCTAACAAATAACAAGTGTAAATAAAGACAAGATAAGCTCATCCTGGCAGCACATATTGAAGGAACTAAGGTTAAATCAACGAGAATTTGATAAGTATTATTCCCTCATACCTTTTAAACAGAAATGTGTTTTAGAAGTGAAAGACAACTCGAAGTTGCTCGAAGTAAACAGCAGCGTTCCACAAGGATCTGTACTGGGACCAACCCTATGAACCATTCTGATGATGATGGTCTTCTTGAAACTAAAATGCTTGAAGGAGCTACCCTCGTGGGCTTTGAAGACGACGTGGCAATCGTGGTCACTGCCAAAACATAGCTTTGTAGAATCAGGACTACAACTGGTAGAAAACTGGCTGGAGGAAAACAGCTTTCAAGCGCAAAATTCTGTTAAGTGTGATTCTGTATGCAACGCTAATCTGGTATAAAGATACGGAAAATAAAATATTAGCCCTAAATCTTACGCGACTTCAGAGGACTATATCCATTGGGATCTGCAGTACCTATCGTACAATATCTGCTGAAGTAGGTGTTATTGCTGGAATTCCACCCATAAAGCTACAAATTAAAGAAAGTAAAGGAAGGTATGATGGAATAGACAAGAACGTTGCCAGAAAAATCCTGAAAAATGGCAAAAAATGGGAATATGGGACATACGTCCGCTGGATCTTTCATTTAAACCAGAACTCCATGTTTGGGTGGACAGAACATTTGGAGAAACTGGATACTTCCTCATACTCTTCTTATGCTCCAGATGAAGAGAAGGTAAAAATTTAGAAGCATTTAAAAACATAATCGAGACTAAAGAAAAAAAGTATAAAATATGCCATATATGAAATTAGTTAGAAGTTAAGTTGACAATGAGATATAAACAAGAGCATTATTTTGCGCAAATCGATTTTAAATCATTAGGATTTGCTGCCTTTGTCCTTTAGCTTCGTTTATAACCCCATTGTAAAATAGATTGAAAACAGGATAATAAAAGAAGAAATATCAAATTATTAAACCTAGCACACTTCCTGGATCAGGAATTGTAAGGGCCTTGTGCCATGCATATCCTATACGAGCACGTGATTTCTGTGAGTCAGTCGTGTGGTCGAATGATAAGTTATTTAGATGAGGAAAAGTTAATTTCACGAGGAGAGAATCGCTTCCAGCCTCACCACTCTCTCCATGTACGAGGTAAAGATAGCGAAAATTATAACTGTGTTCTGGCAAAGAGATGCAGCCTTTGTGCCAGCAGACCACACGAGACATGTAATTTACTTATTTCATCTACTGGGGACCTAATCTTGGGAAAACTTCGCGAAGCGATGGCGGGAAATCCCATTGTTATCTCTAATTAAATGTCTCATTATCAAGTTTGTAATTATTTTGCCAAAGGGGTTTGATTTTAATTAAAAACAACAGGATTATGATTATTAAATACCTTCTCTAAAATGTTATTACACTCAACTGAAAACCACTCCAATGTTTTTTAAATACTTCCATCTTTAAAGATATTTGTTGTTTTAAAAAACACATTTAACAACTAAAACTGTATTTCTTTCATGGTTAACATCATGAATTTTCTATTAGAAGTTTGTGTATACATACATATATATCGAAGCCGTAAAAAATGCGGGAGCAGAGTTCAGCACTGACAATATTCCGCTTTCTTTGTTCCATTGTTATATCTTAAGGGAACCTTCACTCTATGCACTGCAACATTTTTATATTTTTGGTTTATTTTCTCTGGAAAACAACACTTTACGCAATATTTTTATCTTTTAGGTCGAAAATATAGTTTAAACTGTAAGCTTTATAAATTATCCTTACTTTAATATGGTAATCTTTTTAGTTTATCAAAATTTTACTTGGTCATCATCTTGTCCATATTTTAGCCTACTCTTTTTAGCTTGTTATCATTTTAGTTATATATAACCTAGTGTAAAGTTAATAAATAGATATTTATTTTAAAATAATCATCATTTTTTCTGTAAATATTTTAGCAAGTAATCATTTTAGCTTGTTGTCATTTCAGCTTGTCATTATTAAGCTTATTATTATCTTAGCTTGTCATAATTTTATTTTGTTAGGATTTTTAGTTCATTTGTATATACAACCAACAATTTCGTTATACAGGATGCATCAAGTGTCCTTGTATGTGTAGGTCGGTTAAATTAGAGGAAATTGCGTTATAACAAGCCTTTTAAAATGAAATTTTTAAATTGAAAACAAGCCAGACGTTCACAAAATATTGAAATAAACTAAATAACTATGACTTTTGGTTTTAGGAGTTTTTTAGTTTTTTTTAATTATTTGGGAACCGCAAATTTTTTTCCCAATTTTTAAATGCCATTTTAATATTTTGTCTAGTTTAACCAACCTTGTAGTTCAAATAAAAAAATACATACTTGATGCACCATGTATATTATGTAACAAATAAAATTTATATTATACATCTTCAAGCAAATATAGGTTAAACTGCAATAACTATAGATTTAAAATTATATTTTACCTAAACTTTATACTTATACCAAAGTTGACTTCTGAAATATTTGACTTTTCCTTAATAGCTAAAGTTTAGAATGTCGGTAATATATCATATTTAAAGTCAATTAGGCAACGTTGTCTTTAAAATTACAGTTAAAATATAACCTATATAAATTCTTGCAAAAAACTTTAAAAATTAAAAAATATATTTTTATATATATATATATATATACTAACATAAACTAACATAAAATTTTTGTCCAGAAAGTTTGCATTTTCTTTACATTAATTTTGTATTTCTTTGGACAAAATATGCTAACAGGAATATTTCGTTTAAGTTCTTTTCCTTGCTTTCTTTAAACCACTGAAGAATTATTGAAAGTTGTATAAGTTTTTATAGCGACTTTTTTGATATTTTAAAGGAACTTCCTATTTCCCAAGATTTTTCAATGTTTGTATTTTTTACGCCCTGAGAAATTCAGAAAGTCAGAATCAGTAAAATATAATTTTTAACTTCTTCTTAAGAAATATAATTACAAACGAATTCAAAATATTCTTAATAGTTTTTTGATAACATTCTTAATAGTTTTTTGATAAAAATGTAAATGTAAATTTGTATTAAATAAACTATCCTTACTGTTTTTTATACTGTATATTAGACTGGGCCAAAAAAATCAACTATTTTTTTTAAGTATATCGAAAATATGGTTTGTGGTGACAAAAAAAATATTGTGGAAGTCCCGAATATTAATATAAAGAGGTCTATCATCGCAATTTTAATTTTTTTTCCTCGGCAAGTTTTTGTCTCAAAACTCTCAAACTATTGAGTTTAACAAATTTGATTTAAAAATATTTTTTTAAGAAAATTAAATGCTCTACAAAAAAGGTTAAAATGAAATTTTCCGTCAGACGAACCGTTTCCTTAAAATCATGTCTTAAAAACTGGTATTTTGATCTTTTAACTTTGGAATTTTCTAATTCTTGTAAAAATCAGTACCCAGAAAAAAACCCATAAATATTTTTATGGGAAACAAATGCTTTACAAAAAAAGCCTTTTACCATTTTTGGCTAAATTCACTTAATCAAAAGTTATTCAAGGTTAAAGTGGAAGTCAAAACGAAATTCTTGTTTTTTCCTCTGTAGATTTATTTTTTATGGGTGATAATATTATTTTTTTCTTTATAATTGTGTATTATATAACTAATTAACAATTTTCAATAAAAAAACATGATTTTTAGTATTTAAACGATTAAATAGTGAAAATAATATTTTCTAAAGAATGTATTATTTTTTTTTAATTTTCAGTAATTTTATCAATAACATAAAGATTATCATCGATAAAAAAATTCAAGTTTTTAACTGACGCAAAAAAAATCTAGAGCGAAAAAAAAAAGAATTTCGTTTTGACTTCAAATTTAACCTTGAATAACTTTTGATTGAGTGAATTTAGCCAAAAGACTTTTTTGAGCATTTGATTTCCCATAAGAATATTTATCGTTTTTTTTTTCAGGGTACTGATTTTTACGTGAAATACAAAATTCCAAAGTTAAAAGATCAAATTGTAAAACTATACCAATTTTTAAAGCAAGATTGTAAGGAAACAGTTCTTCTGACAGGAAATTCCAATTAAACCTTTTTTGTAGAACATTCAATTTTCTTCAAAAAATATTCTTAAGTCAATTTTGTTTAACTCAATGCTTTGGGAGTTCTGAAACAAAAACTCGCTCAGAAAAAAAATATAAAATTGTGATGATAGACCTCTTAATATTAATAGTATGGACTCAAACTTCCACAATAATTTTTTTTTGTCCCTCGAAACCACATTTCCGATATACTTTTCAAAAAAAAATAGTTGATTTTTTTGGCCCAGTCTACTATTACCACTTGTCATTTTAACTTGTCATAATTTTACCATAATTTTATTTTTTGTAATTTTAACTTCATTATTTGAGCTACTGCTATTTTAGCATATCATCATTTTATGTATTCACATTTTAGCTTGCTATTATTTAAGCTTTTAATATTTCAGCTCCTTATCATTTGATCTTGTGGCATTTCTTATTTTTATTATTTCTATATTTAAAGCTAATGGCCATTTTATTTATTAAAAATAAAAATTTATTTAATATGTAAATAAATCACGCAAAACTTTAAAATAATAGTTGTTTTTATATCAACATAACAATAATATCGAGTTTCATCAAGTTTAGGTCGAAACAATAAAATATTTGAAATTATATTTACAAACATGATTTTTTCTCGCAGTAAAATCAAACAATTTACAACTTTTAACGGTGTTTTTGAAATTCCTTCCCGAATATTAGCTAATAAAATATAATGTTGTGTAGACTTTGAAATGTTGTTTTTTCTTAAATAGTGGAACTCTCCCTTAAGAGGCAGCAGTATTTCGTTCGTTCGTAGTTTTTGTCTGCTTCGGTGGGCAATAGTTATAGCTCTGGTGCGGAGCAATAGTTTTTCCTCCGTCGTATTTTCTTACGGCCCGTTGCACACCGTTTTTGCGCAGTTAAGTATTGGAAATAGACAAAGTTTTCTTCGAAAGAGCCACGCTCTTATTATTTCTATATTGCCAGCTCTTTTTTTGCTCTAGACTCGTTCTGCCAGCACAATTGATCGGTTTTACAAATATAAATTTAATATAAAATGTGTACCTAGCAGCTGTTTTACAAGAGTTTCTTAATACATTTTCATCAGACTTTTATAAAAAAAACATGTTTATCTATAGTTAGTAGTAAAATTAATCTATCCATTACGAATGCTCTTAATATTAAATACTTACTATGTGTTTTTTTAGTTGGTTCCACTAAATGGACATACATACCTGTAAAAAAAATAACTTTAACAAAACCTTCTTATATTAAAATCATAATGATTACATGATAAAGTAATAATAAGCTAGAATGAGAAAACTAGCCTATCCTTGTTTCCTTGTTTCAAGTGAACTCCAGAAACATACACGGCTTGTTCTGATTATTTGGACCTCATTAGTGCCGGGTGGCCCTATAGCCTCCGATGGACGTGGCCAACTACTTTTGTTTAGCTTGGGCACTACATCTAAGTATAAAACCTATTTTTTAATAAAAGGTAAAAATTTTAATTTAATTACGTGATAAAATAAGAAAATGCAATTTCTGATCCATTGAAGTAAAAAAAAATTAAAATTCGATCACGAATTTGCAAGTTAGAGCCACAAAACGTGATATAAATAAAGCAAAGCATTCCAAAAAAAAATATATTTTAAATCTTTAAAATGTGCTCCGTTATTTTCTAAACAAGAATGCAATCTATTCTTAAACTTTTGTGGAACTTTTTGGAACGTTTTAGGGTCTACCCACGTTTTTGAATTATTCTTCGTTTGAGTTTTTTAATGTTCCTAGATGGTATTTTGTAGAGTTTTGTCCGACCCAAAAGAAAAAAATCACACACTGCTCTGGGATATTCCCAAATCTCTAGATAATTCTCGTGTGCTCGAATGTTGCTGCTAATACATTAATTTCATTATTTCCACTTGTGACTGTTGCTCAACAACCTCCCGTTTGTAGTAAACTGCTTGACTGTACTTTGAAATGAAGTACGTGATCGAATTTTATCCAGAAAACGCTGAGCGTACATATTAACAGCATCATCAAGATTACTGCCTGCTTCTCCATAAATCAAAATCATTTCTATTTTTTCTTCCACTGTTAAAAAATCCATTATTTTTGTTTGCAAATTAATCTTCGAACTAAATTGATTAAATAATGCTAAACTATGTATAAATAGTTTCTTTATACCTCAATAATAATTATTATTTATAACTAAATACTATTTTTTTATACCTCAATTAGTATTAAATTAATTAATTGTCAAAATAATATTTTTTTTACCTTAAATGAGGTATTTTTATTAAAAATAGTACAATAATCCTTTAAATTAAAGGATTTAATGCTGGCAGGTGACCATGGTGCGCAATTGATAATTATCACCGAATAAAATAATGTTTAAAACTTAAACCAAAGGAAACTTAAATATTAGTTAAAAAATCGTGGGTACTTTAAAAAATCAGATTTAATTTAATAAGATAATTATTACCAAAAAAAAGTGATATTTTTATAGAAAAATTATTGCAGAATCGTGTAAGAAGAAAAATCGAACAAAATTATTTTTTTTATTACAGCAAAATCTACCTATTTTTAGTCGAATGATCCGAATCTGCAATAAAAAATAGGGTGTTTCATTGTAAATTTTAAAGTTACCCCCTGTTCCCCCTATAAGGAGGAAAGTATGAGGTCCAATTTTAGTACTGATTGATTTCCCCCCCCCCGAATCATTTAATTTTTATTTTAAACTTTTTTTCGTAAAATGAATACTAACTGAGAAATTTCAAAGTTACAAGTTAAATGACACCCTGTATAATAATTTTAAAAGACATTTATTTATGTATAAAATAAACAAAGGCGTATTATATAAAAAATACGCAATAGAATTGAAATCCCAAAGGCGCTCAATTAATAAAAGTTATTATCCTTCTTTGTGCGCAAAAAAAAGTTTCGTGCCCTTTAATCTTTTAAATACAGTTCAAAAGCTTAATCACGGCTCCCGGGAGGAATAAAACCGACCTTTGCATCAACTTGCTTACGACTATTACCCGATTAAATTTGCCCTTGTTGTTAACAACGATAACAAAACCTTGTCTTTTGATAAGCAAAATATAGTTGACCCTGCGGCAACAATTATGTTCCACTAATTATCTTTTCCCACAACATTAAGAGTTTATTTCGGGCAATTACTACGGCGCAACGATGGCATTGTCATAGATAACCCCGTTTCGGAGTAGTAACACCTTTGCGTTACGAGATATACAAGGTTTTCGCAATTATCCTTCCAAAATAAAGTTATTATTTTATGACTGCTAAAAATAATAACATAATTATTTTTGTTGGAGTGAAAGATGATGCTTTGATAAATTCGCTGCGACATATATTTGAGGAAAATGTGGGGAAACGTGAAGTGTCTGAATAGTTTAGTGTAGGCTCTGGAAAACACATATATCTTCTTATTTTTGAATGCTGAAATACTCCTTGAGGACAAGTTTTCCCTAATATCGCACCAAACGTTGCATTTTATGAATTTTACATTCCCCAATGCGTAAGTTACAAAACAGTCTAAATCATTTTTCGTGCACACAAAAAACGTAGTATTTGCTGTGAATATATGTTATTTATTTTAAATATACCGTTAGTTCCTATATGCGCGATTAAATAAATTGTCTGTAATACATATTTCGTATATTCCCCATTGAAAAGAATAATCGTCTTAAAACAAGACTTTGAAATATTTGAAATTAAATTTGTAATAGATGGCCCTGTAATGAAAAAAAAATCAATTTTGTTCGACTTTTCTTCTGTATACGTGTATGGGGCAAAATTTGCCAAGTGTACCAGGTGAAAAAAATTTTGTCACCGATTTTGTTTAAACTTTACTTATTTGTTGTTCTTATAACGAAGAATCATGGCATAAAATTTTTTTGCTCTAGGATTGTTCATTCAAGAGTTATGGATTATTGAAATTTATCGATTTTTTACTTTTTGGTGTTTGTTTAAAAATTCATAACTTCTGTTCATCTTTTTATTAAATATTTCAATTTAATCACCTTAAATGATTTTTTCCATACTTTTCAATGGGCTAAACCGTTTTTGCAAAAAAATAAAAATTGCAATTTTTTATTGAAATTTTGCAAAATTTTGCTTTTTTTGAAACAATGTGTATTTTTTAATTTTTTTTAAAATAGCATAAAATCCAAGTTTATTATGTTACCTTTGAATAAAAAAAAATTAGAGTGGGCCCGACATGTAGAAGGGAAGTTTTTTATATTTGAATGCCGCACGGTCTAGCCATCGAATAGCTACTACACTGCCGTATGCGTTTATACCTAGTAGATGCGAGTAAACGAATACAAAATGATAATTTAAAATGTAAAATTATGTTTGAGTAGTCAATGATGTATTTTAAATATTTACACTGCCGCACGATATAGTTTTTTTATTGTGTATTAGTCCTTCGGAGGGGAATTTAAGCCCGCGGTCCGTTCCTACCCCTAACCCGCACAAGCCATTCACTTGGCTTATGAGACTTCTTAAGAAGTAAGGGTGTAACTAAAAGAGCACTTTTGTATATAAACTGTATTTTTTTGCACAAATTGTTTAAGCATGGGTCTACATAGATTTCGCAAGGAGGGTCGATGATATTAAATAAAAAATGAATTGTTATAACCGTAAAGGCGCCATTCAGCTTATAGGCAAGCCGTTACGGTTATAACAATAAATTTTATTTAATATCATCGATACTCCTTGCGAAATCTATGTAGACCCATGCTTAAACAATTTGTGCAAAAAAATACAGTTAAAAAACTATATCGTGCGGCAGTGTAAATATTTAAAATACATCATTGACTACTCAAACATAATTTTACATTTTAAATTATCATTTTGTATTCGTTTACTCGCATCTACTGGGTATAAACGCATACGGCAGTGTAGTAGCTATTCGATTGCTAGACCCGCACGCATTCAAATATGAAAAACTTCCCTTCTACATGTCGGGCCCACTCTAAAATTTTTTTTTATTCAAAGGTAACATAATAAACTTGGATTTAATGCTATTTAAAAAAAAAATCAAAAATACACATTGTTTCAAAAAATGCAAAATTTTGCAAAATTCCAATAAAAAATTGCAATTTTTATTTTTTTGCAAAAACGGTTTAGCCCATTGAAAAGTGCGGAAAAAATCATTTAAGGTGGTTAAATTGAAATATTTAATAAAGAGATGAACAGAAGTTATGAATTTTTAAATAAAAAGCGATTTCACCAAAAAGTAAAAAAATCGATCAATTTCAATAATCCATAACTCTTGAATGAACAATTCTAGAGCAAAAAAAATTTATGCTATGATTCTTCGTTATAAGAACAACAAATAAGTAAAGTTTAAACAAAATCGGTGACAAAATTTTTTTCACCTGGTACACTTGGTAAATTTTGCCCCGTATACGATTCTGCAATAATTTTTTTTATAAAAATATCACTTTTTTGGTAATAAATAACTTATTAAATTAAATCCGATTTTTTTAAGTATACCCACGATTTTTTAACTAATATTTAAGTTTCCTTTGGTATAAGTTTTATACATTATTTCATTCGGTGATAATTATCAATTGCGCACCATGGTCCCTTTTTACCTGCCAGCATTAATTCCTTTAATTTAAAGGATTATTGTACTATTTTTAAGAAAAATACCTCATTTAAGGTGAAAAAACATAATTTTGTAAATTAATTAATCCTAATTGAGGTAAAAAAAAATGGTATTTAGTTATAAATAATAATTATTATTGAGGTATAACAATGCTAAACTATTTATAGTTTAGCATTGTTTAATCAATGTAGAAGATTAATTTACAAACAAAAAGACCTCCTTTCGTTAAGCAGTTATTCATAATGGATTTTTTAACAGTGGAAGAAAAAATAGAAATGATTTTGATTTATGGAGAAGCAGGCAGGAATCTTGATGATGTTAATATCTACGCTCAGAGTTTTCCGGATAAAATTCGATCACGTCATTTCAGTGTACAGTCAAGTAGTTTACTACAAACGGGAGTGTTCAACCGAAAAAAAGAGTTCGTCAAGCAACAGTTACAGGTGGAAATGATGAAATGAATGTATTAGCAGCAACGGCCGCTAATCCTCATGCAAGCACACGAGAACTATCTAGAGATTTGAGAATATCCCAGAGCAGAATATTAAAACCAAATGCGAATTAATGAATGCATTAAAGTCGAAGGCCACCATTTTGATCACCTACTTTAAAATTTAAAAAATAAATAAATTTCATAAATAAAACCAAGTATTTTATTCAAAAATTACTAGAATTATTAGAACCAATTTTAGTACTGATTTATTTCCTTCCTTGAATCATTTTTATTTTAAACATTTTTTTGTAAAATGCATACTAATTTAAATATTTCAAAGTTTCAAAATAGATGACTCACCCTGTATATATTATAGTAAGCCTCCAAATTTTGTAGATTATATTATAAATATTGATTTTAAAATTTAAATTTAACCTTTTGGGGATGTGAAAAAAATAATGGGTTGATATTCACAATTACTGTCCAGCTGAAAGGACATTAAGTACTCAGTCCTGCAGGATGATAATTAAGATTGATGATAATTTCATATGTACAGCCCACTCTGTGTATTAAATTTCACATGTTTCTCATGTGATAAATTCAGTTAGTTTTGCTTACTTAGAAATTCTATATCTTGTTTCGGTATTTAAATTGGTGGAACTTTCGCAATTATCTGCTATTTGTTACATCTTGCCAGTAAATTATAGTGGCATAAATAATGTTTGGAGTAATTTAGTTTAATTGCTCGAGATTACCAAGAAGGGTCCGACAACGTTTATCAGATCCGGAGACACACCCTGTGGCTATAGATATCATATTTTAATTAATTTTCACTCTCTCAAGTTTAATCTTAACCACCCCCAACCTATGTTTATTCATATTAAAATAGCATGAAAAAAGGTTCTTTAAAATAATAATCTTAAAATAATGAAAAGCTAAAATTACAGCAAGCTAAAATAGCGACAAGCTAAAATATAGAGCTAAAATAACGACAATCCAAAATGATGACAAGTTTATTTGATAACATCCTAGAATAACGACGGGCTAAAATGATGAAAACCTAGAATAGCGATAAGCTAAAATGATGACAAGCTATAATAACGACCAGCTAAAATGGTGACAATCTAGAATAGCGACAGCTAAAATGTTAAAAAAAAACTAGAATAAGAACAAGCTAAAATGATGACAAGCTAGAATATCGACAAGCTAGAATATTGACAAGCTAAGAAGATGACAATCTAAAATGCTATAAAGCTGGACAAACGACAAGATAAAATAGCGACAAGCTATAACGATGACAAGCTAGAATAATGACATGCTAAAATGATGACAAGCTAGAATAGCGACAATATAAATTATTGACCAGCTAAAATTATGAAAAGCTAAAAGAACGACAAGATAAAATGATGACAAGCTATAATAGCGACAAGCTAAAATGATGACAAGCTATAATAGCGAAAAGCTAAAATGATGACCAGCTAGAATATCGACAAGCTAAAAAAAATGACAAGCTAGAATATAACCATTACATTCAATTATATTAACTAAATAACCATACCGTTAAAAAACGAGTTTTGCTACAAATTTTTCCTTAAAAATGATAAAAAATAAATTATCTCGCTAGCGCGCTATAGCGTCACGGTGTTATAATTTAAATGGTATATTGGTAAATACTAAATGTGTGTGAAGCGAAAATAGCGACAGATTTAAAATGATGACAATCTAGAATAACGACAAGCTAAAATAATAACAAGCTAAAATAAAGACAAGCTAAAATTATTACAAGCTAGAATGGCGACAAGCTAAAATAATAACAAGCTAAAATAACGACAAGCTAAAATTATTACAAGCTAGAATAGCGACAAGCTAAAATAACGACTAGCTTGAATGATGTAAAGCTAGAATAAGGGCAAGTTAAAATGATGACAAGCTAGAATGACTACAAGCTAAACTGATGACAATCTAGAATAGCGACAAGCTAAAATAATGACAAGCTAGAATAAGCTAAAAATATAAAAAATCCAAAATATTGACAAGCTAGAATACCGACAAAGTAAAATGACGACAAAGTTAATTTGATGAGTTATTATTAGTAGTAGTTTGAATAATGACATATTAAAATGGTGACAAGAAAAGCGGTGGAATAAATTAAATCAGTGTGAAAACACTTCTATTATAGATTGGATATGTCACTAAAAATAACAAACCCTAAAAAAAACGATTTTTGCTTTAAATTTTTTAAATCTATAAATTTTCTTGGCAGCATGACGTCATGATGTTAAAATATAAATTGTACATTGGTATTATACCTATTATAGGCGTGTCAAGTTTTACGAATAAAGTATTTAAATTTTTTTTTAAACATAATCACATTTTTAACACTTTTTACTTGTTTTAACAGCATATTTTATATTTTTTTATATTTTATATTTTTATATTACATCGATTTGTAAAACGATATAAATAGTTTAAATAATAATGAACATAACCTAGAAACCTTATATCTAAGACCGTGTTAGAAACAAATGATGGATTCATTCGTAATTCTTGAAACATCTGTTATAACATCGTCACCGACGTGTTTTAAATATTACGTTTTTAAACGCTTTAGTTCTTAAAATCGGTTTGAAAAACGCGAGAATTTTTTTTTTAATAAAAATCTTTGATGCGAAGATTTTAAATATGCAATAAAAAATACCATTACGATAAATTTAAAATGAATGTTTAACGTAAACAATGGTAACAACTGATAACAAACCTGAAATTAAAATAAGCTTGATGATACTTTTTTAAACAAACAAATCAATGTTCGTCCTTAATTGACTGTATGTAGTTTTCATCTAGGGACCTTTAACATTGGATAATGGTCGAAGATTTTGACCGTTAAACGTCTGCATTGGATTGAAAACTGTCGCCTGTATTGTCGTGATTGCGGCCATTTACTTTAACGATTTCTCCAACATGACAAATTTTCTCCGTACGAGTGTAAAATATTTATGCTCCCTTAAAAATAACGATGGATATTTTGTTTGTTTGATTAAGAAAAGTCTACAAAGTTTTCGAAAAGTAAACTTTTTCTCACACGTCGTTTTTCCAATTAATAAAACTTTTTTGTAATAACCTTATTATTATTCCGTTTGTTTAGACGAAGTTTTAATTAAAATGGCGTTTCGTGAAAGGTAAAATTTATTATTTGAATAATTTTCTCGTTAGGCAGTAAAAGTTTACACGTTTAGAGAAATTAGAACATGTTAGGGCCTGTTTACTGCATGGCCCACAAACTTAGTTCCTAGATAATATCCAGACGTATGCTGAACAATTGTAGTTTCCTTAGGGAATAGCTACGTGTTATCCTAATTAAGGTTAAGACACTTAGTTTATAAATTTCGCCTAAAGAACTGGACAAAAGGACAGGGTTCGTTTAATTATAAGAAGAACTACACTTTTGTAAACTAAACTGTTGATACTTGCATAAATGGGGAATTATACTGTAGAATAAAACTTGATAAGTAAATTGGATTTCTTGTTATATTTACTAAATTTTTGTTATATACTATCTTGTCTTAAATTTACTAAGAAAAATAAGTCAAATTTCACATAATAATTATTTCATAAAATCAAGTTATTTTGTTTGAGTAAATTTATTTTGTGAAAAAACTTTGCTTAGATAGGGTCATTTGAGTGTGCTGATTTCAAAAATAACAATCATGTTGCTCAATTAGCTTTTTTTGCGATATTGTGTACAAATGTATATAATTTTTTTTAGTTTAAATATACCCCTAGCTACAATGATCTTCAGTTAAAGTATTTAATAAACAAAATATACCAACGAATTTTAATGTTTGATTTACGCAAAATCTTGAAAACAAGAGCTAAATGAGCTAAATATTGATCATCATTTTTTAAATGATTTTGGTATGGTATTTTTCTTAAGGAGCTTTGGCTATAAAAAATGTTAAAAAAATTGTAGGTTATAGTAGAGTCTACTTAAAAGATATTTACAAAGTTTTAGAAAGATGCATTGTCTGGTTTCAGAGTAAAAAATTCTTAAAGTTGCTGTTATTGTGTTTTATTGCTTAAATGTGTTGTAAAGGTTGACAAATATTTAAATACCAAATCTACAATTCTGCATATACGAGCAAAAATATCATCGATTTATTATTGTCATATTATAAGATATGCGTTATTTAAATACATCCCCCCATACAATCCTTGTCTTTAATTAATGTATATCTTATAAAGTGACAAAAAATTAATAAATTTTTCAAATGCACTTATGCCTGTAAACTTTAGAAGTAATATGTACATTTTTATTAACTTTTATATCATATTGCAGTAATTAACGATAATGTTGACTGTGTCCAACCAAAATTATCAATCTGTCATTCGAGTCTACTAGATCAGACAATACTGAATTACAAACACGCGATTATCTAGGGAAATTTGGTTTGACTTATTTGGTTACTACTATAATTTCGTTTTAAATTTAAATTATTAAAAAAAAGTTATTAATTACCTTCTATGGTTTTATTCTCTTTATTTTTTGCTGTTCCCTTTAGACATTCGCTGCATTTAACATACTGCCTATTTTTGTTTTTTTTTTCTTTGCAGTCGACTTTATTCGTTTTCACAACTCATTATAAGGTTTAAAATCACACTGCATATAGAACTGTCACTGCCACTGTCAAAAGCTTTACCATAAAAACCAAATATCAAAATCTCTCAATTCTGTGGCGTTTAAATCCTATTTTTAACATTTTTTATTATACGTTTTTGTGCTACACTATACGTATAATACAGTGTGGCCCATTTGTTTGCGACTCTGTAAAATCTTTATTTATTGTGCGATTTTAACCGAATTTGTTTTAAAGTGTAGATCTTGATAAACTGTATATTAAAGCAAAATACGCCATATTAGTACAAAATACAAGGCCTACTATGTCAGTTTTTAAGAGTAATTTTTTAATAATTTATATTAGCGATCCTATACTAAATTTTATTGAAAAATTTTAAGAAAAAAAATGCACAATAATAATTACAAAAATTTATTTTGTCAAGTTATCCATGAAAAAAACATTGAAATAAAATTGAACTTATAGTAATAGTACCATGTTACTATTATTTTAATTTTATGTCAATGTTTTTTTCATGGATAACTTGACAAAATAAATTTTTGTAGCAATATTGTGCATTTTGATTCTTAAAATTTTTCAATAAAATTTAGTTTAGGGTAGTTTTAAGGGGTGGTGAATCCAGTGCCGTGCTTGGATTTTGTTTAAAAAAAATCGTTAATATGAATTCTTAAAAATTTACTCTTAAACTGACATAGCAGGCCTTGAATTTTGTACTAATACGGCGACTTTTGCTTTAAAATACAGTTTAAAACAAATCCGGTTAAAATCGCAGAATAAATAAAGATTTTACAGGGGTGATTCGCAAACAAATGGGCCACACTGTATTATATATTGTAGCACAAAAACGTATATTAAAAAATGTTAAAAATAGGATTTAAACGCGACAGAATTGAGAGTTCTTAATATTTGGTTTTTATGGTAAAGCTTTTGACAGTGGCAGTGACAGTTCTATATGCAGTGTGATTTTAAACCTTATAATGAGTTGGGAAAACGAATAAAGTCGACTGCAAAAAAACAAAAACAAAAAATACATTTTATTAAGATCTATACTTTAAAACAAATCCGGTTAAAATCGCACAATAAATAAAGATTTTACAGGGGTGAGTCGCAAAAAAATGGGTCACACTGTATAATGCCATTTATATTAAAATGAAAAATATTTATAAAATTAAATTTAAAAGAATGACAAAATATATTTTATTTTTTGTACCTATTTCTGAATTAAGTATAAAAGCAATGTACATCTCGAACCTCCTTAATATCTTTTAAACGAAGCAAGAAATTAAAATGTGGCAAAACAAAACTTTAGTAAACAAACCAAGAAATCTTATTTCATTATTAAATTTAACCAGCAACGTGCAAGAAAAAAGTTCTATTAGGTTTAAGACAACATGATATAATACAAAACAATATAATTTTAACACCCTGTATTTTAAAGAGGAAGGAAAATTTGAACACAGTTTATCTGACAAACTACCTTTATTTTTCGATAAACTTTTGACCAGAAAAATTCTGATAATATAAATTAGACCACCACATTATATGTTGTATGACTTTTTAGGTAGTATAACAAAAATGTAATATTTTCGTAGAAAATACATTTAGGAATAAATAATGTTATTAACAATCTATTTAGTTTGCCGAACAGTTCTTTAAACGAGTCGAGCCACAAAATTTATAAACCCGTTTAAGGTAGTTAAATAACGGTTCTGGGGGAAATAGAGAATACAAAACACGATTTAAATTAAATACTTCATTAGATTGGAAATTTAGTGAATTCGAATTTCTTTTGACCGCCAAGTTCTGCCGAAGAATTTAATCGGTTAAATTAAATTTGTCCTCGTTTTGGTCTATTAAAAATTTTGGTTCGCCAAACAAAATTACTTAAATTGCATCGGAATTTATAATTTAAGTTTTTTAATTATTTTGAAATTTTCTTGCTTAGATGTTACGCAAATATGTGCATCACTTATATTAAGTTTAATATATAAAGTTTTACATTTTTTTATACAATTTTAAGACAGCTTTAAGACATTAAATTTTAACACTAGATTATGGCAAATTGAAGGTTTAAAAAAAGTATGTCTTAGTTTTATCTTTAAGATTCTTAATTGCAAAATGGGACGTTTTTATTTTTAAAATTTTAAAATTTACCTATTTTTTCGTTTATTTAAAACATGATACACTGTTATAAAAATCGGATTTGTTAACATGAGTTTGTAGTTTGTTAATTTTATTTTGTAAAATTTTAACATAATTTTTTGTAGAAAACCAAAGTTTGTACCTATTTTAACAAAGGAAAATATTTTACAGAAAGTTTTGTAAAGGTAGGCAATATACAATTTTGTAAGCATTTTGCTACATTCAAAGGTTACTGATTATTTTCTTAATGCTTAGAAAATTATTTTGTTAAAAAAGTACACGTGAATTCAGGCAGTCAATCAAAACATTTCCCACTGACAATACGCATCAACAAGTTTTACTGACTTCAGCGTATTCAGAGTATTTATAATATATTACCAGAAATCTGTTATTATTGTTATTCAGATTTCTTATACCCATTTAACGAGTGTGCGAAGTATTCGAATAAAGATGCCATCAGTAAGTTTTGTAGTAGTACTGATAGTTATATTGTACCAAATTTCTTTATAATTTGATGATTTTAGAATGGTGTGGTTTTTAATTATGAGGATTTTATTTTGTGTTTATTTATGTAGGTATGTGTTCATTTTTTCGTTTAGAAAATAGATTAATGAAGCAACATTTCTTATCAATTTTTTTTCATTTTAGTTTGCAATTTCCAATAAATACTTTTGTTTCTGAGTCTACAAAAAGGTTTGTAAAAATAAGAAAAATCTGGTTAATATTTACTTAAAATTAAATTTTTTTACTGTGTAAAATGGTTTTTGTTTTACCTTAATATCTTTAAAAACCAAGACGCAAACTTCTGTAAAATGCAAAATCGGGTGACAAAATGAATACTTTCTAAAATGTATATTGGTTGATTTAATATTATATGATCCATAACCAAGTATACATTTTGTTTTTAGAATAATTTAATATTTTAATAGAATGTTGATTAATAAAAAATACAGTGTCAAAAAGCTGTATAACAGTTTCGCGCAAAAACCATCTTAAATAAATAATCGTCTAACTTTAGTGCCTAACTAGTGTTGCGCGTGTTCGAAAAGCACCATTAAAACGGCATAAAATTACGAAAACATTAAATTGAAAGGTTGTAATTTAGGTTTTAGGAACGACATATTTAAGCAACATTTTCGACGGTGCAAAAGTTCGTTAACCTAATTTCACTACCATGTCTGCATATTAAACTGTAAAATTTATGTACTTTATGTCACACTGCACCTATTTATTTTACGACCCTCTTCAAATAAACTCTAAAAAAATAATAATTTAGCACAAATAGTAAATTTTTAAATGGTAAAGTTTTTTTGTGGACCATTATGATAATCAAGGTGAAAAACTATATTGAAAATGTGTGGGCTTTTTAACAGGTTAATCTAAGTGGAGTTTTTAAAATCATACATTTAAATAATAATAATAACAATAATATAATGTAAAAACATGTAACATAAATATATTAGTCTTTTAAATATGTGGATGAAATTTTGTTAAAAAAACACAACTTGGTAAATAACGGACACAATGGGGTTCCGTTATTTCCCAACTTGGATTTTTTTACTTGGGTGTAATAAAAATTATTTTTTACAAGTTAAATACAATTTTAAAAAAATTTCTTTCTAAAAATTTTGGAAAAAACAAATTTTTTTTGTCGTTTAATTTAATGACATAGGAATAACTCGATTATTAATAGACATGCAACAATAGACAAGACATATTTTTGTAGAAAATTACGTTCTACAAAAATTGCCTTTTATGTTTTTTCGTATAATCATCCATTTAAATTATATCGAATGTCAAAATTTAAAACAAATCAATTTTTTTTAGAATTTTATAGGTAGATATTTTAGCGCGCCATCTGGTGGCACTTGATAGCATTATTGAACTGCAAGGTTTCTCAACAAAAAATTTTACAAAAGAGTGTCTTACTCGACAAAAGTTGTACGAACATAACCTTAAAATCAAACATTTTTATATTTAAGTCCTCTAAAAAAACTGCTTTTAAAATAGTAAATTCATGGCAACATAATATTATAATATATATTATATAATACATAATATAATACCGGTTTCTTGTTTTTTACCGTTGAGTGGAGACTTTCTTTATGATTTTTACTAAAAAAGTTTTTACTTAAAGTATCATCATTTGGGCAGGGGTAAACGACTTAAACATTTATTTTTTAAATTGTTTTTATATTGTAAAAAAAATTTAGATGATGATGAAGTGAAAAAGGCCAACTTGGGAAATAACGCACACCCTAATGAGTATATCAAAACATTTTTAATTTTACCTCCTGACAACAAATTTATTGAAAATGCATGCATTGATAATTTAGTAAATTAAACACAAACGCTTTCGACTTTGAATGCGATACTTTGTCGAAATTGCATCAACTACAATTGGTGACAAATAAGCCAATAAAAATACTCGTATCAATTGACGAACATAATTAGTCTTTTGGTATGATTAAAAGGAATTTATTTCAAATAGTTTTCGATTAATTGTAAATTAATTAATGATGACGCGCATACCGCAAATAAAAATAAATAAAACTGAATTTGTAAATCAACAAAGTTAATTTAAGGTCATTTATGATATCATTATTTTGATTTGTAATCATTTAAATAATTATTTTAAATATTTAGCTTAAATTAATAGTAGTTATATTATTTTTTCCTGATTTTAGCTCGTCATCATTTAAGGTTGTCTACATTTCAGTTTATAGTTATTTTAACTTGTCATCATTTCATTCTACCTTGTCGCTATTTCAAATTGTCATCATTTAAGCTTGTCGTAATGGTCGTAAGTTAAATAATTTATACAGGGGCAATGAATTATGACAACCAATGAAAAAGGCTTTTGTTCAAGAAGACGCAACTCGTAATAAAACAAAAAAACAAAGTTCCAGATTATGTTCAAAGTTTCCGGAGAGTAATTTTAAGTTTTGTGAATCTTGATCCATTATTCATAGATTCTTTAATATGTAGGAAGTCACAGTTTTATTGATTACGAAGAAAAAATAAATTGACCCTACAACTCTGCGAGAGAAACAATTCCTTGAAAGAAACAATTCCTTGAAAGGGGACGAAAGTTTTCAGGTTTTAAATGTTGTTTTTTCTGCTTTCCAAACTTTACTTTTTTATGGTGTTTAATTTAAAAACTTTAAAAGGCACAAAAAGAAATTTATTATAGGTTAGGAGTTTTAAAAAAATATTGCCTAAGTTAAATATACGAATGATCCCGGCGCATTCGCCATTTTTGACATAATTATTATGTTAAATTTTAAAAATCAGTGTAAATGACAACAAAAAAATCATTACATGTTAAGAAAACGATAAGCTTAGTTGGTGAAAATAAAATATAGTATATTAAGAACAAAGGTATTTTATTTTAGTCAAGAGCGAAGCTTGCGAACGAGTGTTTAAAAACCTCTATAAACCAATTGCATACTATACTTTTAGTACGAAAAATTTTATTTTAAAAAATAATATATTTTTACCCAATTTATATATTTGTATAAAGCAACATCTATATAAAAAAGTTACCAAATTGGTTTTAGGTATCTGTTTTAGCAACTCTTAGTTTGTCAATTTTTTTTGTAAAAATCGATATTTACCCCCAATCCTTTAAATCGTATATAGAAGCAGTTTTTACAGTAATAGTGAAGAGAATGTTTTATGGGTACTCCACCCGAAAATGACATAAGATTATCGTCAAAAAACTATTTAATAATTTTGTATTGAGATAAAACTAAAACGCTATAAAGTCAGAGCTTGTTAATGTGAATTTAAAAGATCACAGAGTGGCCCAAAAAGAATATTTTTTTATCGTCTCTTGTGAAAATATGTTGGTTTGTCATGTTTTAAGAGCCCTGTCAAAAAAACAGCTCCATTAAAAATTTTTTAGGGGTCGCTCAAGATTTTTAAAAATTTTCAAAATCGTCAAAAATTGTTTTTTTTGTTTTAATTTTTTTTCTCGTTCCGATATAATTTTTAAATTTGAAAATAATAATGATTCTAAAAATTTCTCAAGATTTTTTTAAAGTATTTTGAATGTTTTCGAGCGACCTCTGAATATAAATATCAACGAACTTTTAGCGACCTTTACAAATCAAAATATTGATTTGAAATTTACAGAACTTTTATTATTTTCAACCAAAAAAATTTTAATCGAGCTCTTACAGCACGATAAACTTACATATTTTTACATTAGACGAAAAAAAAAATATTCTTTTTTTTTGGCCCACCCTAATGTACATATACTATGGGCGTTTTAAAGGTGGAAGTAAAAAAAATAATAAAAAGGTAATGCATATTATGAACTTAAATTAAAAAATATTATTTGTCGATTTATTATTGTAACTTTATCTACTGTTATAGCATGAGAATTTTAGCTTGGCATAGATGCAAAATATGAACAGTTTAAAACCACATAATAAAACTAACTCGAGCCATTTAACAAATGTAAGCGCGCAGTGGTAGTAGTAATTTAAATTAGAGAAAACGAAGTTGTGTATAAATGTTATGCTCAATTGTTTACGGTCCACTGAGCCTTTAGTTTCATTAAAATAAACATAAACACGATCGTCAGACATCCATTAAAATATTTCGCCAAGTTGACTTTCGACGGTTTGGTCTGTTTTTTTTTCAGTCACTCGTTTGCCAAACTTTTTTTAATTATCTAGCTCAAAGTGTGTTTAAAATGTAGGTATGAAAATCAAACGATTTTTTTTTATTTAAGTTTTAATGGTGGACCCATTTTATATTAGCATTATTATTAGACTGGGCCAAAAAAATTGACTATTTTTTTTTTTGAAAAATATATCAAGAATGTCATTCAGAATGACAAAAAAAATATTTCGTGAAAATTTGAGCCCTTAATATTAATTTTAAGAGGTCTATCATCGCTATTTTTGATTTTTAGTCATAATTTGATGTTTTACGTTAGAACTGTCAAAATAATAAAGTGAAAAAAATTCCTTTTCACTTATTTTTGAATAAAATTAAATTCTCTACAAAGAAGGTCGGATTGAAAATTTTCGTCAGACGAGCCGTTTCCGAGTAATTGAGCTTAATAAATCGATGTGTTTTTTCGATTTGCCCTTTTTACTTTGAAATTTTGTAACTAATGAATCAATGAATATTTAAAAAAGCTCACATCGGATTCTTAAAGTAAATTTAATGTTCTACAAAAAAGGTTTCTTAACATTTTTGCCTAAATTATTTCTTCAAAAGTTATTCACTATTAAAATCGAAGAAAAACTTAAAATTTAAATTTTTTCTTCGTGAATAACTTTTGAAGAATTAAATTTAGGCAAAAATGTTGAGAAACCTTTTTTGTAGAACATTAAATTTACTTTAAGAATCCGACGTGAGCTTTTTTAAATATTCATTAATTCATTAGTTACAAAATTTCAAAGTAAAAAGGGCAAATCGAAAAAACACATCGATTTATTAAGCTCAATTACTCGGAAACGGCTCGTCTGACGAAAATTTTCAATCAGACCTTTTTTGTAGAGAATTTAATTTTATATTATAAGTGAAAAGGAATTTTTTTCACTTTAATGTTTTGACAATTCTAACGAAAAACATCATATTATGACTAAAAATAAAAAATAGCGATGATAGACCTCTTAAAATTAATATTAAGGGCTAAAATTTTCACGAAATTTTTTTTTTGTCATTCTGAATGACATTCTCGATATATTTTTCAAAAAAAAAAATAGTCAATTTTTTTGGCCCAGTCTAATTATTATATTGCCGATGACCGAGAAATTTAACAAAAAGCATCTCTTAATTGTCTGCTAAATGCTGTTTTATTCCAAATTAAACAAGTTCTTTTTTTGACACAAAATATTGCAAATGGTTATTGCTTGCATGGAAAACTGTAGCTTTAAGGTGTTTTAACACCTTATATAATTCTATTTTTTTAAACGTATCTACGCAGTTCCTTGGGAAGAATGTGGATTTCTACATTATTATACAGGGTGTATTATATCAATGAGTCATTTGTAACAAAAAAGTTTGAATGAATTTTGCTCAATTTGGATTTAATATAAAATGTAAATACGACAACATTGCTTTAAGCGCCAGTCGATTCAGTGTCATAAATAACAAAAAATCGATATATTTCAGTAAAATTAAGGTTAGGTATCTGTCACTTTCAGTAGAATTTAGGTTAGATATCTGTCACTTTTAGTACAAAGTTAGATGCCCGAATGGGATTTGACAAGTCTATTTCACGAGTAATAGTTATTCTGATACACATAGCTTACAAAACATACTACCTATTATACATGTATACATAATAAATATGTATTAATTTTAAAACTTAAAAATAGGTAATTTTAATTTTTTATGGTACTATGCTCCACACGTCAAAGTCCCACCACGTGACCACGTACGGAACGCAGTCTTTTGAAAATTTGGCATTTAAGGCTTTTTAGGTTATGTATCTGTCAAAGTATAGTCAACGAAAGAAATAATATTATGTTTAGGCGTTAAAAATGTATGAATCTGTATAACATTACAATAACAATGAATGGTTTAAGAATTTAAGAATATAAATACTGCATTTAATGAAATTTTAAAGTGTATGGTTCCAAATAAGTAATATTTTTGTGAATTTGGTCCAAATATCTGGTTTTAATAACTAAACAGCATTTATTAAAAAAATCTAGCTTCTCTATTATGGAATAAGAATATCTGTTTTGACCAAAATAAATAAGTATTTTGGATTATTTAAAAGACTGTATAATATGGTATTTAAAAATGTGGTAGTTTTTCTTATCCAGCTTAAAGTGTTCCTACATAAAGTTTTGTCAATACAAATAGTTAAAAAGCTTTGACTGAACTTGTTCTAAATCGAAAAAACATTATAACTTTAAAATTTTTATTAAATCACATGTCATGGGAGGATTAAATATATTCACATTGAAAGTGTCTCTAAAAATTGTTTGTTTTCTTATAATCTAACTTAAAGTAGGTATGCCGAGAGGTATGCACAAGTTTTGTCATTAGAAGTATAAAAGCTTCAATTTAATTTGAACCATATTCAACAATTATTTAGTATACCTATATTTATTTTTGACCATATTAACACACTCTTCTAAATAATCCACTTATTCATTTTGGTAAAAATAGATTTTTCTAACCTTAAAATACAAAATTAGATAATGTTTTTTGTTCTAATACATTAACCTACCTTTGATACAAATATTCTTATTTCATAATAGAGAAGTTAGATTTTTTTTAATAAATGCTGTTTAGATAAAACTATTTTATGGAGAAATGTAGACCCAATACACAAAAATATCATTTATATTGCACCTTACACTTTGAAATTTCATTAAATGCAGTATTTATATTCCTAAATTCTTAAAACAACTATTGTTATTGTGATTCTATAAAGATTTATTAACTTTTAACGCTTAAACATAAGCGGCAACACTGTAAATATTAAATGCCAAATTTTCAAAAGACTGCGTTCCGTACGTGGTCACTTGGTGGGACTTTGAGGTGTGGAGCATAGTACAATTAAAATATAAATTGCAATTGCAAGTTTTGCCGCCTGTAAACTCGAAAAAAACTGCTGACTGGTGCTGTTATGCAGTTTTTCCACCTAGAAACAATTTATAATTCAAAATTGCGCGTTTGTGATTGGTGGAAATTAAGACGAGGGAAATAGCCACCTAAATAGTAGTTTTATCGCTGCAAAACTGAAAAAAACACTCGTTTTCTGAAATATGATTGGTCCATAAAGTAATGAGTTTAATAGTCCTTAAAAAATCACTCAAAATAATACAACCCAACAACTGTCAAAACAAATCTTTAAACCAAAATTTTAGCGTCATCATTTAAGTTTGTCATTATTTAAGCTTGTATACATTTTAGCTGGTCAATATTTTAACATGTCATCATTTTATCTAATCACCATTCTAGCTATTCATTGCTTCCAGCCGTCCAGTCATTATTTTAGTTTGTCTTAATTTTTATTTTCCATCATTTTAGTTATATTTTTATCTTGTCAACATTTTACGGTGTTAGTTTTATTTAATCATTATTTAAGCTATATTAAAAAAATAAAATACAAAATAATGTTCTGAGAGTAAGAAAAAATAAAACATTTAAAAAACCTTTTTGTTGTAAGGAACATCTAAAATTGTGGTAAACTAAGGATTTTTACTACGTGTGTGTGTTCAGTTTTGTTTACGGTTCAATTCCTTGTATATCTATCATTTCGGTGTACGTCTTTTCGGTCCGTTATGGCTTTCGGGCTTGTTTTGCTAAAACTGCGGCTTTCTGCGAATTGATGTCTCCGTTCTCTCTTATAAAGTGGTCGTTCCGCTTTCGAACGAAAATAGGATTTTTACATAAAATACTATTTATAGATGTAAAGCGCACGACAAAGGCCCTTTTATATTGAAACACACCGGAAAACAATGAAATTTTATACCCGAGAATTGCTTCGACAAAAAATGTTCATTAAAATGTTTGGCGTAAATCCTAATATATAAACAATTTTAACAAAAACAATATACAAAAAAATATCAAACATTTTATAAATTTATAAGTTTTTTCCCTATTTGGGCTTATTAACCTTGTCGTCGTTTTAGCTTTTTAACATTTTCCCCAATCATCATCTTAGCTTGTCCTTATTTTAGTTTGTAATCTTTGCATCTTTTAATATTTTTCCTCACATAATATTTGGATATGAAATAAACTGTATAAATTTGAGCACACAGTGAGTGGCATTAAAGTTTGCATTGTTACGAGAATAGAGGCAAACATTAGCGTCTATTTGGTTTGTTTGAATTAAAGGCGAGCATGTAAGTGGTAATACTTTAATTAATAACTGTCAAAAGTCCACAGAAGACAGAAGCGTTTAAGGCCGAACTTGCATCTGCAAATATAAACTAAATCCCCGTACACACACATTCGCATAGCGAATGGTATGTAAATTAATCAGCATAATACAGTGTGTAATAAAAGTTATATCAGATTTATGTGTAGCAAGGGGTTACCCTTGTGAATAATAATGGGCAATGTGTATAAGATTATGTTTAGATTATCCGAAAATTTTAATGCGTTGTTTTACTGAAACGAACAATTCCCTAACAAGGTGTCTTAAATATTTACAACTTTACCAATTTCTATGTTAATTAGGGTCGCTGATGACTAATCACTTTTCTACTAGTTAACTTATACAGGGTTTTCAATAAGCATGTTGTTTTAGTTTAGCTTGTCATTAATTTAGCTGATTATTATTTGAGCAGTTAATATTTTAGTTTATCACAATTTTAACTTAACAAATAAAAAATTGCAGCAATCAGATGGATATATATCTTGCTCAGATAATGTTTTTTCCACAGTGAAATGTGTCAAATATGTTTAAATGCTTATTTCTCAGTTTAACAGAAAATGAGTTAATCTTCGTTTCGTTTTTCAAATTTTAGCTTGTCATTATTTTAGAGTATCACCATTTACGGTTGTCATCATTTAAGTTTGTGGTTTAAGCTGGTCATTATTTTAGCCTATTACCATTTAAGCTTAACATAATTTTAGCTGGTTATCATTCTAGCTTATTGTTATTTTAGTTTATTACAATTTTAGCTGGTCATCATTAAAGTTTGTCGTCATTTAAGCTTGTTCACCATAGCTTGTCATTATTCTAGCTTATAACTATTTAAGCTTGTCATTATTTTAACTGGTCCACATTTTAGTTTGTAGTTATTTTAGTAGATACATAATTTTAGCTTGTCATCAAGTTTGAAAGTCATTTAAGCTTGTCATTATTTTGCTTCTTGTTATGTTAGTTTATCACAATTTTAGCTTGTCATCATTTCAGTTTTGTCGTCATTTTAGCTTTTTCAGATTTTAGCTTGTCATTATTTTAAATTATCACTATTTAAACTTGTCATTATTTTTGATTGCAATCATTTTGTCATTATTCTAGCGTATTCTAATTAAAGCTTATCATTATTTTAGCTAATTCTTCATTTTAGCTTGTATTTATTTTAGTATACTACACAATTTTAGCTTGTCATCATTAGAGCTTGTCCACATTTAAACTTGTCATTATTTTGCTTGTTGTTATGTTAGTTTATCACAATTTTAGCTTGTCATCATTTTAGTTTGTCGTCATTTGAGCTTTTCCAGATTTTAGCTTGTCATTATTTTTGATTGTCATCATTTCAACTTGTCATTATTCTAGCGTATTCCTATTTAAGCTTGTCATTATTTTAGCTGGTTCTTCATTTTAGCTTGTTTTTATTTTAGTAAATACACAATTTTAGCTTGTCATCATTAGAGCTTGTCCACATTTAAGCTTGTCATGTTTTAGCATATCACTTTTAGAGCTAGTCATTATTTTAGCTATTCCTCATTTTAGCTTGTTGTTATTTTAGTGGATACATAATTTTAGCTTGTCATCATTTAAGCTAGTCATTATTTTGCTTCTTGTTATGTTACTTCATCACAATTTTAGCTTGTAATAATTTAAGTTTGTCATCATTTGAGCTTTTCCAGATTTTAGCTTCTTATTATTTTTGAGTATCATTATTAAGATTTAGCTTATCATCATTTAAGTTTGTCGTCATTTGAGCTTTACCAGATTTTAGCTTGTCATTATTTTAAATTATCACTATTTAATCTTGTCATTATTTTAGATTGTCATCATTTCAACTTGTCATTATTCTAGTGTAGTCCTATTAAAGCTTGACATTATTTTAGCTGGTTCTTCATTTTAGCTTGTTTTTATTTTAGTACGTAAACAATTTTAGCTTGTCATCATTAGAGCTTTTCCACATTTAAGCTTGTCATGTTTTGGCATATCACTTTTTAAGCTAGTCATTATTTTAGCTAGTCCTCATTTTAGTTTGTTGTTATTTTAGTAGATACATAATTTTAGCTTGTCATCATTTAAGTTTGAAGTCATTTAAGCTTGTCATTATTTTGATTCTTGTTATGTTACTTCATCACAATTTTAGCTTGTAATAATTTAGTTTAGCTTGTTATTATTTTAGAGTATCATTATTAAGGCTTGTCATTATTTAACTTTGTCATTATTTAAGTTTGCCACCATTTAAGCTTTTCATCATTTATGTTTGTCTTCATTTGAGCTTGTTTACATTTTAGCTTGTCAACATTTTAGCGTATCACTTTTTAAGCTTGTCACTATTTTAGCTTGTCTTTTTCTCATTTGAGCTTATCATTATTTTAGCTGGTGATTATTTAGCGTATTGTTATTTTTGTTTATTATAATTTTAGTCTGTAATTATTTAGCTTATAACAGGTTGTATTAATATCAGCTTATAATTAGTTTAGCGTACCACTATTTTAGCCTGTCATTATTTAAGCGTTTCATAATTTTGGCTTCTCGCTTGCCTAATTTAATTTAACAAAGTTTCCACTGTAAAAGACCGTAAATAGTTTTATATACCTACACGAAAGGTTTAGCACGTATCAGGAACATTTTTCAGTGTAGGGTTTTTCTCTGGAGATGGCCTCAGATGGGAAAGTTGTTTCTAGCTTTTCTTTAGCCTTGGGCTTTTATCGTTGAAATTCAAATTCGATTTGAACGCAAGATATGTGACTTGGATTTTAACTGAAATGAACATAAAACCGATTCCGCGAAAGCAAAAATAATACCGAAATATTGGGTTTTCGTTTGATTTGTGTATGAGGAGAATTGCAAATGATTGTAATTATTGTTGCTCACTGCAGATAATGAGCACACAAATGTAAAACCATTAACATTTTCATTTATATAATTAATCAATTAAATTCGAACAAATACGACATTAAAATGTTTATTGAACTAATGGTCTATTACTTCAATGGTATTGCATTTTAATTGTTACAATACCAATAAAATTGCATTGTAATACTTGTTGCATAAAGTTCTGTCATTGTTAAGAAAAATAAAAATAAATTTAGCCACAACTGCTTTGGCACTAATGATAATAAAATGTTCAAACTAAATAAATCTAAAATCTTGCTTTAGGATTAACAGAATTTTGCGGCGGTCGGTTAAATTGGCGGCCGTGCGTTATCGGGCACTTTCGGCCCACCCCATAATGATTGTTCGCGGTCATATGTGGTCATAGGGGTTGCGTAATAAATATTTCAAAGTACCCGGCCATGATCCGGCGTTTTGTGCCGAATTTTGATTTATACGGAATGTTTGTTGCAATTAATTACGAATTTATCACTTATTTCTAATAAATTTTCAACATTGGCCCACCCGACAAGCACCATTGTTTTCACGACTGCACTGTTTGAAAGATCAATCGTTCATTTTACGCTTTTCAGTAATAAAAAGTACACTGTTAAAAATTTCCATTGTAATTTTACTAAACATGTTTAGGAAGTTTTTAGGCACCACAATATAGTAATATTAAAACTCGGTTTTGTAAACTCACTACTCGATTAATTACAACTCAATTTGGGAAAATTACAAAACGTTTGTTGAAGTTCATTATGCATTTATTAAAAATTTGTTCAGTAACATAACTATACAGGTATTGATATTTTGCTAAAAAATACTAATTATGTTTAGTTTTAAAATGGTGTATTGTAATTTTACCTACTATTCAATTAATTTCAACTTAGTACGAGGTGAGTTCAGAAAATAACGGGAATTTATAAATTTCGCGAGTTCGGAGGGTCCGGTTGTCATAAAATTTTATTTATTATGTTGGTACACATTCCCCCGAAGTATGATAAAAACTTAAGCTATTTTCATCGTTTACTTTGTCTGTGGCAGCCGCTAAGGTTAGACGTGTTTTATGAGCTCGGCGATTTTCGTTCGTTAAAAGAAATGGATTAAAGAAATTTGTATCCAATTTTGCTTAAAAAATGAAATAAATTCTGTGAAATGTTAACAAAGGCCTATAGTGAGTCTGCTATAATTAAAACAAGAGTTTACAAGTGGTATAAGAGTTTCCAAGATGGCCGTGAAGACGTTGAAGATGTCTAATGCCCCGAACGCCCAAGCACATTAACAACCGATAAAAACATGGAAAAAGTGGAAGAAATGGTTATAAACCATCAGAGAAAACGCTGAAGATGTTGGTATATCGATTGGCTCATCTCATGAAATTTTTTCGAATGTTTTGGGTATGAAACGCGTGGCAGCAAAATTTGTTCCAAAATTGTTAAATTTTGAACAAAATTTTTGTCCAAAAACAATACTGTAATGATGCCCCAGCCTCCATATTCGCCAGACAGGCCTCTGTCTGACTTTTTCCTTTTCCCAAAAATAAAGAGAACCTTAAAGGGTCGTCGTTTTGCAAACATAGATGATATTAAAAGCGCATCGCTGATAGAACTAAAGGCTATCCCAAATATCGGGTTTCAGAATTGTTTCGAGTATTGGAAGAAGAGCTGGCACATGTGCATAATATCCAATGGGGACTATTTTGAAGACGACAACATTAATGTAGACGAATAAATAAATATTTTTTTCAAAAAACAAAATATCAAATTCAATTCTACAATACAGAATTGTAAAATTACTACGATAAGTAAGTAAAAATGCAATACAATACAACATTTTGTAATTTTACTATGCAACTGCTTAGTAAAAATTTAGTAATTTTACAAACATTTTTAACAGTGTAAATAGGTATTCGAAATTATATTGTTAGGCCTGTGGTATTGGAATTTAAGCAAAAAAAATATGACAAAAGTATGAGGAAAAGTGATAAAATAATGACAAGATAAATAAAATGACGAGAAAGTAAAATTACAAGATAAAAAGACCCAAAAATTACGAAGAGCTTAAATGCAATCGTCATTATTTGCATTTATATAAGTTCAATGTAAACTATTTTTCCCATTTTATAACCTGTTGCTGGTTGGTATAATGTGTCATGGTTGCGAAGAATTAAAAACGATTAAATTAACTAGTACAGGGGAGCAATTAAAATGGTAATCGGAATATATTTCGGCTTTATTGGAACATAGTTGATATGAGAATGTCAGTAAGGTCGAGCGATGTTATCTACGGCGATAGAGCCACGGTTACGGTTGCTCATCTACATTGCTAATGCTAACTGCTTCCATAAATTGGTCGAAAGAACCGTTTCAGTCTTTTGCTCCCGCACAAAATGACCATCATATTAATCCAGATTAAAGTTTTAAGTTTAATTAATGCACTTTTATTTCAAGGAGACCATATTGTTTTTATCGTACTTATTAAATTATTTAAATTCTAAAGTTATAAGCTTATATTGTTTACATTATTCATTTTAGCTTGTCCTAGTTTTTGTTTATCCTTATTTTAGCTTGTCATTTTTTTTTATCTTTTCGTCATTATAGCCTATCATTGTTTTAGCTTGTCTTAAAATTCAAATATTTTGGGACTAAAATGATAAAAATATTTACCTTTAATATTACCAAATAAATGTAAACAATGCATCATGCTCCCCAACTTACTGGTGCACGGACCAAGACAAAAACAAATTATTGATCAGTGGAAACCCTAAACAAACACTTCCTTCTTATATTTCGACAACAAAAGGAAAATGTAAGCGATACTCTGTTGACAACATGATATCTCGACCATTAGGATTTTTAGGGGGATGCTTTTTCACATACAGAAAATTATATTTTAATATTGCCGCTCTATTCACTAATTTTCGGTAACTTTTTATTTTAGGCATTCTAATTTTTTTCAAATTTTTTTTTACGACAATTTTATAAAAGATATAGAAATAAATTTGGATTTTTTATTCTTGCGTAAAATATAATATCGGTAGTTTATTGTGGAGGGGCAGGGATTTTAAAGATTCGGCAGGGGACAGTCTAGACATAAATTTGTTACAAATTTTTCGAGAATGGTGGATACGCTGACTCAGGGGATCTTATTTTATTATTTCCTTCCCAAATCGTATCTCCCATGGGTAGTTTATTCCCAACCAACAAAATAAATTTAATGGAAACCGAATTTAATAAAAAAAATTGTAAAACATTTAAAGAACATAAAAAGAAGCTAAAATAAAAATTGGATGACGACAAGATAAAATGATAATAGGCAAAAATCTGATGATCTAAACTAACTAAAAGCCAAATGATGACAAACTTAATAATAATGCTCTTAAATATTATTAAGGTAAAATTTTGACGAGCTTAAATAATGACCAGTTAAAGTTTAAACTATATACGAGGTGTGTTCAGAAAATATCGGAAATTTTCGATTTTTGAAACAAATATTTATTTATTCGTCTACATTAATGTTGTCGCCTTCAAAATAGTCCCCATTAGATATTATGCACATGTGCCAGCTCTTCTTTCAATACTCGAAACACTTCTAAAACTCGATCTTTGGGATAGCCTTTAGTTCTTTCAGCGATGCGCTTTTAATGTCATCTATGCTTGCAAAACGACGACCCTTTAAGGTTCTCTTTATATTTGGGAATAGGAAAAAGTCAGACAGAGGCATGTCTGGCGAATATGGAGGCTGGGGCATCATTACAGAATTGTTTTTGGCCAAAAATTTTGTTCAAATGGGATAAGCCAATCGATATACCAACATCATCAGCGACTTCTCTGATGATTTATAACCATTTCATCCACTTTTTTCATGTTTTTATCGGTTTTTAATGCGCTTGTGCGTTCGGGGCGTTCGTCATCTTCAACGTCTTCACGGCCATCTTGGAAACTCTTATACCCATTGTAAACTCTTGTTTTACTTATAGCAGACTCACTATAGGCCTTTGTTAACATTTCACAGAATTTATTTCATTTTTTAAGCAAAATTGGATACAAATTCTTTGATCCATTTCTTTTAACGAACGAAAAATCGCCGAGCTCATAAAACACGTCTAACCTTAGAGGCTGCCACAGACAAAGTAAACAATGAAAACAGCTAAAGTAAGTATACCTCGTAAGTATAGGTTAGTTTTTGCATTTAATCCCCTATATCCGTTCAATAAGTATTAATTTAAATTATAAATAAGAATAAATCAATACTTTAATAAAAAGTATTTATTCTTGCGGAATGGTGAGATGAACATATACTTGGAGTGAGATGATAAATCTTTAATATAGAATAGCTTTTTTTCCGTGTAGTATTGTTTATTTTATGAAATACATTTTCTTTCATAAACTTTATATTTGAAATAAATCTAAACAAAAGTGTACATTACAATGTGAATTTAATGACACCGCAATAAGTTTCATGCATAATAGTTTAGAAGTTATAATTAAAGCACCCGTTAATTTTTTCGCTTTAGGTGAATATACAGAAAAGTCGTCTCGGGCGCCTTCTACAGAGTTGCGCACGGCACGACCATTAAAAGTTACAAAAGCTCGACGATGGCGTAACTTGAAAAAATTCGAACTAAAAGTGAGTTGGGCGCCGCACAAAAATTCTTTATCCGCATACGTGAACAAAGAGAGGGCTGGGGGAATCGGGCGCATCGCGCGTAGAAAAAGCGCGACGCGGGACGCTGCGAAAAGAAATATGGGCAATTAAGAATATTAATTGTTCTCTATACGGGCACGGATGAAAGGGAAACTCCCTTTTATTGCCGGATTTGCCAAAAAATACCACTTTTGCATGGATTTTTTCATAAGCGCCACTTTTTTTACTCATTCCTGGATAAACACCTTTTATGAAGTCATTATAAAAACAAACATTTTAATTCATTATTTTTTTACATTTTTTAGATTATTCGTGATTACCATAATTATAATACCCTTTACTATAATTTATATTACTATTTGGGACAACTATCTTGTATATTGCCAGATACTATGCATATTTAGTAATTTTCAAATATCCATGTATGTTAAACCTTAAGGTAAAATATTATTATTCTCAACCAATTTTGTTTTTAATTCCTATTATAATTAGATTTTTTCCATTACTAATAAGTATAGTAAATTTTGAAATATTATGTTGCCATTTTAAATATAAAATATTTTAAAATCGAATATTTTTATATGTTAACAATTAAAAATTGTAACATATTTATTGTACTTTTAATATACAAAAATGTTATGAGAAAGAATTAAACCTACACCTCGCCAAAGTTTTTTGTTTTGAGTGCGTTCCATCAACTTCAAATACCGACAGACAGGTGTTTTGACCTATATTGGGTATCATCAGTGTCGACACGATACTGTCGAGCAACTTGTAGTAGTGGAACACTCCCAAAACAAAGAAATACCTGAGCTTATATAACATGGTTGGTAAGCCAACAGAGGCGAGATGTAAGAACATCACGTAATCCACACCGTCTAACAACGCGTCGCGACGTGGCTTTGCCGCAATCGGTACATACTATGCGACCAAGTAGGTTCAATTCTTTTTTATAAGTATTACCAGTAATGGGTCAAGAAAGTTTATTAAATAAACTAAGAAAATTGAATGTTTAAAATGTCATGAGTTACTATATTGTATATTATATTTAAATATATTGTTTATTTACCTTAAACATAAAAGTACCTTTATTTTTACTATATTTTTTTATTAATGTATAATATATTATTTCGAATTTCGAATCGAATCGAATCGAATCGAATATCAATATTCGATTCGATTCGAACGATATTCGCACACCCCTAATAATAAACAAAAATGTTCGAAAAATAACTTTTAGGGAATTTTTTTGTTCTCTATACGGGCACGGATGAAAGGGAAACTCCCTTTTATTGCCGGATTTGCCAAAAAATACCACTTTTACATGGATTTTTTCATAAGCGCCACTTTTTTTTACTAATTCCTGGATAAACACTTTTTATGAAGTCATTATAAAAACAAACATTTTAAAACATTATTTTTTTACATTTTTTAGATTATTCGCTATACAGAGACATTTTATAAATGTATATCTTTATTTCTGGTAGGGTTAAGTAGACAGTTATCGGACTCTTTATAGTTATTGGACAATTGTAAATAGTTACCTTAAAGTAAAATCATTAGATGAAGCTGTATAAGTAGATATACAAAGCGGGTTCTGGACCAGGCGTACTTGTATACAATTATAAATATCTCATTCGGTAATAATACCGGGTGTTTCAGAATAAGATGCTGAACCTTAAGGGTGTGATTTTAAGAAAAAAAGTTCAAATAAACCCATTACCTAAACCTCTTAATTTTTGAGTTACAGGGTGTTAAAGTTAAAAAAAAAATCGTTTTTTATCATAACTTTAATAACTTCTTAGATATTTTTATAAAATTTGGCACACGCCTTCTAAGCATTAACAGTAAGTTTTTGATGTAGAAGATTTTTTATTTTTTTACCAGTGGCGTCCGTACAGGATGCAGTCTAGATATTTTTTGAAAAATATTATGCACGCCACTGCTATTTTTTAAAATAAAAATTATTTTTTAAATCCCCATTCATTTTAGGGCAAACTTGATTTCCTGACTATTTTTCGAACGGTTTTCGATGAATAAAATAAAAAGCATTTAATGCGCATATTGCCATGTGCCTATAATTTCTGAAAAGGAGGCTATAAACTTTGTTGTTAAGGAAACAGGAATGACAAAATAAATAATTTTTAACAGTTTTGACAGATATTTAAGTACACGCCTTTTTACTTAAAATTTAAAAGTACAATGGTAAATTTTACAAATGCTGATATGCATTACATGTACGGACGGCAATATTAATATTCGATTCGGAACTCGAATCGAATAATTCGAAAATTCTAAATATTCGAAAGTTCTTGAATAATTTGAAAAATTTCGAATAATTCAAAAAATTTCGAATAAATCGGAAATTTTCGAATAATTAGAATTTTTTCCGAATAATTCGAAATTTTTTCGAGTTATTCGTAAACTATTATATTATTAGCGAATTTTCGAGTATTTTGAATTCAGGGTTTCTTATGTTCAATATTCAAATATGAATTTAACAGTTAATATACATTTTATTCAAACCATGAAATATAGTTACACAAATAGAACAATATGTAGGTATAGTTTTTTTTGAAAGAGAATGAAATAACAAAAATAATATCGTAGCAAATACAGTATTATGAAAAATACATTTTAAAATTTGCTACAAAGTTTTGTGCAAAAATAATAAATACTTCAGTATCGTATAGATTCTTATAGATTAGATAGAAAAGTATATTATTCGTAAGTAGAATATTTCGATACACGATTTATAGGAATTTAAATGGAAGCAATTGAAAATCCAGAAATATTTCATTATTTCGCGAATTATTTGAAAATTTTTGAGTTATTCGAAATTTTTCGAATTATTCGACATTTTTCGAATTATTCGAAATTTTTCGAATAAATCGAAATTTTTCGGATTATTCGATTTTTTTCGAATTATTCGTAGAATTTTGAATAATTCGAAAATTCGAATTATTCGATTCGAATTTCGAATCAAATATTAATAATAACAAAAACGTTCGAAAAATAACTTTTAGGAATTTTTTTTAAGTTAATCAAAAATATGCTGTTAAAGCCCGTATTTTTGTTGGTATACCCTGAAAATTTTGTACAAATTAAACGAACAGTAATGAAGATACAGCGCAGTCGGTAAAAATTGCCCCTTTTTGATTATTTTGCTGAAAAGTGGTCATTTCTGACGACTTTAAAATTCCCTATAAAAGTTTTTTTTTAGTGTTTTTTTATTATTAAATAAAAAGGCTTTAAGGATATTTTTTCGAAAAACCCTTGAACACGTAAACTGAGATTTTTATCCAAATTTTTTTAAAGATTGGTAAAGGCGTTTTGAATTAGTATTTTTTACTTATTATATTATGCGTTAATTTTAAAGCGCAGTGTATTATTTTAGCTTGTTACTATTTTACCCATCATCATTTTAGCTTGTCACCATTTTATAGCTTGTTATTTTTTGTATCACAACCAAATAACATTAATGCAAACATTTGTATAATTGTTAATATCATATTAACCAAAATTAGTTTTAATAATTAAACGTATATCAACGTCATAAGTGTAATAAAATTTATTATGTTAATAATGTGTATTTTTGACATGATGATCAATTTAGGAATTAATGTGTTTACTAAACAATAATGATCCATTATGTTGAAGATTATAGGAAATGATTGACAAATAGAAAAAATGTAGGGATGATTTTATAGCCATTAGATGGGAAAACTGAATATGGCGGTATAATATATTTCGGTGGTAAACATAATGGATTGTTAACAACGTATAAATTGACTACATATAGTTTGATTTATCTGGTCTTAGTAAAGAGCCTAATTTTAAATTTCGCCATACAATAGATGTTAAGAACATCCCTTGAGAATTTTGTTATGAAAAGAAAATGTTAATACATGTCATCTTTACCTAAAGATGGTAATATAAAATATTCAATGCACTTAAGTCAATAGAGGAAGTCAATCTCGAAACGTAATGTGCCTTAACATTTCTGCAGTGCATGAGAATACAAAGCAAGCAGGAATAAGATACAGCAGCACATGTATCTGCGTTTAGAGCGAAAGAATCGAGCGGGCGGTAATATATTCATGGACGAGGAGGACTGGATTTGAAAAATCAAATATTGGAAAACGCAACAATCTATTTTGAGTGGCACTATCGCAAATGTGCCGCCGAATCCCATTTCCAATGCTATCGAAACGCGAGTTTACATTACCAACTACACCACCAAGAATTTAGAGCGGTTTTTTTCGGAGACGGGCACGATCTCTCGATTTATGCGAAGGTATTTGTTTCACGGCTTGGTGAGGTTTTAATGTACTTTGGATAAGCCAGACGGCGACTGCAAATTAATGACCATATGGTAACACTCTAGAAGAGCCCATTTGGTACTCAACTTTTTTTTTTATTTTAAACAATTTGTTTTATCCTTATAACGCTACATTTTTGTTTCTCCTTTAGTCTAATCTGTACTGTTTAGTGTTTTATAGTCTAGTCTAGTTTTAAATTATCATTTAAGATATTTTGGATTTTAGTGTCACCATTTTAGGCTATTTTAGCCTTAACTTATTATAACTTTAACATACCACTATTTAGCTCGTCATTATAATAATAATAATAATAATAATAATAATAATGATTTATTTGCCCAACAGAATACAATATTCCAATTACAGAAATCATGTATTTGTATCCTTTTTACTTCACTCATATAGGGGATTTTTGCTTTAAAACGCAATCATTTTATAAAATCATTAATAATTAATCGTAATTAATGAACAATTCTAATTTTTTGAGGAAATGAAGGAAAAATATGGTAGTTTTAAACAAAAAAATTATTATTATTATTATTGTTATTTTATTGAATATGGCATAACAAACAAAATATCAGTGATAATTTGCATTTAATGCATAATTAGTGTGTTTTGAAACGTAATTTTCTAATGTTGGTGCTTCCTAAATATCTTTTAGACAATCTTAAATTATTTGTTTTATAAAACAAGAATTTAAGATTGCCTAAAAGACAAAATTATGTAAATAATGAAATTAATATTTAGATTGTTTTCGAACAATTTATTTTTAAAGAAAGAAACATAGTTAAAATGGCGAACAAATAAACAAAATAAAACCCAGATAATTAGGTTTTTGGTATTTTAAAAATTGTTTACAACAGTCTTTTTTTTACTTTTCGAAACTCTGACACAACAAAAATAAATACAATTTAATACAATTCATATATGCTGGAAGCTATTTCAGTAACGCTTGAATTAACACAAATAGAATTAAAGTTATTGCACATTACTTGTACTGGAGATTTCAATAGCACGTTTGTTCTTGAAAAACTGCAATAAAAAAGTTTACTATCTCGAGCTCCTAAGCGAGGTATTAAAATATTTATAAGACTTAATATATGACTGGAGTCAATTTGGTTATTAAAAAGTTTCTATAAAAATTTTAAACTTGCAACTAGGGTCTTAAAATTGAATCGTGATAATAGAATATTATGGTCAGTACCTCTAGTAGGATAGGTCTGATCAATTCTATAAGAAAGAAGTTTTAAAAATCTTTTTTGTACTTTTTCGATGTAATCCATAATATGTATTATGTACATTATAATGCGGATACCAGATAAGAGAGCAATATTTAAGTTTTGTTTTAATAAGGTAATAAAACAATGATTTTAGAGCTGTTATGTTGGAATTTTGTTTTGAATTTCGGCTTATAAATCCCAACAGCTTTAAAGCAGATTCAACAGTATTATTATTGATATGTGTTGTTAATGATTGCCTAATATAAAAAAATACACGGTCACGAATTTCATTTAATTTCATTTAAGACCGTAACTACAGATTTTACATTTAGAAATATTTAGATCGAGTTTGATAATTTTGCACCACTGAAGAACAATGTTTAATTGATATTGAAAAAGGTCGCAATCAGTAGTATCAGAAATACATATTTTCAAATCTTCATTATCAAACGAAGAATTGTTGTTTAGTTTGGATATACTTTCTAATATAAGCTTCTTAGAAAATTTAATGTTGATATCTGGATTAAGTGTAAAGTTAAAGACCAGAATTTTGTAGGGTCTAAAGTAATGTTGTCTTCAGTCTGGTGAATGTAGTTTTTGTATTCATTAAAAATTTGTAATTTTTCTAATCTGTTTAAACTCATTTAAAAATTGTTCATTCTGATGTTTTTTAAAGTTTCTGTGATGCATGTTTTTAATTTTTATATTATTAATTATTTCGATTATGTTCCATACTGGATATTTACGTTTGGATTTTTTAATCTTGGGTACATATTGATCAAAAATTAAGTATAGCTAAGTATAAAAAGATTCTTATGCTTATCATTTAGCTTATCATTATTTTGTCTTGTTATAATTTTAGCTCGTCAATATTTTAGCTTGTCATCATTTTAGTCTGTCATTATTTTAATACCTATACAATTTTGCTTAAACCTATTTTGGCTCATTTCGTTATCATTCTTTTAACTTGTTACTTTTTAAGCGTGTCATTAATTTAGCTCGTCATCATTTTAGCCTGATAAAATTTTATTTTGTCGTCATTTTTGCTTGTGATTGTTTTATCCAAATTATTTTTTGACTTGGAAAAATGTTTCAAGTGTTTGTCTAGTTTTTACTGCCATTGACTGTCATATTTTAAATGAAAATTTAACTCAACCTCATTTTAGCTCATAATTATTTTTGATTGTCATTCTTCTATATTACCAATATTTTAGCTTTTTATTTTTTAAGCATGTCAGTAATTTAGCTTGTCATCATTTTGTTGTTATTTTTTAAGCTTGTCATTAATTTAGCTGGTCATCATTTTCACCTGTTATAATTATAGTTTGTTATTTTATTTTTATAAATTGTATAAAATAATTTCAAATAATATAAAAAAGGTAATTTTTTGTTTTACTGATGGTCTTAATTATAATTTTTAATTGCAAGTTCTTTAACAATTTTTACTCTTTTTAGAGCAAGATACAGCCATCGATTTAAAACCATCCCGATGCATCGCAACGGTCGAGAAAAATTAAATTGTTCTTTGAGTAATTAAAACTGTAAAAGGTTATATTAAAAACTCCCTTGACAAAAAATTATAATTATAATTATAAAACAAATAAAAGTTGCTGCTTTGGCCAAAAGCTAGCGGCAAAAATTTAAAAGTTTTAAATGCTAAAAGCTACATACGTTAATAAAGACTTACTTAGTTTTTTAGTGAGTTTTAGAAAATGGACATACCTGAAACAGAAAATTTAAAAAAATATTTAATATTTTATCATTTTATTATCTGGAGACCTAATACATTTTCCAAATAAACTTTTAAACAAACAGGCCCTTTTATTGACTAAGTATTTCGAAAGGGAATTTGTTGTATATTTTAGAGTAAACCATAAAAACGCTAACTAGCTAAAGAATGTGCCCTTCTTTGTGTGTTCTCATGCTCGGACGGAAAAGTCCCTTTTGAACGTAAAATTTGGAAAGTCGATCTTGTTTGTTTCCCGTTTATTTTCTAGATATTCGCATTATGTAAATGAACCTGGTACTTCCGATGTAAATTCCACGAGCCCAGGCTCTCTTTTTAGCCTTAGTTCCACTCTAAACAAATACAGGATTACTTTTATGTGGAGTTTTATACACGTGCAACTACACGAAAATGCATATACTTTTATTCGAATTAGTAGTTTCAACCGGCGGGACTATTTAAATTAAATACAAAGGTTTTCAGATTATTAAATGCTTTAAACTAACTTTTAGTTTTATATTACATTGTTTATCCGTTTAGTGACATTAGCAATAAACTATTTGTAGTATTTTCTATCTAGTAATGTTTATTTGTTTTTTTTTAATATAAAAGGGCCCTTACACGTTTAATAATATTGTCAATATGTTTATAATAATATATTAATTAAAAAATTCACTTTTTTATATCGGTGTACAGATATTTGTTAGTTTTCAGAAAAATTGCATTTTTAATTTTTTTCGTAATATTATTTAAATAAAATAAAAAAAAATGCAAAAGTCAATTTTTCTGAAAATTTCCCAATTTTTAGATACTATTATTATTAGTGTTTTAAATTTTCCGAAAAAATTGAGCCAGCGAAAAAAACACTTTATTTTAAGAAAAAAAACTGAAAAATTGGGAAATTATTATTATTAGTGTTTTAAAATTTTCGAAAAAATTGAGCCAGCGAAAAAAAAAACAGTTTTTTTAAGAAAAAAACTGAAAAATTGGGAAATAATTATTATTAGTGTTTTAAAAATTACGAAAAAATTGAGCCAGCGAAAAAAAAAACAGTTTTTTTACACTAATAATAATAGTATCTAAAAATTGGGAAATTTTCAGAAAAACTGACTTTTGCTTTTTTAATTTTATTTAAAGAATTACGAAAAAAATTAAAAAGGAAATTTTTCTGAAAAACAAATATGTGTAAAAAAAGTGAATTTTTCACTCAGATTATTATCTTATAATACAAAATACAAAACAAATTATTATAATAATAATATTTCCAATTTGACAAACAATATTTGTAAAAAAAAGTGAATTTTTGACTCTGATTATTATCATATAATAAAAAACAAATTATTATAATAATAATATTTTCAATTTGACAAACAGTATTTGTATAGGAATGGTCGGTAAATAGCACTTTAAAAGAATTAAAACTAACTTTCGGTGCTGTATTATCATAACTATCGTTTTATTTGACACATCGATTTATGAAATATTAATTTTGTAATTTAACTTTATAAATCATTCCTTATTTTGTAAACGAATATTTTTAATGGACTCCCTTTTACAAAAATATCGCCGACGGTGGACTAGTGGTTAGTGCTGCTGACTACAAGCCGGAGGTCGTGGGTTCGAATCCCACCAGGGGTATGGCTGTTTATTTGTGTTTGTCCTAACCCGCACAAGCCATTCAGACCCAACCAACAACATTAGCGTTTATTTACTTAAATAAATTCAATTTAATGTTTTATTTGATTTTTTCTGTAATAAATTTATTATCCTTAAAAATATTTTTTTAATAAAATATTATTAGGTTTTATCTTTTCAGAAAAAAAAAAACAATTTTTTTCAAAAAAGACAACTTTTCCAAAACCTGTGAATAAAGCAGATTTTTTCCCAATTTTTCGATACTTTAAAACCCTTATAAACTTCATAAAATAATTGTCAATATTAAATACTGACAAAATTATTAAACGTGTGAGTGCCCCTTGAACTGTTATGAACTCAAAATTTTAAACATTTAAAAAAATGCGCCTGGAATCTTCCATATGCAAATAAATAATGTCCACAGCTTATGTTACTTATTCAAATGAAATATGCAAAGCTAGCCATGGTATCCACTCACACACACATATGATTTATGAAAACTTTTATCATGTTATATTATTACCTGCGCACATACACTATACAAGTTTGAACTTTATATTAAAGTTTGTTCAAATGGACACGGAATGTGTATGTTACATTTATATGTAAAACGCCTGTATAATTTAAATAAAAACTTTTTAAACAATTCGCAATTAAACTTTTTGTTGTTACTGACGAGCGTGCTAAATTACATCTGCATTATAACAACAGTTTGTCGCAAAATTTGCTCAAAGAAAATTGGATTTTTGCATGCACCCAGCACAATAAATTACATGTAATTATTCAGTACATTACCACTGTTGTTTAATAGAACTCCGATTTAAGTAAAAAGTTTTTTACCTATACTTTATATATTTTTTGATATGTGGGATATATTACGATTAATCTTGCTGTATTATATTTTGACAAATGCTTTTGAAACTGACGCTTTAAATATTATTTGTTGATGCTTTTTTTGTGTAATTTTTTAATTAATAACTAAATTTTATGGTATGAATATAACCATAATATCATGATTTTAATAATTATTATTCGGTGCTATAACTTTCGTTTTATTTTACACTTTGATTTATAAAATTATAATTTTTTAATTTAACTTTTATTAATTATTTTGTAATTGAGTATTTTCAGGTTATGTATATGTCAAAGTACCTATAGTGAATGAAAGAAATAATATTTATACTGTTACCGCTTATGTTTGAGCGTTAAAAGTTTATAAATTTGTAAAGTATCACAATAACAATGGTTGGTTTAAGAATTTAGGAATATAAATACTGCATTTAATGAAATTCCAATGTGTATGGAGCCAAATAAGTAATATTTTTGTGCTTTTGGTCTACATACGGTATGTAACATACCTATATAGTTTTCTCCATAAAGACTTTTAACTAAACAGCATTTATTAAAAAAAAAATCTGGCTTCTCTGTTATGGAATACGAATATCTGTTTTAAAGGTAGGTTAATGTATTATAACAAAAAATATCATCTAATTTTGTAATTTTAATGTTATAAAAATCTATTTTGACCAAATTAAATAAGTATTTTGAATTATTTGGTCATATAAATATAGTTATACTAAATAATTGTTGAATATGATTCAAATTAAATTGAAGCTTTTATACTTCTAACGACAAAACTTGTGCATGCCTCTCGGCATAACCATTATAAGAAAATAAACAATTTATAGAGAAACTTGCAATATGAAAATATTTAATACTCGTATGACATGTGATTTATTAAAATTTTAAAAGTTGTATTGACAAAACTTTATGTAGGTACCTACACTTTAAGCTGAATTAGAAAAACTAGCATATTTTTTTTTTAAGAAATAGTAAAGTAAAAATATTAAATACCTACTCCTATAATGTGGTATTTATAAATAAAATAGTTGAATTTTTTAAGGAAACCTTAACAATACAATGTTATAGGTAAAATAAAAAATAAAACACGAATTTAATTGAAATTTCCAAAAGAAGTTTCATTTAAGTGAATCCAGTTAGAATTAAAAGGGTACAAGAGAACAATTCTCAGAAAAATAAAAAGAGAACAATGTATTAAGCTTTTATTGGCTTTTATTTTTGATAACAATTGTTATTGCATTAATTATATTACCTATTATAGGTAATTATATAATATATCATATATTCACAGGGAGTTAAAAAAATATTTTTAGGGCATATCGAAGTGTCAAAAAGAAGACGAAAAGTCCTTTGGTTTTTTTTTGATCTGACGCACCCTTAATTAGTTATTATTTAAATAGTTTCTAATCACAGGCTTGCTTTAGCGGAAGGATTAGAGTTGCGACAAACTAAAAAGGAAGATCCCAAATAAAAAACTATTAGGAACTTAATTTAAAAAACTGTAAGAAGTTGGTACAACTATGCTTTTGGAAATTCAGTAGCTAACCTTCTTACAGTTCCTTAGACTGTTTGCTAATATAGATATACGGTCAATACAAGTACCTATCAAAGCTTTGACAGAATTTGATCTACATTAAAAAATCATTATCACCTTATACCTTTTAAAATTTAAATAAATCTCACAGTATAGTATCTAATATTTTTACTTTACAATTTCTCCTTTTCTAATCCATACAATACATACATTTAATCTACATCAAAAAATCATTATAACTTAAAATTTTAAAAAATCACATGTCACATTTTCATATCGCAAGCTTCTCTAAAAATTGTTTGTTTTCTTATAATATAACTTAAAGTAGGTATGCACAAGTTTTTTCGTTAGAAGTATAAAAACTTCAATTTAATATAAACCATATTCAAAAATTATTTAGTATACCTATATTTATACAGGGTGGTCCAGGATTAATCTGAAAAATTTTAATGATCGATAGAGCCTGAAAAAACAATAAAAACAAACCCAAAAACATTTTTCAAAAATGCATACTAACGGAGATATAGTCCTTCAAAATAATTTTTAAACCATTAAACCGATTCTTCTCAAATTTTGTGTAGGTTAAGCTTCCGTCGATAATATAATGAACAAAAGGCCCAGTGGCGGAGATTTTGGGAGGGGTTTCCCCTTTTTACCCTCATATTTTCGACGCCACTGGATTTTATTAGAAAATCATCAGATTTATTTTTATCCTTTTTCAATCTAAAAGCAAAACTTTTATGTTTATTTTTTATCAGATCAACGGAGATATTTCAGTTTAAAATTTCAAAAACACTGTGTACACGGAACTTTTGTTATTATTTTAGTAATAAAAAATTATTTTTTTTCTGAACGATTGTATTGGGCCAATAAAAATTTACCAATTTTTGGGTTGGTTTGATTTTGTATTATAATACAATTAAATTATTAATTACAGACGTTGATTGTAATCCTCAATCAACGTTACAATAAAACAACCTAAAAATATGACGGGATCAGTAACAACTGCACGATGACTCCTGGACGCTAGTTTATTTTTATAATGTTTTATAAACTAATAACGTGGCATAATTGTTACCAAGTTACCGATTTAAAATAAAATATGATAAAATTCAGTGTACTCGGTGTTTTTGAAATTTTAAAGTCTCCGAAACCACTGATCTTATGAAAATTTAACACACAAGTTTTGCTTCTAAATTGAATAAGAAATCTGATGATTTTCCAATAAAATCCAGTGGTGTCGAAATATGGGGGAAAAAAGGGGAAACCCCCACAAAATATCCGCCGCTGGGCCTTTTGTAAGAAATTTTACCTAGGCACACAAAATTTGAGCAGAAGTTATTAAAAAAAAAAAAGTTTGTTTGCCTTTGAAGGGCTATTAGTGTGTTAGTGTGTATTTTAAAAAAAATGTTTTTGGGTTTGTTTTTATTGTTTTTTCAGGCTCTATCGATCATTAAAATTTTTCAGATTAATTCTGGACCACCCTGTATAACCATATTAACACACTCTTACAAATAATCCAAAATACTTATTTATTTTGGTCAAAATGGATTTTTTCAACCTTAAAATTATATGATATTTTTTGTTATAATATATTAACCTACCTTTGATACAGATATTCTTATTCTATAAAAGAGAAGCTAGATTATGATATGGAGACCAAATGCACAAAAATATTACTTATTTGGCAACATACACTTATTTCATTAAATGGAGTATTTATATTCTTAAATTCTTAATCCTTAATTCTAGTTAAGGTGATACTATAAAGATTTATAAACTTTTATAGCTTAAACATAAGCGGCAGTAAAGTAGAACTTTACTGCCGATTTAATACGAGTATTGTATGCAACCCATTATACATTTTAACATGTGTCTACTGGTCCTTAGCAGAAACTAAATAATATTAAAAAAAACTAATTTTATTAATTAGATTAAAAAATTGCCGCGGCGGGCAAATAAATAATAACCGTCGCAACAAACAGTATACGTAAAAACTTCATACATTCAATATTAATTATAATGATTAGTAATAATAATTCATTGATAGGTACATAAATAACTATTCTTTCATTGACTATACTTTTAGAGTTACATAACCTAAAAAGCCTTTAATACCAAATTTTTAAAAGACTGCCTTCCTTACGTAGTCACGTGGTGGGACTTTGAGATGTAGAGCATAGTACGATAATGGGCGTTTTGAAGGTAGGAGTAGAAAAAGAGTTTTATTTGCTGGAACTAAACTGGCGATGTTTTTCGGGAACAAAGTTGTTTCACGTTCAATGTCAATGCGTGTACGCCTATAGGCGAGTCAGTAGTTAGTAGGCAACCGCACGTGTGACAAGCGTAAACCTCGTGCCATAATTCATTCGGTCGGTCGAGCCGGCATGTTTTACGGAGACACCAATATGCATGCGGGGTAGTAGATTAAGCTCGCCGGCATAATGCAACACTGCAACACAGAATTCAGTTCAAACAGCACGCTGCGGCGCACAAAATTTATCTAAACATTTATGTCGCCCGAACCGTTCCAAGACTATTATTGCATAATTCCAGCTACACGGCTCCTTAAATCTACCAGACAAATTTCCCCCTATTTGGAAGTCTGCTTTTACGTTACTAGTCTCATCTGTTTAGTCCTGTCTTTTTAATATGTATTGTGCCAAAAATAAATGCAATTCAAAGACTAATAAATTTCTGTTTATTTGTATGCATTTTCATAAGGTTACAATGTTATACAAATCAGATTTGTTAACATGATTTTGTAGTTTGTTAATTTTATTTTGAAAGTTTTAACACAATTTTTTGTAGAAAAGCAGGGTTTGTAATTATTTTAACAAAGGAAAATGTCCATAGTCTTTATGATATTTTACCAGAAATCTGTTATTGTTATTGTTATTCGGATTCCTTATACCCAAAGTTTTTTTTAAAATAAGGTCCTTTTAAAAAAATACAAGAAATTTGGTTAAATTATTAATAACAAAATATTAAATCTACAAAATGTTTGTTATAATTACAAACTACTAATTCAATTATTTAACAGATATTTTTTTATTTTGTAAGTTGAGATGTCATCTTTTCTCGTGTTATAAACAAGAAGCGGCTTACGAAGAGGTAAAACCTGGTTTAATCTGAATATTTATTAATTCCAGCTCAGGTTAAACAATGCAGAAACTTATTTTGAGTTGAATGTAAATTCTAATTTGCGGCTGATCTTGGCCGAGAAAAACTTTTCCCTTCAATGTTTCAATGTTCAAAGTTTTATTGGAGTAAATTATAATTTAGGTGTACTTATTTTTTTTTAATATTAACAATATCATAAAAAAATAATTTATCGTCCTGGAGCACATTTTGACAGATCGGAAAAAGACCATCAATAGACGAAATCTCAACTTGTGCTTGGAAAACCTTTAAATTTTAGGTATACATTCGTAAATGTCTAGGTTTTAAATTAAAAAAAAAATTGAAAATAAATAAATTAATTAAATTTATTTATTTATTATAAAAACACAATAAAATAATAATGTCCCTTCTTATATATTTCAAATTACCCGATTTTAGACGAATCTCAATAGTTAAGCTATTTTTTAAATGTATAAACTAAAAGACAAAGTCATTAAAAAAATAATTAAAAAAAAAACTGACAGTAAGTCTTATCTTTAACATTTTAATTATACAATAAAATGTTTTTTATTTGAAAATGTAATGTAAAATAGCACATGAATATCGAAAAGTTAGTTAAAAATTCAAACTTGGCAAATTTTCAATAAAACACCCTATATAATAAAATAAAAATTAATAAATCTTTTTTCCCTGAATTCAAAAATATATAATATATATTTTATATGGACCAATACATATTATGTTAACATTTGTTTTAGCCTGTTTTAAAATATTTGCATTTAAAAAACGTAATTATATTGCCTTACAAAATCGGATTGACCCTATAAATTTTATGATCTCTAAAGTGATTTTCATCTAAAAAATTATTAAATGTATTTAAAAATTAATAAAGTTTGTCAGCAACATTTTTAAATTAAATTGGTTGATTTAATTTGAATTGATACATTGTATGTAGTATTATTTTTATATTACGAATATTTGTTTTATTTAAATGCAGAAAATCTAATAGGAAGTTCACTACAACTGTTTTTGTACCTTTAACATTTTCCGTGTAAGAATTTTGGATAATTAATATTAATAATTATATTTTGCAATTATAGTAATAAGTTAATTTAATATTTTTAAGTATCAATAATAACGGGCAATGTTAATGGTGAAAATTACGTAAAAAATGTTTATTGGAATGGTTACTTTATTTTCGTATATATGTATGTCGCTTTACACAAATTTTTAATTTAAATAATTTAAGTATTTGTCGTAGAAAAAGTATAGTATGTAAAATTAAGGACTCTTGGTACATAATACACTATTAAGTTTAAGGTTTTAGTTACATATAATCCATTTTTTAAATTTCAATCTCCGTAATTTATTTTTTAATTTAATTGTTTTTTACATCTTTTATAATGTAAAGTTTATTTTATATTTTAATCAGATTATTTATTTTAACTTTTGACCGTCTTTTTCCGAATGCGTCCCAATGTGCGGAGGTTATCCCGGCGCATTCGCCATTTTTGCAAAACAAGTTCCATACATAAAAAGCGAAGTTGTTATTAATATTTCACCCGCTAGTAAGGGAAGAGCAGTTTTATAACAAAACGTAATAGGTTACTTTGGGCTTTGGTTGTAAGTTAATTTAGTAAGTTAAGTAAGAGGGTGTACAAGGCCATTTCTTCTTGCCTTCTCTGAGGGAGTTATTAGGTGCGTTAAATGTTCCATGTTCCATTACATACAAGGCCGTTTGAATTTACCGCCTGTAAAATTTTGGTTTGGGTCTTCTGCATTGCGGCGGTGTTTTTTTTATTATTTATCAAAACCCTCGCGTTTTTCTCGTATCCACTACATCCGTATTTATCTTTTAAGTGAAAACTAGACTAAAAATATCACGTTTTCGTGTTGATAAAAAGGGGCACGTTTGAAATTACATTTAAATTAAAGTACGAAGAAGAGAGGAATACTTCACAGCCGGCTTTAAATTCCCTCGTTAGAACGTTTCAAAGCAAACTTCACCAGATATGTATCAGTGAGGTGAGTGAAAAGCTCGAAGAAAACGGTTATGAAAACGATTATCATAACAGTTAAACGCCTATCTTCATGCTACACTGCCGAAATTTATCCAATTTAATCATCTTGTTTGATTTTAATTATTGCACGACAAACAAAAACCTTTTCATTAAAATTTTCAACAGAGGCTTACCTTTTTTCCGCTTTTAATGTATCGCAATTTTTC